>CM048755.1:52853072-53478072 GCA_026315105.1 Locusta migratoria
CCCAGGGTGCCATCAGTTCTTCTCTTGACCAAGACGTCAAGGAACGGCAATTTACCCTCCGTTTCAGTCTCCATAGTGAATTTGATGTTGGGGTGTATGGAGTTCAGATATGTAAGGAAGTCAAGGAGTTTATCCATACCATGTGGCCAGATGACGAAAGTGTCGTCCACGTAACGGAAAAAGCAAGTAGGTTTCCATTCAGATGATGCCAGGGCTTCCTCCTCGAAATTCTCCATGTACAAATTTGCGACCACAGGGGAGAGTGGGCTGCCCATGGCGACTCCCTCCGTTTGTTCGTAGTATTCTCCATTGAAATATACAGGGTGTCCCAGCTATCTTGTCCACCCAAAATATCTCTGGAACAATAACAGCTATTGGAAAACGACTTTCACCGGTATCAATGTACGGCTGGGGCCCATGAATGTTCATATTTGCAAACATTCAAAAACGAAAGCAAATATGTTTTTAACACAAACTTATGGATTTTTTTTTTTTTAATGGGAAACCATATATTTTTTCTTCAGCAGTACATAGCATGACAAATTACATAAACAGTGGTGTTGATTGCATCGCAATATTCCAATTACATCCCGAGATATTGCAACGCGAGGTTGACGCTCGAAATACGCGAAACGCGCGGCCAGCGCACGTCCTGAGCAGCATGGGGTTCTCGCCTGAGTCTCAGGACGTGCGCTAGCCGCTCGTTTCGCGCATTTCGAGCGTCAACTTCGCGTTGCAATATCTCGGAATGTAATTGGATACCGGTGAAAGTCGTTTTCCAATAGCTATTTTTGTTCTAGAGATACTTTGTGTGGACAAGATAGCTGGGACATCCTGTATAAAGCAGTGTGTCCGTATGTTTGTACGTGTTGCATACAAATCTACAGTTTTGTTCCAATATTTATGACATTTTGTACACATAAGCTTCAATCCATAAGGACGGTCGCCGTAAGTGTAAAAAATCACATACGATATATAGTTCACGAGATATGACGTCATAAGCAATGAGATGCGCGGAAAACTGCTGCCATAAGCGACAATGCTGCTCATTTTCTCCTAAACCACTGGGCCGATTTCAACCAATTACGATACACATATTCCTTACCGTAAGGTAACAATTACAAAAGGGGTAATAACCGCATACGACACGTGCTTCAGACGTCAACGATAGGACAAACTGCCACATAATTCGCCGAGATTTTATAAATACACTATGTGAGAATGACAGTACTTAGCGACTTGCAACATACTATAAATATAATTTCAAACCTTTATTAAATTTTTTCTTGCTGACAACCGTAGCAAAATGATGACAAGAAAAATGTTTCTCTCTTACTACTTTTCCACTGTTCGTGGAGTACAACTACGGCACTCGGTATGGCGTTACAATTAATAATTTCCACACTACAAATTGTACTCGCAAGAAATTTTACGGATAGTATACTGCGAGCTTACACAAGGAATTTCCAAAAAATAATCTAGGAAAAACGCACTATTTGCTATACAAACAGGCTGCGTCGTGTCAATGGGCCGGCCACACGTGTTTCAATGTCGACAAAATGTTTAGCTTTAAATAAATGCAGGCAGGAACAAAAAATTGGACAAACGACACATTCACTTTTAACTAATATGGTGTTTATTCCGCTGGCCGCGGTGGAGCTTCAGTCACAGTCTGCACGGCCACTACGGTCGGGGGTTCGAATCCCCCCTCGGCCATGGATATTTGTGCCGTCCTGAGTGTTAGCTAGTTCATAAGTAGTTCGTAAGTTTAGGGGCTGATGACCCCGTAGGTAAGTCCCTTAAGCTCTACAAACATTTGAACATTTGAACATTTTGATGTTTATTCCAGATAATATCCATCAGTGAATATTTATTTCACCTGAATTCAGAGCCATGCCGAGTTCCTTATGGCTGCCACATCGAAAATGGAAACTTGACTGAATAGTTTCTAAGTCGCACAGTCCCTAAATAAAAATAAGTCTAGCAACAATCTTGAGCAACCCTAAGTTCCACTGTTACAGAATATAGTTAGAGTCCACGAAGCACCACTGAAGACTTTTTTTAAGTCCCACAGACGTAGAATAAAATCAAGGTCTCGAAGCACCACAGAACAATTATTTCTAAGTTCCACACTAGAACACTTCGCTGAAATTTTACAAGTCCTCAAGCGACTCCACAGTCGCCCAGCTACACGTCGTGGCTGCCAAACATACACTAACAGACTGCCCCTAACAAGCCAAAATTCCCGCTTTAAGTACCCTCGCTAGCTTACTCTGAAGTCAAATCAGTATTTCACAAAATTACATCTCTTACATAAATATACAAATGAAATAAATACATGTGATGATAGTATTTAACGGAAATGGCAACAAAAACATATAGTAGTTTTGGCTTTATCAAAAACGTAAACTTTTCTACCTTTGTTTTTACCGTATTTAAACATAGATTATTCACTGTACCATTGATCCTGTGGTTTCATTAACTATTTACTTAACTGTAGTTTACCGTACTACCGCTAATAATACAGTTGTCGTGTCCTACATAGGAAAGAGGGAAGAGGTAGCAAGGTCAGTCTGCATATCCCGAGCGGAAAGGAGGGACTGCGAAGAGATAGTACAGGCATCTACTGGAGATGCGGATTCGGGACTCGAGAGGATACTTGTTTAGGAAACTTTATGGAACTCCTAGGTACCTGGCATTGAATTTATTGCATCCCATACTAAGTCTACTACACAGGGGTTAGTTATTTAAAAACAAGAAGTATAAATCGGTTGCCACAACAAAAACCAGTAATTACGTTCCCTAGCAGCATTCCGTAGACAGACGCACTCCCCGCGAGAAACAGACTGTTGTGGAGCACCCCGCGGCCGACGGCGATAGTTATAAACCTTAGTCCTAATTTCCTCCTCAACCTCTGCCCCGTTCTTCATGCACTGGACCATATACAAGCTTGCCACTAAATTATCATCTGCTGCATTCACAAATTTCGATTTCTTCATGCCACCTTCCACATTCAGTTCTAGCACCTATACCTAACAGTTAATGTTGGCCCCATATTTACTTAAAAAGTCTGTCCACAACACCATATTTAAGCTTAAATGTTGGATTACCAGGAATGGATGACTCAATAATTCTCCACCAATAGTTACATCTACATAACTTCTTTCCTCACTGGCTTGCTGTAAATCCCAGTTGCATTCTTAATCTTTACCCCTGTTACTGGAATTTGCGTAAAAAAACTAAATATACATCTTAATAGTACTCACTTAGATCTATCATTTGACACCTTGTACGTAATATTTGGTTAAGCCGTTTTCAAGATATATCGTTTACAAAATTGTTATTTTTGAATGATTTTTGATTTGTTATAACTCAGAAACTATTAAAGTGCCAGGTGGATTGTTTACATCTGCGCAACCGTCTAGTCTTTATCCTTGAAATTAGCCTACGTGCTCCTTTGTACCATATATAGTCATTAATTTTCAAGTAATTTTTGCAAATTTCACCAAGGCCAAACGGGCGCTCTCCTGGTTTCCGCCATTCGCTGTGTAACCGCTCCGGTTTAGCCAGCTAGTTGAGCATAGACTCGCCACCAGCCACATGCCTGTCTTACAGATGACCAGTGCCGTCATTTCCTGGGTATCCCCTGAACTAAGACGAATCAGTAGCCGGCCGCGGTGGCCGAGGGGACTAAGGCGCTTCAGTCACGGTCTGCACGGCCACTACGGTCGGGGGGTTCGAATCCCCCCTCGGGCATGGATATTTGTGCCGTCCTAGTTCGTAAGTAGTTCATAAGTAGTTTGTAAGTTTAGGGACTGATGACCCCGTAGATAAGTCCCATAGGCTTTACAAACATTTGAACATTTTTGAACGAATCAGTAGCTGTAACTTAACAATCAGTAGGCTACTTGTCAACATACACTCACTATTTTCGCGACTGTGCGCGTTTTGTCACAGAGTTTGCAGACTTCAAGTGTCTTCAAAAACCTGACCCCTTACAATACACACATATAGCTGAATGTACCTTCGAAATTGTATCACAGTACGATACGTAGTTCATAAGACATGAGCACATAAACAGTAACTTTCACGGAAAATCGTCCAATCACGTAGCAATTTTAATCTATTACTTCTTTACTACTGATTGTATTCACATCGGATTTTACAGGCATGCAGCACTTATACAAACGAATATATACCTGAAAAATTATACCATTGTACAACATGTAACTCAATAAATATGAGATCGTACGAATTTTATATGTCATTTGTATTTTGATTACTATCTTTTTTTGTATGGAATGGATACTGCACTTATAATTTTGTACCTTATGCAAGACAGCCTTATTTCTTATGTATTCACCGATAAATATAAGATGTTTTTAGATGAAACGGAGCTGGACAGAGAATGTTCATATGTTTGTAGAGCTTATGGGACGTAACTATGGGCCGGCCGCGGTGGCCGAGGAGACTGAGGCGCTTCAGTCACGGTCTGCACGGTCACTACGGTCGGGGGTTCGAATCCCCCCTCGGGCATGGATATTTGTGACGTCCTAGTTCGTAAGTAGTTCATAAGTAGTTTGTAAGTTTAGGGACTGATGACCCCGTAGTTAAGTTCCATAAGCTTAACAAACATTTGAACATTTTTTGAACTTAACTACGGGGCCATCAGTCCCTAAACTTACAAACTACTTATGAACTAGCTAATAATAAGGACGGCACAAATATCCATTACCGAGGGGGGTTTCTAACCCCCGACCGTAGTGGCCGTGCAGACTGTGACTGGCGCGCCGCAGACAGCCTGAGAGAGAAGGGCTAGGAGAAGTACTAACTCAAGGTAGGAATAAATAAATACCCGGCAAGCCTGGTTTTGAGCTAGTTTAGAAATTTCGATAAGTTATGATGTAATTATCTTTAACAAGGAGAACTCAGAGATTTGTATAACTACCCATATATGCCCTGTCTTATTTTTAACTTCCACAGAAACTCCATCAAGAATCACGATGAGTATTATGCGTGAATACATCCGCTCTGCCCATCTGTCACTTTTAACTATTGGCTCGACGCATTTGATAAGATGTGGTCAGCACCAACTGCACTACAGTTACATGTATAGTCGGTGACGGAATTCGCGGGACTCCTCGCCTCTCAGTTATGCCGAAGTGGAAAGCTTTACATTCTGTTACCGAGTGTAACCGCCAAGGAGGCGCACTGGAGCAACATGCTATCAGTGACATGAGCACGCAGTGTATGTATCTTGAAACCAAAGGTGATATGCCAATTGGATTGAATTTACGAGTTAACATAGAACGAATTTTACTGGATAACAATTGAACAAAAGCGTGAGTTTTCGTCTGTCATAACAGGCGGAGGAAAAAAATTGTCAACGAGCTTCTAGGCCAGTATCAACACGTCTCCTTTCGAAGCGCTCTTTCTTCTGCGATATTAACTCCGACCCGGAAAAGAATTTTCATACTATAATGTGCGATGCTCCTTCTATCCAGGATAGTCTTTGCGAATCTCTCGACAGCTTTAACCAGCATTTCCAAATAAAGTCCGATTCAGATCTATTGTCTCTCAAGTGATCCAGTTGTCTGTAACATGTTTGGAAAATTCTTTCATGGTACCCTTGTGTCTACTATCAAATATTTTTGCGAGTTCAAATTCACGCCACAAAAGCTGTTGTTTAGCTTCTGACCAAAGCTCGTTTTTAAATTTGTTTTTAAACTCGGTAAAAGACATATTATTAATTTCTAAATTCAATCCCCAGTTTTTGGCCTCTCCTGCCAACCCACCGATTGTAAAATTCATCTTTTCCTGATCAGTCAAATTTTCAGGAAAAATTCGTTCACAATTCTTCAAAAAATCGAGAGGGTGGCATTTGTCATATTTCTTCGATGGATCAATTCTCCTTCGAGTAATTTATTAATGTTTACTCTGCCAAAAACATAAGAAGGTCTGCTATGCATCTGTCTTTCTAATTCGGTTACTGTTCCTTGAATGTTTGAAGTGTTATACTCCTCACACTTTTGTTTACAATCGGTTACCTGGGCTTCTAATATTTGTTCAGAATCATTAATAGTTTGCGTAACTGTTCAATTTGAACATTATTTTTACCAACAACCTGTTCGATTTGTTCTACAAGTTTTTCTTGTACTTGGTTGTGTATCAGTAGTTCTATCTGCTCTTGTATTCTTTCCACTTCTGTGTCGAACCTATTACTAATATTTGTGACCTGATCTTGCACCTTGTCTACCCTAGTGTTCAACATTTGTTTGTAAATTATCAACCTGTTTGTGCAATGTTGTTATTTCCTTTGTTACGCTTTCTACCTTTTTGTTAATCTCGGCCGTTTGTATTTTTACCTGCTTTATATCTTCGTGCTGAGGTTCAGTTCGTTCACAAACCTTTTTGTTCTGACTATTTATGTTTTCTAATAAGGTTTTAAACCAGTTTTCCATATCAATGGGCTCTCAGACTATCTGACTGGAACCGTCATAGTCTGTTTCATTACTAGATGGTTCCAAGTTTATTCGTGATGTTAAGATATCAGAGTTTTCCGCAGCGATCGTCGCCTCTGTAGTGTATTAGCTTGCTGGCTGACGCTAGTGCCAGCTAGCGTTTTCCCCTGATAACTATCTGTGCTGGCAACATCTGCCTCTAACTCAACATTTCGCGGGCCCTCAATGTTTCCATTAACCTGATTTTGCCCGTCTCTATCCATCTTTCCTACAGTAACTTGACGTACTGTATTAAGAAACACACCCTTAGTGCTAATTTACAGAAAACATTTCCCAAGTATACCTACTTATTCGCGTCACTAGACTGTAATACTCGAAACAGCGTCAACTTTGCTTACCTGCATTAGATTTTGTGAGATACTGAAGAATTGTAGTTATTGTTATTTATACAGTCCTGTCACCGGAAGGCATGTGCAACGCTCCCGCTATCCAGGATACTCTTAAGCATTCTATAGGAAACGGCAAGTTACGTGCAATAAGTTTGCACCGTTAAAGTTCCACCTACCGCACCGTACCCAGCCACTTCCAACAATTACGCAAAGTTTCTGAACAATAACGCGAGGATTACCGTGTGCGTACTAATGGATAATGGCATCAAACCTTATATTTCGTCTCTCGAAGATTTCCTACAAGGGAAAACTTTATAAACTAATACACCATTGATGTAAAAATTAATGTTTTCTTATACTGCGGTACCAAGAAATTTAATAATAAATACGGTTGCCAGACAACATAGCCAAATTAATGTTTCAAATGATTTTATAAGCAGTAGCATCAACTATGTGAACAATTTTTTTAACTTTGCAATAGACATACAAAAGAGCAAAAGCTGCCAGTATCCAAGTATGCACTCTGTTATGAAAGTAAGTTTGAAAATGATAAATTTGGATGGTAAATTTTTGAAATCAGAAAGTGAAAAATGTGTCCCACAGTAATATACACTGCTCTCAAGATGTTGTACCAAATATTTGTAAGTACGTCTAAGCGGTTTGTTGGAAATATCAAACTTTGTATATTCTAAGCCTAAATTACCAGCGTGCACTAGCAAACTTGTTAGTATCAATGGGTGACAACTGTATATTCTCATATAGACTATGTACTTTAGTAATAGAACACTTTTCCTACCTTAATAATTGAAGGGTCCAGGGAAAGAACCAGGTAAGTTACAATTTCAATGAAACTCAGAAAACGATTTTTTAATTTTAAAATGCAATAAGCACATCTCATACAAACTAATGATTTCAAGCCATTTAAAACATTGAAGTCCTGAGTTTAGAGAACAAAATGACACCGTTTCTATGGTGTTCAACATTGATAGCACGAAAATAAATTAAAAAATTTACTCAAACTACAAACTTTTCAGGAAAGAAACCAGGTAAGTCCCTGAAACAAAAAGAGAAGCATATGAGTCAGCTATTCCTTTCCCGTGTATGAACGAATGTTTTAATGTCATTTCATTTATTATTATTATTATTGTAATTTCAGACATTATTGTTATTGTTTATAGTATTATAATTATCCATTCTAATGCTATTATCATTAATTATAATTTTATTATTATTATTATTATTATTATGGAAACTCACAGATCTGTTCCAAGTTATCAATCATGGGTCAATGAATGGAAAAATTCCACTGCTGCTGGACCACAGAACTTCATGAGGCTCATTAAATCACTGTACTTTGCTCTAGAAATACGTAAGTGTCCTTCAGACCTGCAAGTCATGTTGCAATTGCCTGTGTAGGACAAAGAGGGTAGCTCGGACTCTCCAGCCTTCTGATTTGTTGGATCTCTGTCAGGCTCCCTTATGATGCTGGATAGCATGTGACCACTATACATGTCTCTCCAGTTCATCAGGCGAGGGTGAACGGACGAAGTATCAATTTTCTTGACTGGTTGGATCTTAAATGGACATTTCGGTAAATATTTCTGATTTAAGAAGTATTTCCAATGATATACCATTTCCTGAGAAACTTTTCTTCACAATGAATGGTGATGGTTTCATTCTCGAATTTTCAATCATACTCATGAAATCCTCTGGGGTTTCCATCCTTCGTTTCAAATCCCACAAACCAACATTCCTATCACGTTCCATGTAGGAATAACTGGAAATGTGATCTTGATATTTCTCAATCTATGAATGTTATTATGAACGAGATAGTGCAAAAAGCGGAAAATTGTGAAATTCTTGTTTTTTCCTTCAGCAGAATCACAGAACACTTGAAGTTCTTCAACATGGTTATCGAGGTAGTTCGCAACTAAATGAAAAAGGAAAGACGCTACCTCGTTAGGACCTTTCTTGGCAATACCTTCGTGGTACTCATAGAAAACTAACTGCCCCATAGAGAGAATGTGGATGTTGAAAGAATACAATGATAATTGACGCTTATAAAACACATTGTTCGTAGTTATGTTTGGTAACGACACATTTTTAGCAACATCCATACAAATTGCTTCCATCGTCTTGGTTTTCATAGCTTTATGCCTTGCATCTCTTTTGCGTTGGTAGAATGTTTCGGCTTTTCTTTTGTGAAGGACATTCGTAGTTGTTAACTTCTTAATTTCTTCTTTATCTTTCTCTGGGTAGAGAGCTTTAAGTTTGGCTGAGAATTTATACAGTGAGTGCACGTGTCACTACGTGGGTATCCGAAGGGTATGTTGAAATTCGTGTTCATAATGCATCTATTTGTTTCATAGGAAACATCAACAGCAGCATAAAGTTCCTTGAACACCAGAAACATTCTCTTGATATTCAAATCTTCGGGAAAATAAGTCTTTCTTGAATCTTTTAAGCTGAAATGGCTTTGAAGACATTTAAAACTGTTATATGACTGTACACCAACGATCTTGTAGATTCGTCAAGCTTCCTGTGAAGATTTGGGTGATAACCCCTCTTGTCTTGCGGTTCAGAACCAGTTAGTTTCAAGCTCTTCTGTATATATTCCAATTTGTTTTTTGTGATACCATGTATTGCATAAAACTCTTTTGCACAAACTTGTATATCACACTTACTGTCACACCCTACGGGAATTCTGACTCTGTATGCAAATGCAGCATGTCGTAATTTCGCGTTTCCTTCTGTCTGACGTGGTCACCTTCTGTTGACACACAGAACTGTTACTAAACCTGATAAATACGCATTCTGATCATTGTGTGATTCTAGACTGTTGAATCTGCGTAGTATTTCAGCTGTTTCTGCTTCAGTGGTGGCATCAAAGCATTTAAGACGGGAACATTTACCAACATCAGCAATTCGGCCAGTTTTCCTCCGCTTCTTAGGTTCATTTTGTGGAATTCCAACGTCTTCATTTCCTAATGTTGACATCACGCCACAGCACAGCACAGAACGATTTATTAAACAGTGCTGCAATAACAAATCACACTCAGAAACACGATGTAAAAAAAGGAACACCGGCAACAATGAAATGTCAAAGATATAATGGCGTGGAAGTCTGGTGATCGCATGGCCATCTGTTGAGATGCAGTGGACTTACCTGGTTTTTTCGCTGAATCTGTGGACTTACCTGCTTCTTTTCCTGTACGCCAAAACTTTAAGGGCAAATAAAGCCGTAACTAAGCTGGTTTATGCCCTGTTTCATGCTGCTAACAGATAGCTCTATCGATGGATAATCGAATGGCATCTCTAACTCATTTCGAGAGAAAAATGGACTTACCTGGTTTTTTCCCTGGACCCTTCAATTTACGTATATGGAACAAACCTTTTCATTTCATTCAAATAAGATGATTTCCGGGCTAACTAGTTGCAGTAATGATCTTTAACTAATTTTATTGTTACCTATTAGTAAAATCAAATGACTGCAGGATAATTAATTTGTAAAGCAGAAAAGTCAACACTGATATACAAAATCTGAACAGAGTATGAATTACAAAAGATTTTTCGGTTGTTCTCTGTTTTAAATAGTCTGAACTGAGTAAGCTATATTCTGAATAAGTAAACAGTAAAAATCACACTGCTGATTTTTCATAAATGTAATACTGTCTTTGAATATCTTACATATCAAGGTTATTATGAAGAATTCTATCATCAGATTTTTTATTTAAATAATTACTCTTTACCAAAATCTGTTAATGTAAAATTCTATCTAAACTGTCTAAGAAAATGCACACGTATTTTTGTTGAGAATGCAATTATAAGGAATAAAATCAGTTTCTTCGCTGCATTATTAAACATTTAGGACACTCGGGTAACTTTTGCACTTATAAGATTAGGTTCCTACATAGGTCAGTGGCTTAGGAAAATAACGGGTGGAACACAGATTAAAATGAAATTTGATTATTATTCATAATACATACAAAGGTGAGTCTCTGGCTTTCAAGAGTAATAAAGTTTGCATTGCCTGTTTTCGCAGAAAAGAGCAGGTGCGTGGTTCTCCGTTGCGCAGTCGTACAAGTACGGGCTCATACAGTGCTGTGGCTTTTGCAATCTTCTTGGCGTCGGAAATTCAAAACAATTAAGCCATAAATATTTCCGTCATTGCCCACAATATGCAACGTTCCTCATCGACGCCATTTCCACAAAATCTTGCAATATTGGCCTGACAAAACACTGCTTTATTTGCACGCTGCTCACCCGTCGAAGGCTCAGACCCTACTCTTCAACAAGAATGTTCGTAGCGCAACAGCGCTGCTTTGGCTCGCTTTCCCACTTTTTCCATTCACGCACGCTCTTTCCGTTCTTTAGTTCTTCCCACAGGCTTTTACATTACACATACATTTATAAAATCCATAAGGCAGATCCTATTACAATAAAGTAACCTCAAAATTATTAGCATTACAGTCCACACAAGATTAAAATACACATTTTAAAAATACATTAAACTCTATGTATAAAAATTTTGTGTTGGTTTGTGTGTGTTGGAAAATCTCAAAAAGTTCTTCCCGTTTGAGCTCCAAATTTGTCAGAACGTTGCACTGTAACACAGGAAGTTTTTTAGATACCTATTTATTTAACATGTTACACATAACCTATATATATATGACAGTTTTGTGATTTTTAGCAATAGCTTTTCCACATTTTAAAATTTATATAGAATCGTATGTGATATATATTTTAAAAATAGGTATGCAAAACATGCGCGTAATCTGGTAGTACATTTTATCAATATTTCAAAGCATTCGGTCAAGAACTTTAGGAGGTATAAGATTTTTAACACAAGACTAAACATGGTTCTAAGTTAGATTTCTAAGACGAGATAAAGGAAGGGGGAGGGGAGATATACACCTACTTTTTTAATTGTAACCAAGACTCCAAAGACGAACTTCTGTAGTTCAGGCTTCAAAACTGGCTTAATAGCAGCATTTTTCAAAAATCTTTTCATCCCCTATTTCACCCCCTTAATGACTGATTTTCAGAAAAAGCTGAAAGACGCCTTTTTTAAAATTGGAACCAAGAATCCACATACCAATTTATGTAGGTCTAGCTTTAAACTTGACTGGATAACAGTGTATTTTCAAAAACATTTTCATCCCCTATTTCACCCTCTTAGTGACGGAATATCGAAACATCGCTTATCAAATGACGCCACCGGTGTAAGATGAACACCGTCTGCAAATTTCAAGTTTTTATCATCAGTGGTTTCGGCTGGGTGATGATGAGTCTTTCATTTGATCAGCCAGTCACTCGGAATTTCGCCTTTTATTTATAGATATTTTGTCTTACAGGCAGTTGTGATCTCTGTCGATGGTAGTCTATGCAGTGTACTCTGCTATATGCCGAGTATTACCAAGCCGAGCTCAGCGGAGTCGCTTACAAAGTCGCTTACTACGTCGGATGACTGGGAGGACGACCATGCCACTCAACGAATTGATGTACGCTGAACATACCGATTCCCTGAGTGGCAAATAATAGCCCCCCCCCCCTCCCCACATACACACACCGTGCAAAGAATCATTCGTGATACTGGATAACAGAAACGTCAGGGATATGTATAAACAGATATAATTCCGTCACCTTTACAGTTCTGAGATAGTGATTAAATTTTAACTAAGGCGTCGTCATAGTTTGCTAATGTTGGCAAAGCAATGTTCGTTTTATAAGGTTAATTAATTTCCTTTCAGGACAAGTTGTCAACCACAGAGCAAGCACAAATTATCTGTTAAATTCGAAACACAAAAGAATGTTTCTCTCAGCCTCTGTTATTTGTTGCTCGGCAACATTTCACTGTATCAGCAGCGTAGAGTAGCTATGTTGGCAACGAAGTGTTCAGTTTACTAGGATAATTGATTTATTGACTATGGTTCATACAAGAATGGATTAACGACAGAGTAGGAACTCCATTAAATGGTTATGTTATGGACAACAAAACGATTCATTCAAAATATCCAATCTGATAAGAATCTCCTGTGAATTACCATGCGTTACAGAAAAGATCATTCCAAAGTAACGCTCTTGAACCCGATACTTTCTAATAATGTGTGCAATTGGAGTAGCCAGGCCTCGGACGATATATATCGAATGTGCGCTTCTAAATCCCTGACGACAAAAGATGGACGTTTACCATCGTAGAATTACTTGGAATCGAAGGTTTAATTAGTCTTACGGCATCTCCGGCATTCTGTGCTAATGTAATATTTCATGGTAAACATTAATTGCATCATTGTATGTAACTGAGTTTTCAAAGAGCAGTCACGAGATTTTGGTAACATCAGCCGCTGCCGCAAGTGAAATTTTACAGAAATCCTCATACAAATACATCAACGTGAAAAATGACGTACCGATTTTCGATTATAATTTTACAAGGAGACCAATGAAACATAATTGAAAAGGCGCTTTGCCATAGATGCGTGCAAAACGAAAATCAAGTGTATACGTAGCCATTAAAGGAAGCAAAAGGAAGCAGATGTTTTCATATCTATATCTCTGATCACGCTTTAAATTCTCCAGCGGCCAAATAAGTTAGCGTCGAAAGTTGAAGTGGTACCAACTTCTGTCTTGCGTAGCGGTCAGGTGCTATGGTAAAAATGCGACACTGAAGTAACTACTTTTCGTGGAAACGCATTTTAGGTACGTTCATGTTTAATGGTTAATTTTCAGTAAGATCGATCAGGATGTTAGCAGTGGAAATCGAAACACTATAGAAACAAATTCTGAACAAAACGTTGTTAATGGGCGTCGTTATTTGAGTTACTTTTATGTAACAGTAACTTTGTGATAGTTTCCAGCAGACAACACATAATTTGAAGAAATTTCTAAATTTTTAATTTCTTCATTTTATATAGATACGACGAGGGAAAGACGATACGTGCATAGAGATATATGGAGGAGGAGATGGAAGGGATGGAAGGGAAGAGAGTGATGAACAGAGGCCGGGGATTAGATAGAGGGAGGATAAAGAGGTACATAGAGGGGAAGCAGGAGATAGACTTAGCGGATGGGAAATAGATGGAAAGAATTTAGAAAAAATAGCTTTTTACTAAGGTGAATTATACGTCACATGCTCCAGAGTTGGAAAACTGATCTGTATGTTTGCGGAGGAAACGAACGACAAAAAAAAAAAAAAAAAAAAAAAAAAAAAAAAAAAAAAAAAAAAGTAATCTATCTTACGGGTTTAAAATAATGAGTATCTGCGAAAGTATATTTATCAAATGTTCAAATGTTTGTTAAGCTTATGGGACTTAACTACGGGGTCATCAGTCCCTAAACTTACAAACTACTTATGAACTACTTACGAACTAGGACGGCACAAATATCCATGCCCGAGGGGGGATTCGAACCCCTGACCGTAGTGGCCGTGCAGACCGTGACTGGAGCGCCTCAAGTATAATTATATAACTTTCGTTTCACAAAACCACCGTAACCTAACGAACGGTATTGATATGATTGAAGTATTCTCTCTGTGATTCTATATTCACATAAATTACAGTATTTCCTTTCATATTTATTACATATGAGAGTGAGCCACAGGGAAGCGTGGCCGGGTTTCCCTAGTAAAATATAAAAAATGTTCAAAGCTTTTATGAATACAAAGACACATCATCCATAGAACATTACTGTTGTTGTTGTGGTCTTCAGTCCGGAGACTGGTTTGATGCAGCTCTCCACAATACCCTATCCTGTGCAAGCCTCTTCATCTCCACATAAGAACGGCAACCTACATCTGTCTGAATCTGCTTACTGTATCCATCTCTCGGTCTTCCTCTGCGGTTTTTACCCCACACACTTCCCTCCAACGCTAAATTCACAATTCCTTGATGTCTAAGAATGTGTCCTACCAATCTATCCCTTCTTTTAGTCAAGGTATGCCAGAAATTCCTTTTCTCCCCAATTCTGTTCAGTACCTCTTCATTAGTTACGCGATCCACCCACCTAATCTTCAGCATTCTTCTGTAGCACCATATTTCAAAAGCCTCAATCCTCTTCCTGTCCGCACTGTTTATCGTCCATGTCTCACTTCCATACAAGGCAACACTCCATACAAATGCCTTCAGAAAGGACTTCCTTAGGCTTAAATCAATATTCGATGTTAACAAATTTCTCTTTTTCAAGAACGCTTTTCTACCCATTGCCATTCTGCATTTTATATCCTCTGTACTGCGACCATCATTTGTTATTTTACTGCCCAAATAACAAAACTCATCTACCTCCTTTATTGCTTCGTTTCCCAATCTAATTCTTTCAGCATCACCTGATTTCCTTACACTGCACTCCATTACCCTAGTTTTGCTCTTGTTAATGTTAATCTTATATGCACCTTTCAGCACACTGTCCATTCCGTTCAATTGCTCTTCCAGGTCCTTTGCTGTCTCTGACAGAATTACTATGTCGTCGGCAAAACGCAGTGTTTTTAATTCTTCACCCTGAACTTTAATTCCTTCTCCAAATTTCTCCTTGCTTTCCTTTATAGCTTGCTCAATGTACAAATTGAATAACATTGAAGAAAGGCTACAACCCTGTCTTACTCCCTTTCCAACCACTGCATCCATTTCACGCCCTTCAACTCTGACAACCGCTGTCTAGTCTTTGTACAAGTTGTAAATAACCTTACGCTCCCTATATTTTACTCCTGCTTGCTTCAGAACTTGAAAGAGTTTATTCCAATCAACATTGTCAAAAACCTTCTCCAAATCTACAAAAGCTTACACATACATTAATACAATTATGGAAAAAAATCGATATGCAACAAATTTCTACATTTAGATAAAATATAGCAATATTAAAATACTGTATTTTATGGTGTCACAAGTGCTTTGCAATTTCATTTTCAATTTATCTACCCCTGTTTATCGTCGTTTCAGTAAATGAAGGCAGCAATAGTAAATTAGATGCTGCAGTTCAGACACATTATTGAGACATCTGTGACACATTTGTATGGAAAAGGTAATGACATCACATGGATTTCCGTAAAGTAGACCAAGCAGAAAATTATCGACAGTATCTAAACGCCAAACCGAGGAGACAGACGTTGATGGGCGTTTATTGTTACGAATCACTATGGTCCACAGCACTGCTCTAGAGCACCGGTTCTGGCAAGCGCTACAGTTTTCTAGAGAGTGTATATGCCATAGCAAATGCCGTGTCCAACGCATCTACAGCTAATTGATTCAAAGTCGGTATCTTATAAAATGTTTTATTCGTATAATAGCGTATTCGGATCTGATACTAACACGAACGATTATTTGAAATACAAACATGGAATGTAGTGTTTTGCTGAGAGTGTGGCTATTTATTAGGACAAAATGACATACCACTGGCCAACGATCGCAAGCGACGACAGGTAGAGTGTTGTCCCTTCACATGTATCTTACATTTCTGTTTCTACTCCTTACATCTTCTCATCACAAGAACAAAATCAAACAACATTTTAATAATAAAGAGGACTGCAAGTATTGAGACAAAATTTTTGCTGTCATTCAGTCCTGTTCCATACTATAAAAAATAAGTCAAATGACTACGTTTTGGGCATAATCAATATTAATCACCTATATAGTTGAATCGACAGCCTTTAAAGTTGTGTCAGTAATAGTGTAGCTGAAATTTAACGATGTCCTGATGGCCGAAGTAGAGAAGATATAAAGTGTAGACTAGCAGTGGCAAGAAAAGCGTTCTTGAAGAAGAGAAATTTGTTGCCATCGAATATCAGTTTCAGTTTCAGGAAGTCTTTTCTGAAGGTATTTGTGTGGAGTGTAGCTTTGTATGGGAGGGAGACGTGGACAATAAATAGGGCAGACAAGAAGAGAACTGTAGCTTTCGAAATGTGCTGCTGCAGAAGAATGAAGAAGATTAGATGGGTAGACCTTGTAATTACCGAGGAGGTACTGAATAGAATTGGGGAAAAATGAAAATTGTGGTATTACTTGACTAAATGAAGGGATCGATTGATAGGACACAATCTGAGGCATCAGGGATTACTTATTTCGTATTGGGAGGAAGTGTTGTGGATAAAATCCGTAAAGGGATAGCAAGAGATGCATATAGGGAGCAGATTCAAGAGGATGTAGGTTGCAGTAGTTATTCAGAAATGAAGAGGCTTGCGCAGGATAGAGTAGGGTGGAGAGCTCCATCAAACCAGTCCGCGTACTGAAGACCACACTGCCAACAACAACAACCTTTTAGTACTCATGTAGAGGACCGTACTCTTTTCATTGTTTAAAGGCAAATGCCATTTATCGCACCACGCATGTGTCTAAGACATTTTGCAATTTCTTTATCTCCTTTTGGGCATAGTGGACGGCACATGACAGCATCATCTATATGCAAATAATCTGAAAGGGCTGTTCATATTGTCTCCTAGAACGGTTCTATAGACCAGGAACACCATACGGCTTATGGAACATCCTTGGGAAATGCCACATATCAATTCTCTTTCGCTCACTGACTTACCGTCATTTACTACCAACTGGGGCGTTCCTGACAGCAAATCACGAATCCAGTCGCACAACTGCAACGATACTCCATATTTCTCGACAATCGTGTGACAATAAAAATCAATATATTGAAATATAGAAAACAGTCTTAACCGTGATATTTTTATTATAATATGATCGATTTAGATCTACCTATGAGATAATTCGTCCATGGTGTCCGTGGAACGTTGGGGTCGGGTCCGTCTCAGGTGCTTGGAAGCGGAGATGGACCTGCTCCAACATTTCACGGACTTCATGGACGAATAATCTCAAATGAATATCCTAATCGATTATTTATAATGAAAAATATTGTAGTTAAGAGTGTTTTTCGTGTGTAAACATAATTATAGCTGATCGCTGTTTTTTTCCTTTGGAACAATGTTCCAGAAAATAAGGAAAAATAGAAATAGTACAGAATGAAACTTCACTCTGCACCGGAGTGTGCGCTGGTATGAAACTTCCTGGCAGATTAAAATTGTGTGCCGGAACCGGGACTCGAGCCTGGGACCTTTGCCTTTCGCGGGCAAGCGCACTACCGACTGTGCTATCCCGACACGACTCACGATGCCGCCTCACAACTTTACTTTTGCCAGTACCTCGCCTCCTACTTTCCAAACTTCACAGAAGCTCTCTTGCAAACGCGCAAGACTAGCACTCCTGGAAGAAAGGATATGGTGGAGACATGGCTTAGCCACAGCCAGGAGGCGAGGTACTGGCAGAAGCAAAGTTGTGAGGCGGCATCGTGAGTCGTGTCGGGATAGCACAGTCGGTAGTGCGCTTGCCCGCGAAAGGCAAAGGTCCCAGGTTCGAGTCCCGGTTCCGGCAAACAATTTTAATCTGCCAGGAAGTTTCAGAAATAGTACAGGTTTATATTCCAGCTAGCTCTGCCGATGATGAGGAGATAGAAGAAATGTAGGAGGAGGTAAAGGAAATTATTCAGACAATTAAGGGAGAGGAAAACATTTGTTATGGGAGACTGGAATTCGGTAGTAGGAAAAGGAAGGGAAGGAAAAATAGTTGGTGAATATGGTGTGGGCAAAAGGAATGAAAGAGGAAGCCGCCTGGTAGAATTTTGCACGGAACATAATTTAATCATAACAAACACTTAGTTTAAGAATCTTGAAAGAAGTTGTATACGTGGAAGACACCAGGAGACACCGGAAGGTACCAGATAGATTTTATAATTGTAAGACATAGATTTCTGAAGCAGGTCTTAAACTGTAAAACATACCCAGGGGCAGATACAGACTCTGACCATATTTTATTAGTCACGAACTGTCCGCTGAAACTGAAAAAAACTGCAGTAAGTTGGGTAAATAAGGAGATGGGATCTAGATAAATTGAAGAGACCTGAAGTTCTTGAGAATTTCAGAGGCAGCTTTAGGCAACAATTGACAGAAACAGGGGGAAATAAAACAGTAGAAGAGGAATGGGTAGCATTGAGAGATAAAAAATGAAGGCAGCAGAGGACAAAATAAGTAGAAAGGCAAGACCTACAATAATCTTTGGATATCGCAGGAAATACTAAATTTAATCGATGAAAGGAGAAAATATAAAAATGCAGTAAATGTAACAGGCAAAATGGAGTACAGACGATTAAGAAATGAGATTGACAGGAAGAAATGATATTGACAGGAAGTGCAAAATAGCTAAGCAGAAGTGGCTAGAAGGCAAATGCAAGTCAGTAGAATAATTTTTAAATAGGGGAATTGAACCAGTCATCAATTATGTTTTCCAGATGGAAGAAGATTCAAACGTTAACGATCACACAACATATCTCCTAGAACCTGATTGAAACTAACATTGGAGAGATAAGAACACTGTCATCATTATTTAACACTTATTACATATATTGTGTATACCACTATCACCTTATGGAATTTATGCATAGTAGCAATGGTTTACAATAATATCAGTCAATCCGACCAAGGTAGTTTATCATGGTAGAATACAAACTATTACATATTTCAGGTATTCAGATAAATGACTACAGCTGCATCAGAGCATATCGATAACATTGCACAAGTAGTATAAGCTATCTTACACTGCCAGTAGACTACTATTAAGAGTCATATGCACAGCCCCAAAGTCCTTACAACAATTATCCTGAATGCTTGTGTACTCATTCTAGCACATTTCTCATACGGTAGAGCCAGATGTATTATGATTTCTAGAAAATATACATAAGGAATGCCTATAAGGTAAAGTGACTACCTAGAATGTTTGTATCACTATCCACTACTCAAATAATGCACAGAGCTTTAAAATTTACAATACACCACTGCCTCACCTCGTGTAACACGTTTGGCTAGTTTGAGCTGAAATCACATTACTATTTGAGGCAACATAGGTAATTTGCTATAGTGACAGCAAAGTCAGGCTCCTCACAGAGTTCACGATATGCTACATGTGTACATGGATTCGAAGTTACTAGTTTCCACCAATGTGGGTGTATATATAAGGTTTCACTTATGTTTGATTCCTTATAGTGGTCAAGACAATGCTAGGTAAAGGTCTACTTTATTTATTGTTTTTTTTTATTTATTGGTTTTATCTGTTCCATAGGACCCAATTGCGGAGTGAGACTCCATGGTCATGGAACAAGTCAATACATTAATTGTTACACAAGAATGGTAATAGAAAAATTTTAAGTAGTCCTTTGCACACGACAATCTTAAGACAAAGTGAAAAGAATCAATAAAAAAAGTTAGCTCAATTGTTTAACTTTTCTAGAAGTTCCTCGACAGAATAAAAGGAGTGAGCCATGAGGTAACTCTTCAATTTAGATTTGAAAGCGTGTGGATTAGTGCTGAGATTCTTTAGTTCTTGTGGCAGCTTATTGAAAATGGATGCCGCAGAATACTGTACCCCTTTCTGCACAAGTGTTAAGGTGGTGTGATGCAAATGTAGATTAGATTTCTGTCTAGTATTCACCGAGTGAAAGCTACTAACTTGTAGGAATAAGCTGATATTATTAAGAACAAACGACATTAAAGAAAAAACGTATTGTGACGCCAGAGTCAAAATTCCCAGATTACTGAAAAGGGGTCGACATGATGCTCGCGAACTTACACCAGATACTGCTCGAACAGCCCGTTTTTGAGCCAGAAATATCCTTTTTGCATCAGGCGAGTTACCCCAAAAAACAATGCCGTACGTCATAAGTGAGTGAAAGCAAGCGTAATAGACTACTTTTCGTGTTGAAAAATCACTTATCTCAGATATTGTTCTAATGGAAAATATAACATAATTTAGTTTTGGAACAAGATCCTGAACATGGGCTTTCCATGACAGCTTACTGTCTATATGAACACCTAGAATTTTGAACTGTTCAGTCTCACTTATCACATGCCCATTATGTGTAATCAGAATGTCAGGTTTCGTCAAATTAGGTGTTAGAAATTGTAAAAACTGAGTTTTATTGTGATTTAACATCAACTTGTTTTCTACTAGCCATGAACTTATCTCTTGAACTGCATTATTTGATACTGTGTCAATATTACGAGCAATATCCTTCACTACAAAGCTGGTATCATCAGCAAACAAAAATATTTTACAATCACCTGTTATACTCGAAGGCATATCATTTATATAAATAAGAAACAGCAATGGTCCCAAAACAGACCCCTGGGGCACCCCATACTTAATTGTGCCCCATTGGGATTGCACGTCATAGCCATTTTCTACACTGCGGAGAATTAACTTCTGTTGTCTATTATTAAAGTAAGAGGTGAACCAGTTGTGGGCTAATCCCCGTATTCCATAATGTTCCAACTTCTGCAACAATATTTTGTGAGCAACACAATCAAACGCTTTTGTTAAATCAAAGAAGACGCCTAATGTCCGTAGCCTCTTATTTAACCCATCAAGTGCCTCACAGAGAAACGAAAATATAGCGTTTTCAGTCGTTAAACCACTTCTAAAACCAAACTGTACGTTTGACAATAAATTATGTGAACTGAAATGATCAATTAATCTTGAATATACAGCCTTTTCAATAACTTTAGAAAAAACTGATGGCATAGAAATAGGTCTATAGTTGTCTACATTATCCATTTCTCCTTTTTTATAAAGCGGTTTCACTACTGAGTACTTTAATCTGTTAGGAAACTGACCATTCACCAAACCCAAACCCATCGTTTGGATTGTCTCTTGGTAAAACGTGATATCCCACTCGAAACTGTCGTTTGGAATCATCCTCTGACATTGGCATTGCTCTTTATGTCACCTCATGAAAGGTATGGTTAATGGAGAGCTGTTAGGTCACCTTCCCTACACACTTTTTTAACTTATGCACAGTCACTGTGCTAATTTGATTGCTGATATTCTCCGATTTTATTCAACCATCCTCAGTAAAATTACCCCACGACCCCTACCCATCAGGAAATTAGATTTACCTCATCATGGTGAGAGGGTGTGTCATTAGAAGGCGTATGGTCCCCTAGATAGGTAATACTCAGCAGACGAAATTTGCATTGTCTGTTTGCTGTGGAAATAAGCTCAGAGGTATGGGCATGTGGATACTGGGCGTGGATGATGTTAATAAGGAATAAGCATATTCGTTTCAAGGAAGCAAAGGCGTGTGATTATTGGCTTGTCTCTGTTGTACTGTTCTCGATGTATCCAAAATCCCCTGTGCATGCAGATGTATGTGATTTAAAGTGGACCTGTTGGGGTAAATATAATCAATTTCTTAGTGAACTTGACCTTTATTCAATCTCAAACACAAAACTATGTCTGCACACATTTTTATTCATTTATTTTGAAACTGGCATTGGGGTACTTGCTTTAACGATATTCGAAGTTTGTTTACGGTTTAACATGGATTCGGATAGAAGACAATGTTTTCTTATAATTGCTTCCAACACTTTTATTACAAGCGGTAGGGGTTTACACTGTGCATTGCACATAAAAGACACAGATTGTCGAATTACTTTACCTGTGATACTAATAATGGGGCAAAAGTCTTCTAAGGTCTAACTCAGTCAGAGGTGTGAACATACTTAATTCAGTGCTTTATAGGTAGGTCTAGAAGTCGCTATAGGAGACTGTATATACGGTTTTTCAGGTATTACCTTCACGATAACATTGTGATATTCTATGTAAACAATACTGTCAATTCTCTTCATGTCGAGAGTACATATCATGACTGTTTACTATCTGTTAGGCTTGAGGATGTTTACTTTATGGATGTCACACTATGAAGTAATTAATGTAATATTACATTTTTTGAGTTTGAATTTTTTTAAATAAGTATCGCTTTTAGTGCATACATTCTGTGCTAATATGGTGTTGTGGCTGAAGGGACTTATTTATTTAGCGTATTGCTGGGTCTGAAATTATGCAGGGAAAGAAAATTGTAAGTTTAAGATTGTGCTACAAAAATCGTACCAAGCACTTTTTCTTTCAGATTATGTTTAGGCACGGATGCAAAAGAGTCCACAACGTTCTGAAAATTCTATAGTGACATTTAACTAGCATCACTAACATGGGAAATTACTGAGTAAACTGAATAGGATTTTTTTACATGTTCTGTTATTTATAGTGAGAGGACACTTTTCATGTTAACAAATTATTTCCACTTTACTTGTAGAATTGAAGCTGTTATTCAGCAACGAAAATGCCATCAGAGAACTACTTCTTTTATTGAGGTGATATGCAGTACGTATTTTTTATTGTATGTTATATAATTTCGATATATCGACTACAGATATGTCTTTGGTATTGCAGTATGACTCTCTCTCTGTGACTTTGTGTCTTTGGCAAAACAGTTGGTCACCATGAGAACAATATGTTCCATGTGTGACTTCTCTTAATCAATAAACAACACCTTCCTAGCAATGAGTGCCTCATTTTTAGCAACCTAATGTCATATATATCGTTAATTTAGTGGATTATCTGCAGTTATAGGACCGAAAAGGTTAGTTTCTTAGTCTTGTGATATTTTGTTTATATACTGCTATTTACAATATTTTCAGCGTTTAATGGCTGTTAGGGATGTAAGTAGCTCGGAGATACTGAAGTTAGAGGTGTGGGCACTGATTTTTTGATATTCACGGTATAAACATCACGTTATGTTTTACGAAAACATTTCGTATTTTGATATAATCATGTCAGGAAACGTGGAAATTAGTCATCAGCTATTGCATAAGGAATACTTCCTTTTACGTGTGACGTAATATATTTTTCGTCTGGTTAACAGTTAAAAGGTCTTTTGTACTTGCTGTTATTATTTATAAACCATAGTCAGCTCATTTCGGCCTTTAGCCATCATTTATTTACAGAGCACCTGATGATGGCTAAAGGCCGAAATGAGCTCATTGTGATTTATAAATAATAACAGCAAGTATAAAGCAGTGTTGTTGGTGTATCATTATAATAATCATCTCATTACAAGACATAGTTAAAAGGTCATTTAGCAAGACCACACCAAATGCAGGCTATTGGCTTTGAATATTAATTGTATCACGGCTGCTTTCATCTATTTAAACTAATGTTGGGCTTCTGATGAATGAAAATAACTGGAGGAAGTTTTGATTTCTGGATGTTAAGCGATACTTCTACGAGAAAATTTCAGGATTAGTGTTTTCTATTCCCATTTTTGAGCTAAGATCTACTTTCCTTTTTTCACCATAAAGACCGCTTTTTCTGCATGCATTCTGTACAAATATGTCGTTTGGGTGATGTACCTACTTACGTTTTGCGAAATTTCGCCAGAATTAACACCAAATTTAATTGAAAATATTCCGTTATTTTGTTTGCTGCTGTTTGTGCCATCTGTGGGCAACTGTTTATTTTCAAATGTTATTAACCCTAACAGAGCATGACATCACTTTCTTTATTCATTTAATGGGTATTAATTTCATAAGAGCATTACATTATCGGTTAGATGAGCTATTTAAGTAGCCACTGCTATGGTAAAGAACAAGAAGTCGTATTTCGCTTTTATGCGTTGTTGCAACAGTATTTAAGATTAGAAAAATTAAAATCAGTTGCATATTACTATTGCCTTATTCGCCTCGGTTGCACAGTGGTAGAGTGCCAGACTACAAATCTAAAGGTCGCGGGTTCGATCCCCGCCAGGTCCTGGGATTTTTATCTGTCACTCTCCACTTCTTTCACCTCTGGCAGTGTTGCTCATGTGAAAAATACCGAGTAGCACCGTGGTTCGGAACCCACGTTAAACTGTAGGTCCCCCTATAACTGGCTGGGTAAGTCAGTTCGAAGGTCGGAGGAAGGCAACGGCAAACCACCTCCAAACAGGACCATGCCTAGTAAAGCACTGTGGTGTCCAAACCAATCTTCGGATTGATGACTGATTTACCTTTTATTCATATCTTATAAACAACTCTTGTTTTGCATTATTTTCACACATTTTGTTTTGCACTCACTGCAATACTGTGTATAGGCAGCTATCTAACGATCAATTAATGTGCTTTAATCTGCACAAACTCTCAAAGGGCGGACTGTTAGAACAGGTCAGGCTGTAGATGAAAGCCCAACCCTGGGACCTGAGGGTGAATGCCCTCAGTGCTCAAGCCTGGGACCTGGGACCTGGTACCTGGCGGTTAATGCCCTCAGCGCTCTAACCTTGACCAGGTAAAAAAAACTGTTCAATAAAATTGTGCTTGTACTGCAGAACTGACATCAATAGCAGTCATTGGTTTGGGAAGAGGAGCCTGGGTGTTACTGCCCTCAGTGCTTTAACATTGACATAAGCAACACCTGTGAGGCAATTGTTTAATAGGAATAAAAACATGAATGTGCTTATACTGCAGAAATGACATAAATAGCCTGGGGCTCTGACGTAAGCCTTCAATTCCCAGAATGAACTTGATGGAATACACACTTGTGTAAAAAGTAATGACGCAATTGTGACCCCAGATTCCCAGAATGAACATGATGGAATGCAGCAAAGCGCTCAACATAGAGTAATTCCTGGAAGGATGACGTCAGCTCTCCTGGAATGACCTCATAACTCTACATATTTCAACTCACACTCTGCCACACTTATTGTACATTTTATTATTAATGCTTAGAATTTTGCCTCATTAAATCTCTCTACTACTGATTGTAAGCAAATTATGTAAAACTTCTTTAATGGTTGTAAATCTTTAGATTCTGGAAAATACGAGAGAACATTTTATACTTATATTTTTATTGTAACTCAAAACATCAGCTGATGTGTACCAAAAGCTGTTAAAACAACTGGATGTAGTAATATATATTTTTAAAAAAATGTTCAAATGTTTGTAATCCTATGGGATCAAACTACGTTGGTCATCAGTCTCTAGTCTTACAAACTACTTAAACTAAGTTAAACTAACCTAAGGACAACGCACACATCCGTGACCGAGGGAAGTTTCGAACCTCCGACGCGGGAGGCTGCGCGATCCGTAACGTGGCGCTCCAAACCTCTCGTCTACTCCCTCGCGGCGTAGTAATATCTGATCCACGTTATATTTCAAAGAGATGGGTTTCTCAGAACACTAAATGACTAATTAAATGTTACAGTGTTACTGCTAGTCACTGACACATAAGGAAGGTTGATATATAAGGTTGAGCTACACTAGAAGCTGACGCAGTGTTTAACAGCTAGTAAGAACGTTTAGGGAACAGGCATAGTTCAGTGATATCAACAATGCCATGCATTAGATCAGGGGTTGCCAACCCTCGTCCTGCGGGCCGCATGCTGCCGATAAAATATTGGTCCGCCGAGCTGATTCATATCAAAGAAAAATTCAAGTTCCATTTCATGTAAAACCTGCAAAATACCATTCCATCAAGCATCTTTCGTATCATATCGAGTTAACAATAGGTATATATCATTTCATTGATTCAACTATCGTTAATTTTCGTGCTCATTGCTTTTTGAATTCATTAAGTGTGTTTGCCTCTGTAACTCATAAAATAATAGGTGACGGGAAATTTTAATGCGGTAGGTCAACATAAGAAATGTTACACTTTCTGTGGAGCTATGAACATAGCTTATTGTATCATTTTCCACAGAGTTATAGCACTAAGATATAATTTTTTAAATAGAACAATAGTTTTTTTCTATCATGCATTGGAATCGTTGAAACCAGCTGCGTCCAAATCAATTTAAACTACATTCCTATCACTGTTAGTTTGGGAGCTACAACCCTTCAAAGTTTCAGGGGCAGATACCACACGCTGTACATAATACATGGCTGTGTGGTGGTTGATGGATGTTATAGCGGTGGGAAGTTGATTTACATGAGATGTTCAAATGTGTGTCCATGTTCCTCAATGCATACTGCAATGCGCCAACGAAAGGATCTGCGGACGAGATGTAACATCGCCGGTGTGACGGAGTGACATGCGTCCTCGATTCGCCGTTTTAGATCATCTGGGGATGTGGGCTCAGTGACATAAACACGATCCTTTAGATAACCCCACAAAAAGAAATCTACTGGTGTTAAATCGGGCGACCTTGCAGGCCATGAATGAGGACCATGGCGCCCCAACCATCTTCCTGCAAACCTGTTGTGTAGTTCTTCCGCAACAGCACGCGTAGAATGGGCTGGGTGACCATCGTGCTGCATCCACATATGGACCCTCGTGTGTAAACACACATGTTCAAGGAGACCACCCAAACTGTCGGCTATAAAAGCGCGATATAACTCACCTGTCAGTGTACCTGGGAAGTAGTGTGGACCAATGATTTCATCCCCAAGGATTCCACACCACACGTTAATAGACCACCTACGTTGACGGTCGACAGGTCGTACCCATCGAGGATTGTCTGCGGCCCAGTAGTGCATGTTATGGCGATTCACTGCACCATAATTTGTGAACGTGGACTCATCAGAGAACATAACACTCTGTAAAGACTCCACCAGCGACTGCAGAAACGGTTCGTAAGCTGACATGAGGGTCGTGGTGTAGTGCAGCTAAAACAAACACCTCCGTCTCCTCACTTCTTGCAGGTCTTCGTCTGTTACTGCAGCGCATTATCAAGCTGCCTGTTTTCCGAAGTCGTTGTTCGGCACGTAAGAACGTAATGGCTGCCGGGGCTCTTCGCCTACGATATCTCACGACCACGGCATACGCCGTGGCTGCTTCAGTGGCATCGTGTCGGCACTCGCCGAGCATCAGCAACATGTGAACGTACTCGTTGTTCGTGTATGCCATCGTCATCCGACGTCAGTAACTGTGGTATATTGAGCCTCGGTTGTTTGTGTGGCTCGAACTGTCGGGTATACGGCCGTGTGCGGCGACAGTCGGCAGTCTAACAGCGCATCGAGGAAGCTTCTCGCTCCGTGACACCGGCGACGTTACAACTCGGCCGCACCACATTTAGAAGGCGCATTGGATTATGCACAGCGTTTGTGGTATCTGCCCCTGAAACTTTGAAGGGTTGTAGCTCCCAAACTAACAGTGATAGGAATGTAGTTTAAATTGATTTGGACGCAGCTGGTTTCAACGAATCCAATGCACGATTGGAAAAACTATTGTTCCATTAAAAAATTATATCTTTGTGTTGTAACTCTTTGGAAAATGATACAATAAACTATGTTCATAGCTCCGCAGAAAGTGTAACATTTCTTGTGTTGACCTACCGCATTAAATTTACCGTCATGAGCGGCTGAGGCGGTGGACGATGTGAGAAGTAAGGGGACGGGAGAGGCAGTTGTACGCTGTAGGACTGTCCGCTCCTTGTGAATTGCGTGTCGGCCAGTTTCCAGCTTGCGGAAATGAGTAGAGGGTAGCGGTGCCGGAGATGCGGGCTTCGTGACAGCGGCGAGAGGACCGCCGGAAAGAAGGGCAGATGCGGTCCCTGCCTAGCCTCCTGGCGAGGCAAGAAGCCACTCTGGCTCAGGAACCCATAACGTTCGGTTGCGGTGACTGCAGGTTGAAGTCACGTAGCGTTCTCCTTCATTCCTTCCACATGAGCCCCAGCTTGTAGTACGTTGAATACATAACGGGCTCTATAGCTCCTCTTCGATCTGACAGAAGGTAAGAATTCGCTGCACCGTGTGACAAAGGACACTTCAGATTGATGCATTCTTTGAACCGCTATCGCTTCAGTTACTGCTTAGCGCTAAATGTTCGAATATATATATATTGTCTCCAGTCACTGAACGGTAGTATAACTTACAGCGACGTGTTTACATATGCAACACTTTTTATTTCCCTTATTTTGTTTAATATAATAAGTAATTTTACATGTGAATATCAGAATAAATCAAACTGAGTGAATGGTAATAAGGGCACGATTAATAGGAGTTGTGTCTTTAAACATATTTACCTTTAAATTAAAACCAGCTTTTGTCTTTTTACAATTGATCTACGATGCTTTTCTTTATTTTTAGTAGGCTTGCATGTATTTTATGGATCCAGTTATGGCGGGCAGGTATACAAATCGACATTAGCAAAGTTTTCTGCCTCAGTACCATCTTTCAATTTCAGCAACTAATAATATCATAAACTTGAAAAGTAGAATGCTTTTCATTATGAATCATAAAGAAGATGTCGAAATTTTAAAGTAAGGCTGCCAGGTTAAATGAAGCGTCAGAAATTTTTATATTTACGATACATGACGTTCAGAAGTAAAATACCGATTTCTTAAAGCAATTGAATACTAGTATCAAAAATTCTCGATAGATTAGACTATGAAGTTTCCCAAGTATGTATAGTACCAAACAAAAGAAACATTGATAATTCTGCGATCTGTGTACCTCTGTGGTGCCACCAATCAGGCGGAAAAGATGCAATCTCCTCCCAATGGTTATAAAAAATATTGATTATTGAAATCCCTGTCATGGAAACTAAAGCACAGTAAATAACTAGCAAGACGACGTTAGCGACTTTTGTGCTCCAGGTAATTTAAGTATTTTAGATGGTAATAAGACTTTTTGAATAGTTATAAGTAATTAGTAATGTGTATTAGTGTTCTTTTGAAGCGCACTTTTAAAGGTTTCACTTTGCTTTGTGTTTTTTTTCGAGAAAACGCGTAAAGATCAAGTAGGTTTGCAGTAGAATTTTTGCTTGCGTCTTATTGCTCAGTAATTTTAAAGAATCTCGGTAACTGTTCTTGTTTTTTACTCCTAGCATACTAAGTACAGCGTATCCCCGCATTGTTTTATTTATTATTTGTAAAAGCAGCGTAAAATTAAATTTGTTTTAGAGACTTTGCGCTTATTACCTTTATTTACATCCAGTCACGAGTAGGCCTAAATTTCGCGTACACGTTTTCTTTGGTTTTTTTTAAGGTAATTTGACTACTTCTAAATAAAATAATACTTTTACCATGACAGCAAAGTGTCAGACCTGCCGTAGAATTGTCAGTTCCGGGGTATGGTGTCATGGGTGCAGTAATTTTTTTTCATTAGGGTGACTGTAGTGGCGCGGGAATTGGGCAAGTGAGCGAGACTCATCAATGGTTTTGCAGGCTATGTACTAGGGATAGGAAGATAGTGGAACAGGAAGTGAAAATTGCCGCCCTTCGGGCAGAGTTAGATCAGGGTAAGAGGGATCTCAACAAGTTAAAGAGGGAGAAGGGTAATCAGAGGTGGGAAGTGGCAACAGGTGGAAAGAAAAGGGCCACAACTCAATCAGACAGCTTTGTGGTGAATGTAAAAGATAAGTTTGACCTGTTGCTTCAGTTAGAAACTGATGAGCCTCAGATAGAAGTAGACGAAGACAGGGCTGAACAAACTTTCAGCAGGAATTTGAATAAGAATGTAGGGAAATCAGCAAAAAGGAAGAAAGTTTTGTTATTAGGTATCTCGCATGCCAGAGGTGTGGGCTAACTCCTGCAGGATGAAATAGGAACAGAACAGCAGGTGACAAGTTCCTTCAAACCAAGTGCTTGTCTGGGTCAGGTGACAGACGATTTAGGATCACTGAGTAAATATTTCACCAAGGAGGACACCGTGGTTATTGTGGGTGGTCCAGGGAACAGTATTGACAGAGAGTGTGACCTGGCAAAGACTGCATCAGCATGAATGCATACCACTGTTGAGTTCGTGTCTGTTCTGGAGCGCCACGACCGACCTCATTTGAACTCTTCTGTTAGGAGATTTAATTTGGAGTTGTAACAGCTGCTTGGATCAGGTGTGGGGTCACACATTGGTGTGGTTCCTGTTGATTCACTCAGTAGGTGGGATAATACTAGACATGGCCTACATCTCAATAGGAAAGGGAAGGGTAAAGTGGCTGGGCTAATAGCAGGAAACTTAAGGGGGAGGCACTGACATGAGTGGTAAAATACCAGTGGTTACAGGTGTCAGAGCAGTTCCTTTTTTAAGAAAGGCAGGACACAAGGAAGTCAAGTTCTAAGGGAGGTCAGTATTGAAACAAACCTTCAGTTTAATAAAGAAACTAAACAGCATAGCTTTGACATATCATAACAGAAAACACAGCTGTTAGTTAAAAATCATCACCAATTATCGAAAATTTTGTCTCCACCCACTTCTGTAACAGTCAATGTGAAACGCTAATTATCTTTAGTGCACCAAAATATTAGAGGGCTAAGAAGCAAAATAAATGATCTACTTATGCATTGATGAATTAGAGTCATCCAACCTAGTCGGCATAATCTGCCTCTCTGAAAATCATGTGATCACTGGTATAGATTTGCTAAGTATTCCAGGATTTAGGTTAGCTTCCAACTTTGCAGAGTAGAAATGGAGGATGGAGGAGTTGCCACATTCATTAGAAACTGTTATAAATGTAAGACCCTAGACATTCGTAAATTTTGTTTAGAGCATCATATGGAAGCATGTGTAACAGAATTATAATTTCATAATAAATCATTTATAATAGTAACTATGTACAGAGTACCAATATTGGTAACTTTAATTTGTTCATAAATCACTTTGAAGCTCTGTTGGCTCATTTGATAACAAGCAAGAAAGAATTAGTGTTGGCTGGTGATTTTAATGTGGACTTCATTGAAAACTCTCCCAGTAAGAAATTATTGCAGTCACTAGCATTGTCATTCAACCTAATTCATACTATTAATTTTCCAACTAGGATAGCTAAGGGCTCAAAGACAGCCAGTGATAATATCTTGCCGCGGTGGAGTAGCCGAGCGGTCTAAAGCGTCTCGCTGCGGGGCGCGCGGTTGCTCGCCGTGGAGGTTCGAGTCTTGTGTGTGTTTGTCCTTAGGTTAGTTTACCTAGGTTTAAGTAGTTTGTAAGCTACGGACTGATGACCACGCAGTTTGGTCCGATAGATTTACAAACATTTGAACATTTGATAATATCTTTATAGAAATGTCAAATGATCAAAATTATATTATAAAACCAATAATAAGCGGCCTTTCAGACCATGACATGCAGTTACTTTTACTAGATATTAATACTGGTCAGAATATAAAATCTATCAAATCTGAGTTTAAGAGGGTAGTCAGTAAGGGAAAAATAGATCATTTTAGAAAACTGCTCAAAGACATGAATTGGAGTGATGTCTACAGTGCTAACAATATGGATGAGAAATACTAGAAACAAGAATTACGTGCATAAAGATTTAAAGTCCAATATTCAGCAGTACACATTTTCAATAACATGCCAGCAGCCATAAAAAATTTAACTCACAATAAAGTACAGTATGAACAGAGTCTAAAAGATTTTTTGGTGGCCAACTCCTTCTACTCTACTGATGAATTTCTTACCAGAACTGATTGATGTAACTTATTGTATACAATATTCATAAATATTAATACTGTGTTCAGTTTGATTTCAGTACAAGTTTTGTGCAGTAATGTGATCATTGTAAATAAGTGTTGCAAAAAAAAATTATGCACCTAGTATATTTGTATGTAGTAATAAGTTTTAGTCCTATAAAATGTAAATATTCTTAAGATAATTGTTTTTCCTGGCCAAGTCCACATCCACAAGGGCAAATTACATTTGGGATCTGTGGTAGGTACATTAACACATATGCCCTCTTTTTGTAAGTATATATTGTGTATTTTGTTCTGGCATGTTCTACATCCAAGAGGATTTCCTCAATTCGGATCTACTGGAATGTAAAGTACATCTAATCTAATCTAAATGCGCTGTTGGGCGATGTAACAAAATCACTATTACATCATAAAGCACAGAAAATAACTAAATGCGCTGTTGAGCGACTTTAAGAAAACCGGTTCGTTATCTTACGCATGCAGAAACGCTGCTGAAATTTTACCATATATTTCGTGTTTTTGATAAATCTTCAGAGCGACAAAAACAACCGTGAGGCGCGTATGTTGCCTTCAGGAAAGCTTTGCGCGTGCGAATTGCAGATGAAATGATCTGCTGCGAGAATGAAATTCTGATCAGCTTCTTTTCTGGGGCGTCACTGAACCTGTCAACACGTTGGACGCGTCTTTAATGTGTTGCGGTGTTAATCGATCTCGGATAACTTTAAAGCAGATTTTCTATCGTGTTTATGAGAGAAGCATGGAACTACTTTAAGTAACTGATATTTCTTTCTGAACTTCGATTAGCGTATGATCTCTATGTTAATCTGACTTACGGGGCAAAATGTCTGTTACAGTTGAAGACGTAAACTTGGTATGGCGTCAGCTCCCAAAGAAGTAGGACCTAAGAGGAGGAAAAATATAGAGCAATTGAGAATTTTTCAAGATAGGTGGACCGTAAACTATTTTTTGTGGAATATAAAACAAAACCGATAAGTCTAATATGCAAGCAAGCAATCTATCTCGGTTCCAAAAGAATATAACATCAAACGGAATTACGAGACTGAATATGCAGTTATGTTTGACATGTACAAGGGACAATTTCGTCAAGATAAAGTAAACGACGTAGAAAGGAAACTTTATACTCGACAGCAGTTATTTGCAAGGGCGAAATCAGAGAAAGAGAGTTATGCAGTAGCTCTGATACAGGAAAAAAATCAAAGCCATATTCAGATGGCGAAATGTTAAAGAAATGCTTTGAGACCGTCATCGAAACGGTCCGTCCACAAAAGAAACAAGACTTTTCAAAAATCAGCCTGTCTCGTCAAACTATTACTAGACGTGTGTCTACTTTGGAAGACAAATGGAAGATAATTTAAAAAATCGTGCTTCTGAAATGTTTTATTTACTAGCTTTGGATGAGTGCACAGATATTCCTGATTACAGCGAAGTGGCGATTTATGTCAGTGGTGCTGATGCCCGTGTTAATAAAACAGAAGAATTTGCGGCATTGTATACACTTAAGGATACCACGAATTCACTATATTTACATCGTCATTCAGTCCGTTTTCATTAAAGCTTGACAACTTATCGGGGCTAACAACGGATAGGCCTGAGAAACATGAAGATTTAGTTCACTTAACTGAAAACGATGCCCGAAAAGTTGGCACTACATCGGTGTTAAACTTTCATAGCGTTATCCCTCAAGAGAATTTATGTGCCAAGTCCCTCAAAATGGACCATGTCATGAAGGTAGCTGTCAAAACAGTGAACTCTTTTAAGTCAAGAGGTTTGAATCTCCGTCAGTTCCAAGAATGTTTGAAGTCCTTGCATTCAGAGCACTACAACATTTCGTATTGTACAGAAATAAGATGGTTAGCCTGTAAAAAATGTTGAAAAGAGTGTTTGATTTGAAGCAAGAAATACAACCATTCTTTGAAAGCAAGTCAAAGATACTCCCGGAGTTCGAAAACAAGAAATGGCTTTCTTACTTTGCGTTCTTGACTGATACAACTAGCGACATAAATGATCTTAATGGTCGACTCCAAGGAAAAATCAGCTGATTAATGTCATTCATGATCTTATTTCCGCATTCCAAATAAAAAAATTTCTGTATTTACTGTACCACTTTTTTTAGAACATATTTAGACGAGAAATATCCAGCGTTTTACAAACATGCTTTCATTATTTGGAAACACGTACGTGTGAGTGAACAGCCTTTTAGTCGGATGAATTACATAAAATCATATATGAAAACAAGAATTACTGATATTCATCTGGAAAACTATTTCGTGTAGCAACAACTTTACGTCAACAATGACTCACTAATTTCAGTAAAACAAAGCCAGACATCGCAGTAAACTGTATTTCATAAAGTTGTATAATAATTTCTACAATAAATGTTCTTTAAACATATTTGTTTTATATTCTTTAAAAAATAAATTTTTATTTCTTGCTTTTTTGTTAACAAAACAAAAATCGGTAATGCGGCCCGCGTGGTAATCCGCTCTCAAACATTTGGCCCGCCTGCTGTAAAGGTTGGGCACCCCTGCACCAGATGATACCTAATGAGACTCCCCAAATGAGAGTGAAGGCCCCTCGTCCACCTGGAGAGCCGGGTCTACAGCTCACCCGCCCCCTGCAAATTAATCTGGCCAGAGCACATTCGTTACTTCAGAAGAGTACTACCACTGGTGAATTCAGAAGTTAAAGGTGTAAATTTGTATAAAAAACGGAATTTTAGAACATTGGAACGTTTGCTCAGTTTGCCTTCGTATTGAACGGGACGTGCTAGTGCATCTGGTAGTTGTATATGCGTAAACTGTGCCGTGTAACAGTACTGACATCTAGATTGTGTACATGTCGCATACTCTGACTTGGTCATCGCGTATTAAACTACATAGTAAAAATTTTAATGTCCTAGACAAAATACTGAATGCAAAGGGAGCTAGGAGCACTGAACGACCAATATCATAACCAACTTAACCGTACAGATGCCTCGGCCGCGGTGGCCGAGGGGACTGAGGCGCTCCGGTCACGGTCTGCACGGCCTCTACGGTCGGGGGTTCGAATCCCCCCTCGGGCATGGATATTTGTTCCGTCCTTAGTCTTATTTAGTTCATAAGTAGTTGGTAAGTTTAGGGACTGATGACCCCGTAGTTAAGTCCCATAAGCTATACAAACATTTCAACATTTTTTCGTACAGATGCAAATGGAAAATTAAAGGTTTCTATCAATGACTACCGAATCAGACATGACGAACACTAAATACTTATGAGTTTAAGGGATTCACCCACTGACGTGTAGTTACCCCATGAAAACTGGCTGGAAAGATGTGGAGTGATCACATTGAGAACTGCGGTACTAACATTTATCTGTTTCAACAGGCTGTATGACTGACTACCACTATGCGGATAATCCATTCGGCACGGAACAAAGCAATATGAGAATATAGAAAAATCGTAGACAATTCACAAATCCCTTTATATTAAAACCTGGTACCTACAAACAGACTTACATCTAGCTCACCTTTATATAAAATGAGCGAAGAGCTATATGTCTTCCATTCAAATGTTTGTAGAGTCTATGGGACTTAACTACGGGGTCACCAGTCCCTAAACTTACAAACTACTTATGAACTACTTACAACTAAGGACGGCACAAATATCCATGCCCGAGGGGGGATTCGAACACCCCCCGACCGTAGTGGCCGTGCAGACCGTGACTGGAGCGCCTCAGTCCCCTCGGCCACCGCGGCCGGCTGTCTTCCATTCAAAGTGTTTGTAAACCTATTGGACAAAATTGCTATGGTCATCAGTTCTAGTCTTACAAACTTATTAAACTAACATATACTAAGGACAGGACACACACAAACACACACACACACACACACACACACACACACAGACACATGTCCATGGAAGATATCGAACTTTCGGCGGAACGGCCGCCAAATCCGTAGCGTGATGCCTTAGACCACGCGGTCGTACCGAGCAGCCCGAAAAAAAAAAAAAAAAAAAAAAAAAAAAAAAAAAAAAAAAATTGAAAGATTACACCTGCCTAATGCGCTGTAAGGCCACCTCGAGCATGCAAATATAGGGCAGCTCGACGTGCATGGACTCCACTGATTTCTGAAGTAATGGTGCAGGTAACTGACACCATACACCTGCAGAGGTCTCCAGAAATCCGTAAAAGTATGTGGTAGGGAAGGGATCTCTTCTGAACACCACGTTCCAAGGCATCCCAGATATCCAAAATAATATTCATGTATGGGCAGTTTAGCGGCTAGCGGTATGTTTAATTTCAGGAGACGGTCCCTGGAGACACACTGTAGTAATTCTGGATGTGTGAGGTGTCGCATTGTCGTGCTGGAATTTCCCAAGGCCGTCGGATTGCACAATGCGCACGAATGGATGCAGGTGATAAGCCAGGATGCGTACATGTCAAATTCGTATCCAGACGTATCAGAGGTCCCATATCACGCCCTGCACCATTACAAAGCCTCCAACAGTCCCTTGCTGAGATGTGGGGTCCACAGATCCATGAAGTTGTCTCCATACCCGCACACTCCCATCTTCTCGATGCAATTGGAAACGAGACTCGTCAGACGAGGCAACATATTTTTCAGTCACAAACAGTCCAATGTCGTTACTGACAAGCCCAGGCGAGGCGTGCATCTTTGTGTCGCGCACTCAACAAGGGGGCATAAGTGGACTTCGACTCCGAAAGTCCATACGGATGATAATGTTTCGTTAAACGGTTCGCATGCTGACAATTGTTGGTTTCCAAGCATTGTAATACGCAGCAGATTGTAGAAGGGTTGCACTTTTGCCACGTTAAACGACGATCTTCAGTCTCCGTTGAAACAGTTCTTGCAAGATTTTTTCAGTCCGCAGTGGTCGGAGATTTGATGCTTTACCGGATTCTCTACACTCACGATGCACTCTTGAAATAGTCGTACGGGAAAATTCCCACTCATAGCTATCTCGGAGATGCTATGTCCCATCTCTCGTGTGCTGACTACAACACACTTATTGTGATAAGCTGTCGTTGTTGCAGCAGTAGCCTGTGCAGACACGTGTTCTATTACATAGCCGTCGGCGACTGCAGCGCAGCCTTATGACTGTTTGCACATCTGTGTGTTTACATACACATTCCTACACCGGATTTCTTGGCTCTTTAGCGTGTTCCTGTTCAGTTCAAAGACTTCTTTTGTGCAGGTTTTCCATGCTATCCTGTCCTGTGCAAGCCTCTTCATCCATAAATAACTACGCCAAGCTACTACTTCCGTCCGAATCTACTTACGGTATTTATCTTTCAGTCTCCCATACGGTTTATGCCACACATACTTCCCTCTAATACTAAATTGACGATTTATTGCTGTTTCAGAATATGTACCACCTGTGGATGCCTTCTGTTAGTAAAGTTACGACAGAATTTTCTTTTCTCCCCAATTCTGTTCTGAACCTCATCATTAATTACACCATCTACTCATCTAATCTTCCGCATTCGTCTGTAGCACCACATTTGAAATGCTTCTAACATCTTTCTGTCTGAACTCATAATTGTTCACGTTTAACTTCACTGCATACATGTCTAATTAATGCGACATCGGGCAAAAAGATCGTTAAATTAAATTGAGAATGCACACGAGGTTTGATCTCTTTACAGGCATCGGCAAATAAACGAGACTGATGGCTAAAGGGCTCTACGATAATGCTGTGTGAATGGGAGGGCTTCCAGAGTGGCTCATATTTCACATATAAACCAATGTCCACAACGTTTGGCGTACGGTGCTAGGCGTCATTGAAAAGTGTGTCGTGCCGCCAAAATAGAGGGCACAAAACATGCCCTCTGAGTCGTCACAGTAGCGGAACTGTAGGGCAACCCTTTTATGTATTCTCAACACAGAGATAAAAGAGACGTCTAATTAGTTTGCAAACGCTGTAGTCAACATAGTTGCAGATATTCCATGTGAGACAACACTACGGTATCCACTATTTACTGGTGCGTGAGCACGTTGCTTTTGGCCGTTGACATTCCCAGCCGATAGGCGTTACGACGTGTGCATTAGAGGTCTGCACCTCGCTCGGTTGCTCGCTCGAATCGCGCGATACATTTCGTTCTATGGCAGTCCGACAGGTGTCGGTACTGCAGCTTGCGACAAGGCGTGTGGCTGCGCTCGACTTCCTCCACGCTCGTTCGAGCGGCGCACGCTCGGCCGGCCCGATCTCCACACTGCCCGCTCGTCACTCGGTCACCCACCGCAGCGCCATTCGAGTCCAAGGCGAGTGTCGAGAGCAAACTAGACGCTTGAGAACAAATCCTGACTGCGAAATTTGGAATTGTTTTCTCTTCCGGGTGCTTCGAAAGCTGTTCTCTCGATCCAGTCGAACTTGCCATTCAGTTTTGAATTTGTACACGTTATTATACGTGATTAATATAAAGTTTCTGTGCTAAGATCATTTACTAAATGATTTATCCATGATCTTCCTTTCTTTCTTGTTCCCATTTTGTGGACTGTAAGTGCCTGTTTAGTGGTATGTGTTTCTTGCCGTCTTAACGAGGAAATGATTGTATTTTATATCCATTCCTCTCATCAGTCTCAAGTCCTTGAATACTTTGTCCGTCTTTTATATTGACATTAAATACACGATATTTATGTACACCCGTTAGGTTTGTGCATCTCTCTCTGTTGCACCCGGTTAATATATATTCCCGTAGTATTTTGGCACTGTGCGTGGTTGCTGCGCCTCTAACGGGAATTTTTCCAATTGCAACATTCATATATTCCCCATTGCCACTGTCGTCTATCTTATCTACATAATAAAGAACGCATGCAAGCTTTTGTGCAATATATAGGATCCGCGCTTTCTTCCGTCGTCAGGGTCATATGCCGGCCTAATGCTCAAATATCCTGTACCTGTTTTCTCTTATTCCAATTGTCTACTTTACGCAGCTGTACGAATTTATGGTGCTCCTGCTGTTTCAGTGATATCTGTATTATATTTATTAAAGGCCGTCTGAAGAATATCACCCGAGTGCACCAGCCAAAAGAATGAACTGCATGTTTTCGGAATGGCTGGATAAGAGATCGGCCTAGGTACATTGCAGGGGGAGTGGCAATTAGGGGGGCAGCTACCCTAAAGTGACCAATTTTTTGTGCTCAAAAAATAGTTTGTATTTAATCGAAGTTGACTCTATGAATTTTGTCTTTTATCAAAAGATACTTTCATACCAAAAATCATTAAAATCGTTTGACCAATCTATAAGTTATCGCCATTTTTCTATTTTAGCCTAAATTTTGGAGGGACCTTTCCACCCCTTAAATAAGTTTTTCCGCCGCTAAAAAAATTACGTGTTCCGTAGTTTTTCATGTATTATAACATATGCAAATTTCATAAAAATCGGAGAGTGACACTTGGGTAGGTTTCCTCGCGAGTACAGCGGCAGCACTACGCTGTGCGGCCTGTGCCCGCGCCGCCCCACGCAGCCTCGTTCGAGTATCAACACGCTCGCTGCGAGCGTAACACACTCGGCGCGCCACCGCCGAGCGTTGCGCACTCGACCGAATACGAGCGAGCGAAACCGGCGATTTGCAGACCTCTAGTGTGCATACTACAGTGTGGCTCGCCCTGTGTCATTTTGTCATTAAACGGGGACACTCTCGGGTTTGTCACTGAACGGAGCGGACAGGAAATAGAGCACTCTTCTTGGACGAAAGGGACAGATATGAACTGTGCTTACGGGTCTGCGGATGAATATGCTCACGCTGCTCGACGTTTGTACGGTTTCCGAATCGTTGAGTGCAAGATCTATGCCTATTTACTGCCATCCATAGGTCCCTAAGAGAGAAAGGTTCACCTGAGGTAATTTTCCACTGACACATCCTCGTAATGGCACATGTGACTAAGGCCTACTCCGAAACCCGATGCATTCATCATGTGTTAAAGGTGCGAATGCCTGACCGACGCGGTCGTGAACGTACAGCAGAGATGAAGAGGAAGCGTTAGAACTGCTGGAAAGCACACCCTCAACAAGCGTGCTCTGTGTTATGCGTGTAAGCCATTCCACAATTTGGCATTTGTGACGCGAAGATGATTTGCACCGCTACAGCCTTCAGAAGGTTCAAACCGTTAAGGTACACGATTCTCCACGTCTAATTGAATATTCTGTTCAAATGTTTGTAAATCGCCGGCCGCGGTGGCCGAGGTGACTGAGGCGCTCCAGTCACGGTCAGCACGGCCACTACGGTCGGGGGTTCGAATCCCCCCTCGGGCATGGATATTTGTGCCGTCTTTAGTCTTAGCTAGTTCATAAGTAGTTTGTAAGCTTAGGGACTGATGACCCCGTAGTTAAGTCCCATAAGTTGTACAAACATTTGAACATTTTTTGTTTGTAAATCTATCGGACCAAACTGTGTGGTCATCAGTCCGTAGCTTACAAACTACTTAAACCTAGGTAAACTAACCTAAGGACAACAAACACACCCATGCCCCAGGGAGGACTCGAACCTCCATGGCGAGCAACCGCGCGCTCCTCAGCGAGACGCCTTAGCGATCGTACGATAATTAATAAATACGATAACAATAAATTCGTTTTGCAAATGTAGTTAATATGTTATCTACAACATTCTTTCCAAATAGCTATGAAATAAACACAAATACATATTCGGTTTAGAACACGTCAAACTTTTATTTCTTGTAATTACTGCAAAAATGCGAAATATTGATACAATGTTCAAAACATAGGTTTTTTGTGCACCAAGAACATACATGCAAAGACGACATACTACAATCCTGCGAATCACAGACGTCGTTAGACGTCCCTAGACAAAACTCGGTTGGTGTTAGGAAAGAATCAGGTCTAATATCAGTATATTTCGAGGCGTGCCACGCATATTTAATCACATTTTGAAACCATGGGGAGGAAAACTGATAATGTACGACTGATTGCAACTTGAGAATATTGTCACGCTGATAGACAGGAAACTGCAGTGATTTGCACGCAATAATTTTCTCTGTTAGTTTTCTGTAAAATGCCTTCCACTGGCAAAAAAATTCTCTGTCTAACGGTTGCATTACGTTCGTCGTGCCGGGTGGAATCTGAAGTATCTCTACTTCTTTGTCAGGGTGAGCTCGAAATACAACTTTTAATGTATCAGAACTTTTATGACCTAACCACGAATCTAGAAGGAGAAGCGATTTGTTCCCGTAGAACGGATGAAAAGTGTAACGTTATCATTTCCCATTTTTCCAGACTTCGATGCATCTACACAAGACTGTCTGCGTAGAACATTGTTTGACACGTGACCCAAAACGCCCAGTTGGTTCTTGAAGACACACATATAGTTTAGGCAGCAATGAACCATCCAGACTAATTATGGGCATTATAGTGTATGAATGGGTGAGTGCAGTCGTGGACTGCACAATTGCCTCAACATGTTTTTCCCCTTTGAATGACAGTGTTCTTTTCGCACGCATTTCTTTTTAAAACCTGACTGATCTGATGTGATTCTTGAAGTTTTCCCGGCGTACGGAATATTCCATAAAGTTTCGGGATTGCAGCCGGATTCCGTCGACTTCTTGCCCCGATATTTCGGCTGACAACCGTTCAGCCATCTTCAGGTGAGTGCGTTCCACTGGGAATTGTTAGTTCCCGACGACGCCTATATAGCAAAAATTGGCGCGTAGGCGCATGCGCATCAGTGGCCGTCACAAGCGCGCCCTCTTTCGAATTTACCGCCCTCTGTGAAAAACAGTTGACAAGCGGCGCGCGGGTGATCTGCATTGTAAACGTAAGATTCACTAAAACTGGCGATCTTATTTTTTTCAGTCGTAAGAAAAGCTTTTATCATTTCCATTTGAGTCACTTTATTTTCCGACCTGTTTCTCGATACAAGTTTTGTTATTTTTCGTGCCACAATTTTATGTGATCTTTCGAAGCGACTAATCCAACTTTGAGAAGCTGTAAATTCTTTAGCGCCTATCGCGTTCGCAATATCTAACGCCCAATCACCCAAAGTTGTGTCGCTGACACTCAATGACTGTCGTCTGGCATCGGTAAATTGCTCAACAAATCGCTCATTTATCTCCGTCGCAATTTCCAGTCGACTCTTACGTCGTCCAGCGACTTCCCTTTTCCATCTATACAATTCACCTTCAGAATGGTCAAAGCGATACATATTTTGAACAGTACTGACACCTAGGCGTTTCTTACCACTTTCGTTCAACCAATACTTCACCGCTTTTTCTTTGTCTGGTAATGTAATTGTAGTTGCTGCTGTTGCTTTCGGAGATAATTGGTGATGGTACGTGGCACTATCACTCGAAGAGTCTTCATGTGCGCAACTTTCTTCCGTTTCTTCGCCGTCTGTAGATTCACAGTCTGCAATATCGAGTGTTTCAGTCGTTTCTAGCCACATTTCTGTGCTATTTACATGCTCGTCTAGAAGTTTAACTGCCATGTCGCACATCACATAGTCTCTACGCGTGTTTTCTGTTGATTGCTTCATTTGGCGTCTGTGGTATATCTCTATCGTAAGCATCAAAACATTTACAGGGTTAACCATCACCTCTGAGGGGAGATTGAATGTTCACCGTAAAGTGGCTTGCGGAGTATAGATGTAGATGTACATAATATCTTTCACATCTCCAACCAGTTTCAGGACGGTATGTTTCGAAATACGTACCAGAAATGAAAAGGAAGTGCGTGCCACAGAAACGAATATTTGTTTCCCCTTTCCACCAAAACCGTGCAACGATATTCCTCTTTAGCGAACGCCGCAATAAGACGGCCGCACCTCCCGACCATGCGCACAACGCTCACCATAACAACAGCTTGCGATTCGCCATTTCCAGGGGTGGCCAGCCGTCACCGCAAGCGCCAAGCAGGAAAACAGCCATTTTCGTGATTTTTTTAGGTGACTTCCAGGTCATGTCAGCAGCTAACATTCTGCATGCAGACTTCCTTCAATGTTAACTAACAGTGCTAAAAGAAATCAATACATGTTTCGGCATGACAAGTCTGACCATTCCCTAGTTAGTACAAAAGAAAGAAAAGCAGTGCCGTACCATGAAACCGACAGATTAAAAGTGCATTTAACGAAGTTTTTACAATTTAATTCCTGCAAATAAGAAAACGCCAATCACATCGCTGTCAGTAATACAAATTAAAAGAAATAATTCTGAGATGTTAGCAATTCTCAAAGACCTATGAAAATTTCCATCAAGGCCGTTTTCGAACACAGGTGTCCTGCAATTCAATGGATGTTTCGGGTTGCATATATCCATTACGGATGTTTGTGACTAGCAAAGACCCTCTATCACTGCGTTACATTTGTATAAAGACATATGTGGCTGGATTTCAGCCAGGATCCCCGTTATGATATGTAAGGAGATTGCATTTCATTTCATTAGCAGGGCCTTTCCAATGAAGTTAGAGCCTCACAGGAATATCACTCATACACATAGAGAGGCAGAAAGGAGGATCTCTCCTGTCCGTGGGTTAGCCTAGTGAACACAACACCTGGCTTCCAATAACGGCGTTCGTACGGTTCTACATCTACATCTACATGGGATACTCTGCAAATCACATTTAAGTAAGTGCCTGGCAGAGGGTTCATCGAACCACCGTTATACTATTTTACCTCCCATTCCATTCTCGAATAGCACGCGGGAAGAATGAACACCTGAATCTCTCCGTTCGGGCTCTGATTTCTCATATTTTATTCAAATGTTTGTAAAGTCTATGGGACTTAACTACGGGGTCATCAGTCCCTAAACTTACAAACTACTTATGAACTACTTACAACTAAGGACGGCACAAATATCCATGCCCGAGGGGGGATTCGAACCCCCGACCGTAGTGGCCGTGCGGACCGTGACTGTAGCGCCTCAATCCCCTCGGCCACCGCGGCCGGCTCATATTTTATTCTGATGATCATTTCTACCTATGTAAGTGGGAGTCAACAATAAATTTCTTTTGATACATCTGTTTAAAAAAATCGATTTGACGTTTCGCGCATTACATCAAGAGATCCATCTGTGATATTATTGCAGTCATTATTGTTGAATTTCGTAATTGGATTCTTCCAAACGAGTGCATTTTTACCTGTGATTTCTTATTTATTCTCTTATAAATGTAACATGTTTTTCGAAGAAAGGAGATGGACAGAGACAGAGAGTGGATGGGAAAAGTACTAACTCAAGGTTCGAATAAATAAATAAAAACCGGGACAACGCCTGGTTTTCAGCTAGTACTCCATAAAAGGACGGACAAGCTTAGTGTAGTCTCTATATATCCATAATTCATCGAAGTATTATTTGTTTACACATATTATGTCTAGGAGCGGATGAGCTCAGCAGTTTGGTCCCTTACCTTTACAAGCATTTCGACATTTGAGCTTACATCAAAAGCGGCGGTAGAGTTTTAAGACCAGCATCATATCTTGAGACGGTTCTTCGCGTTTATATTACGTATTTTTGCTCCCAGAATAATAATTTTACTTCGCAGCGGGGTGTGCGTTGATGTGAAACTCCCTGCCCGAGTGAAACTCAGACCGGAATTCGAACCCAGGACCATAGTATTTGGCGGGAAAGCACTCTGCCACCTGTGCAACCCTGGCGCATTTCGTGGCTCGTCGTCAAAGCTGTACTTCGCCTCCCACCTACCAAACTCCATAGAATTCCTGTCAACCAATTGCACTAGTTCTCCTGGAAAAGGATATTGTGATGACATGGCTTAGCTGCAGCCTACACTGTCGGTAGAGCGGTTGCCCGTAAAAGACAAATGCCAGGAAGTTTCACATTTTTTGTTGTTTGCATTATTTCTGAAGAAAAAATAAAGAAAAGAAAACAGTCATCAGCGTATAAAATGTTCAAATGTTTGTAACATTATTGGACCAAACTGTTATGGTCCTTATTCCCTAGATTTACAAACTACTTTAACTTAATCTAAGGACAACACACACCCATTTCGGCAGTTAGTAACACGACGCCTTAGACTACGTTGTCATTCCACGTGGCCCAACTTATGTAAGCAACAATAACTACGGCAGCCTACAGATCACAGGCTTGTTCAAAATCTGTAATGGGCCTTTAAAAAGTTACATAATTACGATTAATGTTTTCCTGTTGTTTTTTTCCAAGATTCAACTTGTGTTTCGTAAAGACGCACGGATTCGAAATTCACATTTTTCGACGAAATAACAGGAAAGGAGACATTTTTCATTCATTAATATCGACACACCTCATTTTATGTGATTTGCGAAGTTCAGGAGAACAAAAAATGTTCCTCTTATCTTTTAAACTATAGATTTCCAGACGAAATCACAAAATGACACGAGAGTATTGTATCATCTCTAAACACTTTCTTCCTGGTTGGCATTTGGACTAAGTCTATCGAAGGAAAACTGAGTACTGAAAACACTGAAATCGTTTTCCGTGACAAGATGTCGTGTAGAACGTTTTCCATTTGTACTTTTGGAATGCTAGTAGAAGTTAGGGGCCGCGGCGGAATGGCCAAAAGTACCAAGGCGCTTTGCTGTGGAGAGCATGGTTACTCGCCGTCGGAGGTTAGAGTCCTCCCTCGGGCATGTGTGTGTGTGTGTGTGCGTGTGTGTGTGTGTGTGTGCGTGTGTGCGTGTGTGTGTGTGTGCGCGCGCGCGCGCGCGCGCGCGCGTCCGCGCGTATGAGTGTGTGTGTGTGTGTGTGTGTGTGTGTGTGTGCGTGACGTTCATAGATGTACAAATATCTGATTTTTTCCATTTTACCGATTTATTCTTTATTTATTTTTGTTAGACGTAACCAACCATTTATTTGTGATTCTTCAGTTTCTCCCGGCGTATTTGATAATCAAAATTTCCACGGGTGTAATGCCGGTCTATAGTGTCCAACGGGCACAATATTTCGATCATACATGTCGCCATCATCAGGTGAACTGACGGACTGAGCTCTTGGAAACGCGCCGGCACGGAGTTCCGCACGCTACAGCTGCTCGAAGGGAACTGGGTTCTAGCCCGGTAGCGGGCGATTAAAATACCCTCGGCCCGCGGAGCGACCCCTCCGCGGTCCGCGGCCCGCGCTGCGGCCGCGCATTGGAACCGATTGCGCCGGCGTCTGAGATGGCGTCGGTGTGGAGGCTCTGTCCGCCGTGGTCGTCATTTCGTTACGTTTGCTAGATTTACTCTAAGAGTAAAAGTGACGACCACGGCGGACAGAGCCTTCACACCGACGCCATCTCAGACGCCGGCGCAATCGGTTCCACTGCGCGTCCGCGGCGCGGGGCGCGGACCGCGGAGGGGTCGTTCCGCGGGCCGAGGGTATTTAAATCGCCCGCTACCGAGCTTGAACCCAGTTCCCTTCGAGCAGCCGTAGCGTGCGGATCTCCGTGCCGGCGCGTTTCCAGGAGCTCAGTCCGTCAGTTCACCTGATGATCGCGACATGTATGATCGCCGAAATATTGTGCCCGTTGGACACTATAGACCGGCAGTACACCCGTGGATATTTTGATAACCATTTATTTGTATGTAATATGCAAGACGATGAGGGTAGAGGCAAGGACGCACACGGAGTCTGTAGCCTCAGTCAGGAATGAATTTTCAACTGTGATTACATGTTCAACTATTATGGGTACTTCGAGCATTTTCAACGGTACGTCTGCCCTGTGTTACAGGACCTGACGCCGCCACCGCTGTTCAAGAACGAAATTATCGTGGACCGGCTGGCTTCGGTGAGCGTGAGGACACGACTGGAGGCGCTGCGGAAGGAAGCCATCGACCTGGAGCAGCAGATGAAGCAGAACCAGGACGCTCTCGACACACTGCTGCGCATGCAACAGCGGTACCGCACTTTCAGTTTGCTTCTGCTGCAATTCTATTTTTACTCGCGTTTCATAAAATTTCCTGAGATTTGAAATCTCTTCTATAGGACGGTTACATAAACAGCTATCGTGCCAAATTCGGTTCACACTGATCGTCCGTGCGTCCCTAAAAGTCATTACACACCTATTTCCAGGTTGATACAGTGTTTTTGACTTGCGAAAGGCGTTCGATGTAGTTCCATCATACCATCCTGTGGACATATTACAAGAGTATAGAACAATGAAATCGCTTTGTGGTAGCATTCCAGACTTCTCATTCATAACAGATAGTACTCAGTACTTGTTTCGTAATGGGGCGCAATCGTATGATATAACAGGCGTATGGTGGTGGAGTGTTAACATTTTACATAAGTGATCAAAATGTCATCGAAGAGGCCACTAGAGTATTTTGTAGACTAAAGCTGAACTGTCACAATATTTCTTGTAAAAAGCGCCTGCAGCATGATTTACGTTGAAATACGGCATTTTTGTAGCAAGTCAGTTCCAGACCTTTCTTACAATTTTTATACGCTTGTATTTACATGTTTCACGACAAGTTGTCTGTTTCGGCATAGCCATTATCGAATGTACCTGTAGGTGTTGTGCGTAAGGCTGTTATTTACTTCTTTGTTACAATAATATACCATACATTTATTAATTACATTTCAGCTGACGACTAGTTGTGGGTGCAGTTCATATGACATCAAAATCACATGTTTGTATAGCTTATGGGACGTAACTACGGGGTCATCAGTCCCTAAACTTACAAATTACTTACGAACTACCTAATACTAAGCACGGCACAAATATCCATGCCCGAAGGGGGATTCGAACCCCGACCGTAGTGGCCGTGCAGACGTGACTGAAGCGCCTCAGTCCCCTCGGCCACTGCGGCCGGCCATATGACATCCAAAGACCAACTGTCAGGTATTTGGTTTAAGATATTCGTATTATTTATACACCTTTTATTCAAACTGAAATTTTCATAAAATTGCTTTAAGAGCTCGTTTTGACAATGGGAACATAAATGGCATATATTTTACAATCCTTTGTCTCTGGTAGTTAGAAATGGTACTTACACTACTGGCCATTAAAAATTCTACGCCAAGAAGAAATGCAGATGATAAACGGGTATTCATTGGACAAATATATTGTACTAGAACTGACATTTGATTACATTTTCATGCAATTTGGGTGCATAGATCCTGAGAAATCAGTACCTAGAAAAACCACCTCTGGGCAGAGCTTGTATGGCGTGTAGAGGTACAGATGCCCATGCAACTTCAACACGATTCCACAGTTCATCAAGAGTAGTGACTGGCGTATTGTGACGACACAGTTTCTCGGCCACTATAGACCAGACGTTTTCAGTTAGTGAGAGATATGGAGAATGTGCTGGCCAGGGCAGCAGTAGAGCGTTTCCCGTATCCAGAAAGGCCCTTACAGGACCAACAACATGCATTCGTGCATTATCCTGCTGAAATGTAGGGTTTCGCAGGGATCGATGAAGGGTAGAGCCACGGGTCGTAACACATCTGAAATGTAACGGCCACTGTTCAAAGTGCCGTTGATGCGAACAAGAGGTGATCGAGACGTGTAACCAAGTGTAACCAATGGCACCCCATACCATCACGCTGGGTGATACGCCACTGTGGCGATGACGAATGTACGCTTCCAATGTGCGTTCACCGCGATGTCGCCAAACATGTATGCAGCCATCATGGTCCTGTAAACAGAACCTGGATTCATCCGAAAACATGACGTTTTGCCATTCGTGCCCCCAGGTTCGTCGTTGCGTACACCATTGCAGGCGCTCCTTTCTGCGATGCAGCGTCAAGGGTAACCGCAGTAATGGTCTCCGAGCTGATAGTCCATGTTGCTGCAAACATCGTCGAACTGTTCGTGCAGATGGATGTTGTCTTGCAAACGTCCCCATCTGTTGACTTAGGGATCGAGACGTGGCTGCACGATCCGTTACAGCCACGCGGATAAGATGCCTGTCATCTCGATTGATAATGATACTATGCCGTTGGGACCCAGAACGCCGTTCCGTATTGCCCTCCTTAACCCACCATTCCATATTCTGCTAACAGTCATTGGATTGCGACCAACGCGAGGAGCAATGTCGCGATACGATAAACCGCAATCGCGATAGGCTACAATCCGACCTTTATCAAAGTCGGAAACGTGATGGTACGCATTTCTCCTCCTTACACGAGGCATCACAACAACGTTTCACCAGGCAACGCCGGTGAACTGCTATTTGTGTATGATAAATCGGTTGGAAACTTTGCTGGTGTCAGCACGTAGTAGGTGTCACCACCGGCGCCAACCTTCTGCGAATGCTCTGAAAAGCTAATCATTTGCATATCACAGCATCTTCTTCCTGTGGGTTAAATTTCGCGTCTGTAGCACGTCATATTCGTGATGTAGCAATTTTACCGGCCAGGAGTGTATGGTGCATGGAAAATGTTTTGTGTATCTGTGATTTTTATACATCCATCCGTTTTCGTGGTCAAAAATTATAGATAACAAACACACACAAAAATTTCGCGATATAGAGTCTGTGCAACATATGTACCACCCTGACGACTAAAGATAATTGTTCGTTATCTTACTGCCTCTATGACCCAACTGTAAAACCGTGGTATCAAAATAATTTCACGAACATTTCAGATTGAATAAAAAAAATTTAATACTAGTAATATCGTAAAACACGTAGTTGGATGACATATGAACGTTTCCTACATCTAGACGTACGTAGAAATGTAAGATATTAAATCGGAAAAAAGACGTAAATAAGACGTATTACTCAACAAGTATACTTGATAATGGCGTTATGCCCAATCGAATAATCAAACGTCTTATAGCCTATATTTTACATTTCTTTGTGTTCAGTGTCAACCAAGCATCGACTGTTTGACTGTGTTACGTGGTGTTACTGGACTTTTATACAGTAAAAAACATACAGTAAGCCCGTCAAAAGATCGAAGCTTAGTTGATTCTGAACACAAATAAATGTACGGTAAAGGCTGAAAGATGTTTTATTCTTCGATTGTGCTGTTGGTGATCGTCCACTGAAGAAGAAGAAGAATAAAAATTAGGTTTTAATACAACAAGTTCATCGAAAAACGGAGCGCAAGCTCTGTTTGTGGAAAGACTCTGGCAATATTCGGCCTTGATAGTTTAGATAATCCTATCCCGGCATTAATCTTACGATATTTGGAGCCGGTTCGTCCATCTCTCGCTAATCTTTTCGTTAGTAAACGAGAAGATGCGTTTAATGTCCAGTTGTCATTTGTGCTACTGTTCTAACAGTTTATTCTCGCGTATTTTGATAAATACCGTTGTGTGTAGTTTTCGCCTGTGATATGTGTATTTCAAAACAACTCAGAGACCTTTTACTACTGCTAGTTATGTCACTCCACTGCCAGCTGCTGCCGCTGTCACATCATTCAGAGCGCTAAGTATTATACTTCAAATTGCGTGAAATTTCGTTGCCAATCAACTTCTAAATTTTTTTTGTGCTTCTTTCTTAAAGAGGTTTATTCTCAAATACTTGGCAGGTTTTTGTGGTGCAAGCTACCTAATTAAAAATCAACTTGTCACTTCGTTATTTCGTGTTTCGCTTTCAAAACACTTTCATTCATGCGTGCTTGATAACACTGCATTCCATAGATTAGATTTTTTTCCCTTGAATATAGCCAGAGACAGTTTCGTTGTTCTGACAGGGCGAGGTTATTTCAATGAGGCTCTGTGGAGAATAATTTATTAGTTAACACTAACAAATTAACTGCACTAAGTTCTGCTCTGTCTAGGGGATGATACAAATTCGTTCACAGTTCCCACCTGCATATTATTAATTAAAACACAACGAAAATAAAGAAGAAGAATGCACTACATACAAATAACTGTCTCAACACTTTTGTTTAAAATTATTAACTAGTCTGTTAATTTATTGGTTCAAAACACTGTCACCAGTAAAAGCACTGTACGTTGGCGCATCTAATATAGGTCGTGAGCCCCCAGACAAAATTTACGTTACCGATAATATTTTGAATTAGCCTACCAGGATACTGCTCACTGCATTAAAAAAAGTCCCATTATTCTTTGCCTGACCGCGAATACTTTGTGTTTATATTCACAGTTTATTTGACAAAAACGATGTGCAACAACAGATATCGAATGAATGAATATTTATGAGAACTCAGTTATCACTTCCTGATAAGATGCACTCTTACAATAGTAACCCGCCACACTCGATAAATTTTTCTAAGTTCGACCGCACTTTGAAAACTTTTAAAGCCTCACTGTTCTGAAAGTCGCGGCACAGACCGGCATAGCTTCGCCGTCGCGATACTAGCGAAGCACAGACTGCCCCACGTGGGCCTACCGCCCAGCCTTTATACCTGTCCACCGCAGAAACCATACGTCACGAACTTCCCCATTGCCACCCCTCGCCAATGTACAACGCTTTGCCAAGTATAGCGAATGTTCATATACATCTTTAAACACTTACACTAAACACAAATAAACATGAAACTGTTAATCGTAATTAACATTTCATTTCATTACATTACATTTCTCCTATGGAGCGATTAAATACATAATAATTATTTAAAGAAATCAAACGTGCGTAAGTAAATTTGAACAATGTGATTTTATGGTATAATCATTTTCTACTACGGCACATGTGAACAAACACTGCCATACTGGTCGTGTATCTGAATTGTACTTTGGGTTATTAACAAATTTATACAACCGTATTAGTAAATTAGGTTTTCTGTGGTCGGTATTATTTTACATCGACTTTAAGCATATCAGGTGATGTACCTTGTTGAGAACTTTTATGTAAGCTCTCGCACACCTCTGTATCTGAAATGGTTTACAAGTTATGAATTTTTATAACTACACTAAATTGCCATATTTTCATTCTGTTAAAATTTTTATATGTAAACTACTGCCCATTAAAAGTGCTACACCAAGAAGAAATGCGGATCATAAATGGGTATTCATTGGAAAAATATATTGTACTAGAACTGACATGTGATTACATTTTCACGCAATTTGGGTGCATAGATCCTGAGAAGTCAGTACCTAGAACAACCACCTCTTGCTGTAATAACGGCCTTGATACCCCTGGACATTGAGTCAAACAGAGTTTGGATGACGTGTACAGGTACAGATGCCCATGCAGCTTCAACATGATACCGCCGCGCGGGAGTAGCCGAGTGGTCTGGAGCGTCATGTTACTGATCGCGCGGCCCCCCGCGTCGGACATTCGAATCCTCCCTTGGGAAAGAATGTAATTTAGTTTCAGTAGTTTGTAAGTCTAGGGACTGATGACCAACGTAGTTTGGTCCCATAGAATTACAAACGTTTCAATGTCAACATGATACCACAGTTCATCAAGAGTAGTGACTGGCGTATTGTGACAAGGCAGTTATTTGGCCACTATAGACCAGACGTTTTCAATTGTTGAGAGATCTGGTGAATGTGCTGGCCAGGTCAGCAGTCCAACATTTTCCGTATCCAGAAAGGCCCGTACAGGACCCCACGTATACATATAAATTCTCTGTCAACATGTCTTCCACCCCCTCGCACCAAAAAAACTTCTAACTGGTGCTGACCAAATTTGTATCATCTCTTCCCCTTCATCAACTTCATGTGCTTTCCATAAGTACTTCCCATAATAAAATATCTAAGGTTAAAGTCTAATTTCAAAATTAGACATATTTTAAATAAAATATCTCCAAACCCTTTTGATACTTAAGACAGTCAGAAAAATTGGTCTCGTCAGCTGTTGTTGCAGAAATTTTTCAGTCAAAAGTTGAGTACCATTAAAGAAGCAAATTGTATTACCAGAATCAGTTTAATATAACAACATAAAGCACTCCTTGTTTAAGAAGTAGTCTACCAAACCCTCAAAAGAAACAGAAATTAAAAAGCAGACACTTTCTCCTATTGAAACATCTCTCAATCCAACCCACCTTTAACCACAACAGACATACATTCCCCACTCCTGACCCCTACGGTCACAGTCACACCCACATATGTACCACCATCATCCTACATCTTTATCACAATTTATCTAAGCCACAGACCTCACTGCCTGCACCAATGAACACCACTTTCTCATTCTCTGAGTCACTCCACAACTCATACGACATTAGCCAGTCCTGGTCTCTCTCTCTCTCTCTCTCTCTCTCTCTCTCTCTCTCTCTCTCTCTCTCTCTCTCACACACACAAACACAAAGTGCACTCCCACTTTCTCTATCTTTCTTTGTTGGCAAACACACATATATATTTACACTCTTCACATCAGGTACCACTGTTGAACTGCAAAATCTGATACTAGCACATATTTCAACAAGAACACAAAAAAATCATATATAAAGAAATCTTGTAAATTTGACCTCAATGCTTAAATCTAAACGCACAAGTGAATACTAACAGAAACCACAAAATACATATACACCAATCCTTAATCTACTATATACATTGCTTTGTTTGTTATATTTCTTCATGATTTACACTTTTCTTTTTATTTCAGTTGCTTGTATAGCCGTAAATCAGTCACATTTGCTAACCTTAGAGGTTTCCTTGACTTGGGGTATTCTAGGCGGTATGCATTTGGATGCGGGCAAACTGCTACTGTAAATGGCCCATGCCGGCCGCGGTGGCCGAGGGGACTGAGGCGCTCCAGTCATGGTCTGCACGGCCACTACGGTCGGGGGTTCGAATCCCCCCCTCGGGCATGAATATTTGTGCCGTCCTTAGTCTTAGCTAGTTCATAAGTAGTTTGTAAGCTTAGGGACTGATGACCACGTGGTGAAGTCCCATAAGTTCTACGAACATTTGAACATTTAAATGGTCCATGATATAACTCAAAGAGCTTCTTCTTTTCCCCATCAGTATCACTTGATCGCTCTGTTGTCTTTACCAATACCAAGTCATTCAGGTGATAATTAGTTGCCTTGTACCTGCTGTCATGCCTACGCTTGTACTGGGCTGCTTCCTTAGCCATTTGTACAGTAACTAACTTCACCTGTTCCTGTTGTGTTGATGGACTTCCTCGTGGGAATTCTATGTTTTCACCTATTAAATTTGCAGCTTTCCTATTCATCATCATTTCATATGCTGAAAAACCAGTTGCGTAACGTATTACACTATTCATTACATCCTCAAAGAAGGCAATATGTTCAGCCCATGATATGGTTATGGCTGTTCGGCATAGCCGTCCCAATTCGCGCATATAACGTTCGACGGGATTGCTAGCTGGGTGATAAACTGATATTTTGATATGCATTACATCTGCGTGCTGCATTAAATCCTCCCACACCTTAAAAATAAATTGTGAACCGTTGACTGACAGCAAAGCCTTCGGTTTCCCATGTTTCTTGAAATAGTCGAACTCCAAGTTGCAGATTAATGTTTTACTAGTTGCCTTTTTCATACCATATAATCTTAGAAATTTTGAGAATGCATCAACAGTAAGTAAGATGTATTTCTGACTCCCCTACTAGCTCGTAATGGGCCAGAAACGTCAACTGCCAGCAATTCCCCCACTTTCTTAGGTAAAATGTTTTGCATTTCCCCTTGGCTGGCCACTGTACTGTGTTTTACACGCTGGCACTTGTCACAGGCACCTAGCTGCTTTCTCACACTCCTATCCATATTGTTAAATATGACCTAATCCTGTAATATTTTCAAGCATTTCTGTGGTCCATAATGACCATGAGATGAATGAATGTAATTAATTAATGACTGGATATGTTTCTCTGACCAACTTATCCACCATTTTCCTTGTCAATATTTTTTCTACGAAAAAGGACCCTTTTATAGACTTCATAATATTTATCCAACTTCCCATGGCGCTTTCTACCCATATTGGTCTTTACTAGTTTTAAGATTGGATCAGTATTCTGTATCCGTCTCATGTCCTTGCATATGTCTCTAAATGTCTCTAATATGTTTTCCCCATTTACTCCTGTAATGTACATCATCTGAAATTTAGTACCTTCCCCCTCATTCCCTATGGTTTCATCCCCTCCAACAGGCATACGTGACAGTGCATCGGCAACCACATTTTCAGTTCCCCTGCCGTACTGTATTCTATACTGAAACTGCTGGAGAATCAGTGCCCACCGTGCCAGCCTACGGTTCAACAACTTGCAATTTTGCAAATAACGTAGTGCCTTATGGTCTGTCATGACAATTGTTTCATTACCCTCCAACTAAATTCTAAATTAAAAAAAAAAAAAAAGACAATCGCCAAAAGTTTCTTCTCTGATATGCCATGTCTCTGCTCATGTTTTCATAAAAACCTGCTGGCAAAGGATATACTCCTATGTTAAATTTTTCCTTCCATTTCTTTCCTATGGAAAAGAGCAACACCAATTCCGTAATCTGAACTGTCAGTAGCCAGGAAAAATGAGAGAAACATGTCAGGGTAATATAACAGTTTTCTATTGCGTAAATTGGTTTCAATCTTTTCAAAGTCCCTATCATACTCCTCTGCCCATATCCAAGCCATATTTTTCTTCAGCAATCATGATAGCTTTGGTGAATTTAGGCTTTGATCACTTATATACTTTTGGTAGAAGCTTGACATTCCAAGCCGGCCGCGGTGGCCGAGGGGACTGAGGCGCTCCAGTCACGGTCTGCACGGCCACTACGGTCGGGGGTTCGAATCCCCCCTCGGGCATGGATATTTGTGGCGTCCTTAGCCTTAGGTAGTTCATAAGTAGTTTGTAAGCTTAGGGACTGATGACCCCGTAGTTAAGTCCCATAGGTTCTACAAACATTTGAACATTTTTTTGACATTCCAAGGAAGGATTTCAGCTGCTTCCGGTTCTTTGGTTTTGCACATTCAGATATTGCTTCTGTCATATCTCCATAGGGCACAAGGCCCTCTGAAGACAACACATGACCTAGAACATTTATTTCAGCCTTTACAAAATCACACTTTTTTTTTAATTTGAGGGTCATACATCCTGCAAATAAAGTCGTGAAAACATCTTGTAACAAACAGTGGTGCTCCTTCCAAGTAGCCATAGCAGCTAATATGTCATCCACATATATAGTAAGCTGCCTCAGCAATTCATCTCCTAGCACATAACTTAAAGCTCTGATAAAAGCAGCAACTGATATACACAATCCAAAAGGAACAACCTTACACTGGTACGCTCTACCTTCAAACAAGAATGCAGTATCTTTTCTGCTCTCAACACACAGGTGCACCGGCCAGAATCTGGCTGTCAGATCCATACTTGTCATTAATCTCATATTCTTGAAACCCTGAATCAGTTCATCCATATTCTCAGGTTGATCTGTCTCAGGTATTATTATTTTATTTTATTTCCTAGCATCTAAAACTAACGGTACATATTTATCCTTTTTCTTCACGACTACCATAGGAATGCTGTGTTCACTTCTACACCTCTCAATTATACCCCAGTCAAGTATCCGCTGCAATTCTCTCCTGACCGCCTCGCTTTGTGGCGTGGCAGTGGCATATGGCTTTGCTTTAATAGGCTTAGGCGGCTTTACCCTAATTGAATATTCAAAATTTACTATTTTACCTGTTTTTTCAGAAAATATATATGTGTGTTCAGTCAGCAGGTAATATAATTCCCCCTTTTCACTTTCATCCATTCACTTGTATCTCTTCTTCAACTTCCCCCTCAGCCATCATACCTGTAAACATGCCATTAAATCTTTATCATTTACAGAATTTTTAAATGTCACCCTCTTCATACATCCCCCCACACTTAATTCTAGCACTTTTTTCCTTATAATCCAATTGAGCTCCATATTTACACAGAAAATCATTTCCTAATACTACATTTAAGCCTAGACCTTTTATTACCAATAAACTTTGACTAAATAGCTCCTCCGCAATGATTACGTCTAACACAACCTCCTTATTCACTGGTTTGCTAGAATTTCCAGTTGCATTCTTTATTCTTACCCCAGTGACTGGAAATTCAACTGTCCCTGTGGTCCTGATTTGGTTATAGAAATCCTCGGAAATGCCTCTAATAGTGCTTCCAGTATCAATTAGTGCAGTTCCATAAACCCCCTCTATTTTGACATTGATCATGGGCTGTACATTCTCCATAACACTTTCCCCAAGCTCAGTCTCTTCTAACAAATCTTCTTCTATCTCACATGTACAGTTTTTTTACCGTGGTACGCACTTGCCCCTCATTTCTACATGGTTGTATGTCCTCATCGTCTACAAATACCTCAACAAACACCTTCACAAAATCTGGGTTCCCTGCATTTAATACTCTTATTATCCTTGAAAAAACATACTTTTCTTTTTCCCATGCGCCTGGCTCTACAGTTTTTAAATATTTTAAAAACTGCATACAATCATCATTCCCATATTCTTGTACTTCTTGGTTAATTAAACCCTCATTCAACCAATCTTCATCCATGTTATTATTATAAAGGTTTGTATCTCATTGCCCTTATCACCTCACCGCACCTGTATAAGTTCATGTACCTCATTGACCCTATCTTCTTCTAAAGTGTACACACCTAACCCCCTCAATTGTTCATAGTCTTGGTCCCCATTTATTAGATCTTTAAGAGCATTGTAATATGTTTTGTCTCTCCCACACTGTCTACCTAATCTGTTTATTTAATCATACTGATGCATTATCCAATCATCTGGAGCCCATTTCCTAATCCGATTTACCTTCTTTACCCAGTCCTTGATTTTAAATTTATTCTCGTTATCCTGTTCCCAAAATTCATTTCCTACAGGCAAGTTTGTATCCAAATTCACATCTATTCCAAAAGTACACACATCACCAATTTGTACTGGCTCAGACACAGCCACATTTTCAACAACATTCATATTAGGTCCAGTGCCATCAACCTTTTGTACTGGACCACATTTATTTTCAATTAATTTAAAATTGCATTTACTATCATTCATATATTCACATTCACTCACATTTTCAACAACATTTTTGCTAGGTCCAGTGCCATCAACTTTTTGTAATGGACCACATTTATTTTCAATTAATTTAAAATTGTGTTTAATATCATTCATACACACACTCTTACAATCATGCTGCATATGGGATTCTGACTCATCCAACATCAAAGCCAGACCAACACTGTTGGTACTGTTTTCTTCAACAACCTTCCCACAACATATATTATTAAATAAATTTCCCCCATTATAATCCTCATTTCGCTGATTTTCTCTAAAATTTCTTCTCCTGTTAGCATTTCTTTTGTCATGCTGCAAAAACCACCCCCCAAAAATTTCCTCACTACCCATGACTGCATCCATCTGACATAATATTTCTTCTTTTCTTTCCCTATCTTTATCCTGTCTGTAATTATTATTATTATTAGATCCCGTGTCATCCCATCTCTTGGTCCTATTTCTTCCATAGTTCCTTGTCCCAAAGTGGCCTCATTTGGAACAAATCCTAGTTTCCCAGATTTTGCCCCAGGTTCTCGTTTCCATTTTGATCCCCTTTTTTACTTCCATTTTCCTGCACTGACCTCTGACCATTTTTATTATCGTTTTCCCCTGAATCCCTCTGATTTCTATGCTTCCATTTATTTCTTCCCTTACTACTACGCCAATTTTCTTTCAAATTTCTTTCTCTGTGGTGGTCCTGCTGATTTTAACCTCAATTGCTATTGCCTCTATTTTCACTGTGCTCCCTCTGATAACTCATGTGCTGGGTTTCCCTAGGTTTAGGTTCCCTAGTCATTGAATGATCTATTTTTCAATAAAATTAAAAAAAATTCACTTGTAGATAGTGAATCAGCTGCCAATTCAAAACCTCTGGCAACCTCCTACATCAAGTAGATATTTCAGTTAGTGTTCCCAGTGGCTTGTTTAAGTGTACTGACTTCCGTAACTCTTCCTGAAAAAATTTCCTTGTAATCTGTTTACCCTCCACATAGACAGGGCTATTCAAGAATTCATTCTGTAGTCTTATTTGTTTGGCTTCACTCCAGTATTTATTCAGAAAACGTCTTTCAAAAGCCTCAAAAGTAACAAATTGCTCAACACATTGACTTGCCCATGTTTGTGCAGAGCCTTCTAATGACTTCTTTGCCGTTTTAATTTTAAACTGATCAGACATGCCTGGCATGAACTGGTCCATACAGGCTGCCAAAATATCTACCGGATGGTATTTACTTTCTCCTGAGTATGTGTTACTATTTGGCATCTGCATCAAAGGCCAACTTGCAGTTCCTGATGCAGTGCACAATTCTAAATTACAAATTCTAGTAGTCACCTTCTTTATTTCGGTGGTATTCATTGTCACTTCTACTTCTATTTTCTTTCTTAAATCCCACTGTGTATTCTCCAATCTGCTAGTCAAGAGTGTTTTTGTTTTCTCATCACCTGACACAATCCTCGTGTCTACCTAAATCAGAGCTTGCCTAGTGCCCTCATTTCTGTGATCACATGTCTGCCTTCCCACATCTATCTCGCCCCTTAGTTCAGCCTCAACAGTACCAATTCTGGCATTCAGATCCCTATCCTTAGTTTCAAACCTTTCTTTTATCTATTCTAATTTCCTGTCAAGATTTGTGACTATTTCATTCTTTAAAGCAACCATAGAATTTTTGATTATCCCTATCTCCGATTCTAATTTCCCCAATGAACTTCCCATCTCTATTTTTAGGCCTATGATAGCAATTCACATACCAGTTTTTATGACTACAATAGCATTTCCCATATCAAACTTAATCTTAAAAGTTAAATATATCTTTAAATTTGCTATTTGCCCCTATAATTGTGACAATACATTCTCCTGTGCTAAATCTCGGCCACTATCTGATCTTTCGGGATTGCCTTGTATACTACTATCCCCCACTGAATCAAAGTCACTTGGTGATTGCTTTATCGTTTTCCATGTTTTTGGCACAGAGAGCCTAATTACAAAACAAAATTTGCGCCTGCTGCGTTACTTAACATCTGTTGAAAGCTGCTGCACCCCGATGACTCGAAGATGTGCTGAGTCGTCGTACTGCAGGTCGGTGTGCGCTGAAGAAAATGTGGCTGAGATGAGATGTCGCCGCGTCTGCTGCCAATAACCGGCGGCCGCGCCGTCGCTGCCCGGTCGGACTATGCCTGCCGTTGAGTTCGCGCACTGTCAACGTTGATTGAAGCACTGTTTTAACTTTAATACTGTTCTATTTGCATCCCTAGCTTCTCCTACCGAGTCAATCCAATGCGAACTATCCCGGACCTGAGTCTCCAAATGCGAGCTTATTTAATGTCTGTGGAGCATCTAATATTAACACTAACAATTACACGGCACCTTAAGATCTGCTCTGTCAAGGAGATGCTGAAAATTCGTCCACAGTTTTCACCTGCATATTGTCGCGTTGAAATGGAAACAGGCTTGACTTCGAAGGCAACTAAACACAGCACTTATACTGAAAGCACGTTTATTACGAACTCAACATACACGCAGTACTGACTGCCTCTCAGGCAGAGTGCTGTGCTATTTATACACAGACAGAATTTACCAGAAATTAGAAGAACAGTTAACATAAGAAACAAGTAGAATTTACAAGTGAACATAAGAAAGATGTAAAATCTTCTGGAATTGTTAATTACAAAGAAATAATTTCTTTTTTTGCCGGTGGTCGGGATCGAACTGGCGACCTTCTGCACCGTAGTCCGTGACGCTATCCTCTGCGCCACGCCGGCAGTCAGTGTTCGTCGTCTCTCGCGGCAATATGATTAACTAAAACACAACTAAAACTGGGAAGAAGAGTGCATTACATACAAATAACTTTCACAACACATTCGTTTAAATATTTAAATAGTCTGTTTATTTGTCGGATCTAAACACTGTCACCGGTAAAAGCACTGTACCTTGGCGTATCTAATATAGTTCGTAAGCTCCCAAACAAAATTTACTTTGCCGTTATTATTTTGAATGAGCCTGAATTAGCTTACTTTCAAATACATAATATCAGTAGCAATCGACAGATTTATACCAGATAAATTAATAGAAGAGATGGGGCTGAACACCGTGGTACACAAAACAGGTCAGATCACTGTTGCAGAAGCAAAGAAAAACGCATGCCAAATTTAAACAGACACAGAATCCCCAAGACTGGCAATCTTTTACAGAAACTCGCAATGTAGAGCGGACTTCAATGCGACAAGCTTATAACAGTTTCCACAACGAAATCCTGTCTCGTAATCTGGCAGAAAATCTAAAGAAATTCTGGTCATATGTGAAGTACACTAGCGGCAAAACACAAACAATACCTTCACTACGCCATAGTAATGGTAATACTACCGATGACAGTACTGCTAAGGTAGAATTCCTAAACACAGTTTTCCGAAATTCTTTCACCAAAGAAGACGAAGTGAACACTTCAGAATTCGAACCAAGAACAGCTGCCAGCATGCGAAATTTAGAAGTAGATGTTCCTGTAGTACTAAAACAACTTAAGTCACTAAACAAAATCATATCTTATGGGCCAGATTGTATACCAACTAGATTCCTCACAGAGTATACTGATGCAATAGCTCCATACTTAGCTATCATATACAAGCGGTCACTGAGCGAAAAATCCGTACCTAAAGACCGGAAACTTGCCCAAGTCACTCCAGTATTTAAGAAAGGCAATAAGAGTGATCCCCAAAATTACAGGCCCATCTCATTGATGTCGATTTGCAGTAGGATTTTGGAACATATACGTTGTTCGAACATTATGATCTACCTCGAAGAGAACGATTTTTAACCAGTAGTCAACACGGATTCAGATAGTATCGCTCTTGCGAAACACAGCTTGCCCTTTTATTCACATCAAGTGATAAGTGCCATTGACAAGGGAACTCAAATCGATTCCATATTTCTCGATTTCCGGAAGGCATTTGACACTGTACCTCACAAGTGGCATCTAACGAAATTCAGTGCTTAGGGAATATCTCCCCAATTGTGCGATTGGATTCACGATTTACTATCAGAAAGGAGACAGTTCGTAGTAATTGACGGTAAGTCATCCAGTAAAACAGAAATGATATCTAGCGTTCCCCAGGGAAGCGTTATAGGTCCCCTACTATTCCTTGTGTTTATAAACGATTTAGGAGACAATCTGAATAGTTCTTTTGGTCATGGAATGGAACTTAAGTTGTGTACACATTTGAGGAATATTTAGATTTCGGGGAAATTGCTACCATAGTTGTTATCTACATCTACATAGATACTCTGCAAATCACATTTAAATGCCTGGCAGTGGGTTTAATGACCACTATCATAACTTTTCTCTACGGTTCCATTCTCTAATAAGGCGCGGGAAGAAAGAAAGAACACCTAAATCGTTCCCTTTTCGATCTGATTTCTCTTATTTTATTGGCATGGTCAAGACTCCCTATGTAGGCGGGAGCTAGCAAAATATTTTAGAATTCAGAAGTAAAAGTCGATGATTGAAATTTCGCAAATAGATCTCAGCGCAACGAATAACGTCGTTCTTTTAATGATTTCCACCTCAAATCTTGCAACATTTTGGTGGCGCTTTTCCCCCTGTAACGTGATAAAACGAGCTGACCTTCTCTGGACCTTCTCAATGTCTTCCGTCAGTCCCACCTGGTGAGAGTCCCACACTGGGCAACAGTACTTCAGGAGAGGACGCACAAGTGTGATGTAGGCAGTCTCTTTGGTGGAGTTGTTGCACCTTTGAAGCGTTCTGCCTTCCCCACAATATTTTATATGTGGTATCTCGAATGACAGCAACCAGTCACCTTAAAGGCTTCATTATTTAGTGTTAATTGCCAATTTTCGCACCAAGTAGAAATATTGTCTAAATAGTTTTCAATATAGATTTCTGCCACGTCTCATACTATCATAACTAGAAGATCTGATATACTGCTAAGTACTAAATGCACGAAACTTGCTTGTCCTAGCTAATGTCTCAACCTAACGCAGCACAGAAATGAGACTCTTTGTTGCAGAGTTTTGCCGTGGCAATGCGGTGGCCTAGTGCGTTGTACTTATTGGTAGGTACACTTCCGTCGATACTTTGCCAACTGTTGAAACATCACACATGTCACCGGGAACCGTAAGATTACTGTCTTCGCTGGACGTCGTGTCTAAGCCGACGACTGGATGATGGCAGATGCGGGTCTCATCTGTGAATAGCACTTGATGCCAATTCTGACGAGATCTTTCAGTGTGTTGTTGGTCCCATCTGTATCGTGATGTATGGTTTACTGTCATGGACATCGGGACTGGTGTTTGATATCATTCAGCATATTACGTACAGTTTGAGAGCAAACACTACGTCTTCCGGATGCAGGAAAATCACTACTCAAAATGTTCAAATGTTTGTAGAACTTATGGGACTTAACTACGGGGTCATCAGTCCCTAAACTTACAAACTACTTATGAACTAACTAATACTAAGGACGGCACAAATATCCATGCCCGAGTGGGGATTCGAACTCCCGACCGTAGTGGCCGTGCAGACCGTGACTGGAGCGCCTCAGTCCCCTCGGCCACCGCGCCTGGGCTTGATGAGTGTAGTTCTCATGTTCACAATGAAGAGAACGCTAATTCAGATAGGTGCGAATGTCATTGATAATTTCAAAGCTTCCCTTGGCAGCTATGGATTCTACTCATCCAACAGTCGTCAGTCTTTTGCGAATTAAATTTCGTTTTAAGCACTTCGTCTGGAGTCAAATCTGCGATTTTTTTCCATCTTCTTGCTCGGATCAACCAGCTCTGTCATATTCAAAACAAAACTTAGTACCTATGTGTTTCCACTGTCAGTTTCAAAGTCCCATTCTGGAAATTATCTTGAGAGTTTCTCTTCTATATTATACAAGTTGTGTATCATGTTAGGAATTTGAGATCTCGCTATTAGAGACTGGTCAACTGCAATTATTTCTACAATCTTCTGACGCAAGAGTAACATTGAAACATTATGTTTTGAAACACGTTGACCACAAACGGAGTTTGGCGTGGAATGCTTTAATTTTATCCTTGCCTGCTACAAGTTTTTTTTCTCTCTCTGTTGGAGACTTTAGTTTTAAAAGTTATGTGGTTAAAAAGGTGATCCACAATTGTTCATTTTAACAGCAACACGAAGCTACAAAAATAATTCATATATTGAGATTTTGAATATTGTAAGAACATTAACAATTCTGTTTTCAGTTTCCATTCAAAGTAACCCAGCAATTTGTCAGCTTTCTTGGTATGTTTACTTTGTGTACGAGGCTTGAACGTTTCATACGTTCACTCGACTTAGCTGCACACTAATCACTGAAGTCTACTATTCACGACAGTCAAACAGTACTTCAAACATATGTAGTCATAAAGTCTTTTAATTTTCACTTTAATTTTCTTCCTCCAGTCCCACTTGGAGCACTGTGCAGATATTTTGCATAAACTTCTCCATTTTATGTCCACTGAAGCGAGTCGCCAATTCAGAATCATCCCTTCAGCACCTAAAACTCTGGTGTCACTGCTCAAACAGCGTTTCAATTACTTTGCACACTGCACATGACTTTTCTATCAGTATCGTAGCAATAAAGAAAAAAATTACATCTAAATCACACCATTGACAGTTTTATTACCATTCTGGGGATCGCCGGAATTTTTATATTTGGAAAGGGGTCACGTATTCAAAAAGATTAAAAAACACTTTACCAAAGTGCACATACAAGGCATGTAACACTTCAGGAATAAATTAGGAGAGGTAGAAACCATCAAAGCAGCACAGTGACTTGCAATGTAAACAGCGGGCAGCATAGAGCCCACACTTGCCAGATTGCAGGTAAGAAGCCAGTCTGGCTGATAAGGTATTAACACTGTCAATACCTTACTGGATAGGTAGCAGCTCGACTGTAAGTCAAGCCCAGATACTGAACTATTTATCCCAGAGTACGACACAGTGAAAATCGTATCCAGTGCAAGCCTGCAGTAGGAAAAAAGTCGCTGCACAAACGAGATTCTAACTCGATTGCCAGACGTGTCAGCTTTCAAAAAGGGGAAAGGCAGATTGGGCCATACAGTGTATTGGAAGCCCACATACACACAGACCGTTATCTGCACCGGAATTGAAACCACCAGCCACAGCAAAAGCGGGGCATTATAAAGATGTTGGCGGACGGAGCAAGGAACATCTGCGAACCGGGATTACTCGACGCGGAATTGAAACACCTGAATAATGCTTTACTTAAGAATGGCTATTCGTCTACAGAGATAAGGAAAGCTTTGAGACCGACACGTAGAGTTGAAAGCGATGAAAGTGTTCCTGTGAAATCTAAAGTCTTCCTACCTTTTATTAAGGACGTCACCGACCGCATTGGTAAAATTTTGACGAAACGGAATGTTGCCGTTATTTACAAACCGACTCGGAAGATACAGGATCACCTGAAATCGGCAAAGGATGTTCGCAAACCGTGTACACTGTACGTAACATGGTAGTTTGTGAACAATTGTTTCACGAAGTCTAAGCCATGTAAAAATATTTCAAAATTATTTTCATTTTGTGTAGCAGTCCAATTTTTGCTGTTCACACACGCACATTTAACAGAATATTTTTTCGTTAAAAAAGTCAACAGTCAGTCTGTAGCGAAGAGCAAAATGGTGTATTGAAAATCCTTTGACATAGGTTTAAATACCTTAAAAAGTACTTCCCCAGAACGACATGGACATCTAAACGGTTACTTCGTGTATATGTCTATGACAATAGGTAAACATGAGAAATGTAATGAAATAAAATTCCATCGGATTTTTTTTAACTCTTACATGAAGTAAGGAAGAAGGAAGCAAAAAATAAGCCTGTAGCTTAAACGACACTTGCCAAATGACAATATGTATATATGTATATTAAGTTTCCATTTCTAAGGTTAAAACTATTTGTTTCCAGGAGTGTTATATGGTAGGCGTGCGAACGTACAGTTTAACAAAATGATCCTACAATTTCAGTAATACACGAGAAATTTGTTATAAATCAATGAATACACAACTTGTTGCAGAGGTACAATGACGGCAGTTCAAGTTGAAGTTTTGATATTAGAAGTCTACCTGGCGGATGGAAGCACTACTAACTCAAAGCAAACTATTGACAAATACGCAAAAGTCCGGATAAACAGCAGCCAAGTTCTCTCTCAAGACGAACCACAGTTGTGTCCTACAGCCCTTTTTCCTTTGTTGATTTTTAAAGCAGGCTGGAGCAGCTTGTACGCTGCTCTTCAGCTGACAGCATGAATACGTAAAATAGAAGTATCGTGGAGGCGGAAGGAAGGAGTTGAAGACCTATGGGAATGGCCAGGGTTTTTATGGGGTTAACAGTAAGGAGAGGTGCTATTGGAGAAGGGGTTGGGTTCGTTGAAGAGAGGGGGTGAAAGCGAGGTAGTTGGTGTCATCAGCGTATTGGAGGAGACGGACATGAGTCGTGGGTTGGGGCATGTCTGCAAATCAAGTAACGCGCCAGTACAGCGTAGAGCACGGTTTGAATATGATAGGGCGGCACAAGTAAATATAAGTGCACATATTACTACGATCCAGTTACACGAAATAAAATCGTTTCATTAGTTCCGTCTGAAACAAGAATGGTGGTGTAGCGGTTTTAAGGTTTAATAGTGGTTAATTGTGTTTGTACTCTTATTGGACGAAACGGCTGTGGTCATCAGTCCCTAGGCTTACAAACTACTTAAACTTCCCCTAAGGACACACACACACACACACACACACACACACACACACACACACACACACATACACATATTCGCGAAGGAGGACTCGAACCTCTGGTGGGAACGTCCTCCCGGTCCGTAGCATGACGCCTTAGACACGTGGTCATTCCGCGCAGCGGTGGAGGGTTTATTGCTGATGAAAAGGTGTGCCTATAAAGCTAAAATAATACGTGTAAGATAGGAACTCCAAGCAGTCTACATAAAACCACGTAAAAACAAAAATTTTACATGTATCAGCATTTTTTGGCATTACAGCATACCAATTCACAATTAATAACAACATCACTATCAATAATGAAATGCTAAAATCAGGTACAAAACCACATAATAATGTCGGAGGAAACTGAAATCTCTGTAGAAGGGGACTTGTATTAAACTGTCCACATAACATTGCTAATATTCTCAACTGAATGGTTGTTTACTTTATTCGCGAAATCCTCTATCTACAGTTGCTGATTCCAGCCATGTTTAACATTCTAAAACAATGTGCCTAGGAAATCACGTGCTGTTTTTCTTTCAACAGGAGTTTGGAGTCGAGTCTATTCAACAAAGCGAATGAGCTGCAAGAGGACATCAGCTTAAAGAGGTTCGACCTACGCGTCGCACAGATCCACCTGGGTGCAGTTAAGGCACAGGTAAGCCCTACCATCAGTAGTACCATCTTCCCCATTACTGTTCCGTAATGCTCAAATGTCAGAAATATGTTGTGGACCAATCGCGAGCTGGAACGTATGTGTATTTTACACATACTTCTCTCTAGAAGCTACATATTTTTACTTTTCAGTGCGTTTTTCCCCTCAGTTCATTAAATTTATTGTGTGCTCGCGTTTTTATTTGATTCATATTCGCGTTAAATATCTCGTTAGTGTATTATTCCGCCGTGTGAATCGCGTCGCGACAGTCGTCTGTCTTTGTTTTTGAAACAGTTACCATTTGTTTACTCCAGTCAGTCGCCCAGCGGACGTCGTCCAGAGCACACCTCTCCTGTGGTTTAGCAGTAAATTATCAGTTGTAAGTGTAACCGGCTTCTCTCTAGAAGCTACATATTTTTACTTTTCAGTGCGTTTTTCCCCTCAGTTCATTAAATTTATTGTGTGCTCGCGTTTTTATTTGATTCATATTCGCGTTAAATATCTGATTAGTGTATTATTCCGCCGTGTGAACCACGTCGCGACAGTCGTCTGTCTATTTTCTGATTAGAAGCGACATATAGTATTCTGATTTTCGTCTGCACTTCCTCGTCTCAATTTGTAAATTTATACTGAGCTGTCGTGCGTATTAGATTCACATCCGCGTTTTAACAAACAGTGTAGTTTTCCCTTGAACGCATCGCGACTGTAGTTTTTGTTTTTGTTGGCACTGTAATCATGAATAGGGACTGTGACTGCTGTGTGCGGATGCAGTCTGAGCTGGTGACACTTCGCTCCCAGCTTCAAGCTGTGTTAACCTCGGTTGCACAGTTGGAAGCTGCGATCGATGGGCGTCGTTGTTGTTGGCCGGCGGTTGGGACCGAACGGACTCCCGTCGTCTCCACCGATCGGCCTGCGGCAGCGACATACCCTGAAACTGCTAGCAGTGAGGCAGACATCCCACCTGTGGTTGAGTGGGAGGTTGCTCCAGTGCGTGGCAGGAGGCGCAAGACATTCCGAGGGACCGATCGTGAGGCCTCCCCGGTTCGTCTTGCGAATAGGTTTGAGGCACTGTCTACTCAGGACGATGTTACTGAGTCGGATGGTGTCTCTCACCCTGTCACCACCCATCCTGCAAGATCCGGGCTTTCACAGAGGGTGGGTTTACTTGTAGTTGGGAGCTCCAACGTTAGGCGGGTGATGGAGCCCCTTAGAGAGATGGCTGCCAAGGAGGGGAAGAAGGCCAACGTGCACTCCGTGTGCATACCGGGTGGAGTCATTCCAGATGTGGAACGGGTCCTCCCGGATGCCATGAATGGTACGGGGTGCAGCCAACTGCAGGTGGTGGCTCACGTCGGTACCAATGATGTGTGTCGTTTCGGATCTGAAGAGATCCTCTCAGGTTTCGAGCGGCTAACTGAAGTGGTAAAGACTGCCAGTCTTGCTTGCAAGATGAAAGCAGAGCTCACCATCTGCAGCATAGTTGACAAGACCGACTGTGGACCTCTGGTACAGAGCCGAGTGGAGGGTCTGAATCAGAGGCTCAGACGGTTCTGCGACCGTGTAGGCTGCAGATTCCTTGACTTGCGCCATCGGGTGGTGGGTTCCGCTGAATAGGTCAGGAGTCCACTACACGCAGGAAGCGGCTACACGGGTAGCGGGGGCTGTGTGGCGTGGACTGGGAGGTTTTTTAGGATAAAGATCTTCGGGGAAATAGAAAATGGGCAATCTCAAAGGGTGCAGGTGGATGACAGGAGAAATGTAGATCCGGAAACAATCGGCATAACAGTTGTAAATTGTCGTAGCTGTGTCGGGAAAGTACCAGAATTGCAAGCGTTAATAGACTGGACCGAAACACACATCATTATAGGCAGCGAAAGTTGGCTCCACCCGGAAATAAGTTCAGAATATTTATTTGCAAAAGATCTATCGGCGTTCAGAAAGGATAGATTAAACAAAATAGGTGGGGGCGTGTTTGTCGCCGTCAAAAGTAGTATTTCATGTAGCGAAGTTGAAGTTGATAGTTCCTGCGAGCTATAATGGGTAGAGGTTGTACCCGAAAATCGTAAGAAGTTAATAATCGGTTCCTTTTACCGGCCTCCCGACTCTGACGATACAATAGCAGAAAGGTTCAAAGAAAACCTGAGTCTAATTACAAAAACGTACCCGACTCACACGATAATAGTAGGTGGTGATTTTAATTTACCCTCGATCTGTTGGTGAAATAATATTTTCAAATCAGCAGGTAGGCATAAAACATCGCCCGAAATTGTACTCAACGCATTCTCTGAGAATTACTTCGAACAATTACTTCATGAGCCAACTGGAATTGTAAATGGAAGTGAAAACACACTTGATCTCTTAGCAACAAATAATCCTGAGCTCATAACGAGCATCACAACGGATACAGGTATTAGTGAACACAGAGTTGTCGTAGTGAAACTGAATATCGAAAGTCCCAATGTTACCAAAAATAAACGCAAAGTATATTTGTTCAGGAAAGCAGATGGAAACCAAATAGATTGCTTCTTGAAAGACAGCTTCCACTCGTTTCTAACACTAAACGTAGGTGTACACCAGATGTGGCTCAAATACAGAGAAGTGGTATCGACAGCAATAGACAGTTTTATACCAAATAAATTAATAAAAGAAGGAGGTGATCCCCCTTGGTACACAAAAAAGGCAGGACACTGTTGCAAAAGCAAAGGAAAAGGCATACTAAATTTAAACGAACACGAAATCCCCAGGATTTGCGATCGTACTCAGAAGCTCGAAATTTAGCGAGGATTTCAATGCGAGATGCCTACAATATTTATCACAACGAAACTCTTTCTCGTAATTTGACTGAAAACCCAAAGAGATTTTGGTCATATGTTAAATATACTCGGGGCAAATCACAAACAATACCTTCACTACGTGATAGTAATGGCGATCCTGCCGATTACAGCGCTACTAAAGCAGAGTTACTAAACTTAGCTTTTAGAAACAAATTCACCAAAGAAGACGAAACCAATATTCCAGATTTCGAATTACGAACAGATGCCGTAATGAGTAACGTAGAAGTAGATATCATCGGAGTAGTGCAGCAACTAAAATCACTTAACAAGTCTTCTGGTCCGGATTGTATACCCATTAGATTTCTATCTGATTATGCTGAAGCGATAGCTACTTACTTAACAGTCATATACAACCGCTCTCTCATAGAAGGATCTGTACCAATAGATTGGAAAGTTGCACAGGTCACACATATATTCAAGAAAGGCAGTAGGAATAACCCACTAAACTACAGGCCTATTTCATTGACGTCAGTTTGCAGCAGGGTTTTGGAACATATCCTGTATTCAAATATTATGAATTATCTCGAACAGAACGATCTATTGACCGAAGGTCAACACGGATTTAGAAAATATCGTTCATGCGAAACACAACTAGCTCTTTATTCACACGAAGTGATGGGTGCTATCGACAAAGGTTCGCAAATCGATTCCTTATTTCTAGATTTTCAGAAAGCTTTTGACACCGTACCTCACAAACGGCTTTTAATCAAATTGCGTGGTAATGGTATATCGCCCCAAATTTGCGATTGGATAGGGATTTCTTGTCAGAGAGGACACAGTTTGTAGTTATCGATGGTAATCTAAGTAGCTCTCTTAGGTTGTTTGCAGATGACGCCGTCATTTACCGTCTAATAAAATTATCTGAAGATCAAAACCAACTGCAGGACGATCTGAATAAGATATCAGTATGGTGTAAAATTGTCAATTGGCTCTAAATAATGAGAAGTGTGAAGTCGTCCACATGAGTACGAAAAGAAATCCGTTAAACTTTGTTTACAACATAAATCAATCAAATGTGAAGGCCGTAAACTCCACAAAATACCTAGGAATTACTATTTCTTCAGACCTAAACTGGAAAGAATACGTAGATAATATCGTGGGAAAGGCGAACCAGAGACTACGTTTTATTGGCAGAACCCTTAAAAGATGCAACAGAACTACTAAAGAAACTGCATACACTGCGCTTGTCCGTCAATTTTTGGAGTATTGCAGCCCAGTGTGGGATCCTTATCAGGTGGGTTTGACGGAGGACCTCGAAAGAGTCCAAAGAAGGGCAGCTCGTTTCGTATTGTCACGATACAGGGGAGACAGCGTTACGGAAATGATACAGGATCTGGGATGGGAATCACTACAACAACGGCGCTTATCGCTGCGGCGTGGGCTACTTGCGAAACTCCAATCACCAAAATTCTCCTCCGAATGCGAAAATATATTGTTGACTCCCACTTACATAGGTAGAAATGATCATCAGAATAAAATACGAGAAATCAGAGCTCTAACAGAGAGATTCAGGTGTTCTTTCTTCCCGCGCGCTATTCGAGAATGGAATGGGAGATAAATAGTATAATTGTGGTTCGATTAACCCTCTGCCAGGCACTTAAATGTGATTTTCAGAGTATCCCACGTAGATGTAGATGTGCCGGCCGCGGTGGACGAGGTAACTCAGGCGCTCTAGTCGCGGTCCGCACGGCTACTACGGTCGGGGGTTCGAATCCCCCCTCGGGCATGGATATTTGTGCCGTCTTTAGTCTTAGCTAGTTCATAAGTAGTTTGTAAGCTTAGGGACTGATGACCCCGTAGTTAAGTCCCGTAAGTTGTACAAACATTAGAACATGTGAGATGTAGATGTACACTATGGTTACCCATAGGCTCTGACGTAACTGTAGGACAGAGGAATAAACGTCGATGCCGGATGTCTGGATTGCAACGGTATTAATAATCTACAAGGTGATGTTTTCCACCCTGTAAAAGCTGTAGGGGTTGATCGACGAGAGAATACGGAACAAAAAGGTCTAATGAACTACTGTCCGAAAATACACGGTTTCCATGCTAGAGACCGTACTTCATTACATACACTGCAGTCTAATACTCAGTTTACAACGCAGCCACAATTCCATGCGCCTCAACGCACGGCCAATCGTGCTACCTTCGACACACGAGCTGTAGAACAGCATTACTAACAACCCAGCAGTGTCTTCCGTGTGCACATCTGCAAACGCTATGGCTCCCTAACCAGGGACTGGTCAACTGGCCCTCCTCGCGTCTTTTGTCGACCAGGGAAGACGCGAATCAGATGTCCGGACCTTAACTGCGAAGTGGGCTTAGCGCCGGCATCACTCATCAGGAGGAACTGTACCCTCTAGTACAGGGAGGGACCAAACCACCTAGAGAGAAGGCCGCGGTGCTCTAGTGTGACGTCAGGCAGAGTAGGTTGCGCGCGCATAGCTGAGTGGGTAGCCGCTTGGGCACGGCCCACTATGCCGAAGCAGCGCACCAGTCAGCTGTGCGCGCGCAACCTACTCTGCCTGACGTCACGAGAGAGCGCCGCGGCCTTCTCTCTAGGTGGTTTGGTCCCTCCCTGTACTAGAGGGTACAGTTCCTCCTGATGAGTGTTCCTCTCTAGGTGAGGCCACAGAATAGGGAGCATACAGAACGGAAAGCTGGAGGCGGCGCCTTTGATGTGTATGTTACCAAGCGTTGCGCTCGACGCCATATTGAAAAGCAGTAAACGCGGAACTAAAGCCACTTAGTACTTTGGCTGGAAATAGACTTTTTACGAACTGCAGCTAACCTCACCGACTTTTACGAAAGGAAACGGCTTTTCATTATGCTCTCCTCTATTTTGCGCCCTTAATCTATTTATTTCCGTATCCGAAGAACATTCGTTGCCAACATTAGCACACTGCGCCTCCATTGCCGTAAGTAAAATTTTACCTGCCTAAGCAGTGTAGAACAAGGGGAGGAGGCAGAATGAGTGTCATCGATTTGACTGGTTCAGTTTTACTTACGGCAGTGGAGGAGTGATGTTTTAATGTTGGCAACATAATGTTCGTTTTACGAGGACAATTACTTTACCGACCTGAGAAAGGTGTTGTTGTTGTTGTGGTCTTCAGTCCGGAGACTGGTTTGATGCAGCTCTCCACGATACCTATCCTGAGCAAGCCTCTTCATCTCCACAAAAGAACGGCAACCTACATCTGTCTGAATCTGCTTAATGTATCCATCTCTTGGTCTTCCTCTGCCGTTTTTACCCCACACACATCCCTCCAACGCTAAATTGACAATCCCTTGATGTCTAAGAATGTGTCCTACCAATCGATCCCTTCTTTTAGTCAAGGTATGCCAGAAATTTCTTTTCTCCACAATTCTGTTCAGTACCTCCTCATTAGTTACGCGATCCACCCACCTAATCTTCAGCATTCTTCTGTAGCACCATATTTCAAAAGCCTCAATCCTCTTCCTGTCCGCACTGTTTATCGTCCATGTCTCACTCCCATACAAGGCCACACTCCATACAAATGCCTTCAGAAAGGACTTCCTTAGGCTTAAATCAATATTCGATGTTAACAAATTTCTCTTTTTCAAGAACGCTTTTCTACCCATTGCCATTCTGCATTTTATATCCTCTGTACTGCGACCATCATTTGTTATTTTACTGCCCAAGTAACAAAATTCATCTACCTCCTTTATTGCTTCGTTACCCAATCTAATTCCTTCAGCATCACCTGATTTTCTTACACTGCACTCCATTACCCTAGTTTTACTCTTGTTAATCTTCATCTTATATGCACCTTTCAACACACTGTCCATTCCGTTTAACTGCTCTTCCAGGTCTTTTGCTGTCTCTGACAGATTTACTATGTCGTCGACAAAACGCAAAGTTTTTAATTCTTCCCCCTGAACTTTAATTCCTTCTCCAAATTGCTCCTTGCTTTCCTTTATAGCTTGCTCAATGTACAAATTGAATAACATTGGAGAAATACTACAACCCTGTCTTACTCCATTTCCAACCACTGCATCCCTTTCATGCCCTTCAACTCTGACAACTGCTGTCTGGTTTTTGTACAAGTTGTAAATAAACTTACGCTCCCTATATTTTACTCCTGCTTACTTCAGAACTTGGAAGAGTTTATTCCAATCAACATTGTCAAAAGCCTTCTCCAAATCTACAAAAGCTAGAAATGTAGGTTTGCCTTTTCTTAATCTATCTTCTAGGATAAGCCGTAAAGTGAGTATTGCCTCCCGTGTTCCTACATTTCTCCTGAATCTAAACTGATCTTCTCCGAGGTCGGCTTCTACCAGCTTTTCCATCCTTCTGTATATAATTCGTGTTAATATTTTGCAACCATGACTTATTAAACTGATGGTTCTGTAGTTTTCACACCTGTCTGCACCTGCTTTCTTTGGAATGGGGATTATAACATTTTTCTTAAAGTCTGAGGGTACTTCACCTGTCTCATACATCTTACACACCAGGTGAAACAATTTTGACATGGCTGGTTCTCCAAGAGACTTCAGTAGCTCTGAGGGAATATCATCTACTCCAGGGGCCTTGTTTCGACTTAGGTCTTTCAGGGCTCTGTCAAATTCTTCTCTCAGTACAGTGTCTCCTATTTCATCTTCATCTACATCCTCTTCCCTTCCTACAATATTGTCTCTAAGTTCATTTCCTTCATAGAGCCCCTCTATATACTCTTTCCACCTTTCAGCTTTCCCTTCTTTGCTGAGAACTGGTTTTCCATCAGTGTCCTTGATGTTCATAGAGCTGTTTTTCTTATCTCCAAATGTTTCTTTTATTTTCCTGTAGGCTGTATCTATTTTTCCCCTATTTATACATTCTTCTATATCCTTGCATTTGCCTTCTAACCACTCCTGCTTAGCAATTTTGCACTTCCTGCCAATCTCATTTCTTAGTCGTCTGTACTCCATTTTGCCTGTTTCATTTACTGCATTTTTATATTTTCTCCTTTCATCGATTAAATATAATATCTCCTGTTATATCCAAGGATTTTTTGCAGGTCTTGCCTTCCTACCTATTTTGTCCTCTGCTGCCTTCACTATTTCATCTCACAATTTTACCCATTCCTCCTCTACTGTTTTATTTTCCCCTGTTTCTGTCAATTGTTGCCTAAAGTTCCCTCTGAAATTTTTAAGAACTTCAGGTTCCTTCAATTTATCCAAGTCCCATCTCCTTGTTTTCCTACCTTTTTGTATTTTCTTTAGTTTCAGCCTACAGTTCATAACCAACAAGTTATGGCCAGAGTCTATATCTGCCCCTGGGTATGTCTTACTCTGTGAAACCTGGTTCCGAAATCTATGTCTTACCATTATAAAATCTATCTGGTATCTCCCGGTGTCTCCTGGTCTCTTCCACGTGTACAACCTTCTTTTGTGATTCTTAAACCAGGTGTTTGTAATAACTAAATTATGTTCTGTGCAAAATTCTACCAGGCGGCTTCCTCTTTCATTCCTTTTGCCCAGACCATATTCACCTACTATCTTACCTTCCCTTCCTTGTCCTACTACCGAATTCCAGTCGCCCATCACAATTAAGTTTTCCTCTCCCTTAATTGTCTGAATAATTCCCTTTAGTTCCTCATATATTTCTTCGATTTCCTCATCATCGGCAGAGCCAGTTGGCATATAAACCTGTACTACTGTTGTCGGTGTTGGCTTCGTATCTATCTTGACAATGATAATGCGATCATTGTGCTGGTCATAGTAGTTTACCCGCATTCCTGTTTTCTTATTCATTATCAATCCTACCTTATGTGATACCTCCAATTGATTTTGTATTTATAATCCTATACTAACCTGACCAGAAATCCTGTTCATCCTGCCACGGAACTTCACTAATCCCCACTATATCTAACTTCAACCTATCCATTTCCCTTTTTAAATTTTCTAATTTTCTTACTCGATTAAGGGATCTAACATTCCACGCTCCGACCCGTAGAATGCCAGTACTGTCTCTCCTGATGATCACATCCTCCTGAGTAGTCCCCGCCCGGAGATCCGAATGGGGGACTATTTTACCTCCGGAATATTTTACCCAAGAGGATGCCATCATCATATGTTCATACAGTAGAGCTGCATGTCCTCGGGAAAAATAACGGCTGTAGTTTCCCCTTGCTTTCAGCCGTTCGCAGTAACTGTGTGGCAAAGCCGATTAGCTGATGTTACAAGGCCAGCTCAGTCAATCATCCAGACTGTTGCCCCTGTAACTACTGAAAAGGCTGCTGCCCCTCTTCAGGAACCACACGTTTGTCTGGCCTCTCCACAGATACCCCTCCGATGTGGTTGCACCTACGGTACGGCTATCTGTATCGTTGAGGCACGCAAGCCACCCCACCTCGGCAATGTCTGTGGTTCATGGGAGTGGCTGAGAAAGGTAGATACAAGAAACTGCCAACGCAAGAGCAAGAACAGCGAGATTATTCCCCTTATTCGATTTGTTTAAATATCGTAACAAGGGGAGGTCGCCAATCGGGACCCGCCGATTTCGCCCAAGTTACGTATGTAGAAGGAAGTGGGTGTCCACATAACGAGCCTGAAATATGTCTCCTTAGTGGTCCTTAGGAAAGGAGGAAATGCTCTCGAAAGTTTTTCCGATAGCACAGTACATGTTATTCAGCGCTCTGTTCGTGAATAAACGGCGTAGCGTAATGTAAAAAATAAATAAATAAATAAAATGAAATAAAATAAAAAATAGGAAGCTCCTGGGATTGATCCCAGGGCGCCTGTTTTGCAAGTAATTCGGTTGATCATTCCGTTACGCCGTTAGTCACGAACAGATAGCTAAATATGATGTACAGTACTATTGGAAAAAAACTTTCGAGAGCATTTTCTCCTTTCCTAAACCCACTGATGCGAAATATTTCAGGCACGTTATAGGGAGACCAATGTCCTTATACACACGCAGCTTGGGCGAAATCGACGGGTCCCGATTGCCGACCTCCACGGTCGTTAACATTAGCACGCTACGCCTCCGTTCTCCGTTGCCGTTAGTAAAATAGCGACGTTCACTAACCGTTCAGCATCTTTGGGGAAGGTGAAGAAGCTTATATCCTTATTTGTATTCGAATTATTGCGGCAGTTAGGTGTTCAACACCATCGGCCGCCTTTACTTTTATTGCTGCTCGTAATAGCAACGGAACAGCTCCAACAACAAACACACAGTTCTTTCTTTTCATTGCTCCAAATACTTGTTTACTTTTATGCAATTCAGGCAGCTAAAATATACAATTAAGAAACAAAGACGGCGCATTACCATACCACAGAGTAGGGAGTGACAACGCGTTTACTGCTTTTCAAGATGCCCGATTCCGCGCATGCGCACTAAATTTTGGACGACAGACTGCAGCGGGAGTTTCCTGTCTGTATACTCCTTATTCTGTGGTGAGGCCTGCCCAGGAGGCGGCTAGACGAGCACTAGCGCTCGCTGCTGAATGGGGCGCCGAGGCATCGTGACGGACTGCAGCAGAGCTGGGGAGTAGAGGTGTAAACAGGCGCTGTCTTCACACGACTAAGCACGTCGTCGATCTGGCTTAGCTTTAAATGCGAGCGCATATGCCCACTTTTGTATCTCGTAGCCGCCGGTTGTCCAAGGTGTCGGTGGCCGAGTAGAGAGAGACTGACACAGGGAAATAGGATGCACGCGTGTGCAGGTACGAAACCTTAGGTGACCAGCCAATGGGACAGCAGAAACTAGAAACACTAAGCTAGATTAGTACAATATATATATTTAGAAGAAATAGTACAACACTTAACTTTGTTAATTGAAGACAAGTGGAATGCAGATACATAGTTTAACTTGGTAGAAGCCTGCCTACTGATGAGAGTCTTATTAGGTGCCTGTCTGATTGCCAAGTAACCGATACAGTTCGGTGGTGGCCACGAGCGGAGTTGTAGCAGTGGGCGCTCGTGGCCGTCATCGTAAGAATCCGCGTCGTGCTTGCATGGCGGCGCGCGGCGAAAGTACGTGGCACGCACTTCAGACTTGTGCGACACCACACCCCTCCCCCCCAATCCTCCGCGCCGTCGTTGCGTAGGGCTGAGGGCCACGGCGACGGCACTGGGAGGAGGGCCTGGGCGGGGGCGTTACTGGTGGGACGGGCGTCGTAGCTGAGGCTGGGATCGAGACACCGTCCGCGCCCCGGTATCCACCTTGCGATCCCCCGGAAAACCCACCAAAACGAGGGGAAGGGCACACACCTCCGCCCAGAGGGAGCAGGTCTTCTTCTTCTGAGGTGCGTGGCCCAAGCTGGGGGGGGGGGGGGGGGGCCGCACGGTCCCGGAGTCCCTCTCGTTGACGCTGACAGCTGCGGCGGCGACGGAGGCGGAGGGGCCGACTGCAGGGGAGGCGCGTAGATCTCCATGGGGACGTCCAGGGACGTTGGATCCGTCACCGAACGATGTGGCTGTACTCCCTGGCGATGAACTACGTCTGGAATCGAGAAACCCGAGACATGATTGCGCGGCCTGTGCAGGCGCAATTGCATTGCGTGGCGCTGTAGCTCCGACCCTGTGGAAGAACGTACAACATACATATTGCGACCACCCCCATGAACCACAGACATTGCCGAGGTGGGGTGGCTTGCGTGCCTCAACGTTGCAGATAGCCGTACCGTAGGTGCAACCACAGCGGAGGGGTATCTGTGGAGAGGCCAGACAAACGTGTGGTTCCTGAAGAGGGGCAGCAGACTTTTCAGTAGCTACAAGGGCAATAGTCGGGATGATTGACTGAGATGGTCTTGTAACATCAGCTAATGTGGCTTTGTCACACAGTTACTGCGATCGGCTGAAAGCAAGGGGAAACTACAGCCGTTACTTTTCCCGAGGACATGCAGCTCTACTGTATGAAAATATGATTATGGCATCCTCTCGGGTAAAAGATTCCGGAGGTAAAATAGTCCCCCATTCGGATCTCCTGGCGGGGTTTAAAGTTTGTAGAGTCTATGGGACTTAACTACGGGGTCATCAGTCCCTAAACTTATAAACTACTTATCAACTACTTACAACTAAGGACGGCACAAATATCCATGCCCGAGGGGGGATTCTAACCCCCGAACGTAGTGGCCGTGAAGACCGTGACTGGAGCGCCTCAGTCTCCTCGGCCACCGCGGCCGGCTGGGGACTACTCAAGAGGATGTTGTCATCAGGAAAGACAATACTAGCATTCTACGGATCGCAGCGTGGAATGTTAGATCCCTTTATCGGGTAGGAAAATTAGAAAATTTAAAAAGGGAAATGGATAGGTTGAGGTTAGATATAGTGAGGATTAGTGAAGTTCGGTGGCAGGATGAACAGGATTTCTGGTCAGGTGAGTACAGGATTATAAATACAAAATCAATTGGGGGTATCACAGGAGTAGGACTGATAATGAATAAGAAGATAGGAATGCGGGTAAACTACTATGAGCAGCACAGTGATCGCATTATCATTGTCAAGATCGATACGAAGCCAACACCGACAACAGTAGTACAGGTTTATATGCCAACTAGCTCTGCCGAAGATGAAAGAAATATATGAGGCGCTAAAGGAAATTATTCAGACAGTTAAGGGAGAGGAAAACATGATTGTGATAGGAGACTGGAATTCGGTAGTAGGAAAAGGAAGAGAAGGAAAAATAGTAGGTGAATATGGATTGGGCAGAAGGAATGAAAGAGGAAGTCGCCTGGTAGAATTTTGCAGGGAACATGATTTAATCGTAACAATCACGTGGTTTAAGAATCACAAAAGAAGGTTGTATACATGGAAGAGACCAGGAGACACCGGAAGGTATCAGATAGATTTTATAATGGTAAGACATAGATTCCGGAACCAGGTGATAAACTGTAAGACATACCCAGGGGCAGATATAGACTCTGACCATAACTTGTTAGTCATCAACTGTAGGCTGAAACTGAAAAAAACTGCAGAAAGGTAGGAAAATAAGGAGCTGGAACTTGGATAAATTGAAGGAACGTGAAGTTCTGGAGAAATTCAGAGGGAGATTTAGGCATCAATTGACAGAAACAGGGGGAAATAAAACAGTAGAAGAGGAATGGGTAGCATTGAGAGATGAAATAGTGAAGGCAGCAGAGGACAAAATAGGTAGAAAGGCAAGACCTACAAAAAATCCTTGGATATCACAGGAAATACTAAAGTTAATTGATGAAAGGAGAAAATATAAAAATGCAATAAATGAAACAGGCAAAATGGAGTACAGACGACTAAGAAATGAGATTGACAGGAAGTGCAAAATGGCTAAGCAGGAGTGGCTAGAAGCCAAATGCAAATCTGTAGAAGAATGTATAAGAAAGGGAAAAGTAGATACCGCCTACAGGAAAATAAAAGAGACATTTGGGGACAAGAAAAGCAACTCTACGAATATCAAGAACAGTGATGGAAAACCAGTTCTCAGGAAAGAAGGGAAAGCTGAAAGGTGGAAAGAGTACATAGAGCAGCTCTACAGAGGAAATGAACTTAGAGACGATCTTGTAGGAAGGGAAGAGGAAGTAGATCAAGATGAAATAGGAGATACTATACTGAGAGATGAATTTGACAGAGCCCTGAAAGAACTAGGTCGGAACAAGGTCCCAGGAGTAGATGACATACCCTCAAACCTACTAAAGTCTCTGGGAGAGCCAACCATGACAAAACTATTTGAACTGGTGTGTAGGATATATGAGACAAGCGAAATACCCTCAGAAAATACCCTCAGAAAATACCCTCAGAAAAATTTAATAATCCCCATTCCAAAGAAATCAGCCGCAGACAGGTGTGAAAATTACAGAACCATCAGTTTGATAAGTAATGGTTGCAAAATTTTAACACGAATTATTTACAGGAGAATGGAAAAGCTGGTAGAAGCTGACCTCGGGGAAGATCAGTTTGGATTCAGGAGGAACGTAGGAACCGGGGAGGCAATACTCACTTTACGTCTTATCTTAGAAAATAGATTAAGGAAAGGCAAACCTACCTTTTTAGCTTTTGTAGATTTGGAGAAAGCTTTTGACAATGTTGACTGGAATAAACTCTTTCAAGTTCTGAAGCAAGCAGGAGTAAAATACAGGGAGCGTAAGGTTATTTACAACTTGTACAAAAACCAGACCGCAGTTATCAGACTCGAAGTGCATGAAAGGGAAGCATCAGTTGGGAAGGGAGTAAGACAGGGTTGTAGCCTTTCTCCAATGTTGTTCAATTTGTACATTGAGCAAGCTATAAAGGAAAGCAATGAGAAATTTGGAATAGGAATTACAGTTCAGGGGGAAGAATTAAAAACATTGCGTTTTGCCGACGACATAGTAATTCTGTCAGATACAGCAAAGGACCTGGAAGAGCAATTGAACGGAATGGACAGTGTGCTGAAAGGTGCATATAAGATGAAGATTAACAAGAGCAAAACTAGGGTAATGGAGTGCAGTCTAAGAAAAACGGGTGATGCTGAGGGAATTAGATTAGGTAATGAAGCAATAAAGGAGGTAGATGAGTTTTGTTACTTGGGCAGTAGAATAGCAAATGATGGTCGCAGTACAGAGGATATAAAATGCAGAATGGCAATAGGAAGAAAAGCATTTTTGAAAAAGAGAAATTTGCTAAAAAGTGTAAGGAAGTCTTTTCTGAAGGCATTTGTGTGTAGTGTTGCCTTGTATGGGAGTGAAACATGGACGAAAAAAAATGTTGAAATGTTTGTACAGCTTATGGCACTTAACTACGGGGTCATCAGTCCCCAAACTTACAAACTACTTATGAACTACTTACGAACTAGGACGGCACAAATATCCATGCTATAGGGGGGATTCGAACCCCCGACCGTAGTGGCCGTGCAGACCGTGACTGAACCTCCTCAGTCCCCTCGGCCACCGCGGCCGGCGAAACATAGACGATAAGCTGTGCGGACAGGAAGAGGATAGAGGCTTTTGAAATGTGGTGCTACAGAAGAATGCTGAAGATTAGGTGGGTAGATCGCATAACTAATGAAGAGGTATTGAACAGAATTGGTGAGAAAAGGAATTTTTGGCATACCCTGACTAAAAGAAGGGATCGCTTGGTAGGACACATTCTTCGACATCGAGGAATCGTAAATTTAGCATTGGAGGGAAGTGTGTGGGGTATATTTTGTGTCCCAGCCTCGTCGCCGCTTTTGTGTCTCGTTTCAGTCGTAGGTGTCGGTGGCCGAGTGGAATGAGACCGACACAGGAATAAAGATAGCACGCTGGTGCAGGTACGGAGGGGAGCAGCCAGAAACTATAAACACTAGAGTAAATTAGAACGTGATATATATTGCACACAATTTATACAATACTTAACTTGTACATAGTTCAGTACGGCAGAATGCTGATACATAGTTGAGCTAGAGGTCTGCCTAGTGCCTGTACGATAGCCAAGTCTTCACTGGTGCCTATCTGATGCCGAAGTGTTAACTGGTTTCTATCTCAGTCCCAAGTGAACGATGTCGTTCAGTGGTGGCCACGAGCGGAGTTTTAACAGAGGGCGCTCGTGGCTGACGTCGTAAGAAAGCCGCGCCGTGCGTGCATGGCGGCGCGCAGCGAAAGTAGGTGGCGCGCACTTTATACTTGTGCGACACCACAGTAACAATCGTAGAGGTAGACCAAGAGACACGTATAGTAAACAGATTCAAGTGGATGTGGGTTGTTGTTCTTATGAGGAGATGAAACGGCTTCCTTAGGATAGGGTATTGTGAAGAGCTGCATCAAACCAGTCTGCGGACTGAAGACCATAACAACAACAACATATTGCGACCGAGCACGCGCTGAATGGTGCCCGGCATCCATCTCTTGCGTCCAGCAAACACCTTGTACAGCACCGGCGAAGAAACCTGAAAACGCGAAGCTCCATACGAACCGAGTCGGTCCGTGAGAGGCTGCAGCAGGTGAAGGAGAGTGCGGTGACGGCGGCCGTGGAGCATCTCGGCAGGAGACGGGCCGTCACATGGCATGCACCGATACGTAGACAGGAAAATTTGAAGGGCTTGCTGCTTGGAGTGCTGACCTTTCATGTTTTCCATGTGAGACTTGAATGTTTGAACGAAGCGTTCTGCTTCACCATTGGACTGAGGGTGAAAAGGTGCGGTTGTGATGTGCTGAATACCATTCACACGACAAAACTGTTGAAATTCCGCACTAACAAACTGAGGTCCATTGTCACTGACGATAGTTTCAGGCAAACCTTCGATGCAAAACACTGATGTTAAGGCACTGATTGTACTAGACGCCATCGTTGATTTCATGGCAATCACAAAAGGAAACTTCCTGAAAGCGCCTACAACGGTCAACCAGCGCGTATTCCAGAAAGGTCCTGCAAAATCAATATGTAAACGTTGCCATGGTCCTTCGGGGCGTGGCCAGTCCGAGAAACTTTGCGGAGGAGCTGCCTGATGCTCCGCACAAACAGTACACTGTGACATCATGCTCTCTATCTGGGCGTCCATACCAACCCAGGTACAATGACGTCTGGCCAGTTGCTTTGTCCGAACAATACCCCAATGGCCGGCCGCGGTGGCCGAGAGGCGCTCCAGTCACGGTCTACACGGCCACTACGGTCGGGGGTTCGAATCCCCCCTCGGGCATGGATATTTGTGCCGTCCTAGTTCGTAAGCAATGCATAAGTAGTTTGTAAGTTTAGGGTCTGATGACCCTGTAGTTAAGTCCCATAAACTATACAAACATTTGAACATTGATACCCCAATGTCCTTCATGTAGGAGGCGTAAGACGTCTCGTTACAGGGAACGAGGAACAATCACTCTTGTGTGGTCGTTGTCGGTATGTAACAACAGAACACTCTGACTTAAAGACAATGCATGACGTTGTGCAAAATAACGTCGAACTAGAGGCCGATCAATGTCTTTGGCTATGGCAGGCCACCCTAAGCTTTCCCATTACTGCTTGCAATTCGAGCACATTCTTAGGAGGAGGCAAGTCTTTGATTGCTCGAAGATGTGATTGTAAGGGATGAATCCCTTGGGCATTAATCACATAACCTAGGTACTCTATTTCAGTCTGTAAAACGAACACTTTGCTTTATTACAACGTAGACCTGCTGCAGTCAACACTTTGAAAAGGCACTCCAGATTTGATAAATGTTCTTCAACTGAGACCACAATATCATCTAAATAGTTCGAGCAACACGGTACAGAAACTGTCAGCTGTTCCAAAAAACGCTGAAAAATAGCGGGGGCGGAAGAACTGCCGAAGGGTAGGCATTGAAACTGAAAAAGGCCAATGTGAGTATTAATGACGAAAAACTTTTTGGACTCGTCATCGAGCAGAATCTGTAAGTATGCCTCTGCTAAATCAATCTTAGAAAAGAAGCGAGACTGTCTTACTTTGTCCATTAGTTCCTCAGGTCGGGGCAGGGGCTAAGTGTCTACAATTGTTTGACTGTTCACTGTTGATTTGAAGTCCACACAGAGACGAAGTTTTCCTGTTGGCTTTACTAGAATCACTAAAGGCGAGGCCCACTGACTCGCAGAAACAGGTGCAATCACCACTCTGTCTTGCCAATGTTTAAGTTCTTAAGCAACTTTATCACGGCCGGCCGCGGTGGCCGAGGTGACTGAGGCGCTCCAGTCACGGTCAGCACGGCCTCTGCAGTCGGGGGTTCGAATTCCCCCTCGGACAAAGATATTTGTGCCGTCCTAGTTCGTAAGTAGTTTGTAAGTTTAGGGACTGATGATCCTGTAGTTAAGTCCCATAAGCTTAACAAACATTTGAACATTTTTTAACTTTATCACGAAGGGCGATAGGCACTGATCTACCTTTAAGAAATTTTGGTACTGCAGATTCTTTTAAAGTCACATGTGCCACAAAGTCTTTTGCGCAACCTAGTTCCGGCGAAAACAAGTCACTGTATTTTTCACACAATGCATTGATTTTGTCCTGAGGCACTACTGACGAAATTTGAAGCACATCTCTTTGAATTGATAAGTCAAAAAAGTTGAATCCATCTAGTCCAAAAATGTTCTGTGTAGATTTGGCCTGTAGAACAACAAAATATACAGTTTTGTTAACACCTTTAAAAGAGGCGGGCAGGCTACAAGTTCCCAGCACGGGAATATTTTGTCCTGTATATGCTGTGAGCACTTGTTGAGACGGCGAAAGGTTTGGCGAAGCCAGAAGTTCATATGTCTTTGATCATTAATGTAACAGCGGAACCAGTGTCGAGCTGAAATTGCACACTCTTAGTTTCAATGTAAAGGTCCACAAAAAGTTGCTTGTGGTGCATGACAGATGCGCGAATGTTGGCAATGTCGCTACAGTTTGCTGCACTTGCGCATGCGCGGGCTACGTGCGGAAGGAGGCGGCGCAGAATCGGCACACAGCTAATTAATAACACTGTCCCTAGATGGCACTACCGCCGGATCGGCTTCCGCGGAAGCGTGCGAACCTACGCCAGATTCACCAGCTACTGCACTAAAATTACTCTGAATAGCTACAGCAAGTGTACTGTCACTAGCTACACAGTACGGGGCACTATTACAATGGGAAGTTGCAGAAGGCACTAGGTTCACTAAAGGATTGCACTGTACATAGTCATTATGCTTGTCCGGAACCCTTTTCCGTTGCACACTTTTACGCGCTCAACGATGGCTCACTACGTAGTTTTGCAGTAGGCGCAGAAAAAATTTCTTGCATTTGAGACTGAAGAGAAACACTGTCCAAATCCACAGCGTGTATGACATTTACAGAATGAACTGTTCCCGCACTCTGCGAAGCACTGTTCCTGAGGGCACCGATCTTAGAATTTTTATTCTGCATGCACACTGTTTATACATGTTCTGATTTTCCCCATTGATAACAGATGGCGATGCGACTAGGGCATTGCGCACGCATGTGGCGAGATACACACTGGGGGCAAGATTTACGAATATTTTTCTGATAAGAGCGTTGGCGCCCGTTATTCACAGTGCGTTGTCTATCACGACGGGGCGACCTTTGTGTCGCGCTTTTACACTGGCTACTGTTCACTGCATGTTCAGGGGCCGGTAGAATTATAAGAATCACTTGGGATAGACTGAGTACTGTGACTAGGAAAGCGTCCGTTGCGGCGCACTGAGTTAACACTGTGGCTTTGCATTTCTACATCTGCTAAGTCAAAAGTATCATGCGCTTCAATAAGCTGCAGTACACTGTCTAATGAAGGGTCAGACTGTTTTAGAATCGCTGCCCTAATTCTGGGGTACTGAATGTTCTGTGTAATTGCATCTCCGAAGATAACATCATTATAAGAAAGTCCACAAGAGCAAGTAAATTTACATTTGCGGGTTAAGCCCTTCAACTCAGTGATCCATAGCTGGTGCGTCTGTTCCAGTGATTTTTTCAGTCTGAAAACTCGGTACCGCGCCGCAGCTACGAGAACATTCAGTGCATCTTCAATTTGATCAAATTGTACGTCACGAGTAGACGCGTGGGGGAAAATTTTTTGCAGTAATACGAAGGTCTTAGTGGCCACCACTGATAAGAACATATGCTTAACTGTCTGACCTGTAAGTTGATGAGCCGCGACGAGTTCTTGAAATTGCGCCAAGTAATCGCTCCATTCTTCCTCTCATTCGTCGTACTGGCGGAACGTGAAAGCGGTGCGACGGCAGATGTGGGCGGTTGAAGCGAGGGCTGTTGTGTCTGAACTGCCTGCGCCGTCAACTGTGACACCGCTTGCAGTAGTTGTGTGATTTTCGCCGTCTGTAACTGAATAATTTCCATTAAGTTTGGGTTCGGGGTAGTGGCCATGTTGACCGATTAGGCGCCGCGCAAACAAGAAAATTACAACAAAACACAAATGCAATGTAAAGAAAACTCTCTGCAAGAAAAAAGTCCACAAAACACATAAAAGGAGATGTTCCCCCAAAAATCTTATAATAAGGGTGGGTGGGCGGGGCCAATTATTGCGTGCTCCGACTGCTGCTGTCTGGCAGCTGCAAGCGGGCTGGTCCAAGGTTCTTCTATCGCTCCCCGTCGCCATTTTTGTATCCCATCCTCGTCGCCACTTTTGTGTCTCGTTGCCGCCGGTTGTTCTAGGTGTCGGTGGCCGAGTAGAGAGAGGAAAATAGGATGCACACGTGTGCAGGCACAGAGTCTGAGATGACCAGCCAGTGGGACAGCAGAAATTAGAAACACGAAGCAAGATTAGAGCAAGATATATATTTCGAAGAAATAGTACAATACTTAACTTTGTTAACTGAAGACTAGTGGAATGCAGATACATAGTTTAGCTAGGTAGAGGCCTGCCTGCTGATGAGACACCTAGTGCCTGTCCTATTCCTAAGTGACCGATGCAGTTCAGTGGTGGCCACGAGCGGAGTTGCGGCAGAATTTAGTAGTAGAATTTACAAGTGAACATAAGAAAGATATAGAACATTCTGGAATTGTTAATTACAAATAAATAAATTTTTGCCGGTGGTCGGGATAGAGGCGGCGACCTTCAGCACCGCAGTCTGTGAAGCTATCTCCTGCGCCACGCCAGCAGTAGGTTTACATGGTGTCTCGCGGCAATAAAAATGTTCAAATGTTTGTTAAGCTTATGGGACTTAACTACGGGGTCATCAGTCCCTAAACTTACAAACTACTTATGAACTACTTACGAACTAGGACGGCACAAATATCCATGCCCGAGGGGGGATTCGAACCCCCGACCGTAGTGGCCGTGCAGACCGTGACTGGAGCGCCCCAGTCTCCTCGGCCACCGCGGCCGGCCCTCGCGGTAATATTTTATACAAAAAATTTTATATAATAACAACTGCAGTATGTTTATACAGAAAATAAACATTGTCACAGAAAAATAATTAAGTTTTACAGTTTCTATCAGAACACTTACATCTACTAAGTCAAGGATTATAAATACAGACATCAGTCATTACAATACAATTGACAATCGATATATATAAAATAATTAAAATACATAACTAAGTAACAATTGCATAAAACAATACTAAGGATGGATTATCAGAGAAAGGCGAATGCTATAGTGTTACAAGTTTTCTTATTATAGCGTCGGGCCCTCTTTAGTTTCAAAAATGTTCAAATGTTTGTATAGTCTATGGGACTTAAGTACGGGGTCATCAGTCCCTAAACTTACAAACTACTTACGAACTAGGACGGCACAAATATCCATGCCCTAGGGGGGATTCGAACCCCCGACCGTAGTGGCCGTGAAGACCGCGACTGGAGCGCCTCAGTCCCCTCGGCCACCGCGGCCGGCCCTCTTTAGTTTACCCTTTTTTGTTTGGTTCTTTGGTTTGATCGGTCCTTTGTGGACGTTGGTTTATTTAAATTTTGATCGTTTCGTCTGTGATACAGTTTTTCCGTTAGAGAGGGCGCCGAGCTTTCTTACGGATCGCGCTGAGCTACCACGTCGGCAAACCTCTGACCAAGCGCTCTGAGCCACCGCGCCTGGCTAATTTCGAACCACCGTCTAAGATGTTCGTGCATCACACAGTAATTCGCTGCCATTATGCCACGCCGAACATCTGCGAGAGTAATCCATAATTATCGTTCCATAGATCACAGGTTTTAACTGCTAATGTAGCTTTTTTAGACAGATTATAATTCATTGTCCTAAGAACCAATTTTTTTCTGATAATTTTCAGTGCGCCGTTGGTTTGAAACGGCAACGCTTGAGTTATAATAAGAAAAGCATCAAATACAGAAAGCAATATTGTCGCGTTGAAATGGAAGCAGGCTCGAGTTCGAAGGCAGGGTCCCCAACTGAACACAGCGCTTATACTGAAAGCAGATTTATTGCATACTGAAACATGTAGAAATTAAAGGTGAACATAAAAAACATGTAGAACATTCTGGAAATGATAATTACAAAGAAATAAATGTTTGCCAGTGGACAGGATTGAACCGGCAACCTTCAGCACCGCAGTCGGTGACGCTAGCCACTTTTTTTTCTTTTTTTTTCCTAATCTTTTCCACTTCAAGCGTTGGCGCCTAACTACTATATCCCACATAAAACTAAACATCTCGCCTGCCATAAAAAAGGTCTAGTGCCACCGCCACTTTTACCTTATACTAAATCAAGGTTGCAACTAAGGGAAAGGATAAGAAATAATGTGTTCTTTTATTCGAACTTCATGGCTTTTGCTTTAAATACAAATCGACAACAGAAGAAACAAAAAGACCCATCCTAACCGTTGTGTTTTGAAAACTTACCGAATTCTTTTAATTATAAATAAAATTAAAAAAGTTTTTTTTTTCTTGTTCTTCTTGAACGTAAGGAAGGTATTTAAGGAGACTTTCTGAATTGTCCGGAGCCTTGGCCGTCTTCTCGTGGTGTGTTTATTACCGGTGAATTCCATCATAACTCTAACTTTATATTAATGAACCAGTTTCTTTTCAGTTACTTTACTTAATATCTGCTCATGCCCGGCTTCAACGGACCACCAAGAAGTTATAAAACACCTTCAGGAGAAAGTTTGGGTAATTTTGCGGTAGTTTGCATTCCTCTTAATTTTCGAATGTTGGCTCTCTATAAAAGTTCTATAATCACCGACGTCGTGTTCCGTTGTGCCTAATATATAGTGCACTGTCATTCCCTTCATCCAGTTTCAAAAAAATTCAAATGTCTGTAAATCTAACGGACCAAACTGCGTGCTCACCAGTCCGTAGCTTACAAACTACTTAAACCTAGGTAAACTAACCTACGGACAACACACACACCCATGCCCTAGGGAGGACTCGAACCTCCACGGCGAGCAACCGCGCGCTCCGCAGCGAGGTGCTTTAGACCGCTCGGCTACTCCACCGCGGCCCAGCGAGTTTCCTGCATTTCTCTTCGTATTCGGGTATGAAATGTCATCAGGATAGAGTAAGGTCGTCATCTGAATAGCATGAGGCGCAGTGCGATGAACGAAGGCCAAAAGGCGGCAGAGCAGATGCCAAATGTCCTTTGTCGTTCCGCAGACTAGTCGGTGTGTGTTCGTATCATGCACGTTGCACGTCGGGCACAGCGGCGTCGCCGCGAGGTGAATGCTGTGCAGACGTGACAACGTGGGTATTTTCCGTTCGCGTAGTAGTACCATGTAGTCCGTGCCGCTGTCGGCAAGTTAGGAGACTGTACGTTACACCAGACTGCATTCCAGTCGACCGTTGGGTGTTTGCCTTCCACAACATTCCGTCGTTGCCCCATCATGAGGGTTCCGTACACCTTACGGACCGCAGGTAGATCATCTGTGCGTAGTATACGTCTGAGGTAACTGTATTCCAGTAAAAATGTACTGCAGTGGGACACTGCCGCGGGGATATGATGGAGATCTATCAGTGGGTCCAGATTGGGTGGTGCAATTTCCAGAGAAGAAAAGCGATCAGACTGCTGGGGTCCCGTTTCCATTGCCACAGTGTCAGCCTCACAAACAAAGCCATAGCCTCGACATACACGTTGGTGAGTCGTAGTCCACCGCCCAACACCGGGAGTGAGAGCGTGGAGTAGCTGACTTTAAAAGAGATGGCCTTGGTTCACGTAATGTCCAAAGCCTGCTTGGATTCTGTCCGCAACGCTCTTGACATCGGAAAAATCCTTGCCAAGTACGTCATTTTTGATACCAAGTAGGTGTTTATCAAGTCGACCTTTTGCAGTGCATCCAAGAAGCGTAGTGAGTGTAGACGGATACATGCACGGATATTGTTCAAGAGGCGTTTGTAGAGCTATCGTGCGGCGTGTGATCTTAGTGTACACCATCCCTAAACATTTGATCTCAGTGACCACCTTAATGCGTCCGCCAGGTTGTGCAGGTAACCCGCAACCGATGTTCATGATTCCTGATTTTCTCATGTTCATCTGTGCACCCGACGCTTTCCCATATCTCTCTATCTAAGCTTCGGTTGTGGCAATCTCTTCATTTGAACGGACGAGGAGGACCACATCATCTCCATATGCACGATACACAAATTTATCCCCTCTTACACTGACGCCGCTTATCGTTCGACGTAGTTGCATCAGAAGTGGCTCAATTGCAAGTGAAAATAGGCCAATGGAAAGAGGACACCCCTGTCTGACGGAGCATTGGATAGTGATTGGTCCTGTCGGACTACCATTCACAAGTACCATCGACTTCGTCCCATTCACAAGTCGCATTACAGTCGCAATGAAACGTATTGGTTTAGCCATCAGTACCATTGTGGTTCGTAGGAAATCATGGCCGACTGCGTCAAAGGCTTTTCCCAAGTCGACTGCCAGCAACGCGCCTTGAATTCTGCAGGCTTGCGCGATTGCTTCCAAATCACGAAAGTCACAAAGCGCCTTGTGGATTGTACGATCGTTACCGATATCTGTCTGATCTTTCTCTGATAACACAGTGCGGGCTGGTTTTAATCGCAGTGCTAAAAGCCGTGCAAAAATTTTATAATCGCTGTTGAGGAGCGTCAGTTGTCGGACTTGGGGCACCGATTGTCCTGTCGATGCTTCGGGACGGGGATGATCAACCTTGGGTAAATTCAGTAGGGATAATTACTTCGGCGTGCAGTAATTCCTGAAACGTCTGTCTCAAAGTCGGTGTTAATATATCTTGAAATTCCCTGTAGAATTCAATGGATAGTCCATCGAGGCCTGGAGATTTGATTGGGCGACCTGTCCTCTGCCCGCAGTGCCCTGACGAGATTCCTCTTTTCACATACTATGTGGTGCATGGAGGGTGGGTGGTTCGTGCGCAGGTCTGCAGCCCTGTCGAGCTCTAATGACTGGACCTTCCATTTTCTGGCGCATTAGTTGTAACAGTTTGGCTTTGACACGGTTGATTTCTATCAGACGAACAGGTTGCTGCATTGAACTGTTGTATAAATCACGGAGGGCGCTGAAATAAAATTCGATTGTGTTGTAGTACCATCTCATTCTGTCTCTGGAAAAGCTCATCATTATTCTTCTCAAGGCCGGTTTGGCGCACTGTAGCCACCAAGTCAGCACCGACGGATAGGCCTGTCTACGTCGTAAGCATTTTGTTCAGGTTTCTGAGACTAATTCATGACAATCTTGGTCCTTCAGAACGTCTACATTCAGCTTCCACACCCCCTTGCAACGATAGGTTGTCTGAAGCTCCAGGTTAACGGTACAGATGTAAGCCAAATGGTCAGAAAAAACTGTCGGCCAGACTTCCGATTGCTGAAGACTCCCACGAAGCTCGCGTAAAAAGGTATATGCGGTCTAGAAACAGTAGAAACTTAATTAACAAGAGCAATAGGGAGCATTCAGGAAAATTAAAAGAAAAAGAAAACTGTCTACTTCTTCTGAAATTGTCTATACAGCAGGATGTTTCTTAATAAAAATTATTCGCTCCTGAGACATTCCTAAAAAGTTAGACAGTGGTTATGAAAATGTATTTTTGAGTCGGAAATTAAGTAAAAATGGAATAATTTTTCAATTCCGGAAATACACATAAAATTTCGTTAAGCAATTTACAAGAAATATGTACCAACAGAAATAAGACTAAATCATTGCCTTTGAGATAACAATCACAGTTTTGTTTCAGTTCGGTAGGAGGAGAAGACTGGAGGGCAGAGTTTCTAGGATAATTTTATTTCAAAGTGGGTCACATGTTGGAAAACACTACCCTAAAAGAACAACCGCAGCTAATTGAAAATACTTCCTTCACGTTCTTGATCACCAATTGTACTGTAAAAATGTGCTGATCTCCCATTCTGGCTACTACCTCGCTCCTATCGATTCTCACTTCTTTACCAAGCTCAATGACTTCCCGGATGGGAAACGTTTTGGAATGTCGTCTAAGCTACTAAAATGGTCCACAAGTGGCTTCATTCGCTGGACTGTTGACTACGGTATGGTATTGAGGAAAATAATACACCGGTTGTTTATTAGATACAACTATTTGTTAATATGACATGTTTCGGGACACATTTAGCCCATTATTAGGTGCTGAAAAACTAAGAAGCACATAATGAATACGACACACGAAGCAATAGGCAATTAAGGGAATGACATGACTTTTTTTTTAAATCTATCGGACCAAACTGCGTGGTCATCAGTCCATAGCTTACAAACTACTTAAACCTAGGTAAACTAACCTACGCACATACACACACACACCCATGCCCCAGGGAGGACTCGAACCTCCACGGCGAGCAACCGCGCGCTCCGCACCGATGTGCTTTAGACCGCTCGGCTACTCCACCGCGGCGAATGACATGTCTTACACGATTAATCTGCCATTAGGCAATCTCATCAAAAAGATACAAGCAGTATACCTGCCTTGTCATAATAAACACAGTGCCAAAACTAAAACATTCTGCTGCTTTGGTGCACAGATTTTCTCACAAGTACAATCTGTATGGAGCACTCAGTCAAAGGTGACCAACGATAATAATATGCTGACACCTCTGTGGCTAATCTATACAAAAGAGAGTTATGCCGTTCTGCGGAACCATAGCACATAAAATAGCAAGGTTATTTAACAGGCCGCGGTGGAGTAGCCGAACGGTCTAAAGCGTCTCGCTGCGGAGCGCGCGGTTGCTTGCCGTGGAGGTTCGATTCCTCCCTGGGGCATGGGTGTGTGTGTGTGTGTGTTTGTCCTTAGGTTAGTTTACCTAGGTTTAAGTTCAAAAAATGTTCAAATGTTTGTAAAGCTTATGGGACTTAACTATGGGGTCATCAGTCCCTAAACTGACAAACTACTTATGAACTACTTACGAACTAGGAAGGCACAAATATCCATGCCCGAGGGGGGATTCGAACCCCCGACCGTAGTGGCCTTGCAGACCGTGACTGAAGCGCCTCAGTCCCCTCGGCCACCGCGGCCGGCTAGGTTTAAGTAGTTTGTAAGCTACGGACTGATGACCACGCAGTTTGGTCCGATAGATTTACATTCATCTGAACATTTTATTTTATTTAACAGGATATGTGTAAAAATTGCTTTGACATCGGACAAGAAACTACAGCCTTAATAAAAGTCAATAAAAGAAGGAGGTGATCCCCCTTAGTACACAAAAGAGGTGAGGACACTTTTGCAAAAACTACGGAAAAGGCATACTAAATTTACACGAACACAAAATCCCCAGGATTGGAGATCCCACACAGAAGCTCGAAATTTAGTGAGGACTTCAATGCGAGATGCCTACAATACTATCCGCAAAGAAACTCTTTCTCGAAATTTGACTGAAAACCCAAAGAGATTTTGGTCATATGTTAAATATACTAGGGGCAAAACACAAACAATACCCTCACTAAGTGATAGTAATGGCGATCCTGCCGATGTTAGTGTTACTAAAGCAGAGTTACTAAACACAGCTTTTAGAAACTCATTCACCAAAGAAGACGAATCCAATATTTCAGATTTCGAATTACAGAGGCCAGAATGAGTAACGTTCAAGTACATCCTCGGAGTAGTGAAGCAATTTAAATCACTTAACAAGAACAAGTCTTCTGGTCCTGACTGTATACCCATAAGATTTCTATTCGATCATGCTGACTCGATAGCTCCTTACGTAACAGCCATATACACTACTGGCCATTAAAATTGTTACACCAAGAAGAAATGCAGATGATAAACGGGTATCCATTGGACAAATATTTTTTACGAGGACTGACATGTGATTATATTTTCACTCAATTTGGGTGCATAGATCCTGAGAAATCAGTAACCAGTACAACCACCTCTGGCCGTAATGACAGTCATGATACGTCTGGTCATTGAGTCAAACAGAGCTTGTTTTGCGTGTACAGATACAGATGCCCATGCAGCTTCAACACGATACCACAGTTCATCAAGAGTAGTGAGTAGCGTATTGTGACGAACCAGTTGCTCGGCCACCATTGACCAGACGTTTTCAGTTGGTGGGAGAACTGGAGAATGTGCTGGCCAGGGCAGCAGTCGAACATTTACCGTATCCAGAAAGGCCCATACAGGACCTGCAACAAGCGGTCGTGTACTATCCTACAGAAATGTAATGTTTCGCGGGTATCAAATGAAGGGTAGAGCCACGGGTCGTAACACATCTAAAATGTAACGGCCTCCGTTCAAAGTGTCTTCGATGCGAATAAGAGGTGACCGAGACATGTAACCAATAGCACCCCATATTATCACACCAGGTGAAACGCCAGTATGGCGATGACGAATACACGCTTCCAATGTGCGTTCAGCGCGATGTTGCCAAACACAGATGCAACCATCTTGATGCTGTAAAAAGAATCTGGATTCATCCGAGACAATGATTTATCTCGAACAGAATGATGTATTGACCCATGGTCAACACGGATTTAGAAAATATCGTTCATGCGAAACACAACTAGCTATTTACTTACACGAAGTGCTGAATGCTAACAACAAAGGATCTCAAATTGATTCCTTATTTCTTGATTTCCAGAAGGCTTTTGACTTCACAAAAGGCTTTTAATCAAATGTTCAAATGTTTGTTAAGCTTAAGGGACTTAACTACGGGGTCATCAGTCCCTAAACTTACAAACTACTTATGAACTACCTACAACTAAGGACGGCACAAATATCCATGCCCGAGGGGGGATTCGAACCCCCGGCCGTAGTGGCCGTGCGGACCGTGACTGAAGCGCCTTAGTCCCCTCGGCCACCGCGGCCGGCGGCTTTTAATCAAATTGCGTTGTTATGGTATATAGCTCCCAAATTTGCGACTGGATAGGGGATTTCCTGTCAGAGAGGACACAGTTTGTAGTAATCGATGGTAAGGCATCGACTGAAACAAAGGTGATATCTGGGATTTCCACAGGATAGTGTACTGGTCCTCTGCTGTTCCTTATTTACCTGGTGATCAAAAAGTCAGTATGAATTTCAAAACTTAATAAATCAAGGAATAATGTAGATTGCGAGGTAAAAATTGACACACATACTTAGAATGACATGGGGTTTTATTAGAACAAAAAAAAAGTTCAAAAATGTCCGACAGATGGTGCTTCAACTCATCAGAAAAGCAATAATAAGCATAACAAATTAAGACAAAGCAAAGATAATATTCTTTACAGGAAATGCTAAATATGTTCGCCATCATTCCTCAACAATAGCTGTAGTCGAGGAATAATGTTGTGAAGAGCACTGTAAAGCATGTCCGGAGTTATGGTGACGCATTGGCGTCGGATGTTGTCTTTCTGCATTCCTAGTGCTGTCGGTCGATCACGATACACTTGCGACTTCAAGTAACCCCAAAGCCAATTATCGCACGGACTGAGGTCTGGGGACTTGGGAAGCCAAGCATGACGAAAGTGGCGGCTGAGCACACGATCATCACCAAACGACGCGCGCAACAACGAAACTCTTTCTCGTAATTTAAGTGAAAACCCAAGGAGATTTTGGTCATATGTTAAATATACTCGGGGCAAATCACAAACAATACCTTCACTACGTGATAGTAATGGTGATCCTGCCGATGACAGCGCTACTAAAGCAGAATTACTAAACTTAGATTTTAGAAACTCATTCACCAAAGAAGACGAAACCAATATTCCATATTTCGAATTACGAACAGATGCAGTAATGAGTAACGTAGAAGTAGATATTATCGGAGTAGTGAATCAACTAAAATCGCTTAACAAGAACAAGTCTTCTGGTCCGGATTGTATACCCATTAGATTTCTATCTGATTATGCTGAAGCGATAGCTCGTTACTTAACAGTCATATACAACCGCTCTCTCATAGAAGGATCTGTACCAAAAGATTGGAAAGTTGCACAGGTCACACCTATATTCAAGAAAGGCAGTAAGAGTAACCCACTAAACTACAGGCCTATTTCATTAACGTCAGTTTGCAGCAGGGTTTTGGAACATATCCTGTATTCAAATATTATGAATTATCTCGAACAGAACGATCTATTGACCCAAGGTCAACACGGATTTAGAAAATATCGTTCATGCGAAACAAAACTAGCTCTTTATTCACACGAAGTGATGGGTGCTATCGATAAAGGTTCGCAAATCGATTCCGTATTTCTTGATTTCCAGAATGCTTATGACACCGTACCTCACAAACGGCTTTTAATCAAATTGCGTGGTTATGGTATATCGCCCCAAATTTGCGATTGGATAGGGGATTTCTTGTCAGAGAGGACACAGTTCGTAGTAATCGATGGTAAGGCATCGACTAAAACAGAGGTGATATCGGGCGTTCCACAGGGTAGTGTTATTGGTCCTCTGCTATTCCTTATTTACATAAACGATTTAGGGGAAAATCTAAGTAGCTCTCTTAGGTTGTTTGCAGATGACGCCGTCATTTACCGTCTAGTAAAATCATCTGAAGATCAAAACCAACTGCAGAACGATCTGAATAAGATATCAGTATGGTGTAAAAATTGGCAATTGGCTCTAAATAATGAGAAGTGTGAAGTCGTCCACATGAGTACGAAAAGAAATCCGATAAACTTTGTTTACAACATAAATCAATCAAACGTGAAGGCCGTAAACTCCACAAAATACCTAGGAATTACTATTACTTCAGACCTAAACTGGAAAGAACACGTAGATAATATCGTGGGACAGGCGAACCAGAGACTGCGTTTTATTGGCAGAACCCTTAAAAGATGCAACAGAACTACTAAAGAAACTGCATACACTGCGCTTGTCCGTCCATTTTTGGAGTATTGCAGCCCAGTGTGGGATCCGTATCAGGTGGGTTTGACGGAGGACATCGAAAGAGTCCAAAGAAGGGCAGCTCGTTTCGTATTGTCACGATATAGGGGAGATAGCGTTACGGAATCGATACAGGATCTGGGATGGGAATCACTACAACAACGGCGCTTATCGCTGCGGCGTGGGCTACTTGCGAAACTCCAATCACCAATATTCTCCTCCGAATGCAAAAATATATTGTTGACTCCCACTTACATAGGTAGAAATGATCATCAGAATAAAATACGAGAAATCAGAGCTCGAACAGAGAGATTCAGGTGTTCTTTCTTCCCGCGCGCTATTCGAGAATGGAATGGGAGGTAAATAGTATAATTGTGGCTCGATGAACCCTCTGCCAGGCACTTAAATGTGATTTGCAGAGTATCCCATGTAGATGTAGATGCAAGAGATCTTTTTTTGAACTTTTTTCTAATATAACCCCATGTCATTCCAAGCATGTATGACAATTTTGCAGTTCTCCTGCTAAACTTGCAAGACTAGCACTCCTGGAAGAAAGAATATAGTGGAGACATGGCTTAGCCACAACCTATGACATGTTTCCAGAATTAAACTTTAACTCTGCAGCGGAGTGTGCGCTGATATGAAACTTCCTGGCAGATTAAAATTGTGTGCCGGAACCGGGACTCGAACCTGGGACCTTTGCCTGTCGCAGGCAAGCGCACTACTACTGAGCTATCCCGACACGACCCACGGTCACGCCCCACAACTTCAGTTCTGCCAGTACCTCGCCTCCTACTTTCCAAACTTCGCAGAAGCTCTCCTGCGAAATTTCCAAGACTAGCACTCCTGGAAGAAAGGATATGGTGGAGACATGGCTTAGCCACAGCCTAAGGAATATTTCCAGAATGAAACTTTCACTCTGCAGAGGAGTGTGCGCTATTTGAAACTTCCTGGCAGATTAAAATTGTGTGTAGGAACCAAGACTCGAACCTGGGACCTTTGCCTTTCGCGGGCAAGTGCTCTACCACTTTTTTTCCCCTCCTTCCTCCCCTACAAACCTTCCTTCCGCTCGCGATGATAGCCTTCTCCGACTAGCTTCTATTGCTGTAACATTTTTGCCTTTGGGAAAGGAAGAGTAACTTCTTCATAACGAAGTGAAACTACCTGGTAGAAAATAATCAATATCGTCTGGATGACATCTTCGTCGACAGACGATAAAAATAAATATTTTTTTAGAAACCAAATTAAAGCCTCTACATCATAATTGTTAAGATCGTATTCTTCGAAATGAAATAAAAGTGTCAGATTGGTTTCCTCCAAGTAAATTATCAATCCCATTCTTCTGTAATTTCGGCTTACCGAGTTCTTCAAAGTTGTCTTCTCGTATAGTCTGCTTGTGCAGTTAATGCCGTTTGTATCGTTTTTCTTGTGTTCCGATTCTCTTCGTCTATTTCTTTTTCTTCTCGGTAGACTTTGAAGCACCAGCCAGCAGTAGCTCAGAATTACCTTTCAAATATCACACAAACGTAAATGACATATGAGAAAAAAAAATTGTATGTATAAATAAAATACTTCTTTGGATGTTACCCATTCTATTTCTATGTTAAAGTTCTAAGCAGAAAATTCGCCTATTTTTTGTATATTTTTTCCTTCTTTCTAGTTTCTCATGTTCTATCATAAGATGTATCCAGTAGTCTTCTTTACTCTTGTCTTTTTCCGATAGAATGTAGTACACCGTCTGTCCTTTGATCCAATTTACTGCTCTTCTTTTTGCACTTGGGTAGGGAAACTCGTCTGCGTGAAGAAGTCTGGCTGGTGTTATTGTTCGGGGAGATGTTCGTAGTATACTAGCAAATTTAGTTGTACACAGAGTTCAAATGTTTTTAACGCTATCGCAAGTGAAACTGTGTTCCTCAGTGTCAACTAAGTTACATGTAGTGCAATTTGGCGATTCTGCCAGATAAATTGCATGTAACTTCGAATTTGTTGGAACTTTCAAAATGTTTAAATGTTTGTATAGTCTATGGGACTTAACTACGGGGTCATCAGTCCCTAAACTTACAAACTACTTATGAACTACTTACGAACTAGGAAGGCACAAATATCCATGCCCGAGGGGGGATTCGAACCCCCGATCGTAATGGCCGTGCAGACCGTGACTGAAGCGCCTCAGTCCCCTCGACCACCGCGGCCGGCTGTTGGAACTTTCCTGTTAACTGCCGTGTACCATGTTGACCGTATTTTTGTCGGTAAGTAAGGGTCTTGAACGTTTTCCCAGATCTTTTACCAATTACATTCTTTGTACTTCTATTCTGTTCCTCATTTTGTTTTTCATCATGTTATTGGAGATTTCTTTTACGGTTTATAGGTCTTCCTCGGCAGTGTGTCGTCGAATGTAGCTTAATTCTATAAGAAAATGTCTCAGATGATAAAGTGCGTTTGGAATATGGTGCACGTCTACTGGTGGGTCCATCCTAGCCGGTGCTATTTCATTTAAAAGATGAGCCGCGAGGGTATGAGGCGACCGTTGCCACTGATTGTACATCGTACTGACGAAAAGCGCCTGAGATTTACACTAAATATTTGTCAGCTTTAGGCCTCCGTTACTTAAAGAAAGCGTTAAGATCTCATAATGGATCTTAAAAATTTGTCCTCTGGTGACAAAGAGGCCGAGCGCTGCTAGCATCTGTTGAGCTATGATCTTCCGTATTGTCAATATTTGGGCGACGTAATTTACTTTAGACGTTCTGTTAATGTTTGCTAATTGCACTTTTTGTATGGTACTTAGATTACGTAAAATATGTTGTATGGTGGCTCGTATTTTAGCCAACACATTTTTGTAGTTGAGGGCAGCCGTGCGGCGGATATGTCGCGTGTATACAATTCCAAGCGATTTGATAGTTTCCACGCGTTTTAATTGTTCGTCAGCTCTACTTTCTAATCTCCGACCGATGTTCATTATTCCCGACTTATTAGGCTTAATTTTGCTCCTGACGCCTCTTCATAGTTCTTTATATTGTTGAATGCTTTTCCTAATTCATCATCCCTCCCCCCCCCCCCCCCCCCCGTGATGGGCCGTGGCCGTGTATTTGTAGCCCTGCGAGGTCCTGCGTCAGCGAGCACAGCAGAGGTTCAATCGCTATTGCAAACAGGCTCAAGGACATTTGGCAACCCTGGAGTACTGAACTATTGAATCACACCGGCCAGCTTAATTGACCGCTGACACATATTCGAGACGTGGAACTTGTCAATAGTTTTTTAATTACAGTGACAATTTTTTGTGAGAAATTCATTACTCCCATGGTTCGGAAAATATATGAATGGTTAACTCTATCGAACGCTTTTTCGAAATCAAGAGATACTAGTGCACTTGGAATATCCAAAGCTTCTGCAGTTGCTATAATATCTCTATATTCACATAATGTCTGGTGAATTGTTCTATTTTTCCCGACGCTTGTTTGGTAGTTCCGGGTGATACTTGTTATAACCGAGGTTAATCTTTGAGTTATGATGCGCGTGAAGATTTTATAGTCGGTATTGAGTGGTGGTATGGGACTTAGGTTGTTGACGGTCTTCCCTCCTGCCGTTCTGGGGATTAACACCACTATACCTTCACAAAATTCCAGTAAAATGTCACTTCTGCTGTTCAAAATTTCGTTGCATACCAGCGTCAGCTTCTTGATTACCCGCTGTTCAAAAGTGTGATAGAATTCTGCTGGTGATCAGTCGGTGCCGGGTGACTTATTCTTTGTATGGCGTCTATCACTTCCTCTTCTGTTATATCTGCTGACAGGTCGCCCGCTTCGTCCGGGTTTAATTTCGCGGTCAGCCTTGCGAGGACAGTTTGCTGCGCTGCTTCATCTACTGGTTTGTCAGATAATAGCGTTGTAAAATATTTATAGATTTCTTCTCTTATGTCGTGTTGTGTTGTCAAAGTTCCCCCATGTTCTGCTTTCAGTTCAATCAAAATTTTCCGGTTTGTTCTTTTCTGTTCTTTTATAATATGATACATTGAAGTTGTTTCTTCTGTAACTGTATTTTGTATTCGTATACGAATTTTACAGCCTTGTAATTGTTTCCTCTTGAGGCTTAAAATTGTGGCCTTTGTTAGTTTGATTTGTGTATAATTGTGGCGTCTTGTTGGTATGTGAGACATTGATAATAAAATTCTATTGTGTTTTTCACCCACACATTTTTTTACCCAGGAGTAACGTTTCAGCGCTTTTATTAAAGTGGGTTTTGCGCATTTCATCCACCACGTGAAGGCCGAGTCGTACTTTGAAAACTTACTCTCGCATTCTGTCCACGTATTTCGAAAGGTTTCGTGGGATCCTAGGTCTGTCAGATGCGAAACGTTTAACTTCCATGTTCCCTTTGCTGTGAATGTTCCTTGTTTTTGTAGGTTAGCAGTGCATATGTAGGCTACATGATCTGAAAATATATTGGGCCATAGTTCCGCTTGCATAATGCGATGTTGTACATTCGAAGTTACATAAATTCTATCGGTCCAACTAGCGGAATGGCTGGTAATGTGAGTAAACCCGGACTTATCACCATGTTTGAGTTGCCATGTGTCGACTAGATTGACTTCTCTGACGATATGCTCAAGTTCGATACACTTGTTAAAATTTGGTATCTGATCTTTAGGTTTGAGGACGCAGTTCAAGTTGACTGCAAATATAACTTGTTCGGGACGCCGCATAAAGAGTGGCACTATTGCATCTGTAAAATATTCCGCTCTCTGATGTTTCTTCCCCGTTCCGGAAGGAGCATAAATATTAATAATCCTGATACTATTTATTGTGCAAGCTATGCGCCTGTTGTTCGTTAGACTCTCGACGTTTGTGATCAGGATTCCTTCTTCTGTCATGATCGCTGTCCCGAGTTCACTGCCGTGACGCTGGCCGCGGTGGCCGAGGGGACTGCAGCGCTCCAGTCACGGTCTGCACGGCCACTAGGGTCGGGGGTTCGAATCCCCCCTCGGGCATGGATATTTGTGCTGTCTTTAGTATTAGCTAGTTCATATGTAGTTTGTAAGTTTAGGGACTGATGACCCCGTAGTTAAGTCCGATAAGCAATACAAACATTTGAACATTTTAACTGCCGTGACTAGGATTAATTAAGGTGTTGTAACGTTTTATACTTTCCAGGTTAATGTCTGTTACTTCCTGTAACAGCGCACTGTCTATGTCAGTTGCGTACAAGGAGTCTTGAAGGTCTTTTAATTTAAATGTTCAGCTTATTTTACTGATATTGACAGTTGCAATCCGATAAGCTTGCAACGGTAACACATTTGCAGGCATACTGAATGTCATATTTCCTGTTAATGTTATTAACGACACATGACGTAAAAGTCGTCGTCTACTTCGCCCGATGCAGCACGATGTTTTGGCGCTGATCAGGTTTGCCTATACAATTATCTGACGACGTCCCTGCCGTGTTTTCCGAAACCTCTGGCATCTCTTCCTCTCGAGTGTCCTCATCGCTGTCATCTGTCCACTGTCTTGGTTGTTTATGTCCCTTGATCTCTCCGTCCTCTTCTTTTCGAAGTTTGATGTTTCCCGCCTGATCTTCCGTGTTCTTTTTTGCATATTCGTCTGACGGGTTTTGCATTTGATCTGAACGTGATTCCCGCGTTCGGGTTTTCTTTGATGCCGGAAGGTGTCCCGGAGGGGGTTGTGATGTCTCTTCCGTTATTGTTTTTCAGATTCGGTCAGCTTTTTCGCGCACTATTAGTGTCTTTCTGTTTCGTGAGAGACTTCTTTGATTGTTGGTCTTTTGCTTCTCGTGTTTCAGATGGTAATGCCGGAAAGTGTTTCGCCTACATTCTCTAATTCTTTCACAGTGATATCATTGTTGTTGTTTTCATAAACAACTACCTGGTTACTGGCTCCCGCAGCATGCTAGTTAGAAAGAAGGGAATCTGGAGTGTTAGCAGTGTCCATGGGTATTTCGTGTTCTTTCAGTCGTTATACGCCTTCAGAGCTGTATCTAGATTTGATTCCTAGGGCAATGTTACCTCGCGCGGCGGCGACGTAGCTGATCGGCAACGTAGACATGAGGCCAGGCTTCTCTAGCTCGCCGGTCGGTATTTGCTTCACGCGTCGTTGTAAACCCTGCATGCGAACGTGTTCTGTAGCACCACATCCCGAGCAGGTTCGTGGTTGCCCTTCGTATATTACAACCGCCCTGTAACCACAAACAGTGATGTAGGATGGTATGCGCTTCAACATTTCTATTTTGACTTGTCTCACACAGTTCGCCGGCCGCGGTGGCCGAGGGGACTGTGGTGCTCCAGTCACGGTCTGCACGGCCACTACGGTCGGGGGTTCGAATCCCCCCTCGGGCATGGATATTTGTGCCGTCCTTAGTATTAGCTAGTTCATAGGTAGTTTGTAAGTTTAGGGACTGATGACCCCCGTCGTTAAGTCCCATAACCTATACAAACATTTGAACATCACGCAGTTCAACAAAATGTGAGAGTCTGACCACGTTTCCGCGATGTTACTTATTATTCAAAAAAATGTTCAAATGTTTGTATAGTTTATGGGACTTAACTACGGGTTTATCAGTCCCTAAACTTACAAACTACTTATGAACTACTTACGAACTAGGACGGGACAAATATCCATGCCCGAGGGGGGATTCGAACCCCCGACCATAGTAGCCGTGCAGACCGTGACTGGAGCTCCTCAGTCTCCTCGGCCACCGCGGCCGGCTACTTATTATTGTGCCGTATTCTCTGAGTTGTTCGTTAATTGCTTCGTCAGATATTTCGAATGGCAACTCGAAGATGCGCACTGTTTTTAAGCCCATGTCACCTTATGATATGGTAACGTCTCAAATATTTCCGTCTGAATGTTTAAATTTTAAAGTTCCGTCACATGATTCGACAATTTTCTTATATTTTTCAGGGCTTATCAGTTTTAAATACACCGTGCTTCTGACTATCGATAAGTGTATTCCCATCAATTCGTCATTAGTAATCTTCATAACGTCTCTTACACAGCCGGCCGCGGTGGCCGCGGGGACTGAGGTGCTCCAGTCACGGTCTGCACGGCCACTACGGTCGGGGGTTCGAATCCCCCCTCGCGCATGGATATTTGTGCCGTCCTTAGGCCGGCCACGGTGGCCGAGGGGACTGAGGCGCTCCAGTCACGGTCTGCACGGCCACTACGGTCGGGGGTTCGAGTCCCCCCTCGGGCATGGATATTTGTGTCGTCCTTAGTATTAGTTAGTTCATAAGTAGTTTGTGTAAGTTTAGGGACTGATGACCCCGTAGTCGAGTCCCATAAGCTTAACAAACTTTTGAACATTTGAACAATTGCCGTCCTTAGTGTTAGCTATATCATAAGTAGTTCGTATGTTTAGGGACTGATGACCCCGTAGTTAAGTCCCATAGACTCTACAAACATTTGAACATTTCTTACACACAGCTCAACTACAAATGAAATGGGTTTGGAAAGTTCGGGTCGCAACTCAATCTAAGTGTGTCTTTTCGTGGTGGTCTTTCCATTATGTTCGTCTTAAAGACATTCTATAGGCACTGAAAGCGTGCACTCACCGTTTACCCCAGTCGGCCGCCAAGTGGCGAGGACGTAAACAAGACGTCCGCACGGCACGGCTGCCCAACGAAGACTCCCAATGAGCTATCCCGACACGACTCACGGTCACGCCTCACAACTTCAATTCCGCCAGTACCTCGCCTCCTACCTTCCAAAGTTCACAGAAATTCTTCTGCGAAACTTGCAAGACTAGCACTTCTGGAAGAAAGGATATGGCGGAGACTTGGTGTAGCCACAGCCTAAGGGATGTTTCCAGAATGAAACTTTCACTCTGCAGCGGAGTGTGCGCTGATATGAATCTTCCTGGTAGATTCTAATTATGTGCCGGAACCGGGTCTCGAACCATGGTCCTCTGCCTTTCGCGGGCAAGCCCTTTACCACTGAGCTATCCTGACACGACTCATGATCACATCCCACAACTTCAATTCTCCTAGTGCTAGTCTTGCATATTTCGCAGGAGAACTTCTGCGAAGTTTGGAAAGTAGGAGGCGAGGTACTGGCACAATTGAAGTTGTGCGGCATGAGCGTGAATCTTTTCGGGATAGCTCAGTTGTAGAGTACTTGATCGCGAAAGCAAAGGTCCCAGTTTCGAAACCCGGTTCAGGCACACAATTTTAATCTGCCAGTAAGTTTCATATCAGCGCAGACTCGGCTGCAAAGTAAAAGTTTCATTCTGGAAACATCCCTTACGCTGTGGCTAAGCCATGTCTTCACCATATCCTTTCTTCCAGGAGTGCTAGTCTTGCAAGATTCGCAGGAGAACCTCTGCGAAGTTTGGAAAGTAGGAGGCGAGGTACTGGCAGAATATAAGTTGTGGGGCATGAGCGTGAGTCGTGTCGGGATAGCTCAGTTGTAGAGTACTTGATCGCGAAAGCAAAGGTCCCAGTTTCGAAACCCGGTTCAGGCACACAATTTTAATCTGCCAGTAAGTTTCATATCAGCGCAGACTCGGCTGCAAAGTAAAAGTTTCATTCTGGAAACATCCCTTACGCTGTGGCTAAGCCATGTCTTCACCATATCCTTTCTTCCAGGAGTGCTAGTCTTGCAAGATTCGCAGGAGAACCTCTGCGAAGTTTGGAAAGTAGGAGGCGAGGTACTGGCAGAATATAAGTTGTGGGGCATGAGCGTGAGTCGTGTCGGGATAGCTCAGTTGTAGAGTACTTGATCGCGAAAGTAAAGGTCCCAGTTTCGAAACCCGGTTCAGGCGCACAATTTTAATCTGCCAGTAAGTTTCATATCAGCGCACACTCCGCTGCAAAGTGAAAGTTTCATTCTGGAAACATCCCTTACGCTGTGGCTAAGCCATGTCTCCACCATATCCTTTCTTCCAGGAATGCTAGTCTTTCAAGATTCGCAGGAGAACCTCTGCGAAGTTTGGAAAGTAGGAGGCGAGGTACTGGCTAAATTGAAGTTTGTGGGGCGTGACCGTGAGTCATGTCGGGTAGCTCAGTGGTAGGGCGGCTGCCGGCGAAAGGCAATGGGCCCATGTTCGAGTACCGATTCCGGCACACAATTTTAATCTGCCAGTAATTTCCTTTAAACTTTGTTTACAAGATAAATCAATCAAATATGAAGGCTGTAAACTCTACAAAATACCTAGGAATTGCTATTACTTAGATTTAAACTGAAAGAATACGTAGATAATGTCGTGAGAAAGGCGAACCAGAGACTGCATTTTATTGGCAGAACCCTTAAAAGATGCAACAGAACTACTAAAGAAACTGCATCCACTAAGCTTGTCCGTCCTTTTTTGGAGTATTGTTGGGGATCCTTATCAGGTGGGTCTGACGGAGGACATCGAAAGAGTCCAAAGAAGGGCAGTTCGTTTTGTATTGTCAAGATAAAGGGGAGACAGCGTCACGGAAATGTTACAGGATCTGGGATGGGAACCATTACAACAACGGCGCTTATCGCTGCAGCGTGGTGTACTTACGAAACTCCAATTACCAACATTATCCTCGGAATGCGAAAATAAATTGTTGAGTCCCACTTACAGAGGGCTGGCCTCGGTGGCCGAGGAGACTGAGGCGCTCCAGTCACGGTCTGCACGCCCACTACGGTCGGGGGTTCGAATCCCCCCTCGGGCATGGATATTTGTGCCGTCCTAGTTCGTAAGTAGTTCATAAGTAGTTTGTAAGTTTAGGGACTGATGACCCCGTAGTTAAGTCCCATAAACTATACAAACATTTGAACATTTTGAACTTACAGAGGTAGAAAAGGTCAGCAATATAAAATACGAGAAATCAGAGCTGGAACGGAGAGATTCAGGTGTTCTTTCTTCCCGCGCGCTATTCGAGAATGGAATGGGAGATAAATAGTATAAAGGTGGTTCGATGAACCCTCTGCCCCGGCCTTAAATGTGATTTGCAGAGTATCCCATGTAGATATAGATACTGAAACATAAAACTGACGCACACGAGACCTGTTTGAGGAAAGCTGGAGTTTTCCTAAACAAATGGCATGATTGTGAAATAAAGTATGTGGGGCAAATGGAGAGACAAAGTTATATTTAAACAACAAAATCATCAGCACAACGACACATCCGCGCTATCGAAGCGAAACAAAATTCGATGGATATCATAAATGAGGGTAATTCACTTTCAGGACAAAGGTTGGTTGCTGTCTAAATTGGAGGAAATTGAGATCTCTTTTGCTTTAAAGAATGATTTCAACCACGTGCAAAATGACCAGACAGAAATACAGAAAAGGCATTAATGGGTCCCTCAGTCAGAAGACAGAACAGTCTAAGGGGCGCTACTGAGCCTATTTTGGTAATTCCCTCGTTGACATTTAATTAGTGATCCCAGACTTCATTCTTGATTATCAATTTGGAATTGTATTCTGCATTTTCTGGCTTTGATTTTATTGGATTGATTAGACACACAGTTTTTCGGATGTCAGGATAGTACTATCGTAAGTACCTCTGACAGTTTCTTTTTTTTTTTTTTTTTTTTTTTTTGCATTCTGCTTATTTTTGATATGTAGGAACAGCTGTGCTGTGGTCCACAAAGGGCATCACAGCAGCAGTATGTTCAGGTTTAGACGTTTATGATGACAATGCAGCTATGCTGCGAGTATCTGATTCGTGACGTTGCCAAATGGTGTATTACTTTTTAAGGTAAGTCATTTGTGAGTTTCTTATTAATTCGTATGTCTTCGAATACCTGCGTCGTATAATAATATGTTGTTCTTTGTTTTTCAGGATTTGATAATAGGAATAAGTAGTCCCAAAACATGTCGTATGGATAAAACCTTTTATATGAATGGCAACTTGATCGTTATTTGCCTCAATACTAAGTGAAACAGTTCTACAATGGCGTCGAAAGAGATAATGCCGCATGGTAGTTCTGAACGTTTTGGACAGGTATGACAAACGCTTAAATAATGGAGGTGGAAAGTAGAGAAATATAAAGATCTCTTTTCGATCTGGAAACAACTTTTGTCACTAAGACATGTGTCTCGGAGTTTATTAATGACAAACTGTCCCCACTGCCCGCATTCCCCTGGTACAAGGTGAGCTAATAAAGTCATTGGATATGTAGCCACCGCTGCTGCCGTATTCTCTGAGTGACTGCTCGACCAGGAACTCTGCAACAGCTGTTGTAAGCTTTCTAGATAGACCAGAACATCGATATGTAATGCCCAAGTCAGGATACGGAAACAGAACGACAACAGCGCACAAAGTGAAGGGAAAGTGAGTTTCGAATAATAAAAAAATATAGTGGGAAACTCCGTGATTTGAATTAGAACTAGGCGATTTAGAGACAAATATTTTTCATTTATACTTTATGATCTGGACTACGATCTATTCGTACTGTGTATTTCGAATTTTAAAGGTTTTTGAAACCTTTCAGAATAGTATATTCAAGAAATCTCAGTAAAAAAGTTAACTGTTACATATTGTAGCTTTTGATTTTAAAACTATTTATTTGTGAAAGCATATATTGCAATTTCGACCGTGCGGCTTTTATTAACTGGTCGGTATTGTGCCTTGGAACGTGACGAAACTTAAATCACATGGCGTGACATAAAAGAAACTGATATCATTGCACTGTAATACAGATTAAGGCTTCCTGTGTGTGTATTACACTCTTTGACTTGAACTGTGAATACATTGTTCATATACTGCATTATTTTTGTATGAACACACAATATTTTGTGAAGTAAATATGAATCATAATCTGGTTTCGTTACATAATGTTTTGTGGGCTCATGTACATGTGTTACATTTAGTTCAAATCTACGCAACCTACTCCATTATAACGCGTGGTAAGTAATATCTTAGGTCTCTGTTTTACTTTGTAACCGTTTCACGGTTTTAACAGAAAGGTGCTACAAGTAATACATTTTAACAGAAATTAATATACCTGCTACTCTAACAAAAATTTAACACCACAAAAGCATCAACTCTTATTCCGTGACACTATATAAGTGGTTCAGATGTGGACTCGAGGGCAACAACAAATGTCCACACAACACTGAAAGACAAAAGAAACTTCTGTTGTTGAAATTAGTAGTTCAGGTAAACAACTGCAAAAATCAGCTCGATCCTCAAACTAGAGAGCTATCAAGAATGGAGACCCACATGGTCTTGTCTTGGGTCCTTTGTTCTTCTTGATTTATATTAATGATATGTCATTCTATATTGACGATGATGCAAAGCTGGTTTTCTTTGTGGCTACAAGTCAGATACAAGTCTGTAGAAGGATGAATAACTAGGGGAAAAATAGATACCGCCTACAGTTGTATGAATATCAAGATCTCAGATGAAAAACTAATTCTGAATAACGAAGGGAAAGCTGAATGGTGGAAAGAGTGTATAGAAGGGCTCTACAAACGAAATGAACTTACAGACCATATTATAGGAAGGCAAGAGGAAGTAGCTGAATATTAAATAGGAGATGAATTTGATTGAGCACTAAAAGAACTAAGCAGAAAGAAGGCCCCTGGAGTACATGACATTCCCTCAGAGATACTGAAGTCACTGGGAGAACTAGCCATAACAAGACTATTTCTTTTGGTGCATAAGATGTATGAGACGGGAGAAATACCCTCAGACTTTAAGAAAAATGTAATAATCCCCATTCCAACAAAAATAGGCGCAGACAGCTGTGAAAACTATAGAACCATCAGTTTAATAAGTCATGGTTGCAAAATTTTAACACGATTTATTTACAGAACGATGGAACGGCTCATAGAAGCTGAACTCGGGGAAGATCAGTTCGGATTCATGAGAAACGTAGGAATACTGGAAGCAATACTCACCTTACGACTTATCTTAGAAGATAGATTAAAGAAAGGCAAACCTGCATTTCTAACTTTTGTAGATTTGGAGAATGCTTTCCATAATGTTGATTGGCATACACTCTTTCAAATTCTGAAGTCATCAGGGGTAAAATATAGGGAACGGAAGGTCATTAACAACTTGTTCAACCACCAAACAGCTGCTATTAGACCTGAAGTGCTGACTACACTACACTATTTTCGAGTATTTTAGGTAGCGGCGGGGTGGCTGACTTCCAGCATCACAATCCTACGCTATACCTAACAGGTTAGAGTTACGTCCTTTAATTTCATACTATTGATGGCCGTTGTTAACTGATGCTAATATGGCATTTGTAGATACTAGATTATTATTTACCGTACGAACAATGACATGTTTTTGTTAATTATTCAGTGCGCCATTTTGAAATGACAACGTGTAAGGTGCAATAAGAAAATCATTAAATACGCAACGCAAGATGGTGTATGCCACAGAGAGTTCTGCGCGAGGAATGTCACGTGACATTTCCTAACGGCTGGTTTTCGTTAATTCAATGGAGGGGTCAAAACTCGGTTATTTTTGCAAATATGTCTCAACCGATACGAGATATGAAAAAAACATAATAGAGCCACGTTGTACAGAATTTTCTCCTCTACAAATTAGGTTATTCAATTTTCGCATCAGATGAACGGTTTATTTACAATTAAAGTTAAATTAGAAAACGGCTGTTTTTGGTATTACTAACGTATTTCTTGTCCGAATTATTTCAAAAAGCGAGGTTCTGATCTCTGGTAGCCTACAATTATTTCTGTAAGAGTTGGTGCTAATCGGTTGAACGGTTCGTCTTAAAAACAGGGAACACATTACGGACAGACAGACAGGCATCCCAGACTCGACGTTATTTTTTGCAAATATCTCTGAAAAGACACGACATATAAAAAAAAGACAACAGAGCAGAGTTGTAGAGAATTTTCTCCTCTACAAATTCTGTTATTCAATTTTCGTGTCAGATGAATGGTTAAGCCGTTATTGGCCCACTTTAGGTTACGGTAGTAACACTAAAAGTGGGCCTTTGCGATCGTCTTTTGACAGCTCGAAATTTAAATGAAAATAACGGCTTAACTATTCATCTGACACGAAAATTGAGTAACCGAATTTGCAGAGGAGAAAATTCTCTAGAACTTAGCTCCCTTATGTTTTTTTTCGTATCTCGTATCGTTTGAGACATATTTGCAAAAATAACGGAGATTTGACACCCTCCGTTGAATTAACGAAAACCAGGTGTTCACGATATCACGTGACATTCCTCGCGTATTTTATGATTTTCTTATTGTAACTTACACGTTGTCATTTCAAAGCAACGGTAAACTGAGGAATTAACAAAAACACATCGTTCTTCGTACGATAAATGATAATCTAATGTCTACAAATGCCATATTAACATCAGTTAACAACGGCCATCAATAGTGTGAGATTAAAAAACTCCTGTTTCGATTTATAGCCGTAGCATAGTGGGCAAGGTGCTGGACTGTGACGCGAAAGGTCGGTGGTTGGAAACCCGCCACTAGGTAATTTTTTTCCTAAAAGGGTTTCAGACACTCTTATTAATTAATTAATTATTATTTACATTATTATTTTGATCCAAAATGTTTGCAAAAACTTATAAAAGTACAAATCTAAAGTGGGCCGTAAAACACGTCAGTGCGATTTTTTTCATTTGAATTTCGAGCTGTCAAAAGACGATCGCAAAGGCCCACTTTTAGTGTTACTACGTAACCTAAAGTGGGTCAAATATTCAAATGTTTGTAAAGCTTATAGGACTTGACTGCGGGGTCATCAGTCCCTAAACTTACAAACTACTTATGAACTAGCTTATAATATAGACGGCATAAACATCCACGCCCGAGGGGGGATTCGAATCCCCGACGGGGAACGACCTCACGCATCGTAGCACAGCGTCCCAATGCACTCGTCCGCTCCGCCGCGGCAAATGTATAAATTTTTACTTCACCCAATATTATCATTGTGCGCAAGGAGAGTACGAGTAACTTATTTCAGTGCAACTCCGAGCAAAAAAATAAAAAATAAAATAAAAATAAAAAAAATAAAAAAAATAAATCGCACTGACGTGTTTTAGGGCCCATTTTATGTTTGTAGTTTTATAAGTTTTTTGCAAACATTTTGGACCAAAATAATAATCTAAACAATAAAAATTAATTAGTAAGAGTGTCTAAAACCCTTTTACGAAAAAATTAGGTTGTGGCGGGTTCCGAACCACCGACCTTCAGCGTCATAGTTTAACGCCTTGCCTACTACGCTACGGCTATCAATCAAAAGATGAGTTCTATAATCGCTTACTATTGATGGCCGCTGTTAACTGATGCTAATATAGCATTTGTAGACACTAGATTATTACGAAGAATTATGTGTTTTTGTTAATTCTTCAGTGCGCCATTGCTTTGAAATGACAACGTGTAAGTTACAATAAGAAAATCATCGCCGGCCGCGGTGGCCGAGGTGACTGAGGCGCTCCAGTCACGGTCAGCACGGCTACTACGGTCGGGGGTTCGAATCCCCCCTCGGGCATGGATATTTGTGCCGTCCTAGTCCGTAAGTAGTTCATAAGTAGTTTGTAAGTTTAGGGACTGATAACCCCGTAGTTAAGTCCCATAAGCTTAACAAACATTTGAACATTTTTTTAAGAAAATCATCAAATACGCTCAAGATGGTGTATGCCACAGAGAGTTCTGCGCGAGGAATCTCACGTGACATCTCCTAACGGCTGGTTTTCGTTAATTCAATGGAGGGGTCAAAACTCAGTTATTTTTGCAAATATGTCTCAACCGATACGAGATATGAAAAAAACATAATAGAGCGACGTTGTAGAGAATTTTCTCCTCTACAAATTAGGTTATTCAATTTTCGCATCAGATGAACGGTTTATTTACAATTAAAGTTAAATTAGAAAACGGCTGTTTTTGGTACTACTAACTTATTTCTTGTCCGAATTATTTCAAAAAGCGAGGTTCTGGTCTCTGGTAGCCAACAATTATGTCTGTAAAATTTGGTGCCGAACGGTTGAACGGGTCGTCTAAAAACATGGAACACGTTACGGACAGACACACATACATCCTAAAATCGCCGTTATTTTTGCAAATAAATCCAAATGTTCAAATGTTTGTATATCTATCGAACGAAACTGCGTGGTCATCAATCCGTAGCTTACAAACTACTTAAACCTAGGTAAACTAACCTCCGGACAAACACACACACACACATGCCCCAGGGAGGACTCGAACCTCCACGGCGAGCAACCGCGCGCTCCGCAGCGAGGTGCTTTAGACCGCATGGCTACTCCACCGCGGCTTTTTGCAAATATCTCTGAAACGATACGAGATATGAAAAAAATACAACAGAGCGTAGTTGTAGAGAATTTTCTCCTCTACAAATTCAGTTATTCAATTTTCGTGTCAGATGAATGGTTAAGCCGTTATTTTCATTTAAATTTAGAGCTATCAAAAGACGATCGCAAAGGCCCACTTTTAGTGACTACCGTAACCTAAAGTGGACCAAATATTCAAATGTTTTTAAAGCTTATAGGACCTGACTGCGGGGTCATCAGTCCCTAAAATTACAAACTACTTATGAACTAGCTTATACTGTAGACGGCACAAACATCCACGCCCGAGAGGAGATTCGAATCCCCGACGGGGAACGGCCTCACGCATCGTAGCACAGCGTCCCAATGCACTCGTCCGCTCCGCCGCAGCAAATGTATAAATTCTTATTGTATTTAAACGCGACGACGTCGTTAGCTTCAGTTATTTCACCGCAGATGCGGTGATACGTCCGACCTCGCACGGGAATCCGTAATGGCGGGTGTAAGAAGGCATGGACGATAGGGGCGCTACAAACATAGCGTGCGAGATGTGGGAATTTGAGACGGACGGGAGGCCAGCACGGGTGGCTAAGTGGTCAGGGGCCTAAGCGCCCTTTGTAATAAAAAAGCTGAGCCAACCGCTGAACGAACAAACACGATCGAAATGAAAGAACGACCGCGAATCACAGATCTACCAGATGAGCCAAAACAAAAAAAAGTGGTTAATGACCGCTGGCCCTAAGCGGGAGACGCGGGTTCGATTCCCGGTCCGGCTCACATTTTCACTTGTCACCATTGTTTAATATCGATGCCCAAATGCGGCCACTGTCAGTCCTTTCTTTCCTATCCGTCTTCCTTCCCTTCCTTTATCATTTGCAAATGTATAAATTTTTACTTCACCCAATATTAGCATTGTGCGCAAGGAGAGTACGAGTAACTTATTTCAGTGCAACTCCGAGCAAAATGTTGTTGTTGTTATGGTCTTCAGTCCGGAGACTGGTTTGATACAGTTCTCCACAATACCCTATCCTGAGCAAGCCTTTTCATCTCCTCATAAGAACGACAACCCACATCCACTTGAATCTGTTTACTATACGCGTCTCTTGGTCTCCCTCTGCGATTTTTACCCCACACACTTCCCTCCAATGCTAAATTTACGATTCCTCGATGTCTAAGAATGTGTCCTATCAAGCGATCCCTTCTTTTAGCCAGGGTATGCCAAAAATTCCTTTTCTCATCAATTCTGTTCAGTACCTCTTCATTAGTTATGCGATCTACCCACCTAATCTTCAGCATTCTTCTGTAGCACCACATTTCAAAAGCCTCTATCCTCTTCCTGTGCGCACAGCTTATCGTCAATGTTTCATTCCCATACAAGGCAAAACTCCACACAAATGCCTTCAGAAAAGACTTCCTTACACTTAAATTAATATTCGATGTTAGCAAATTTCTCTTTTTCAAAAATGCTTTTCTTCCCATTGCCAGTATGCATTTTATATCCTCTGTCGTGGGACCATCATTTGTTATTTTACTGCCCAAGTAACAAAACTCATCTACCTCCTTTATTGCTTCGTTACATAATCTAATTCCTTCAGCATCACCCGATTTTCTTAGACTGCACTCCATTGCCTTAGTTTTGCTCTTGTTAATGTTCATCTTATAAGCACCTTTCAGCACACTGTCCATTCCGTTCAATTGCTGTATCTGACAGAATTACTATGTCGTCGGCAAAACGCAATGTTTTTAATTCTTCCCCCTGAACTTTAATTCCTTCACCAAATTTCTCCTCGCTTTCCTTTATAGCTTGCTCAACATTGGAGAAAGACTACAACCCTGTCTTACTCCCTTTCCAACTGATGCGTCCCTTTCATGCCCTTAGAGTCTAATAACTGCGGTCTGGCTTTTGTACAAGTTGTAAATAACTCTCCTTTCCCTGTATTTTACCCCTGATGAATACACATACAAAATAATGATGAAAAACATTGAGTTGTGAAACATTCTTCGGTTTCGAAACGAAAAAAAAAAGGAAGAATGTCAATCATGAAATGAGACACCGAGATGACAGGCTGATATAAAGTGGCCGGGCGCCGAGTAGGGGGGGAATCCCTCCTGTGGGCGGTGAGCGCGCAGACGCAGCGTCGCCTGCTGCTGCCCGCGCCGGCCGCCTATCGAGTAGTCGATAGCCCGCTGCCGCTGCTGCTGCGACATGGGCTGGCTCTCCCTCAGGGCGCACCTGGTAAGCCTACCTGCTGCCTACACTCCTCGTGCTCTGTGCTTTTCTACCGTGTTCGCTTTGCCATCCGTGATTATCAGTGTTACCTTAGAACTCCCCTTGCAGGGCCTTTTTTTGTTTCCTTTTTTTCCCCTTCCTTTCTCTTCTTCTTCTAATAGCTGTGACACATTTAGATGCGTGGATTCTGTTAAAGCGTGCAACTTTTGCTTATGTGCCAAAAAAACCATTGTTTACAAAGACAGTGGTTAAAGCCGTGTCTCAAACCGTGAAACTGGCTGCCCTTATGACTGTGGGTTGTGTGACGTCTCCAAGATTTTGATTACCGAGCATGGCGCTGAAGAAGTGAGAAATTTCGGGGGAAAAAATACTGTAAAGTAGGTATGTGACACACGGACACACACACGTGTACATACATTTTCGAAACTACTCCAAAATTGTTAATAAATCTTTCCAAGTTCATATAGGAACGTTACGATAACGTACGAAACGGCATATGACAGATACATTATCCTACCAATAAGCTTTGTGTTTGATTAAACTGCGACTATAAACAGCAAAGTATTTCTCTTAGTGTACATGTATGCTTAATTACAGAGTCAAAGTCGCTATCTTCCTGCCCGATATATTAAACGGAGCTATTAATTGATATATACACAGGACTGCCGATTGCTTGCTGCATTACGTAAAACTATATTTTCAAATTTCAAATTATAAGTATGAAGCTTGTAGATAATCTATGCCTGTGTTATATCTCTTTAATCCGACGATCCTAGTTGCTATCTCCTGTTACATTGTGTGTACAGCCTACTTCATCTACTTCTAAGGCATCCAATGTTTTCCTCCCTCTTCCCAATCCCTCCCCGCACGTCACCACCTCTCCCTCTCTCTCTATCACACACACACACACACACACACACACATATATATATATATATATATATATATATATATATATATATATATATATATATATATAGTGAGACAGCTAAGTCATAACACCCCTTGTGTGACCCCAACCGTAATAGATACAAAGATGCTGTTTGGGCAGTGAATTTCAGGGGTAGGGGCTACTTAAATACTGTATATGACATTTCATGTTTGTGCTTTTTGTTATTACAGAGATATGAGGCCATCCTTAGTTTTTAATGGAATCCTATATTAAATTTTAGCGTAACATTTTAGGCTTAAAAAGGACGATTTCAAAGATGTGTATACCATAATATTTAGGCGAATAGTTCTTGAATCACAGATATGTTCCCGTATCGTATCCGTCCATCGAAGTGGCGTTGTTTGTGTAAGGACGGACTCGCGTGTAGTCTACACAACAGGAAAGGACACATTGGACAACGCCGCTAAGAAATGCCGAATACGACAGGAGAACATATCTGTGTCTCAAAAACAATTAGCCTAAATATTATGATATACACATATTTGAAAACATCTTTTTAAGCCCATCATGTTACGCTAAAATTTAACATTGGTTTCCATTTAAAAAATGGCGTAATATCTCTGTAATAAAAAATAGCAAAAACATGAAATGTGAGATATTCAAGTAGCTCTGTACCTGTAATTCAATGTCCAAACGGCATCTTTGTATCTATTACGGTTGGGGAGATACAAGGGGTGTTATGACTCAACTGCCTTACCCTATATATATATATATATATATATATATATATATATATATATATATATATATTGTGTGTGTACGCGCGCTCTCGCATAACTTACACGTACAGTTGTATGTAGCTTATTGGATAATGAGTTACATAACTTCATATTACCCAGGGTATAGCGAAATAATCTGCGTAAAATTCAAGACAACGTGAAGCTAAGGAATACAAAAATTTCAGCGGCTATTTTCACCACATTATATTTACAGAATGCGCAAAATGTCTGCAATCAGATAAACAAAGTAAAATTTACTAGTTAGCAGTTCTGAACACGTTGCAACTTTTCGCTGTTCCTTTTATCGCAATTTATCACTGTTATGATTAAAGCAAGAGTGACTATACGCTGCAAGATCCCGCGTATTGGGCTATGTACAGTTCTGATGTTATCTTATGGCCGAATCGTACATGTCTGCTTTCATGCTCCGGCAACTACCTTAGTTGGAGATATCTTTTACCTGTGATCCTGTAGTTAAAAAGACTCCATGAATAGGTTGTAGCTTACGAAACAAATAAGAAATACTACATAAAATAACTGGTTCCTTAATAAAAAGGGTTTTACTCCCACACTTGCGAATTATGTACGCAAAGTCAGAGATTTAGTCGAATCAGGTTTATTCGGCCAAATTGGTTCCTTATTAGAAGTGGTCAGATGTATCATTAATCGTAAATAGAATTAAATGGTTAAGCATTTACATTGTCTCCGATAAGAAATGGGTAGCTCTTTCCCTCAACTAAGTAATCATAACTTTTTGTGAGCACTCAACATGAAACTGTCAACAGCTTAAAATCGTTTAAGTTTCCCGAACACCACTTCTACACTCATAAGTTCTTGTTTAAAAATAGAAGTACATACCAGGTGCAATGGCGTACACTTGTTCTCGACAAATTTAGAGTCCCGAGAAGCGACCGTTTGCTGCGCAGATCTTAACAATCCGCTTGATGAATCATGCCCATCATCCTGGAGGGTGATTCTTCTGCCAAGACTAGACACAGAGTTTCTTTTCCGCGCACATCCTTCGCTCACCTCCCTATCAAACACACACTCCCCACCAGTTCTGCCCCTTCCACATTGGTCGATCGCCATCCCTTCGCATATATCTTAACAGGAAATATTTCTTTAACTAAAAACAGAGTATCTGAAACCACATCCTTACTAATATAACATTATTGAAATACAAAAAGGACTATTAATTAGTATGAAATAAATAAATAGGCAAACTAACTTTCATCATATTGACCGCTTATGCCACACATTATTTACATAAATTACTGGCAAATTGTACAATAAATCGGCATACTGAATTAAATATATACGAGGTAAACATGCTGCTTGCATTTTCAGTGTTACTGTGGACAGTATGGTGATCTTTTTATATTTCTATTATCAATTTATATCAGTTAAAATGAAAATCATTAAATAAATATACACAAGTGTGACGCCTTCAATATAATAGGTAGAAATAAAAAGCTATCATGTAAACCAGAATTTCTTGAAATTGCATAATGTATTCAAAAGTTGGTTATCTTAAGATGGATTTTTCTATATTTTGATTTAGTAGCCATAAACATTTGTAATTTTTGAGATATTGAAATTATTTTTAGAATAATGACATCTACGAAATTATTCCGACATCGACGATGTCTCAAATGTTGACGGTAAACAATTTTAGAGATTATTTTATTTTATTCTGAATTACTGTAATATGTAACTAAATGATGTCTTCCAGACACCCCCATAAGAGATGCTCTGGTAACAGCCCTCATTCTGTTTGAGAACGAAGCATGGGCCGTTCCCCGATTACCGCTGATTTGGAAAATCCTTGACCGGCTGGTCGGTTTAACGCGGTACCTAGCGTGCCTGGCAGTCCGAACCACTTGCCGCGGTCCACTATTAGTCCTTTATCTTTCCAAACAATACCATTATACTAATTTCACGACTCTAGTAATAACGGACATTACTTACGTAAAGTCACAAGGTGCTCTCATTTATTGTGTTAATGTGTCACAGTCAACATCGTTTACAACAGGGATAGGGAATGTCTCACATTTCATGTTTTTGCTATTTTTTATATTTATTACTTGCTGAGTGACTTATAAAACATAAATATCTTTCTTAAATACAGGTACAAACATTAACAAATACTAAATTTTGTTTAGTGAATATTAAGTCCACCAAAATTGATTGGAAAACGAATATACTGCTGATTGGAGGAGTCTCTTATGTGAAAAACATACTATGTCTTCTGCAACTGGGAATACAAAACCAGTAACTCTTTTTTGCTTTTCCGAAGGAATGAGACTTCATACTCAGTACCACAAACTACTGACTTCAAGACTTTAGCTAAAAAATATACATTGTTTTGGAATTTCACCAAAATGTAGACACCAATCATAACGTCCCGCTTCATTTTAAAAAGATGTAAAGATGCACGTATCTCTGTTTCACTGTATGGCCTTCATCTTTGTCACTTACTTCATCACTTTCACTTCAAACTGTTTTACTTACACACCACTTATTTTTTTGTTTGTTGACTCTCTTCATACTTCTCCTTTTCTTCCAGCTCTGTCCATTTTCTCAAAGTCTACTCTTCAATAGCTGCTCGCTCTGGTGTTAGGAGGAGTCCTACATGCATCTGAGGCCAATGGTCCTGTTTCACTGTGTACCACATACAAGTGTTTCACTGTGTACCAAAGTCACCATAAACTAAAAAGTTAGACCCAACTCTTAATCTACGTATCTACCAAATTTAAAACTGGTAAATATATAGCTAAAAACGCGTATCTTATCACAAAACATAATATTTCTTTTAGCTTTATGTTACATCGAATATATTAAAATTACAAAGAGACGTTAACTGCAACTTCTGACCACCGAAAACCCACAATAACGTATAGAAACGAGAATAATCAACCAAATTGTCCACCATTACAATCAAAGATGTATTTTATTATAATAAACATACTGGGATACCAACAAGTAGAAAAAAATTACTAAAAACAATTGAGACGGAATATTTCACTTTGTACCGTGTTTCACTGTGTACTAAATTTCAAGTAGCAATTACTTTTATATGTATAATTACAATTGTTTGTTTTTTGATATGTTAAGGAATAAATTACGCAAATCTAATGTATTTTCTGCATTTACATCCGTAAATAAATTACATAAAAAAGACTGAAAATTGAGGCACAAGAAGACAGGTTTAGTAATACTGGTGTATAAAAGCTGCATTGTGGGAATGTAATGGCTTTTATGCAGGCCAAACCAGTAGATCCTATTTCACGCAGATTCGAGGACGAACAGGTCTGCAAAATAAAACTACATTGACAGAGCACTTCCCTCGATCTAAGCACAATGTTTTTGACATACGCTGTAATTCTCCATAAGGGTTCCAAATGCAATGTGCGTCTTGTACTTGGAAACTTCTAATTTTTGGACAAAAGAAATAAAAGGTGAAGTCATAATGTGCCCAAAGATGAGTAGGGCTCAGCTGACACTAACTTGTTTAATATTCTTGTTATACCATAATATCTGCACGACCATTATTTTGTACCTATTAGTTGTGGTCACCCAGCTCTAAGTAGTTATGTTCTGTATAATAGTCCTGACAAATAAAGAGTGACGTATGATGGGTGCTAAATATAAAGGAGTAAATCAGGTACGGACATGTTAATGGTAATACATATTTGAAATGATGCGGACTAACATGGAGGGAAGGGAGGAATATCCCTTGGGGGGGGGGGGGCGAACAAAATACCGTAATAAATTATGTTATTAGAACTGAATGTGAGACTTTAAGTTATAAGTTGTCCTTATGTTGTAGCTTTTTATTGTAGAGTAGATATCTCTGGAAGACACAGCTATTTACATCTATAAAAAGCTCCTTATTACGCCCATGGGACTGGTTTCCCTCTGATCAGTTACTGAGATCCGCCCTTCCTACATATAATCTTTCCTCTAACATATTTACTTAAATACTTTTTAAAGTGATGCAGTCTTTACTCCCATGGTATTGCTTTCGATAAAGAAAACTAGTTGAGTAATAAAGTGGAAAAAAATACAGTTGAAGGATGAAGATTTACTTATAAATAAATCAACAGGAACCTTCAACCATAAATGTAAATCCTTTATTTACTGGTTTCGTTAACTCATTTTTACCATGTGAATAAAATTCTTCGGGGTTTTTGGCTGTATTGTCAATATATAAAATTCGACGTTTCGGCCGCTGTTGCAAGTGCCCTTTGTCAAGGTGTTTTGCTGACTTCTCTGGCACTTACAACAGTGACCGAAACGTCCGATTTTATAAATTGACAGTGCGGCCAAAAATCCCGAAGAATTTCGTTGACAGTGACAACGGCCGCGGAAGCCTTCGCTTATATCATTTTCACGATCTTCACACGGCTGTTTAGATGACTATTATCATTTAACCAGGGTCGATGCAGATCAACACGTATGTAGATCCATCTTTTATACCTGTGGAAGTTACACAGGGTGGCAAAGTGAATGAAGCGATCGTATTACGGTGTGGTGCACGAAACCAATCTCATCGAAACTCGCGAAAACGTTGCAATAACACGTACTTTAAACGGACTTATTGCAAGATCTTATACAGTTACAAAGAAACATTGCCTAACAAAATTCTAAACGACTACACAGACTTTAAGCACAAAATGTATTTGTAGAGATTTATCGATCTAATAAAGTTAGACAATAGCTAAATTCAAAGATGAATTGTATCATAGTCGAAGATAGCACAAAATTAAGAATATAACAACTTTCAAACATACAGAATTAGAGAAACTTTTAGAACTTAACATCATCAAACAAATGTAAAAAAAGTATATGTCGCCAATATGTCTGCCTCCTCGCCTATACAGATGCTTTACGTAACAACTATCGGCGAAATGTAAGTAACATTGTATCCAACATTATTCTACTGTACTACCTAGTACAGAAATATTTATGCAACGTTTGTTTACACCGTAACTGCCGTAATGAAACAATAAAATATTGTAACTGCAGTTGGCACAGAGGCCATCTTATCGCAAATAACGCACCGCCGCCATCTGTGTCGCTTTATCACATAACAAGTTGCTATGTTAGTGTATATTAATGTTTCCCAAAATAAATTAATTTTTTATTATCATTACCAAATTTCTAGATAAACATTTTCTTTACAGCACTTTAAAATGACCCTCTGATGTATTATCTCGTGTGTGTGGCAGCACAAATGTGTCCAGACCGGTGACAGTACAACAATTTTTCGGTTATCTCGATTGTGAAGATATTTATTTCCATGAAACGCCGTTAGGTTTACCGTTTCATGAAAATACGCTTCATTTTATCTCAGTGAGGTATTTTTCCCTACATTGTTTCGTATGAAGCATATAAATATTGTCAACAAGCTCGAAATCATTTGTAACGCCGGCCGCGGTGGCCGAGGAGACTGCGGCGCGCCAGTCACGGTCTGCACGGCCACTACGGTCGGGGGTTCGAATCCCCCCTCGGGCATGGATATTTGTGCCGTCCTTAGTTTTAGCTATTTCATAAGCAGTTTGTAAGTTTAGGGACTGATGACCCTGTAGTTAAGTCCCATAAGCTATACAAACATTTTTGATCATTTGTAACGTGAGTTGTCTGATCAGAAAGTCAAATTTTAATGTAGTTACGACAGCAACATTGGTTAAATTTTCACACAGATATCAATAATTGCTATCAACACAAAAGAACTAAATGATTGTGCGTACTTATTATACACTATTACAAAAATACCCACAATTTATAACACCCAAGATAATCGTGAAACTAAATACCTACAGCAGGACGAATTCTTGAAACTATATTTTCAGAATCGTGTTGATAACTGCTTGTATCTTCTCTTCATTTTCTTTTTAAATATGCCTTGGCCTCTTAAATTTCGTTTGTCCTTTTTTTAAGAGCTTTCTCCTCACGTATTTGTTACATACTTTTTTGTAGATTTTTCGTATGTGATTCGTCTGTATGAGAACAAGTCAGAGACCGTTGCTTCAGCTAGTTGTCCAATCTGTCTTGTCCCAGTTGCTGTCTGTGTTACAGCACCAAGTTACGTAATTGAAGTTCCCTTATTCTTTTTATTACTCAGTTCTTAATATTCGTTTGTGTTTTAGTTGCTTTAAGAGACTTATTCTCGCGTATTTTGTATATACGGTGACTTCAAGATAGCAGCATGATACAGGTGGGTAAGGAATATGAACGGATTTAGGAGGAATTGGCCGCTGTTAGTAAGCAGTAGGATGCAGTAGGTCATATGCTGCTGCCCTGGGCTACAGTGTTATCAGGCCAACTGAGGAGAATATTGCAAAGAGTCAAATCCATAATGCCACTGTGCATTCAGATTCCCGCGTCGCTCCAAGCCGACATCTGCCTGACGGTGATTTGCGAACTGTGTCGGGATCGTGAATCTCTGGATGAAGGCGAAACCGGGCACCGGCCGTAAGGCTGTTGCTGATGCCTCAACAATAGGCGTGAGGTGCTCTCCGTGCTGATAACATCACTGAGCCAGTCTGTACAGATTTGTACAGTAAGGAAAGCTTTTTGACTGCAGAGTTACTGATTGCAATATATTATGCCTGAAACTGCCAGCCATAAATCGGCTGGTCCCACTTGACAGAGAATTTATTTTCGTATAATATGTATTTTGAACTTCGTTGCAACTCGACGTTCTTCACTTGGTGTTACAGGAAATGAAGTACATATATTCACGCCGGTAAATAATGTGTGTCTAAAGGAGGGAATCGAACCCATACAAGGGAGATGTGATACCAGAAGCGAGCGTCCAAACTACTGCTCCAATACGACGTCGTTAACGAAGCCGAGTTTAGCATACGTTCTAAAGGAGGCGAAGACAATGTGCCGCTAAATGAAATGATCAACTACAGGAAGCCTCTCACACAGAAATTATATAACTGTTATGTCTGCGATATGTGAAGACGGCTCTAGCCACAATATCCAGATGGAAAGCCATTATCAAATTTCTATTTCATAGAATTCCTTACTCTGAGAAACAGCACTTATTTTTAGAAGAATTTGTCCAACCGCAAAGTCAATTTGTTTCTGCATTAAAACACACTTAAACATTGTTTGTCAATAGCTCTAACTCACATGCTGTTGGTTCCACAGGCACGGAATCGGGCCAAAAAATGTTTGTAAATCTATCGGACCAAACTGCGTGGTCATCAGTCCGTAGCCTACAAAGTACTTGAACTAAGGTAAACTAACCTAAGGACAACACACACATCCATACCCCAGGGCCGGCCGCGGTGGCCGAGGAGACTGAGGCGCTCCAGTCACGGTCTGCACGGCCACTACGGTCGGGGGTTCGAATCCCCCCCTCGGGAATGGATATTTGTGCCGTCCTTAGTATAAGGTAGTTGATAAGTAATTTGTAAGTTTAGGGACTGATGACCCCGTAGTTAAGTCCCATAAGCTTAACAAACATTTGAACATACCCCAGGGAGGACTCGAACCTCCGCAGCGAGGCGCCTTAGACCGCTCGGATACTGCCCCGCGGCGGAATTTGGACATAACCTGAGCATTGTAAGTCACTTTCAAATAATGTGAGAGGATCCCATCGCGGAAATAGCTAAACAACTTTCGACGTAGGAGTTTTCTTAAGCGTTCATTATTTATTTTCGAACTGGGTACTTGCAGCTCTATCACAGAAGAGTTGAAATATTTTTTCCAACGAGACTGTCACCTCAAGTCATAGGCACCTTCTCTTCGCAGGTGAAGACGCTGCCACAGAGCTGGCGAAGAAGTATACTGTTGGGTTCTTTCTTACAGTATTAATAGTTGCTACACCAGATAAGTCGATACACCAGAGAATAGAGCGACTTTCCTGCACTCAAAAACACGAATTAATATTTTATGTCAAGCCTGAGGTGAAAATAACTCACATTATTGAATGCAAATGACATGAAAGCCCAAATGAATTTATCTGCTTAATTCTGTGCTACCCAGGAAGTAAGTCGACGCCCACAGAGTTGCGAAACGTGCTCTGTATGGTAGCTTATCGTCCATTAGATTAGCGACAGGCAGAATACTTTTGCTGGTGTCTCGCTCGCCAGTCCTCGTGTTTTCAGCTGCTGCGTCACAGCTAATGAACCCAGCCTGCAAAGCACACTGCACTCTTTCTACAGCTTTCCTGGCCACATTTATGTTACAAAGTTTAAACGTTTAAACAACTCCCGGACACTAAAAAAGGCGTCTCGGATGACTTGGTATGCATTTGTTAGTTTGTCTACTTGTCTTTCAGTTTATACCACACTACTTTCCACAATTTCGAGTCTTTTGGCTGGAAAATTTGAGTGTAAATTAATGAGATACCCTTAATTTTCTGTATAGATATTGCTACCGAAACGATGAAAGGAATGTTTCTATCGTAGTACCCTCTTCCGTAAGTAGTTGATTTGCCATAATTTCTCGAAGTATTTTTTTAAAATTTCTTCTCAAGGTCATTAGTAAGTGTAGCTATATGCACAATGTGATTTCATGTACTTTGTCATACGTAAACGTAATGATGAGTATATGTTTGTATATGTACTCTAGGTTGGGGAAGATATTACGTTCATTGTTCTAATGATTTGGATCACTATAAGCGATTTCGTCTTTTCCTGCCATATTTTATGATCTTCAAGTAGTTATATTGCTTATACATAGGATCGTAGTATTTTAGATGAGAACGTATAAAGCATAAAAAAGTTTACAAATATGAGTGACTTAACTGCTTCGGTTATCGGTCCCTAGGCTTACAATCTATTTAAACTTAGCCTAAGGACAACACACACACCCATGCGCGAGGGAGGACTCGAATCTCCAACGGCAAGCAAACGCGCTCTCCACAGCAAGGCGGCTTAGAGCGCTCGGCCACTAACCACGGCTATGAAGCATACTGATAAGTATTTATGTAACAGCGTTGTAGCCATATTGTTACGAATTTGCGTGATGTTCATCATTTGTATAGTGTCTATTGTGAACAAGAAGCTATACGTTTATTTACAAGAAAGTAACGTAAACAATTATTTTAAGTGCGTTTTGTTTTAGTGGGAAACGAGATTTTCGTTGATTGATAAGTATCTTTAAAGATGGAATTATTTACCTAATACATAATACTAACTGAAAGTTTGTGAATTTGTTTGTATGTCTGTACGTATTTGCTGCGCTGCCCTATCGTTGTTCGTATTTGATGCGCTGACCTACCGTTCATCCGATTGAGATAAAACTTTGTCTACATATTGCTTCCATATAAGGAACTCATTGTTCAATGGGACGATCTATAATTGTTTAATAATGATTTTGCAGCCAAGATCGCACTTTTCATTTATTATGTTACCGGTTTCGGCGTGATCGACGCCATCTTCAGACCTATTATACAAAGTTTAACAAGTGATATGTATAAATGATTGCCAAGACACTACCGATATACAATTAGAGGGTTACATACCTGTCGTATTTTACATAACTTCAAACTTTTTTACATACTAAACGAGTACATCCAGGTTGAGGCGTCACCAAACATAAAATTTCTAGTCACAAATAAAATATATACATCCATCTTCCAATGGTTCTGAAGTGACGTACTTCAAATTCTAAGTTCAATATTAATTGAAGTACAGTATGACACTAACTGTTAGGCGGGAAAACTATATATAAAGATGCTACATGCACATTTATACGATGGTCTCTGCCCTTTGTGGTTACATGTAGTACATTTTCTCAAATTACATCCAATGTCATATATATACAATTTGTATAAATTACTATATTAAGCACCATAGATTGTAAGGTGCTATGTCAGTTACCTTTTGTGATGTACAGAAATGCTACAATTTTTATACATATATATTAATATTTATATACATATAAGTCACATATCTAAAATATTTATAGATGGTTGAAAGAAAGTATATTACACTTACTAGATTATCTTATGCAGAAATTGTACATGTAAACAGATATATTTTTTTAAGTTCGTGTTATGAATGCATGTAGTATAGGTTGCAAGGACTGGTGCGTACAGGTATATAAGTATGATAGTGGGTTGAATATAGGTAGTCAATGTGTATGAATGTATCGAGCACGTCGAAACCGGTAACATAATAAATGAAAAATGCGATCTTGGCTGCTAAACCATTATTATACATATTGCTTGCAATTTCGAGAAGGTTTTCATTATGTCACTGTACGACACATACTTCAGGAGAAGTGACGTCATGCACACAAATGCGTGAAAAACTGTTGCATTATGAATGACCTTTAAATTTATTAGTTCTTCGCTACTTGATGTATTCACAATTAATTTTGAAAACACTATCCGTTAATGACAATGAATGTACCTACAAAATTATTTCATTGTACGACTTCCAATTTAAAATATGTGACCTTATAAACCCTGAGTCGAGTAAGAAACTGCTGCCTTATGTTTGTTCGTATTTTATCCGATACCATGCCGTTAGTTTGTAGAAGCTTTGCACATGTGATCTTCAAAACAAGAAGAAAGTCATTTCCTACGGTAAAATTCTGTATGGTACATGGCACAGGGTAGTTTGCCAATGAACTTTGACTAAAAGTTCGTTTTTTTTCAATCCTGATGACATTTTGTACACTTAAGCTACAAAACAAGAGAAACATCACCCTCTACCTACGATTGAATGCGGTGTATGACGGAAGTTACCACGCAATAAAATAAACCTAGACACTACTTCACTGATCTCTATGAAAGTTAACAAAGTTAGACAATTTTCCACAGATGGAGGAGTCAGTGGAGTGAGAAGGTGGAGGAGGAGTTGTAAAGGAAGACGGCGTGGAGACTGGCAGAGGAAAGGGAGGGCGCGGGTAGGCTGACAGGGGGTAGAGAGGAACTCACACACAGAGAGTACAAACTCAAATCAGTATCTGTATTTATAAATTTAGTTTAAATATCTGCAGTGGGAGTGTTACTATCCGGAAATCAGCTTCCTCCACACTTTTACACCACGTGTACAGTTGCTCTGTCACAACCATACTGGGGCACGTCTTGAGTGTTGTACTCTGCTTATACGGGGCTCGACCCGTTCCTGATTTGAATTTCGTTTCCTTTTCACTAGTTGTCAACGAACAATTTATCTTTATATCAGCTGAAATTCATCTTTCCCAAACTGAGAGGTTCCATATTGCAATTGGTATATTAAGTAAGTTAAATTCGTTACACAATTATGCTTTAAAGTTATATCAAAATTAGATTAGATTAGTTTTTCGTTCCGTAGATCCATGTTGAGGAGATCCCTCGTGGATGTGAAACATGTCAAGAAATAAAATTTACAAGTTGAATAATAGATAATACTAATAATATAAATACAGATACAGGTTTTTTTAGCTGATAATATAATAATACTAATATAGTATGAGTACATGCATAATTTGGTACAATTTAGAAATTCACTAATGGAGTAGAAGACGTTGGCCACTAGAGAGTCTTTTAGGTTCCTCTTAAACTGATCTTTATTTGTAGCTAAATTTTTTATACTTGATGGTAAATCATTGAAAATGTGTGTTCCTGAGTAGTGGACCCCTTTTTGAACTAAAGTAAGTGCTTTTAAGTCCTTGTGTAGATCATTTTTATTCCTAGTATTGTATGTATGAACTGAGCTGTTTGTTGGTAAAAGGGATATATTACTTATGACAAATTTCATTAAGGAATAAATATACTGAAAGTCAGTAGTTAACAGTTCTTTGAGGTGGCTTCTACAGGACGTCCATGAATTTACTCCACAAACAATACGTATTACACGTTTTTGGAGTCTGAAGACTTTTGACTGACTTGAAGAGTTACCCCAAAATATTATACCATATGACATTAGGGAATGAAAGTAAGCAAAGTATGCTAGCTTTGTTATCTTTATGTCTCCTATGTCTGATAACACTCGTATTGAAAATACAGATTTGTTGCGTCGTTTCTGCAGTTCTGTGGTGTGCTCCTCCCAACTAAATTTACTATCAAGCTTTAATCCCAGGAATTTAATACTGTCACCCTCTTCTATCTGCTCTTCTTCATACTTAATGCATATGCTGACGGGAAATCTCTTACATGTTCTGAACTGGGTCTTTTCAAAGTTTAATGACAATGAGTTGGCTTTAAACCATTTATTAATGTTCATGAAAGTCTCATTACCAGACCTTTCTATAACTATGCTTGACTTACTTTTTATTGCAATACTTGTATCATCTGCAAACAAAACGAACTCTGTTTCTGGTAGTGTAACTGATGAGAGGTCATTAATGTACACAAGAAAAAGCAATGGCCCTAAGATGGATCCTTGTGGGGCACCACATGTAATTTCTTCCCAATCCGATGATGATTGTTGGCTTAATTCACTAGTCCCTTGCACTGACTGTGATACTGCTGTGAAATGACATTAGAAATCATTAACTTCAATATCCCTCAGTTAACATTTCTCAATTGAGGTACTTTCTAATCTTATACATCATAATCCTACATATTTTATGTAATAGCGGAAAGCCTTTACAACAAGTTCACCTACTCAAGCAGAGAGCGAAAGTGTTTCCTGTATGTTTGCGAGTTGTGTATTTGAAGTACTTGATACAAAGGATGGTTTGTGTTGTACGTACATAGTCATTTATCTAGTGCAGGCTCAACCAAGAATTTCGCCCGGCGGGCGCGGCCTCGCCCCGCGGGCGCAGGGCAGTTTAGTTCCGCGACCGCGACACTGCACTGCTCTGCGCTGAACTGTCCCGCGGTCAGATCCATCGAAAAAAAGAGGAAGCGCAGCGCTGTAAATGTGGTCGATGAGCGGTATAACAAAACACCATTTACTCTTTCGGTAACAATTAGTGTTCGCATGGCAGAAAATAAAAAAAATCGAGGAAAAACTTTGTTGTTTCCTGACTCACAGGTTTCTTCTCTTAGTACAGCACATACACACGTGCCACATGTACAGTAGGCGTCTTCTGAACGCTTTATCAATTCTTTAAATGAACTCATAAACTTTCCATTTTAGCAATAATTTTACATTAGGGATGTAGTGTAATTCATTTTAGTTACAAGTTTTCTTTTTCACTCCGTGTAAGTTTGCAAAATATCAATAAAAATAGAATTAAGATTATAAAGACTTTTAATTCTTACATTCAGTATTGTTAAAGAATACAATTAACATTTTACAAGTTATTCTTTTTGAGGAAATGATTTTTGTCTATTTTTGGTACAATATTCCGGGAGACTGCTAACCTCAAAGAATTAGTCATATTTTTATCACTAAGTAGTGAACAGTTCTTAGTTTTAGCAACCTTTAAATGAGAGAAAAAGCGCTCACAAATATAGATGCAACCAAACATTGGTAGAACTTTTGTCGCGTGCCTCTGCAAAAGAGGATATTTCTCTCGTGGAAAACTGCTATAAGTCTTCCAAAGCTTTACAAATAAGAAAGCGGACCGTCAGGAAAATATCGCACTGCAGATCAATGAGCTCTAGTTGAAACACTTGTGAGATGTCCTCTGCCCTAAGGGAAAGCGGTCGAACAAATACATCTAAGGCCGTTTGAAGCTCACTTTTCTCCAAAAATCTGTTTTCAAACTCTTCTTGTAATTCACAAATGATTTGTACATAATCTGAAAAATACACATCTTTAATGGTGTTTAATTCAGGAAAGTGTCCACAATTCTGCTCGCGCAACTGTTTTTTCCACAAAATAAGCTTTTTTGAATTATTATTATTACTTGAATCAACAATAGTGTGATTTTCGCCTTGGAGTGTAGTGTTCAAAGTATTTAAATGATCAGTTACGTCACTCAAAAAAGCCAAATTCGCCACCCACTTAGGATCAAGAAACAATTCTTCTCGACGTCGTTTCATTTACAAAAATGTATTAGTTTCGTCCCTCAAGCAGAAAAACCGATTGAGCACTTTCCCTTTGCTCAGCCATCTTACTTCTGTGTGGTAGGTGATGTCCGGGTATTCCGCTTCGATGTCAGCCAGGAATTCTTTAAATTGGCGATGTTTGAGTCCATGCGATGGAAGATAATTAACTATTCGAACAACTGTGTCCATGACTTGTTTTATATTGACAATCTTCGCACAAAGTGCCTCCTGGTGTATAAGACAATGAACTGCCGTGAATAAGGAACAGCTGACTTCAGCCATTTTTGCCCTGACGTAACTCAGGAATCCAGTGCGTAGTCCTCGTAGTGGAGGGGCTCCATCGGTTGTTACCACTGGTCAGGCGTTCCCATTTTAAACGCATTGACTCGAAAAAGTTTTCCACGGCTATAAAAATATCCTAACCTGTGGTTGTCTTTTAAGGGTATGAAATCGAGAAATTCTTCGGTGACACGCAGATTGTTCGTTGGCACCTCGAATGAATATGACAAGCTGAGATATGTCCGAAACGTCCGTGGACTCGTCAAGAGCGATAAAAAATGAAATGAAGTTTGCTGCTCTCTCTATTAATTGCTTCTCCATATCTGAGGCCATATCTTCGACTTGGCGAACAACAGATTAAGGTGAATGAGCTATTCTTTCAAATTTTTCTGCGAGGTTTGCTGGACAAATTCGAGTTGCCGAGTTGACCAAGCCATTCTTGATGAAACTCCCTGCCGCAAAGGGTTTCCCTGCTTTCTCAATTCTCATCGAGCGTTTGTAACTGGCGCGCAAACTTTGGGCACCTGTTTCGTGTTTCTACAATGGCAGAAAAAGGTACAATTAATTGTTTAAATTCCTGTTTTTAAACTCTTATCATTTTAAAAATTGTTTCATTTATTGAAACCCAAATAAAATACTAACAAAGGATGGGTTTAGTTGCGTTTTCCTTCAGTTAAACTGAAAAACGATCATGGACGCTAGCAAGGACACCTAAATGAGATCGCAAAATATATTTTTATCTTCTGATATTTGCGTTTTAATTGAAAACCGGGATCAAACTACAACATATGTTTTCCGAACGGTCAAAACACGAATACACAAAAACAAAGAATGACTCTTAATGACACTTTGCTGCCTGAGACAGCATTTGTGGCGGCTTTTCAGAAAGCGGTACAAAATGACGCTCCTGAAACATTTTCTTGTGTCTGTGTGCCGCGATTTAATACAACCAGAATATAAAAAATTAACCGAAAGAGAATGTTCCTTGACGCTGAGAATCTGATATTCTATAACTAGCACATTGCTAAGCGACATATCAGATTGTAAAATATAGTTTTATTTATCATCTTTAGAAATAATAAACAGTGATACGATAGGATACACTTAATTCACTGTAATGCTGCCTGAAATTTTCTTTCAGTTCTTCAAGCTTTGACTGGCGTTTCTCTTTCGACAAATTTTCGAACTGATCTTTGTGACAGGTATTATCGTGCCGTTCAATAGAATACTTCTTTAAATACAGGAGGTTCCGATGATATATTAAACATTTGGCACGATTGTGGAAAGCAGTACAAAAGAAATCAATTTAGCACTCGCGTTTACACAGCGCAGACGCGCCGATCCTCCTTTTGTTTGCCTGCTGCTGTTGGCCGTCCATCTCTACCAGCTGTAGCCTCACGCCTGTTGACTACTGCCTTCCATACGAAGCGCGCGTGCAGCGGCATAGCGAGGCGCAGCGGGCGACCCGCGCGGCCAGCTGAGCGACGCTACGCGGCAGCAGCAGGAAAGTCGCCCGGGGCGCTGGCTGCGGGCGACCGCGGGCGCTAGCGCCCCAGGGGCACACTTTGGACGAGCCTGATCTAGTGTGACTGGCGCGGTATGACGACGGCGAGGTGGCGCGGGTTGTGTAGGCCCCGGGGAAGCGGGCTGGCCGAACACCACCGAGAAGTCGAGGCCTCAACAGCCCGTGCTACGTCACACTCACCAGGCTTACTGGCTGCTCACCACGGGGCAGGGGACGTGCGTCAGTGGCCAGCCATTCAGCTGGCGGCACGGGCTGTTGAGGCCTTGTGGTGTCGACTGGCCACGGTCTGCCAGCAGCGGGCTACCAGTTCGCGAAGAACGCCTCTGCTTAGCGCTGACCAAGGTCGCCGATTCCGAGGGGCGGCGCGCATCCTGCCACTGTCTTAACTGAGAGCAGAAATGACTAGCGCGCATGAATAGGTCTTCATCTGTAACTACAAGTGACGATGCACCGACTGCTATCCAAACAAGACAAATAAAGTGTCTGGGAAATTATTTGAGCGATTCTCCTGGTCAGCAGCAGTCTTAGGAGTTTTGTTTTTCTGCCTCATGCGAACTGCTTCGTACGAAGCGATTTCCTATTCCTGCATTACCAGGCGCTTTTAATAGTTTCAGCACGATATCTAATATGTAAAAAAATCAATGTTTGTGTGTTTTTATTTTATGAGTGGCCGTACCGTTCAAACGATTGTGATGAAACATTGTCAACATATTGCTTGCACTTTCCAGATGGTCATAGACAGCATTAAATGACTGTACGACAAATAGTTCAGGAGATATGACGTAATAAACAATGAAATGCGGGGGAAAGTGCTTCATCTTGCGACATCTTCTTCTAAACCACTGTACCGATTTCAACCAAATTTGGTACACTTATTCCTTCTATGAGGTAACAATTGACGTAGGGGTAAGAACTGCTTACGGCATATAGTTCAGGAGATATGACGTCATAAACAATTATATGGTTGAAACCCTGTGGTATCATGCGACATGCGAATAAGGACACTTTATTCATCCTAAAATCTTAATGACATTTTGACATTTGACCTTCAGAACAAGAGGAAGGTCACTATCACATAAAGTTTGGATGGTGCATGACGGATGATAGTTTACATATGGACTTCGTCAGATTCTACAGTTGCATTCCGATCCTGATGAAATCTGTAAATATGATCGAACAATACAGTTTATCAGTGAAGTATTAATATGTTCAGATTACCTACTGTCGTTTCAATTAATTTACGTGACTAAATAGTTAATTTTCAGATTTCAGCGAAGTTTCGAATGAAAATTCTAGCAGTTCTCTATAGACGTTACGTTAAATTTTTCAGGGTGATAATCATCAAAGAAATATTTAAAACATGAATATTGTTCACACCATGTTAACTTTATGTAAGAAATTTGAAGTAAGAATTTTTTTAAATATATTCTTCGGTGGGAAGTATACTTCATTCAGATTTTTAAATGACGGTTTTTTTGCCTGTCAGCTTTGATGCGTACCGAATCATTGGGCTACGCTTGGTGTGTCGATCGGATAGTAACTGACCGAGTAATAGAAGCTCTTTTATCTCATCCCAGGCTGGATTTCATGTAAATGTTATGAAAAAGTCGGGGCGGTCATATGAGCGCACATACGTCAGGAATCCTGTGCATATTTATACATATGCAGGTATGTAAGGTCACAGTCTACATAAAATTTCGTATGGTAGGTCGCAGTGGATAGTTGACCAATGGACTTTGGCAAAATCTACATTTGTATTCCGATCTTGATGATATTTTGCACACTTGAACTTCAAACTATGAGGAAGGTCACTGCGAGCATATTTTGTATGGCGGAGGGTACTTTAATTACGGATTTCGACAAAATCTACGGTTTTATTCCAATCTTGATAAAATTTGGCAGACTGCACAATCAAAACAACACTTCATTGTCTACTTAAGATTTCATTTGGAGAGTAACTTGCAGTGAACGTAGACAACACTTTAATGATCACCATCAAAATTAACAGAGATATTTAATTTTTCACTGATAAATGGAGGAGTAAATGGGCTGAGGAGTTGGAGAAGGAGTTAGACACAGAAATGAGGCAGGTAAAGGGAGGGTGGAGTCAGGCATTCAAAGGGTGAGGAGGAGACGAACAGAGAGAGGGGGGAAGAGGAGATGAACAAAGAGCGAGGAGGTGGAGGGAGAGAGAGAAGGATGAGGATGCAGAGATTGGAATAAATAAGTCACGAACGACGCCAGGTTTTCAGCCTGTACTTAAATGTAACTACGAGGCGCGTCCAGAAAGTTCCGTTTGGTTATATAAAACGAACGGGTACAGATACAGAAAAAATATTGATTGTACAAAAATCTATAACTGTTAAACTACTTTTCTGCATAGCTTCCGCAATTTTATAGGCAATTGTCATAGCATGGCACAAGGTTTTCTGTGCCTTTTTCATAGAATGTTGCCGCCTGTGTATTCAACCATGTGGTAACATTTTCTTTCAGCTCGTCATCATCGTTGAAGTGTTGTCTACCAAGGACAGATTTTAGGTGTAAGAAGAGGATTACTGTCAAAACATTTTTTTTTTCACGATAATGCCCGACACACACCGAATGTGACCAAACAATTCTTACGGAAATTTCAATGGGACCTGTTTGATCATCCTCCACGCAGATCGGACCTCTCTCCTAGCGACTTTCATCTCTTCTTACACCTAAAATCTGTCCTCGGTGGTCAACACTTCAACGATGATAAAGAGCTGTTACACATACGGTTGAATACACCTTCTGTGAAGGATGCATGCAAAAACTTGTGGCACGCTATGACAAGTGCCTACAAAATTTCGGCAGTTATCTGGAAGTTTAAGAGTGGTAGAATTTTGTGCGATAAAAATTTCTTCTGTATCTGTGTACAATTTCATTTTATTGCCAAACGAACTTCCTTTCTGGACGCGCCTCGTATTATATTTGGGCCTCGGCGCCTGCAGCTTCGGCCACCAGCAGAACACAAGTGTCAGGCGGGCCCCGGACCGAGCAGGGGCCAGAGCAAGTGCTCTGTTGGCCGAGACCGACGACGGCAGCCTGGTAGCCGCAGCGGCTACCTAACTCCTTCCGCGAGGGAAAATACGTCCTAAAGGTATTCAGGCTATATAGGGTCAGTTGACAACGGAGCCAGTCGCCGAGAGTCTCCTGCAACACCGAGTTGCCGCGCTCCTCGCTGCCCGGCCGTCGCTACGGAACCGCCGACGTGTTGTAGCCTCCACTGACTGGGGTCGATGGTCACTTAGACTGGTGACACCTATAAGTACAACTTTGTGGAACATAGGAAAAACCCTAATTTTAAGGTTCTTTTTTTTTCGTCCACTTCAGGTTACGGTAGTAACACTAAAAGTGGGCCTTTGCGATCGTCTTTTGACAGCTCGAAATTTAAATGAAAATAACGGCTTAACTATTCATCTGACACGAAAACTGAATAACCGAATTTTTAGAGGAGAAAATTCTCTACAACTTTGCTCTCTGATGGTTTTTTTTTTTTTTTTTTTTTTTTTTTTTTTTTTTTTTTTTTTTTCATATCTCGTAGCGTTTCAAAGATATTTGCAAAAATAACGGCGATTTTGGGATGTATGTCCGTCTGTCTGTCTGTCCGTAACGTGTTCCCTGTTTTTAAGACGAACCGTTCAACCGATCAACACCAAATTTTACAGACATGATTGTAGGCCGCCAGAGACCAGAACCTCCCTTTTTCAAATTTTTCGAAAAAAAATACCGCAGTAAAACCAAAAAAAGCCGTTTTTAATATAATTGTAATTGCAAACGAACCGTTCATCTGACACGAAAATTGAATAACCTAATTGGTAGAGGAGGAAATTCTCTACAACTTATCTCCCTTATGTTTTTTTCATATCTCGTATCGTTTGAGACATATTTGCAAAAATGACGGAAATTTCTTCGTACGATAAATGATAATCTAATGTCTACAAATGCCATATTAACAACAGTTAACAACGGCCATCAATAGTATGAGATTAAAGGACTCCTGTTTTGATTTATAGCCGTAGCGTAGTGGGCAAGATGCTGGACTGTGACGCGAAAGGTCGGTGGTTCGAAATCCGCCACTACCTATTTTTTTCCTAAAAGGGTTTTAGACACTCTTATTATTTAATTTGTTATTATTTAGATTATTATTTTGGCCCAAAATGTTTGCAAAAACTTATAAAACTACAAATCTAAAGTGGGCCGTAAAACACGTCAGTGCGATTTTATTCTCCAGAAGAAGCGTTGTGTTCTGTTCACGTATTAATAATTAATAATTTTGTTGTCTTGACAACGTTCAATTTTTTCAAGTTAACTAGCTAAGCCCGACTTCGCTTCACCGTGGCTCAGTCTGGTATGAAATGAATGGGACAGTAAATAAAAGTATTCTTGCTAAAATAGATGAACCGAGAAAATACTCCAATCTAATCAATACATAATTTTTGTTTCCTCTTTATCTACATAAATGGCTTACCAAATTTGGATCGTGCCATTTATAGTAGGATATTATCCTCTGTTAAAAATCCTGTTATATTTCTGAAGTGATAGCATGAATGTCATTAAATTTTTTGATCTGATCACATGATCGAAAATGCTCTGTTGCTGGCTGAAGCACTCAATTTCACACAACACGAGGAAGAAAAAGTAATATGTAAGTTATAGCAGTGTTTGCAAAAGTTACTTTATTTTTTCTTACTTTTTCTGCGCCCACCTGTGTGTTTCGTGATGGAAAAGTGCATTTACAAGTTTCATGTAAGAATGGGAAAGAATTTTGTGATGTATGATAGCGAAAAACCTTCCAAAAGTTGACACGTTAATGGTATCGCAGTTTTCGGATAAAAACCCAACTGTTGCTTGTGTCTACATCTACATCTACATGGATACTCTGCGAGTCACATTGAAGTGAATGGCAGAGGCTTCATCGAACCACTTTCATGATATTTCTCTGTAGTTCCATTCTCTAATATCTCGCGTTGGAAAAGGAAAACCTACATCTTTGTTTTCGATCTGATTTCTGTTATTTTATTATGGTGATCATGTCTCCCTATGCAGGTGGATGGTAACAATAAATGTACGCATTTTGAACAGAAAGTTGGTGAAAGAAATTTCGCAAATAGATCTCGTCGTAACGAATAACGCCTTTCTTTTAACGATTTCCACCCTAAATCGTGCAGCATTTCCGTGACACTCTCTCCCCTATATCGCAATAATACAAAACAAGCTGCCCTTCTTTGAATGTTCTCTCAGTGCCACCTGATGTGGATCTCACAATGCGCAGCAATACTCCAAAATAGGACGCACAAGTGTAGTGTAGGCGGTTTATTTAGTAGAACTGTTGCATCTTCTAAGTGTTCTGCCAATGAAACGTAGTCTTTGTTTCGCTTTCCCTACAATATTTTCTATCTGTTCTATCCAATTTAAGATGTTCGTAATTTTTATTACTAGGTATTTAGTAGAATTGTCGGCCTGTAGGTTTGACTGATTTATCGTGTAACTGAAATTCAACGAATTTCTTTTGGTTGTCTTATGGATGATCTGACTCTTTATCATTGTTAAGGGTCAACTGCCATGCTGATATCTAAATTATCTTGTAGTGGCTTTTGATATTCTGGTGACTTTACTAACCGATAAATGACAATTATCATCTGCAAACAGTCTAAGAGAGCTATTCAGATTGTCTCCTAAATCTATATCTATAAATGTGAATGTCTGTTCGGTGTACGTTTATCACGTCTGAACTACAAGACAAAGAGCTAAAACTTTCCACAGTTACTAATGTTTGTCCGGGGAAGGCTGTAGGCACGGTTTTATGGCGATCAGACAGCTATATATTAATGTGAATGTCTGTTCGGTGTACGCTGATCACGTCCGAACTACAAGACTCAGAGACTTAAATATTTGTACAGTTACTAATTTATACCTGATGAAGGTTTTAGGCACGGTTTTATAGCGGTCTGATAGATATTTAGTAATTTGAAGAATATAACGCGAAATGCGGAACAATAATTTCTCTTTCAAAATGGTTTTATTGGTTGCATTGTTGCTTGAGGATTGATATTGATAAAAGGGCGGAGTATATTGGGATGGAAAGTTATCGGTGTATATAAAATTCTTCGCTCTACAGAAGCCACATAACGCAAAGAAATGGTCTGTGTTTAATTGTTGTCCGAAGTCTCCCGTTGTACATCATAGCAGTTCCATGCCGATACCTATAAGGCGATGGAAGGTATGGTGGTTGCAAGGCGTCAAATTATTAAAAAAAAATCGGACTGAAGGTCAGCGATAACGTTTGCGACTCTATAGCAAGGAGGTTACGTACAGCGAAACGTGATGCCACAGACCATATCTTTGGTCTATGCGTGCTGCAATGTCTTCAGGTCTTTCTCTGTACGGATAAGCATACGCATAGGGAAATATAAGAATAAATATAGCAGTAAGAAAGAAATTTCTTTTAATACATCTCTTTAAAAAATCGATTTGACGTTTCGCGCATTACATCAAGTGATCGATCTGTGATATTATTACAATCATTATTCTTGAATTTCGTGATTGGATTTTTCGAAACGAGTGCTATTGTAAATCATTAAGCACTTCAAATAATTTTATTTTTTTATTTGAATGTTGATTAAAATGTTTGTTGCTAAAGAAGGTATTTCATTTCATCCTTCAAAACCAGTCTCATAGCACACTACTGAAAGATAGCTTATCTATCATAATCAACCAACACGCGAGCGGAGCTGCGGGTTTAAGCTAGTCGTTTATAAAAATGAGGAATAGTAGGGGCCTATAACCCTTCCCTGCGGAGCGCCAGATATCACTTGTGTGCCACTCGATGACTTACCGTAAATTACAAATTTCTGACAGGAAATCAGAAAACCAGTCTCACAACTATGACGATATTCCATAAGCACGCAATTTGATTAGAAGACGCTTGCGAGGTACACTGTCAGAAGCCTTCCGAAAATTTAGAAATACGGAATATATTTGAAATCCCTTATGGATGACACTCATCGCATCATGTGAGTAATGAGCGTTTCACAAGAACGTTATTTTTCTGAATCCGTGTTAGCTATGGGACAACGGATCGTTCTGTTCAAGGTAGTTCATAATATTTGAGAAAAGTATATGTTCCAAATCCTGCAGCAAACCGTTATTAATTATAGTGATCTGGAATTGTGCGGATCACTCCCATTGCCTCTCCTGATTAATAGCCGCGGTGGAGTAGCCGAGCGGTCTAAAGCGTCTCGCTGCGGAGCGCGCGGTTGCTCGCCGTGGAGGTTCGAGTCCTCCCTGGGGCATGGGTGTGTATGTTGTCCTTAGGTTAGTTTACCTAGGTTTAAGTAGTTTGTAAGCTACGGACTGATGACCACGGAGTTTGGTCCGATAGATCTACAAACATTTTAACATTTTCTCCTGATTAATAAAGTGACCTGTACAGTCTTTGGGTACGGAACGTTCGCTGATCGAGCGGTTGTATACGATAGTTCGGTATGGGGCTATTGCATCAGCATACTCTGAAACGAACCTAATTGGTAAACAGTTGGGACCGAGAGACTTACTTTTGTTAAGTGAAAATGTTTGTAGAACTTATGGGACCTAACTACGGGGTCATCAGTCCCTAAGCTTACAAACTGCTTACGAACTACCTAAGACTAATGACAGCACAAATATCCATGCCCGAGGGGGGATTCGAACCCCCGACCGTAGTGGCCGTGCTGACCGTGACTGGAGCGCCTCAGTCCCCTCGGCCACCGCGGCCGGCTTGTTAAGTGATTTAAGTTGTCTTAATACTCCATGGGTATTTTCTTCTAGTTGTTCTTGACAGGAATTCTGGAGTATTTGCTTCGTCTTCTCTAGTGAAGAAATTTCTAAGACTGTGTAAAGCAATTCTGCTTTAGCAGAACTGTCATCATTAGTATCACCATTTCTATCTTGTAATGAAGGTATTGGTTGTGTTTTGCCGCTAGTATACTTTACATACTACCAGAATTTCTTACTATCCTCAACCAAATTACGTGACAGGGTTTCGTTGTGGTAACTATTGTAAGCTTCTCGCATTGAAGTTCGAGCTAAATTTCTAGTTTCTGTAAAATATTTTCAGTCTTGGAGATTTTTGTGCGTTTAAATTTGGCATGCTTTTTTTCTTTGCTTTTGCAAGAGTGGTCTAACCTGTTTTGTGTACCACGTCGGGTCAGATCCCTCTTTTGTCAATTTGTTTGCTATAAATCAGTCAATGGTTTTCGATATTATTTCTTTGAACGTAAGTCACATCTGATCTATACTAACATTGTTAGTTTCGAAAGACTGGAACTTCTCACTTAGGCAAGCGTTAATCGAATTTTTTTTTATATAGATATATTTTTCGTTTATTTTTGGTAGATTTGGGAAATACAATATTCATTTCCGCTACAACAGCTGTAGTTACTAGTGACGAGTATGGATTAAGAATAAATTAATAACTGAGCACTGACATGATTTACAAACATGATCAAAATACAAGTGGACATAATATCTTCCTTATGGTGGCCCAGAAATAGTGTTTGCACTGTTAAGTCCACACACGATTTTTGTCCATAGCAATTGGTATAGGTGCAAACAACCGTTCAGTTACTGTGGGAAAAAGCAACCGTTAATGTTGCATCAGATATTACTAGTGGACGATAACCATTTCTACTGTTTTCACAAACAAAATACACAATGCTCTGTCTTGGATGAGTTCTGTCACACGTGTGTCGATAATATGCCGTGATATATTTGTCTTTTGAACACCTAATCGAACAACCACCAAGAAAATATCTTTCAAAACAGAAATGCGCTTAAAACATGATTAGACGACATATTCTAATCAGTTCCAGTTGTTTCCTACAGACGTGGAATTGAGAAACTGACTGCCCCTGTTTCAGATTATGTGAGATAAAACTGGAAATAACTAGAAGTCTTTTGACGCAGAAGTATTCTTAAGTATCCCCATGTACGGGTACTTGTAGCTATTGCCACAGAGATAGCTAAAACATTCTGCATTAGCGAGACTGGAACCAGGACCACTACCACCTCAATTTACTTACTGATCTATTTTTCGCCAGAAGCATACATCACCATGTAAGAGATCAGATTATCTGCAATTTCTACGTGGAACGACTTTTCTACACTCTAAAAGATGTAATATCCTTATGTCACGCGGTGAGTGATAAATTCGTCATATTACTCAATGGAAATTGCACGAAACATGAAGTGACGGTATGAGAGCCGCGGTGGAGTAGCTGAGCGGTCTAAGGCGCCTCGCTGCGGAGCGCCCGGTTGCTCGCCGTCGGAGGTTCGAGTCCTCCCTGGGGCGTGTGTGTGTGTGTGTGTGTGTGTGTGTGTGTGTGTGTGTTAGTTTACCTTAGTTTAAGTAGTAAGCTACGGACTGATGACCACGCAGTTTGGTCCGATAGATTTACAAACATTTGAACTTTTTTTGACGTTATGAGCCAAATTCTGTGCCAACCAGGAAGTAACTCGTCGGTAACGGAGTTGCCAAACGTATTCGGCGGTGTTACCAAGTGCCGGCCGCGGTGGCCGAGGGGACTAAGGCGCTCCAGTCACGGTCTGCACGGCCACTACGGTCGGGGGTTCGAATCCCCCTCGGGCATGGATATTTGTGCCGTCCTAGTTCGTAAGTAGTTCATAAGTAGTTTGTAAGTTTAGGGACTGATGACCCCTTAGTTAAGTCCCATAGACTGTACAAACATTTGAACATTTGTTACCAAGTTTCAGTCATGCTAACAGCAGGAAGTATATGAGCTGACAAGTCAAGCGCGCAGAAAAGTGACTACAGTTCGTGCAGTTGCCGAGGGCCAGTGTATGGCAATGAGCCTTACGCGTATTTCTAAAATTAGCTTTAAGGAATAGAGCCTAGTCACGAATAATAACACACAGATGAGAGAGCGCTTGCATCTTGCATCAAGTGTCACAATTATTTGAGTAACTTTTTTTTTTTGTCTTAAGCGTACTGAAAATCAAAGCTGTTTTACCAGAAGGAATTCACACTTTTAGACCATATCGAATGGTTATAATGTAACCATTATGAGGATGCAACAGTTTATTTAAATATATATTGATATGGCTCTCAAAGGCATAATCCTCAAATAGAAGCAAACAAATGTAGAGACAGCTGTAGAATACTGATTTCAAAAGGTGAAAGAAAGTTCAGGGGATGACTTCGTAGGCTACAAGTAACAAAGTTCCGATGGACCAAGGGCTTCTGTTGTCAGAAAGTAGTATAAGTGACACATTACACAGACAGTAATGTATAGAAAAATTCATCTTACGTCTTTCATTCCGTTTACTAATATTTGCAGAATTACATGTTTTCACCAGTTGTATAACGCCAAATTATTTACTTCGTCGGATGATATTCAAGATAAATACTAATAATCATTTATACAAATGTCCGTTGAACACATTGTCACTCCCACATTACAAAAATATGTAGTGTGAAAATCGGGTTTTCTTATATTATGATGTGATTTGCGAAAATTGTCTTGCTCTCTGATTAAATAACAGTGTCTTCTTTTGCCGAGTAATTTCTTTGTGATGGCAGTACTCTATCTCAGTTTTGTGTGAATCTGGGTATAGAGCTGTTTATGTCATTAAATTGCTGCGGATAATTAGTACCATGTGGTTTAATTGACGATTAATTTTATGTCGCCGAGTGGACGTCGACCAGTACGCACCTCTCCAATGCCAGCACATTTTCAGTTGTAAGTGAAACCGGCTTGTCTCTAGAAGCTACATATTTTGACTTTTCAGTGCGCTTTCCCTTCAGTTCATTAAAGTTATAGTGTGCTCGCGTTTTTATTTGATTCATATTCACGTTAAATATCTGGTTAGTGTAATATTCCGCCGTGTGAATCGCGTCGCGACAGTCGTCTGTCTTTATTTTCTGATCAGAAGCGAGATATAGTCTTTTGGTTTTCCGTCTGCGCATTCTCGTTTCAATTTGTAAATTTATACTGTGCTTTCGTGCAAATTAGATTCAAATTCGCGTTTTAACAAAAAGTGTAGTCTTCCTTTGAACGCATCGCGACTGTAGTTTTTCTTTTTGTCGGCACTGTAATCATGAATAGGGACTGTGACTGCTATGTGCGGATGCAGTCGGAGCTGGTGACACTTCCCTCCCAGCTTCAAGCTGTGTGAACCTCGGTTGCACAGTTGGAAGCTGCGATCGAGGGGCGTCGTTATGTTGGCCGGTAGTGCGGACCGAACGGACTCCCGTCGTCTCCACCGATCAGCCAGCGCCATCGACATGCCCTGATACTGCTAGCAGTGAGGCAGACTCCCCACCTGTGATTGCGTGGGAGGTTGCTCCAGTGCGTGGCAGGAGGCGCAAGACATTCCGGGGGACCGATTGTGAAGCCTCCCCGGTTCGTCTTGCGAACAGGTTTGAGGCGCTATCTGTTCAGGACAACGTTCCTGAGTCGGATGGTGTCTCTCATCCTGAGGTCACCATCCAGCCTGCAAGATCCGGGCTTTCACAGAGGGTGGGTGTGCTTGTAATTGGGAGCTCCAACATTAGGCGGGTGATGGAGCCCCTTAGAGAGATAGCTGCCAAGGAGGGGAAGAAGGCCAACGTGCACTCCGTGTGCATACCGGGTGGAGTTATTCCAGATGTGGAACGAGTTCTTCCGGATGCCATGAATGGTTCGGGGTGCAGCCAACTGCAGGTGGTGGCTCACGTCGGTACAAATGATGTGTGTCCCTTCGGATCTGACGAGATTCTCTCAAGTTTTGAGCGGCTATCTGAAGTGGAAAAGACTGCCAGTCTTGCTTGCAAGATGAAAGCAGAGCTGTGGATCTCTGGTACAGAGCCGAGTGGAGGTCTGAATCAGAGGCTCAGACGGTTTTGCGACCGTGTAGATTGCAGTTTCCGTGGCTTGCGCCATCGGGTGGTGGGTTTCCAGGTTCCGGTAAATAGGTCAAGAATCTACTATACGCAGGAAGCGGATACACAGGTAGCGGGGGCTGTGTGGCGTGGACTGGGCGGTTTCTTAGGATAAAGGGCTTCGGGGAAAAACAAAATGGCAATCTGAAAGGGTGCAGGTGGATCACAGGAGAAATGTAGATCTGGGAAATATCGGTATAACAGTTGTAAATTATCGTAGCTGTGTCGGGAATGTACCAGAACTCTAAGTGTTAATAGAAAGCACCGAATCACACATAATTGTTGGCAGTGAAAGTTGGCTCAAGCCGGAAATAAGTTCAGCAGTTCTTGCAAAAGATCTAACTGTTTTCAGAAAGGATAGATTAAACAAAATAGGTGGAGGCGTGTTTGTCGCCGTCAAAAGTAGTATTTCGTGTAGTGAAGTTGAATTTGATAGTTCCTGTGAGCTATCATGGGTAGAGGTTGTACCTGAAAATCGTAAGTTAATAATTGGTTCCTTTTACCGATCTCTCCACTCTGACGATACAATAGCAGAAAGGTTCAAAGAAAACTCGAGTCTAATTACAAAACCGTACCCGACTCACACGATAGTAGTAGGCGCTGACTTTAATATAACCTCGATCTGTTGGCAAAATTATATTTTCAAATCAGGAGGTACGCATAAAACATCGTGCCAATTTGTACTAAACGCATTCTCTGAGAATTACTTCGAACAATTAGTTCATGAGCCAACTAGAATTGTTAATGGATGTGAAAACACTTGATCTCTTAGCAACAAATAATCCTGAGCTCATAACGAGCAGCAAAACGGATACAGGTATTAGTGAACACAGAGCTGTCGTAGAGAGATTGAATATCGAAAGTCCCAAAGTTACCAAAAATAAACGAAAAGTCTATTTGTTCAGGAAAGCAGACAGAAATACAATACATTGCTTCTTGAAAGAGAGCTTCCACTCGTTTCTAACACAAACGTAGGTGTAGACCATATGTGGCTCAAATTCAAAGTAGTGGTATCGACAGCATTTGACAGTTTTATACCAAATAAATTAATAACAGAAGGAGGTGAGCCCCCTTGGTACACAAAACAGGTCAGGACCCTGATGTAAAAGCAAAGGAAAAGGCGTACTAAATTTAAACGAACACAAAATCCTCAGGATTGGCGATCCTACACAGAAGCTCGAAATTTAGAGGATTTCAATGCGAGATGCCTACAATAATTATCATAACGAAACTCTTTCTCGAAATTTGACTGAAACCCTAAGATATTTTGGTCATACATTAAATATACTAGGGACAAAACACAAACAATACCTTCACTACATGATAGTAATGGCGATCCTGCCGATGACAGCGCTACTAAAGCAGTGTTAGTAAACATAGCATTTAGAAACTCTTTCACCAAAGAAGATGAAACCAATATTTCAGATTTCGAATTACGAACAGAGGCTGTAATGAGTAACGTAAAAGTAGATATCATCGGAGTAGTGCAGCAATTAACATCACTTAATAAGAACAAGTCTTCCCGTCCGAATTGTATACCCATGAGATTTCTATCTGATTATGCTGAAGAGATAGCCCCTTACTTAACAGCCATAAACATCCGCTCTCTCATAGAAGGATCTGTACCAAAGTTGCACAGGTCACACCTATATTCAAAAAGGCAGTAGGAGTAACACACTAAATTACAGGCTTATTTCATTGACGTCAATTTGCAGCAGGGTTTTGGAACATATCCTGTATTCAAATATTATGAATTATCTCGAACAGAACGATCTATTGACCCAAGGTCAACAAGGCTTTAGAAAATATCGTTCATGCGAAACGCAACTAGCTCTTTATTCACACGAAGTGATGCGTGCTATCGACAAGGGTTCGCAAATCGATTCCGTATTTCTTGATTTCCAGAAGACTTTTGACACCGTACCCACACAAACGGCTTTTAATTAAATGGCATGGATATGGTATATCGCCCCAAATTTGTGATTGGATAGGGGATTTCCTGTCAGACAGGACACAGTTCGTAGTAAAAGATGGTAAGGCATCGACTAAAACAGAGGTGCTATTGGGCGTTCCACAGGGTAGTGTTATTGGTCCTCTGATGCTCCTTATTTACATAAACGATTTAGGGGAAAATCTAAGTACCTCTCATAGGTTGTTTTCAGATGACGCCGTCATTCACCGTCTAGTAAAATCATCTGAAGATCAAAACCAACTGCAGAACGATCTGAATAAGATAGCAGTATGGTGTTAAAATAGGCAATTGACTCTAAATAGTGAGAAGTGTGAAATCGTCCACATGAGTACGAAAAGAAATCCGTTAAACTTTGTTTACAAGATAAATCAATGAAAAGTGAAGGCCGTAAACTCCACAAAATACCTAGGAATTACTATTACTTCAAACTTAACTTGGGAAGAACACGTGGATAATGTCATGGGAAAGGCGAACCAGAGACTGTGTTTTATTGGCAGAACCCTTAAAACATGCAACAGAACTACAAAAGAAACTGCATACACTACGCTTGTCCGTCCATTTTTGGAGTATTTCTGCCCAGTGTGGGATCCTTATCAGGTAGGTTTGACGGAGAACATCGAAAGAGTCCAAAAAAGGGCAGCTCGTTTCGTATTGTCACGATACAGGGGAGAGAGCGTTACGGAAATGATACAGGATCTGGGATGGGAATCATTACAACAACGACGCTTATCGCTGCGGCGTGTGCTACTTACGAAACTCAAATCGCCAACATTCTCCTCCGAATGCGAAAATATATTGTTGACTCCCACTTACATAGGTAGAAATGATCATCAGAATAAAATATCAGAGCTCGAAACGAGGAAATTCGGGTGTTCTTTCTTCCCGCAAGCTATTCGAGAATGGAATGGGAGATAAATAGTATAATGGTGGTTCAATGAACCCTCTGCCAGGCACTTAAATGTGATTTGCAGAGTATCCCATGTAGATGAATTTTAATAATGAAAAGCTTTGTGGCAAATCAAACGCTTCGTAATTTTGGCTATAGTTAGTATTCGTTATCAGAAAATTATTGATTTAAGACACACTCTCTTTGTTATAACAGCCGAACAACGTACCACACTTGCACCCTTGCGGAATGTTGGGAAAAGTCTCAGCTCTACGAATTTAAATATCAGGCACTAATGCACAAACGTCTGATGGTGAGAAGAACATGCTTGAAATGAACTGCAATATTTTAAATTAAACACGAATAAAATAATTCTGCCAGCTAAATTCTGCCTTAAACCTGTACTAAAGCGATACTCGCGTGTGAACGATATGTGTATCGCTCTAACTGCAACCTTACACGCAGATCACACTACAATAGTGTGTTTAATGCCAGGTATTTTTCAGTTCTTCTGTTTTAAATGGTAACGAATTCAACTAAGGAAATTATATGAAACACTTGAGTTCGTAATCATCAGATGAGCGAGTACGACACACTCTGCGAGTTACTTCCATAATTTTGTATCTTAGTCATAAGCGAAGTTATGTCAGTTGTTACTGCATTTTGAATGCTGAAGAAAGAACAATACAAACGTTAGATGTTCATTACAATCAAATATTAGTATTTATTTAGGTATTCGTCTTCAGAGTAAGAGCAGAATAACGACTCGGAAGAGCTGATAAGATGAAGCCCATTGAGTCGATATAAAACTGCATCCCGTGCCATATATCATGAATCATATACGGCTGTTCTTGCGGTTGGCCAGGAAGGCTGTGACTGCGAACTATGGTGTAATAGACTGTAAGGATTGTTTATCACTTCCAAAACGGAGGAAAAATCGACTTCAAGAAAAGGTAAAAGGAAAGCAGAAAAGAAGGATGCTGACAAAGAAAGGCAAGTATACGGGATTTCACCGTGATTAACTGGAATCTTATAGTCTGTGGGGTACCGAAGCGTGGATACTACTCACACACTAGCAAGTATCTCTTACACAAGAAGAAAATAAGTCTTACAAACCAATGTAGCGATAATAAATCGTCATGAACCAGCAGCATATGTATAGTTTTGTGTCCCAGCCTCGTCGCTGCTTTTGTGTCTCGTTCCGTCGTACGTGTCGGTGGCCGAGTAGGAAGTCCGACCGACACAGGAATAAAGATAGCACGCTGGTGCAGGTACGGAGGGGAGCAGCCAGAAACTAGACACACTAGAGTAAATTAGAACGTGATATATATTGCACAGAATTTATACAACACGTAACTTTTACATTGTACTGCAGAATGTTGATACATAGTTGTTAGAGGCCTGCCTAGTGCCTGTACGATAGCCAAGTCTTCACTGGTGCCTATCTGATTCCGAAGGTCCTAACTGGTTGCTATCTCAGTCCCGAGTGCACGATGTCGTTCAGTGGTGGCCACGAGCGGAGTTGCAGCAGAGGGCGCTCGTGGCTGTCGTCGTACGAACGCCGCGCCGTGCGTGCATGGCGGCGCGCGGCGAAAGTAGGTGGCGCGCACTTTGGACTTGTGCGACACCACATATAGTCTCTGCAAACTTCAGAACTTACTGTCTGTGCCGACGTATTGCACACTAATAAGTATTTGCTTGTATCAGGATAGAGGCTTCTTTCACGAACCATCAGGGAGTCAGTTAATAACACTGAGCACCGACAGTGAACCCCTACACAGAAAACTAGTACAACATTCAGCTTGTTGAACAAATTGTTATCCTGGAATCTCTTTGTATTAAGCATAATGCAAGTCTGAAAGCTGTACAAAATTGATAAACTTAGCTTTTTAGTCATCTATCGAGATTTCTTAAAGGTGTTAAGATCATTGATAGCAGAGAAATTTTCTTTGAAACGAGCCAATCCTTTTATGACCAGAAAGAATCGCACAATACAGACATTTCCAGCTGCAGTCTGCTTCCATATCTCAATTAGACCCAAAGAGAAAATTACTATTTGAAATTTTAGATACATATTGAATATCGTTTGCAACCTGCAACTTGATTCACAGGAATTTGATATAACATGGTGCCATCACAAGACGGTGACTAAAAGTAATGCCGAAAAGACTCTTTAATCAGAGAGGAAATTGAATTTTGAAATTATCTGAAAAAAGCGACTAGCGCACTGTCCATTTTTTGGATTGTTCGACTGAAAACGGACACGTCCCATGTTTTTACACCTCAGTATTAACATTTACCTTGAGCTATGAACCGAAGAAGTACATTATGCATTATGCATCAATGAGAAATGGATAGTCTTTTGCCTTAAATTTGAATTATTCTGTACATTACTGTTTGCGTAATGTGCCACTTCTTCTACGTTCTGATAACAGAAGCCCTTCTTCCTTAGGAAATTCTTTTTATTTGTAGCTGACGAAGTCATCCCCTGGATGTCCACTTTTTAAAAGCAATGCTGTGTAGCTGCCTCCGTATTTTTATGTGCTTTTCTTTGCGGGTTGTGCCATTGAGAGCAATATTAATATAAATAACGAACTCATTATTGGGACCATCTAGAGTTGTTTAATAAGAGGTTGCAGCCAATTTCGCTTTTTTCATTTACTTACGTAACCGGTTTCGGCGTGCTAAATGCCATCTCCAGACCTAATACACAAAGTTTTTTACAAAATGAGCTGCATTACAGAATAGCAAAAAACTTATCTATGTACAATTACATAGTTACATACCTGTAGTAATTTTACATTAATTCGCTGCTATTACAATTTTTTACATAGTAAAACGGTGTACATCCACATTGATGTCTCATCAATATAAAATTTACAAGTCAATAATGGATGTGTCATCAATATAAAATATTATTGACGTGTAAATTTTATATTGGTGACACATCAATGTGGATGTACACCGTTTTACTATGTAAAAAAGTGTTGTAATAGCAGTGAATTCATGTAAAATTACTACAGGTATGTAACTATGTAATTCTAGTTATAATGTTTTATTTATTTATTTATTTATTTTTGCTATTATGTAATGCAGCTCATTTTGTAAGAAACTTTGTGTAATAGGTCTGAAGATGGCGCCTAGAACGCCGAAACCGGTTATGTAATTAAACGAAGAAAGCGATCTTCACTGCAAACCTCTTATTAATTTACATAAATATCAATAAACTAGTGCTTACTCACAATGTTTACAGCATAACCACCTGACATGGTCGAGAGAAGTTTGATTTTCAGTAGGCTTAAGACTGAGAAACTCAATTAATTGTGACACTTCATCAGTGTTGTTAGCTCTCGCAGCAACTGTGCATTATTCGTGACTGCGGTTTATTCCTTAAAGCTAGCTACAGAAATAGAAGTAAGACTCATTGCCATTCACTGGCCCTCGGCAGCCGCGCGAACTGTACTTTGCAGTCGTCTACGTATTGATCATAGCATAACCGCAACACCGCAGAATATGTTTGGCAATTCCGTTACCGACGATTTACTTCCTGTTGGCACAGAATTAGGCTCGTAACTTCACTTGATTTTTGTGTAATTTCCATTGAATAATCTGACTAGTTTATTACCCATGGAGCGACATAAGGCTATTATTTCATATTTTTGGGTCTAGGAACGTCGTTCCACGTAGAAATTGCAGCTAATCTGGTCTCTTACGCCGTGATGTGTCTATTCTAGCAAAAAGTAGATCAATATGAAAGATACTGCCTCCATCGTTTGCCACTGGTTGTGTGGTAACGTGAAAGTTTGTTGAGATCCTGCTTCCGGTCCCGCTGAAGATCAATTTTTAGCTATTTCTGTGACAGTACCTACGAGGATATTTAAGGATACTTCTCCATCAAATGACTTCTAGTTATTTCCAGTATTCTCTAAGATTATCTGAAGTAGGCTCAGTTTATCTATTCCACACCTGTAGAATACAACTGGTACTATGTGGAATAAGTTTTAAGTGCATTTTGTCCGCAAAGATATTTTATTGATGGTTGTTGGATTAGGTGTTAAGAAGACAAATATTTCAAGCCATATTATCGAAACATTTGTGGGAGAGTGTCTTCAAAAACAGACTATTGGATGTTTTGTTTTTGAAATCAGTAGAAACGTTTGTCGTCCACTAGCAATATCTGATATCTTTTAATCGGTTGTTTTCTCCTGCAGTGCGACTGAATGGTATCTCAGTTGTTTGCCTCAATGCCACATCTGTACCGACTTCTGTACCTCAACTAGTGAATGCAAGATACATGGTCGCAGATCTCACGTGAGTCTCCTATCGCGGTTTTTTTGAATGTGGTAATTCTTTCATGACAAACCGTTATTTCTTGACTCTATTAGATTCGTTTTTCTACGTGTTTTGCCCAATAGCAGTCACCACAGAGTACAAAGGTTTTCAGATCCAGAATCCAATACATAAACTGAATATGAGTAGTGAAACCCAAAGTGAGGCAATAACAATATTGGTAAACAGACCGGCTGTTAGGCAGCTACGCGTGGCAGTGGCAGATGGCTGCTGCTAAGCAGATGCCATCTCCATGTCTTCTGTACTATTATTTCTGAGAGTTTTCGCTATTACTGTTGGGTTAGGAAAGGTTCGAAATTTCTTTCGACTGATAACACAAGAAGTCAGAGAAATGCTGTTAAAAGAATAAGAAGGAAAAAAATCGCACTGGCGTGTTTTACGGCCCACTTTAGATTTGTAGTTTTATAAGTTTTTGCTAACATTTTGGACCAAAATAATGATCTAAATAATAATTAATTAATAAGAGTGTCTGAAACCCTTTTAGGGAAAAAAAACATAGGTAGTGGCGGGTTTCGAACCACCGACCTTTCGCGTCACAGTCTTTTTTTTTTTGCTCTATTGGTAGTTCTTGTCCTTGCGGACGCTGATCGTTTTTGTTCGTTCTTGTTCGGTGTGTTGTTGGCTCAGTTTTTTTTATTACAGAGAGCGTTCAGCCCTCTGACCGGGCGCGCTGAGCCACGGCGCCCGGCTAGTCCAGCACCTTGCCGACTACGCTACGGCTACAAATCAAAACACGCCCTCTTTAATCTCGTACTATTGATGGCCGTTGTTAACTGATGTTAATATGGCATTTGTAGACATTAGATAATCATTTATCGTACGAAGAACGATGTGTTTTTGTTAATTCCTCAGTGTGCCGTTGCTTTGAAATGACAACGTGTAAGTTACAATAAGAAAATCATCAAATACGCGAGGAATGTCACGTGACATCTCCGAACGGCTGGTTTTCGTGAATACAATGGAGGGTGTCAAATCTCCTTATTTTTGCAAATATGTCTCAAACGATACGAGATATGAAAAAAAAACATAAGGGAGCTTCGTTTTAGAGAATTTTCTCCTCTAAATATTCGGTTATTCAATTTTCGTGTCAGGTGAATAGTTAAGCCGTTATTTTCATTTAAATTTCGAGCTGTCAAAAGACGCTGGTAAAGGCGGACTTTTAGTGTTACTACCGTAACCTAAAGTGGGCCAAAAGCCGCACTGCCGTGTTTTACGGCCCACTTTTAGATTTGTCGGTAGTTTTATGATGTTTTGAAATCATTTCAGACACAAATAATAACAATATAAATAACAAAAATTAATGGACGATACGATTACGACTCTACTATTGTGATAATAACTATGCACCAAATACGTAATATTCTTTCTGACCGTATTAAACAAAAAGCCAAAATTACTTGATACTTGAGTTAAGTTTTGACAAATGTATTCTTTTTTGAACTTTTACCTCTTTAAACTTTTATTTTAATTTGTACAGGTTTCCAGCCAAGATCGGGATTTTATTTTTAGGATGACCGGTTTCAACGTTACACAGACGTCATCTTCTGATCTCCTATACGTCATATCGCATATGACTTTGTGAGATATAAGAGATCAGAATTTGACATCTGAGTAACGTCGAAACCGGTCATCCTAAAAAAATGAAAACGCGATCATGATGGAAACCTGTACAAATTGATTTAGATCGCCCCAACGAACAATGAGTTCCATATATATTATTTTAATATCGCTCCCACATTTTCAATATCACTTAATTTAATCTCAAAGAACGCTGCTGACCGCAGTGGACAAGCGGTCTGCGGCGCGCCAGTAACGTTCTGCACGGCTACTACGGTCGGGGGTTCGAATCCCCCCTCGGAAAGGGATATTTCTGCCGTCTTTAGTATTAGCTAGTTCATAAGTAGTTTGTATGTTTAATGACTGATGACCCCGCAGTTAAGTCCGTTAAGCTTAACAAACATTTGAACGTTTTAGGGAACGATCTTATTGTATAAATAGAATAGTTTCCAAAATCGCAATTTTTATTTTATTTATACAACACTACCAGTATCGGCACTCTGTGGTGTCATCATCTGTATGACGAACACACAACACCTGATTCCAATACTTAACAACCATTGTTTATTTCAGAGAATAATAATACATCACAGAATACATAACATAAATCATGGAACATCAATATATATAAAAAGATTTACAAATATATCAAAAGTTAACCCGCAACATCCTCCCCATCCTGGTCAATTTCAAGAGGAATGACCAGCTGAATGGGCCGTGAGATTATGGTTCCATCTGAAGTTCGTAACGTGACAGTTCGTATCTTCCCATCTCTTCCCTCATGAAGATCTTCTATCCGCGCCTTCTTCCACATGTGACGTGGACGAACATCTTCCTTTAGAAGTACAACATCACCCAAATGTAGTCTCCCAGAACCTGTCCTAGGTTGATGAGTTTCATGGAAGTTTTTGAGCAGGATCAAGTATTCTTTCTTCCACCTGTTCCAGAAATGCTCTACCATGTGTTGCTCCCGTTGGAACTCCTTGGACAAATCCTTCCTGACTGTCGGTTTTGGACCTGTGGGCAACGTTGTCAGTCGCTCACCTACAAGAAAATGTGCAGGTGTCAGTGGCTCAGTTTCTTCTCCTCCTTGTGTAATTGGTCTTGAATTTAGTGCTGCTTCTATGCTGACCAGGATTGTGCTGAGACCTTCTTCATCTATCTGTGACTGTCCTGAAACCTTTCTCAGGCAACGTTTGACTGAACCCACCATTCGTTCCCAAAATCCTCCCCACCAAGGCGCGTGTGGGGTAATGAATCTCCATGTTATAGATTGCTGAGCAAGGTATTTGTATGTTTTGCTGGCCATGAGAGCCTGCCAGAGCTCCTTTAGTTCTGAGTGGGTAGAATGGAAGGTAGTAGCATTATCAGTGTAAATTGTACTAGGCACGCCTCTTCTTCCCACAAATCTTTGTAGAGCTTGAAGAAATTTATCAGTTGACATATCTGAGCATAATTCCAAATGTAAGGCACGTGTTGTTGCACAAGTGAATAGAGCAATATATGCTTTCTTTGTCGTATGTCCTTGTTTGACGTATAATGGACCAGCAAAATCGATGCCTGTGACTTCAAATGGTTTCAATGCTGAGACCCGTTCAGCGGGTAATGGAGCCTCTATTTCTTGAACAGAACGAGCTTTCACCATCTTGCAAGGTAGGCAACAGTGTAGAACACGTTTTATTGTCTGACGAGCTCTAAGAATCCAGAATTCTGTCCTCAGCTCAGATAACACTATGTTTACCCCAAGGTGGTGCAGACGAATGTGAGTCTGCCGGATTAGTAAATGAGTGAAATGATGCTGTCCATCAAGAAGTATTGGGTGAATTTGTTCTCTTGTTAATTTTGCAAACTGTAGACGTCCACCAATACCAATAAGGCCATCATCCAGGAATGGATTAAAACGAGCTATTTTAGAATTTTGTGGCAGAGGCAAGTTGTTATGCAGAGCATGCAGTTCAACTGCAAAATGTTGTTGTTGGACAATACGAATCCAATAAGTACATGCTTCTTGCAATTCTGTTGCTGTTAATTCTCCTAATGTCTTATTTTGTTTCATTAACTGTCATTTAAAACGAAGAATACATCCTGTAACTCGTAACAGTTTGTAATAGTTACTATACCGTGTAGCTGTTAAAATCGGGGATCTTGTTTTTACCATGAAGACTTGATTTGTTTGTTTCTATCTTTCTGGCAAGGAATAATCTAAGTTCTTCTGCCTAAGTCCTGGCCAATGCATTCTGTTCTTTGTTAACCAAGCAGGCCCGTGGAACCATGTAATGGAATTTTGAAGTTTGTCTGCTGTGGTACCTCTGGAGAGTAGATCAGCTGGGTTTTGATCACCGGGGCAATGTCTCCACTGTGATGGATTTGTTAATATTTGTATTTCTGTAACACGGTTTGAAACAAATGTCTTCCATCGATTAGGGTCATGTTGTATCCATCCTAAGGCTACAGTTGAGTCAGTCCACAGTGTTGCGTTATTTGCATCGTAGTGTGTGGCCTTGCAGAAATAGTGAAGTAACCTTGACCCAAGGAGTGTTGCCAGAAGTTCCAGTCACGGAAGAGTTATTTTCTTGATTGGGGCTAATCTGTTTTTATTGCAAACTAAATTGACTGATGTCATGTTTAAAGTGCTGCATCGTAGATAAAGCACTGCTCCATAGGCCTTTTCTGATGCATCTGAAAGGACATGTATTTCTGTTTTTGTCTCTTCAGAAACACCAACCCATCGAGGGACTTTCATGTCCAAACATGATGGTAAGGTTGATACCCACATTTGCCAACGTTTACCAAGCTCGGGAGGTAAGAGCTCATCCCATTCAATCCCTCTTGACCAAATTTCCTGTAAAATTATTTTTGCAGTGAGAGAGACAGGTGACAACAGACCCAGTGGGTCATAGAATCTTGCAGTGCTTCTAAGAACTTCTCGCTTAGTGGCAGGACGATCTCTAATATAGTTTATGACATTAATGTGAATAATACTGAACATATCAGTCGATGTATCCCAGTGAATTCCTAGAACCTCTGTATCTGTAACGTTTATGACAGCTTCTGATTGCCAAATTTCAATCAGTTGTTTTGAGTTTGTGGCCCATTTTGCCATTGGTAGGCTAATGATACCCATAAGTGAGGTAAGTTCATAATATAAGGAAGTCACAGCATTGTCATCTTCAGCACCTGCTACAAAGTCATCCATATACATGTTATTTTCAACAAGAAAAGCAACTTGAGGAAAATTCCTTTTGTACATTGTAGCAAGTTCTTTTAGTGTGGCTGCAAGTAGAAAGGGGCTACAAGTTAGTCCAAAAGGTAGTCGGGTGAAGCGGTATGTAATCTTTTCATTCGTTGTAATGTAGTTTCCTTGTTGATCCATGATTACTTTATACCAAAAAAGCCTTGTTAAGTCTCGGTCTTTCCTATGTAGAATTAACTGTAGAAAAGCTTGTTTAATATCAGCAATTAAAGCAACTGGATATAAGCGGAATCTTAATAATATTGAAAGAATATCTGGAAGTAAATTAGGGCCAATTTCCAAAGAGTCATTCAGTGAATGTACAGCAATTTCGTGGGAAGAACCATCAAATACAATCCTCCATTTGATAACACCTAACCTTTCTTTCTTTACTGCATGATGTGACAAATAAAATACGTCATTTGATGTTTGTTCAGAGGGGAAACCTCTACATGACCCTTTCTTATGTGGTCTATCATTTGCATTTCATAAATGTGTTTTAAGTTAGTGTCCTTTGTAATCTTTTTCTCCAGTGAAATAAATCTATTCTCTGCTAGTGAGAGATTATCAGGCACAATAATGTTGGGTTTTCTAGGTAAAGAAACCACTCTCCTATTGTCTTCAATGCAGTAATATTTTGAAAAATCGTGCAATAAAGCTAGTTCTTTCGGATTTGGAGTCTTTGTTTGGTCCGCTGTGATTCCCATTGTTTCTAAGTCCCAGAAACGTCTTAAAATATTGTCTGTTGATGTCATTGAATCCAAACTAACATAGTTTGTTATCACAGGTTTTGCCATGGTGTTTGACTTACACCCACTAAGAATCCAACCCATAGTTGAAGGTATCAGTACAATAGATGGTGTTAAGCGAATAGGAGGGGAATCTTTAATGATTTACCAACAGTGATCTGCTCCAATAAGGATCTCAATAGGAAGATCTTCTGTGTCGTCCTTTGGGTCTGCTAACTGAAGTTTTCGATCATACACTTGTTTTGTTATTTCAGGTGGGACAGTTGGGTGAGCAGCAAATGAGTATGTGCTTTCAAATGCAGTCAGAGACATTGTGAAATTTTTAAATATCCCTTTCAGAGTGAATTCTACAACTCTACGACACATTGAAGTTACACATGGTATTTCAAAGGCATTGACAGATATGTCACGATGTTCTAAAGTGTTTAAATCTAGTTCATCAATGAGAAACTTTGAAATGAAACTCGACTGACTGCCACTATCTAGAACACAGCGAGTGAGTCTGCTTAATCCTGTTGGTCCACTGACCCAAATTCGAGCTATCTGAAGATATGTAAAATCTGCTGAATTTACATCGATTTTCCCTACAGAAGTAGTGGTAACTTGCTGAGAAGGTGAATTAGAAGTAGTAGTATCAGTACAAATCGCTTTATGGTGACGTTTCTTGCACTTAGAACACAAAACCATCCCCCTCTTACTACAGCTTTTAGCATTATGACCTCGTTTTAGGCATATAAAACAACGATTATCTTGCTTTAATTTGTCAATACGTTGTTGGATGTCTGTTACTATATTGCAGTCTTGAGCCCAATGAGTGCGAGCGTCACAAAATATACAATATGGTTGTACATCTTGTTTAATTTTCCGGGAGGTTTTAGCTTGTTTTGAATTTACGTGAAATGTTGCAGCAGTGGGTGTGTAGTTGGAAGATAGTTGCTGTTCTCCGCGAATTTTTTGTGCAGTAAGAGCACCCTGAACTTCTTCCTCCAAAAAATTAAGTAATTTCAGTACATCTCCTTCCGATATTTCGGTTCTTGTAGTATGAATAACCCATTTTTGACACATTTCGGCAGGAAATGCTCGTAAAATTTTCGGCGTGAGAACTTTGCCGTAAGCTACAACATCTTCCGCCAGGGCACGCAGCGCTTGAATACGGCGGTTACACTCTAGGAATGTACAGTTCAGCGTTTCAGGTGTCTCTGACTGTACTGGCTTTAGCGCATCCAAATAATCGAGGTGCGCCTGTATAATACAGTTGTTATCTCCGTACCGATGCAGTAAAATTTTCTTTGTCTCTTCGTATGTGTTAGCTGTAATAGGTATTCCATCTACTAACAACTTCGGTTCTCCTGACAGATACCCTCGAAGGAAAACATGTTTATTAACTGTAGAAAGCGATGGGTCTTTATCAATAGTTGATTCAAATTGCTCCCAGAAGCGGGACCACATTTCGATATCTCCACAAAATGGTTCAAGCTTAATGGCAGGTAGCTTGACTGAATGCATGCCTGCAGTGGAGTGTATGGGAACTTTAGGTGACGTGATATTCATTTGCGATGTTACGGCTGAAAGTTTGCAATTGATTGCTTTTGTAGCCTTATGTATTGCGTGTTTAATTTTGTCTATATATTCCTCACAGATAGATACGTCTGCGTCATATTCATCATCACTTAAGAGGTCGTGAATAATGTCATCTAAGGAAGTGAGCTTCTCTAAAGTATCTTAAAGACGTTCTATGTAGTGTTCAAAATCGTCCATTGGACTTTCTGTCGTAAGTTCATCGACAGCCGTAGAAAACCGCGTAGCATTCGTCCTCTCCCTAGTTCTTTTTCTTTTGACGTTTGTTAGCTGTTTCCCCGTATCTATCTCGTCTGGCATTATTACGGAACTGCTCTTGTGTTGGCGTAAGCGTAATTGAATCTTGTGTTATCAGTTAATTATTCAAACCGAAAGATTTCACACTTTTGATATTAGCAAAGCTCGTGAATTATGCCGTTACTGCTAACATTCTTTTGAGGCAAGGAGTTCATAAAATCGTATTATATTGGAATAGACTTATCTTGTGATGTGGTCCGACGTCGTATCCCGCTTCCAGCAGCGTGAAGTAAGCTTTTATCGTCAAAATTACGTAAAAAATCGTAATTTTTTCACAAGTTTCGGCACCAAATGTGACGAACACACAATACCGTGATTCCACTACTTAACAACCATTGTTTATTTCAGAGAATAATAATACATCACAGAATACATAACATAAATCATGGAACATCAATATATATAAAAAGATTTACAAATATACCAAAGGTTAACCCGCAACAATCTGGCCTCACTGACATTAAACTGCTTATTATAATGCTCCACATAAAATCTAGTAGTTGTAATGGATGATCTAATATATAAAGCAGAGTGTCCGTATATTTGTACGTGTTGCATAAAAATCTACAGTTCTGTTCCAATCTTTATGAAATTTTGTACACGTAAGCTGCAATCCATGAGGACGGTCGCCGTAAGTGTAAGAATCACATACGATATATATTTCACGAGATATGACGTCATAAACAATGAGATGCGTGAAAAACTGCTGCAATTTGCGACAATGCTGCTCATTTTCTCCTAAACCATTGGACCGATTTCAAGCAAATTTGGTACACCCATTCCTTACCGTGAGGTAACAATTGCTGCATGGTTAAGAATCACATATGGCACATGGTTCAAAAGATATTACGTCATAACCAATAGAATTCTCAAAAAATGCCATATAATGCGGCGAGACTTTCGAAATACACTGTATGAGAATGACAGTACTTAGCGACTTGCAACAAACTTTAAACTTAATTTCAAACGTTTATTAAACTTTGTCTCGCTGGCAACCATAGTAAGATGATGAAAGGACAAAAGTTTCTCGATTACTACTTTTCCGCTGTTTATGGAGTAAAACTACGGCATTCGATATGACGTTACAATTTATAATTTGTACACTACACATTGTAGCCGCAGAAAATTTTACAGACAGTATACACGCATATAGTTGAGCGTACCTTGTAAATTTTATCACAGTACGACACATAGTTCATGAGATATGAGCACATAAACAGTAACGTTCCGCTGTTCATAGACGTTACAGTTTATAATTTGTACACTATAAATTGTAGCCGCAGGAAATTTACAAACAGTATACACACATATAGTTGAGTGTACCTTCTAAATTGTATCACAGTACGACATGTAGTTCATGAGATATGAGCACATAGACAGTAACATTCATGGAAAACTGCCCCATCATGCACCAAGTTTTAATCTATAACTTCTTTACTACTAATTGTATTCCCAAGAGATTATACAGACATACAACTCTTATACAAATGAATATGTACCTGAAAAATGGCAGGAATAAATAAATAAATACCTGGGCAACGCCGGGTTTTCAGCTAGTAGTTATATAGAAAATGATCTGCTGGTGGATAGTTAGCTATAAAGTGGATGGCTGGTAAAAATTAAAACGTATAGTTTACATAAAATAATAACCACCATAGTGCACATGTCTGGTTGGTTTTATGGAGGTGCTCAACATTTGGCATTCGGAAATCAGTCACGTGACGTCCCTCCAGTGGCGTAGCTATCATAGGGCTAGGCGGGGCAGTGCCCCGGGGCCCCCGGGCTCTAGGGGCCCCTCGGCCTCCGTGAGCGATGTTTGAAAAAAGTACACTAGACTATCGATTTTTTGTTTTTGCTCTCCCACCCTGCCGTCCATTATCTCCATCTGCCCTCAAACCAAGTTTCCCACAGTAGCCGCTTTGGGCCACCGGGTGGCGGAACAAAAAATGTTCAAATGTATGTATAGCTTTATCTATTCAGACTGCCAGGCAGCCCTGAGATCATTGGCAGCTCCTGCAACAAGGACTAAAATTGTTGCAGAATGTCACAGGGTTCTGGTGGAGCTAGGGGAAAGCAATAGAGTAAACCTATTGTGGGTCCCTGGCCACTCGGGGATCAGTGGCAACGAACATGCCGACAGATTAGCCAGGATGGGGGCAGAGACTCCATTTATTGGACCGGAACCTGTCCTGATAATCACCAAGGCAATGATCAAATTGGAGCTACGTAACTGGCTTAGAAGACAGCACGTAGAATATTGGACCAAAGTCCATCAACAAAATCATGGCAAGGTAATGATGCCAAAGCCATGTTTTAAAAGAAGCTCTGCAATCCTTGGTCTGAACAGGAGAGATATAAGACTCATGGTTGGGTTGCTGACAGGCCATGGGAATTTCAAAAAACACCAACGTACAATGGGAATAACAGAAGAGGACCCTAAATGTAGGATCTATGATGACGGTGATGAAACTGCATCACACCTAATCTTCGAATGCATTGCATTGGAGAGTAAAAGGCACAGAACATTTGGGACAACCAGACCCGAAGAAATTGTGTCTAATAAAGAACTGGTAATGGGACTCCTTGCACTGTTCAAGGGCATTGGTTGGCTTTACTAGACATACAGGGAGCGATACCGCACAATAAACTCAGTTTCGGTGCGGGCAGTGGCGGGTTGGACCAACACTGTTTTGGCTTCCCTGAAAAAATCAAATCAATGTATAGCTTACGGGACTTAACTACGGGGTCATCAGTCCCTAAACTTACAAACTACTTATGAACTAGCTAATACTAAGGACGGCACAAATATCCATGCCCGAGGGGGGATTCGAACCCCCGACCGTAGTGGCCGTGTAGACCGTGACTGGAGCGCCTCAGTCCCCTCGGCCGCCGCGGCTGGCGGTGGCGAAACTTTGCTTTTAGTGTGGCCTTCACCAGACGCCGCTCGGTAGTGCTGCTGATCTTCCAAGTCGCCAATTGCTGTGTACAACAATCGGCACACCTCAGTCGGCGTTGCAGCAGAAGCAGAGGAAGCATCAAAGCTGCTCACTGCGCCTCCCAAGTGTTGCGGCGTGCCGCTCGGCACAGTGCGAAACACTGAATAAATACATTTACTCTACAGTATGTCTTATTGACAAATAGAAATGTACAGTTTGATTATACCAATAATCGGTTTTCCGAACATCCATGTTTCCAATTACTTCAGATAATCGATCTACTGTATATAATATTTTAGTTGAATGAAGGATTTTCAAGTTTTATTAACTTTTTGAACCCTGAGCAACAAACCTCAAATGCATGAAGTGAAATCCAAATTTTATTCCCACCTCACAATATAAACATAACAATGTCTATTGCTTGTCCACTATGACGCGACCCTCCTATCGTTAGTGTTGTCGGTTGAAGTCGGAGTTGCCATGGCTGACAATCTTTACGATATAACAATAAATGGCGGCGAATTACTAGCAGTGTGTTTGACACGGTGTGACCACATTTGAATTATTACAGAACGGTATTATTATGGTAACTAAACTGTTTGTATAGTGAATTCCCCCAAGAGAGTGCTGTAACCCAATGAAGTGCTGTAACCAACTGCACTCTGAAAAGCATGCAAGAAGAAGAGAAAATACGGTTACATTGTCACAATAGTGAATTGTGCATTCTAGACGCTGCCCTCTGCCCCAGTCATAATAAGCGAAAATGTCGATTTACGTTATTTTACTTATTACTTCATACAGCTTGGTAGCGGCGTGGCTCAATACAAAATGTTTTAGCATACAAAATCCGACAACTTCCTTTTGCTGAAACCATCCTACACGAATATTTCCTTTATTTCCTTTCTTTGACTGGGCTTTAAACGAAATAAGTCTGATCGGTATGGAGCATGGGGTCGTTGTTTCTGCATGTCCTGCCCAGATCTAACTCTATCCCTAGGCAAAATTTCATTCAAATGCACCCAGTAATTTTTGCGAAAAGCATACCAAACAAACAAACTTTTACAGTTACAACTATATTATCTGTTGCGTGACACATAATTTACTTAGCAGTATTTAGGTTTGCCTTATTATTTCTTACAGTGGGCAGTAAGGAGTTGAAGAAATACTTTTGCATCCGTATACGGTTTCAGTTTAAAGAGGGCCCCAATGTTATTTTTGCCCCGGGGCCCTTGGTGACGTAGCTACGCCACTGCGTCCCTCGCCCGAAACCTTGCCGGAAACTCTCTTTTGTATGTGCCATTTCGCTTTCTGTATTTGATGATTTTCTTATTATAACGCAAGCGTTGTAATTTCAAAGCAATGGCGTTGTTATGACAATGAATTACATTCTAATGTCTAAAAATGACACGTTAGCACATAACACCTGCCTCGATGGTACGAGAATTACGGATTACTCTCGCAGCTGTTCGGCATAGCGTCATGGACAGCGAATTAGTTTGTGACAGTAGTTGGAAACTTGCCGGGTGCGGTGGCTAAGAGCGTTCGTCACAGGGTGGCCGGCCTGGTAGCTCTGTCAGAGAGCTCGACGCCCTCTGTAACGATAAAACTCAGTCAACGCGGAAACCAAAATTAAACAAACTAAACCAGCGTCCACAAAGGAACGATCAAACTGAAGATCCAATGAAAAGAGAGGAAATGAAAGAGTGCTCGACGCCATCTGCAATGAAAAAACTGGACAAAATTCTCAACTAACAACCCAGAACGAACATGAACACACTACCGCAAAGCATCGATCTACCTGAAGGACAAAGAAATATAAGTAAATAACAATAAAAAAATAATAAAAACCCGCCACTGGCATTTTTTCATCTAGTTTCCAAAAAGGTTTTCGTACTCTCTTGTTAACGGAACACAACTATATCCCGCAAGATTCTGAGTTATTCACAGGTAACAGGGCTTTCTCTGAAAAGTGAATTTGTTTTACTTTGTGAACATATTATGAAATACATACCAACGAATAGCAGACAGAGACTTCTTTATCACATGCATACAAACTGGGGAGATATTTTTACAATGACCTTTTTAAAAGAGGTAATGATAATAGTTACTTTGTACATAGATTAAGTTCTAGAGCTTTGTCAAATTCGGTATTACCACACGTATTAAGCTGTAAAAGAAAACGTTTTTGAGGTTTGAAACAAAATATTTACTCTTTATTTTAGCGCAGAACAAAGTAATATGAACGAAGTCATATCTGAACTACAGGAAAGGTGATACCAACTTTAATGACTTTCGACATATTCCATTTATAGTCAATAATTGCTTAGGAATAAAACAGGTAATTTGTTGTAATGTATACACTTTCCTTTCATTACATTGAGGAACAACAGTTGCCACTGAAATCTAGGACTCCATTTCCATATGAAACTACCAGTATCTGCACGTTATTTAAAGTATTCATTATCACAGTACCTTCCCCGTTGTTGTATAAACGCTTCAGAAAACGAGTGTTCAGTTTGTTGTTTTAGACACTACATTATAATTTATCGCACTATGAACGATGAGCTTTTGTTAATTGTTCACTGCGCCACTGCTTTGAAATGACAACGCGTAAGTTATAAGAAAATCAGAAAATACAGGATGCAACATGGAGTATGCCAGACAGGGCTCTGTCTGTCACTTGACATTTCCTAACGCCAGGTTTACGTACAATCAAGATGGGGTGTCAAATTGCCGTCATTTTTGCAAATATCTCTGTAACAATGCGAGTTACGAAAAAACATAACAGAGGAAAGTTCTAGAGATTTTTTTTCTCTAAAAATTAGGTTATTCATTTTTCGTGTCAGATAAACGGTTTGTATGCAATTACAATTACATTACAAACGCCTTTTTTTAGTGTTACTAACGTATTTTTAGTCCGAAAAATTTGAAAAGGGCGGGTTCTGGTCTCTGGCGGCCTACAATTATGACGGTAAAATTTGGTGCTGATCGGTTGAACGATTATACTTTAAAGTGGGAACATGTTACGGACAGACAGACATCCGAAAATCGTCGTTATTTTTGCAAATATCCCTTAAACGATGCGAGATATGAAAAAACATAAGAGCAAAGTTTTAGGGAAATGTCTCCTCTACAAATTAATATATTCAATTTCCGTGTCACACGAATGGTTAGGGCGTTATCATCATTTAAATTTCGAGCTGTCAAAAGGCGATCGAAAAGGCCCACTTTTAGAGTTACTACCGTAACCTAAAGTGGGCCAAAAGGATTGAGTGGATTCGAACTAGTTACCTTATAATCAAACTGATTGAGGCTTACCACGAGTCCATAACCCCATACAGCTTTGTAACTGCTCTACAAGAGACAACACTTTCCCCAGACACTACCGTCTCCTGCCAGTTTTTGCATTTCGCGAGACTTGGAATTCTGAGGAGCGAATCGGTTGCCCATGTCTGAATCTTTCTCTTTGCACGATGTAATCCATATGGAAACATGTTAAGGTTTCTATCATTAGACTAGACTCAGTCTGTTGATACAAACAAACAACAGTTTGGTTTCAATATACGTATATTTTCCTTTAATCTTTCTTACGTACGGCAAGTAAAATCTGACTTGTTATCGAAAAACTGATATACCACAAACGTAACAACTTACGGAAAGTTTTACACTATTAGACATCGCAAAATTCTTTCCCATCCTTTAAATAATGCTGTAAATTCACTTTCCCATCACAAAAAACCTAAGTTCACACAGAAAAAGTAAGCAAAAATGTAGAAATTTTCGCTGAAACTACTAAAACTCACACTAAGCATCTTCTTCCGATCATGTGAGAGGATCATGATAATCAATGTTATTCATGCTATAATTTCAGAAATATAACATATCTTTTATAACAAGAATGACCGAAAAATCTATATGAACTTTATATTGATATTAAAAACAATTCGATCAGGATTTTTAACAGAGGCTAATAGACTAGTTTATACAGTACTATCCAGAGTTTGGTAAACCATTTGACACATACGTGTATGTAGAAAAAGGGGATAAAATCTATTACGTAATGATTGGTAGACCTCGGGCTTTTAGGTTCTAAAAGTCTTAAAATAAGTACCTAAAATAGGTCTTATCACATACGAAAATACGTTATAAAAATCAGAAAATAGGTGACCAAAATATGAAATTTTATTGTCTAGAAAGGTAAACAGATAGACAATAAAATAATGTGGATTTCTGTCAATGTCCATAATTGCAATCAATGTAAAGAACTAACATTTTCTCCAGATTTTCCGTTGAGAATCTGCATCTCCTTTTCTTAATAGCATTTTATATGCTGAGAATGAGCGTTCCACGTCAAAGAATGTCACTGGAGCATATTTAAATGAAGCAATAGGAACAGTGGGACCTCACAGTTATGTTCTTTTGATTTACCTGATAGGCTGTCAGCCACTGTGCAGAGGGTGGTCAGTCTTTTTTTTCTGCCTTTAGTTTTTCATTAACTTTCATACCAACATAACATAGGACCAAGTTGATTTTTACCTGTCACATATGAATCGCAGTTGCATGTAGACTAGATTCCCTGAACACAAAAGATTTAATAACAGGGACCAAAAATGCATAATGACATTTTATGTATGCAATGTCGTTGGAAATTGTTGGCTCTTTTAGAACATCTTTAGCTGAAGTAATCTCACTGCCTTCTCCTACAATTTAAGAAAAATATTTATAATGTCTGGATTTTTAAAAATTAGATACAGTCAGGTTGTAATACGAAACTGTGTACTTTAGGTACTATAAAATTACAATTTTCGATAACATATTTGCGTAATTCTTAGCTGGGAAGACCATGAGAGAATTTCCGGCCTAAAATTTTTTATTTAATTCGATTTTTAAAATTTAGGTACAGTCAGGTACTAGCCTAAAATTAGGTACTATAAAACTCGCGTTTTCGATCAAAAATTTCCGTAAATCATGTATATACAACTTTTATTCCCTTTATTTAATGAGGAACAAATTAGGGTTTTACCTAAAATCCGAGGTCTACTGATTAGACTGAAGTATTTTCTCGGTTCGTCTATGTTACCAAGAATACTTATATTTACTGTCTCATTCAGGTCATACCAGTCTGAGCCACAGTGAAGTGAGGTTGGGTTTTAACTATTTAACTTGAAAATATTGAACATTGGCAAGCCAACAAAAATAGTAATAAGGATGATGAAATAAAGAAAATATTTCCATACGAAACAGAAATAATTTCTCCCATAAGAACTCTAGTTATACAATCGCCAGAACACAGATTTCAAATGCAAAAGAAAGTTAAGCCTTTAACTGCAGTGAACTTTTACAGACGTCCACGGCAATCGGCTCTTGCAGAATGTGGACTGCTATAAAAGCTGGAAAAAAGAAGTTCCCTTCTATGAACTTGGTTCTGTAACGATCACGCTGTAAACGGGCCGTTAAACCCTAATCTTTCTTCCTTTTTTCTGGTGCAGTCCTCTGGAGGGAAAGTCCCTTTTCCCAGCCTATTCCAAACGGGTCCATCTCTTTAAGGCTAGATTACTGTGGTCTTCTACAGAAGTCAGCTGTAGATGATAAACTCCAGTGGAAGACTCTGCAGGAGAGACGCTCTGTCGCTCGGTACGGGCTTTTGTCGAAGTTTCAAGAACATTCCTTTACCGAGCAGTCTAGCAGTATGTTGCTCCCTCCTACGTATATCTCGCGAAGAGACCGTGAGGATAAAATCAGAGAGATTAGAGCCCACACAGAGGCATACCGACAATCCTTCTATCCGCGAACAATACGTGACTGGAATAGGAGGGAAAATCGATAGTGGTACTCAAGGTACCCTCCGCCACACACCGTCAGGTGGCTAGCGGAGTATGGTTGTAGATGTAGATGTAGAAGAGGGGAAGCAGGAGATAGACATAGCGGATAGGAAATAGACGGAAAGAATGTAGAAAACAATAGCTTTTTACTAAGGTACAATATACGTCACATGGTCCAGAGTCGGTAAACTGATCTGTATGTTTGTGGAGAAAACGAACGAAAAAATTGTAATCTATCTGATGGGTTTAAAATAATGAGTATCTGCGAAGCTATGTTTTTTATAACTTTCGTTTTACATAGCCACAGTAGCCTGACGAACGATATTGATATGATTGAAGAATTCTCGCGGTGATTCTATGTTCACATGAGTTACAGTATTTCCTTTTGTATTTATTGCATATGAGAGTGAGCCACGGCGAAGCGTGTCCGGGTTTAACTAGTATAATTAAATCTGCCGTATGATCATTCACTAATTTCGTATGGATTTTTAGAATAATGTGTGTGGCTATATTGTATTTCAGTTACAATCTGGAATAGCCGCCCTCGTTCATCCAAGACTGCCGTTTCCTGTTTTCGAGCAGATTAGGGTAGAGTTTCCCTAACGACCTGTATTCCATTCACTAAATTCAAACTGTTAGTCGGCCGCCTGGGGAACCCAACATACTGACAAAACCCGCCTTTCACATGGAAACAATCAGCTTCCCCCTGTATCTGTAATGTCACAACTTAAATAGACAGTGTCGTCAGGGAAAAAATTTCAACTGTTCTGTGATAGAGCTGCAAGAACCCAGTTCGAAAATAAATAAGGAATTCTTAAGAAAAATCCTTCGACAAAAGGTTTTTAGCTATTTCCGCGACAGGATCCTCTAATATTATTTGAAAATGACGGACAACGCACAGGTTACTTCCCGATTCCTTGCCTGTGGAAACCAACAGATTGTGAGTTAAAGCTATTGATAAACCATGTTGAAGTGATTTTTAGTCAAGAAGCAAATGGTGTTGGCGGTTGCACAACTGCTTCTAAAAATGAGTAGTGCTTTTCAAAGTAAGGAATCTGTTGAAGCCGCGGGGCAGCGGCCGGGCGCATTGAGGCGCTAAGCTAAGATGTACATGGCCGTTTCCCGTCGTGGGTTCGAATCCCCCATCGGGCATGGATGTTTGTGTTGTCTTTAGTGTGAGGTAGTTCATAAGCAGTTTGTAAGTTTAGAGACTGATGACCCCGCAGTTAAGTCCCATAAGCGTCACAAACATTTTGAATCTGTTGAAAACTGATAATTTGATAGTAACTTCGTATCCGGATGTCGTGGCTAGAGTCGTCTTCACATCGCGCAGACATTAGACTCGTATAATTTCTGTGCGAGAAGCTTCTGTGTAGTTGATCACATCATTGAGCACCACATTGTCTTTGCCGTCTCTGGCATGTTTGCTAAACGCGTCTCCGTTGTGGACGTCTTCTTTGATCGGTAGCCTGGTCGATCGCTTACATCGCCTTTCTGTGCGTTCGATTCCGTTCGTTAAACGAAAATTTTTTACCGGCACGATTATATCTACTTCATCCCCTATAATACCGAATGAAGGACGTCAAGTGGCAACGTAGTTCAAAATATGTATTACACAAAAATCAATTCTGTGTCAAGTGGGACACAGCCGAATTATGGCTGGCAGTAACCGGCAGAATACACGGCAATCAGTATCTCAGTCGCAAGAAAGCCTTCCTTACGTAACAAATCTTTATTTTATTTTGTAAAACAATGGGTGTTTATGGTCACATGGCTCTTATTATACGAGGCGCGTCCAGAAAGTAAGTTCCGTTTGGTAATAAAATGAAATTGTACACAGATACAGAAGAAATTTTTATTGCACAAAATTCTACAACTCTTAAACTACTTTTCCACATAACTGCCGAAATTTTGCAGGAATTTGTCATAGCGAGTCACGAAGTATTGTATACCTTCTTCATAGAAATCTGCCGCCTGTGTCTTCAACCAGTTGGAAACATCAGTGATCGTGAAATTTGGGGGAAGTCCATAGCGAGAGCACTAATTGTAAACCTACGGTTTTCCTGGATCTTGTCATCAATCGCGTGAACCAGTTCTTCTGTCACCAAAGGTGGACGCCCACTTCGTTCTTCACCGTGCACATCACTACGCCCGTCATTGAACTGTCGGAATCTTCTCACCATCGAATCACTCATCGCATTGAGTCCGTAAACATCGCAAATTTGCCGATAAATTTCACTTGGTTTCACTTTCCTCGCATTCAGAAACCGAATCACCGACCTGATTTCACAGGCGGCGGGATTTTCAATCAACACCGACATTTCCAACAAGCACAACAAAGCGTACGTAACTGACAGCGATCTCCAAATGGCGCACATTCTTCTCCTTGATACACATCGTCTACAGCGCATGCGCGGAACTGCAATCGCAGCGCTACAGCTGAGATAAATTGAAACGGAACTTACTTTCTGGACGCGCCTCGTATTTGAACTTTAGACGGTGAAAATGTGGTTCTGAATCTCGCCTTTTGCTGTATTCGATCTCTAGGAACGAAATACGTGGATCATATCGTTGCTTTGTCTGAGAATGCAGACTCCTCATATGGATTCGAACCCTGATCCAGCACATAAATTTCATGAATTTCTTTGAAGCCCTAGATAGATCACACTGGACTACTAGTGAAATGTCTCTTCATGCACTATCAATAACAACGATAGGATCCGTTGTTTCCAGTCACGTACCGTATCCTAATTCTGTTAACTTTTCAGATTTAACGTGTTTTCGGACACACAAAAGACGTCGATAGGTTAGGGATTCGATTTCCGGTGAGGTATAACTCAATTACATGTCACTGCAGGGGAAAAACTTCGACAACTAACATCTGACCTTACTTATCATCCAATTCAAGTTCAGTTTTGCGAACTGGTACTTGTGGTATCTGCGATACTTCATACATCTTTATGCCTCGTTAGCTATAAAGATTTTTGTCATGACTAAGTATCGATAAAACAAGAATGCTTTGCTTGATTAGTAATGACTCCAGCTTATGCATTTGATTCCAGTACAAGATTGTTATATCATTCCAAGTTCGAAAATGTCTAAAAGTATCTTTCTCAATAACGGTGCAGAGGAAATTATGGTGTGACGCAGTTAATATTGAAATTCCAATAGAGCGGTTGCTGTTGTTAATCGAGTTTTTATTATCTAGTTGGTTCAACAACCGTTAATACAAAACCGCTCGCCACAGGAACAAAGTGTCACAGTTGTGAGAAAACGATTCAGAGAGAAAAAGTACTTCAATCGCTGTAGAACTTTCAGAAATTCTGATACTGTCGTAAAATCTGTTGTTCATAATAATATTAAATGTTGTCTAAGGATTATTGAATGTTTTGTGTCATAGGTTTTGTTATACCTAACTGTACTGAGTGTGGTAATACTTCTGATATGTCGATTATGGAGTTTCTTTTTATTTGGAATATCGTTGTGTTAATTTGCATCTGGAATGATTGACATGAAGATCAATTTTCGCTAGTGGATCCATATTGAATAGTCGAACAACTATACCATGAGAGTACCCTCAAGACACTTACGTTATTTCGGTTGGTACACATCAGACGGAATGTAATTCAGGTCGTTCTGATATTTTTGCGCATGATCAGGGGCTTATTACATTAAGTATTATGAGACAGTCCAAAACTCAAATATTAATTTTAAACCCAAACTTATGGTTTTTTTAAATGAATGCCCCAGATTATTTTTAATGCAGTCTATCACGTGAAGAATTACAAAGAGAAAGGTGCTGTGGTCATCAGTCCCTAGGCTTACGAACTTATTAAACTAACCTAAGGACAACAAACAAACACACACACACACACACACACACACACACACACACACAAACACACACACACACACACACACACACACACATGCCCGAGGGAGGACTTGAACCTCCGAGGGGGACCAGCGGCGTACTCCGCAGCAAGGCTCCTTAGAGCGCACGGCCATGCAACCGCCGTGATCGATTGCTGTTAAATGTTTTAGATGTTACTAGTATACGATTTTATGTTCAGAGGGACTTGTAGCTACTGATTAACACTTTACTAAATGCCTATATAGAGATTCACTCTAAGCATTGTCAGAGTGGAAGGTTGTCTGTTATCGAGGCATATGAAATGCCAGGTGTAAATACAATAGCTCATACTGCGGATGGACAGAGAACGTGTGTTTGATATGCTGCACTGCAAGAAGTGTTAGCCTTTTCTCAGATAATTGGTTCTTGTGAGTTACGGTCTGAGAACAACTTCGTAAACCTAATGATGTGTCTACTCTTGATCGATGGATAGTATAGTCTTGCATTTTTGCTTAAGGCAAAAGAGTGGATGGTTGTCTCGACGATGCTTGTTGGTATACGTTAGATACAAATCGCGATAGGTGCGTTTTATGTAAGGCCACGTCGGTGGTAGGTGCGTAGCACTTGCACTGTAATCAGAAAGAAGTGTTTCTTTAAGCAAATTGGTACGATAAATAGTGTTTGGGAAAGGTCACGTTGATGAATGTTTTGTTGCTAGAGACAAACAACTTCCAAGTGTTTAGAGTTTAACGTGAATCGTTAAGATGTGGACTTAAATATTATCGTCCGCGGCAGAATAGCTGGGCGCACTAAGGCACCCTGCTTCAGTGGTCGCTTCCGTTCGCCGTCGGGAGTTCGAATCCTCCCTCGGGCATGGATGTGTTGTCGTTAGCATAAGTTGTTAAACTTTATTGCGCAAGGCTATTTTATTTTGTATGTCAGGATGATAGAGCATATGACCACGTTAAGGAGTATTTGGTTTCTAGAGAGAGTACCAAATTTCAAAGTGTTTGGAATTGGATAAGTTTTAAGATTACTTAGAGAGCTTCTGTGCAGTAGTTTAACTACTGTGTTACCGTCTTGTGGAAAAGGTAGTTATTTAATTTAGAACAGTTGTGAAATAGAAGAGCGAGGTTGATAAAATGATGAAGGCTGACTAGATCCATGGTTCAGGAGTTGGACCAAGTGGAGCGCGCCGTCGGAGGATCGAGTCCTCCCTCCGGCATGTGTGTGTGTGTGTGTGTGTGTGTGTGTGTGTGTGTGTGTTGTCATTAGCGTAAATTAAAGCCTGGGGGCTGATGACACTAAGTAGTTACGTCCCTTATATTAACATGCATTTGAACATTTCTGCACGCGGAAGTGTTGAATACGGTTAATACACGCTACGATATATACACAATTGTCCGTTAAAAAACATAAGTTAGTAAGTATATGTGGGATAAATATTCTTTCGAAGACGCCCATCTTTACGGAGGAATTAGAAAATTCTGTAACTTTTGAACATTAACTGCTACGTCGAATATGTTTAGAGGACTGAACTTGTCAGAAAATGCTGATGAACAAGAAGCGGCAATCCAATAATTAATGATTGAACTATGTGTATAAATCTGGAAACCGAGCCCGCATAGGTGCGTTACCCCGTAATCTGAGCACTGTGTTTATAGAATCCAAATACAAATGTTTGTTAAGCTTAATGGACTTAACTACGGGGTCATCAGTCCCTAAACTTACAAACTACTTATGAACTAGCTAATCCTAAGGACGGCACAAATATCCATACCCGAGGGGGGATTCGAACCCCTGACCGTAGTGGCCGTGCAGACCGTGACTGAAGCGCCTCAGTCCCCTCGGCCACCGTGGCCGGCTATAGAGTGCATTATCGTTCCCTGTCGTGTGTGCTACTATGGCATTTATGGATAGCAAGCCCTTCCCAATACATATGACCTACTTCAGAATACGCCATCTCGGATGACCCAGACGATTCCGACATTGCGAGTTCGAGAACTGGAGCAAAGCACCTTCCTAACGGGTTGCGGCGCCTGCGGTGCTATAGCCCGACTCGGCCTCCACCCTGTGTGATTCTTGTGTTGCATTTTACGACAGACGTGCTGACCTGATTTGTGCCAGGCACCCGGGAACGCCATACGGTTCCCGACGGCTGGTGCAGGCAGTTATAGCCGTCTCCGGTGTCCCCAGTTCGATCCCCAGAATCGAGCATCGCCAGGACATAACGGCGACAGAAGGGTATGACGTCACAGGGCTAGGAAATGAATAAATTTGGGGTGTTCATTATTCCCAGGGACCCCATAGAGATGGGGGTTGCGAGCAATTGTGCCAAGTTTCCACAACTTAGACAGGGGGAGGGACAATTATCGCCTGGATCTCTATTTTATAACTACTCTGGTTAATACTAACTACATTCGCAGCACATCCGCAAAAAGTTTCTTAGTATTTCATTGAAAGTATCTAAAAAAATTATATAATGCCTATTGCCGGGTACGTTTTTCATTAAATATGGCGTCATAATCAGTAAGCCGATCACTCAGCGAAAGATCCGAACCCAAAGACTGGAAAGTTGCCCAAGTGACTCCAATATTCAAGAAAGGCAATAGGAGTGATCCCCAAAATTACAGGCCTATCTCATTGACGTCGATTTGCAGTAGGATTTTGGAACATATACTTTGTTCGAATATTATGAACTACCTCGAAGAGAACGACCTATTAACCAGTAGTCAACACGAATTCAGAAAGTATCACTCTTGCGAAACACAGCTTGCCCTTTATTCACATGAAGTGTTAAGTGCCATCGACAAGGGATCTCAAATCGATTCCATATTTCTGGATTTCAGGAAGGCTGTTGACACTGTACCCCACAAGCGGCTTCTTATGAAATTGCGTGCATATGGAATATCTCCCCAATTGTTCGGTTGGATTCACGATTTCCTATCAGAAAGAACACAGTTCGTTGTAATTGACGGTAAGTCATCGAGTAAAACAGAAGTGATATCTGGCGTTCCACAGGGAAGCGTTATAGGTCCCCTACTCTTCCTCGTGTTTATAAACGATTTAGGAGACAATCTGAATAGCTCCCTTAGATTGTTCGCGGATGATGCTCTCCTTTATCGGTTAGTCAAGTCAACAGAGGATCAAAAGCAACTCCAAAGCGATTTAGACAAAATTTCTGCATGGTGCGAAAATTGGCAATTGACACTAAATAATAAAAAAGTGTGAAGTAATACACATGACTACTAGAAGAAATCCTCTGAACTTCAATTACGCGATAAATCAGTCAAACCTTAAGGTCGTAGATTCTACCAAATACCTAGGAGTTACAATTACGAACAAATTTGACTGGAGAGAACACATAGAAAATATTGTGGGGAAGGCGAACCAAAGGTTACGTTTCATCGGCAGAACGCTTCGAAGATGCACCAGCTCCACCAAAGAGACTAGCTACATCACACTTGTGCGTCGTCTCCTGGAGTACTGTTGCCCCTTGTGGGACCCTCACCAGGTGGGATTGACGGAAGACATTGAGAAGGTTCAGAGAAGGGCAGCTCGTTTTGTTCTATTACGTTACGGGGGGGAAAGCGTCACGGAAATGTTGCACGAATTGGGATGGAAATCATTAAAAGAAAGACGTTATTCATTGCGGCGTGATCTGTTTGCTAAGTTTCAATCACCGACTTTTAGTTCTGAATGTGAAAATATTTTGCTAGCACCCACCTACTTAGGGAGATATAACCATCCCAATAAAATAAGGGAAATCGGATCGAAAACGGAACGATTTAGGTGTTCTGTCTTCCCGCGCGCTATTAGAGAATGGAACGGTAGAGAAAAGATATGAAAGTGGTTTATAATCCCTCTGCCAGGCACTTGAATGTGATTTGCAGAGTATCTATGTAGATGTAGATGAAGCCGCGCGAAACGAAAGTACAAGTGGAAATACGCAAGACATACAGTGGGGTCAGAACGATTCTAGATGACCAACGTAAGAATAGAATTAATGCGCTCTCGATCACGCCTGGTATGTGAGTATTCAATTAATATACACAGTGTGTGACATGACGGTGATTAATCAAACAGTCATGCGCAACTAATGGCCGAGTGCACCAACATCGGTTAAAAGTTAAACGCGGTTAAGTCGGCATATAACCGTGGTTAACCCGACATTCTGGTGCACCGACTCCGGTCAAAGTTAAACGAGAGAGTTGAGTGCGGTTCAGTTTGACCGCCGCTCACGCCCGGTTTCCTCGAGATAATCTGGGTTAGAAGCGTACAGTATGGAGATGGCGGCGCGTTTCCATGTTTTGGATGGAATTGACGAACAAATATTACACTGCGATCATTTAAGTCGAGACCGAAACTGGAAACTAGCGATTGTGGAAAGCGGAAACCCGTTTGATGATTATGGTGACAAGATATTTGAACAAAAATTTCGTTTTTAGGAAGAAACAGTGTGTAGTTGACAAACCAAATTAATGACACCTTTTCTACTGATCTGAATAACCCTATTTCACCGATGAAAAGTGTATTGATTGCATTAATGGCACGCGGTATACACTGCTGCATTTAATACTGTTATTGAGGATAATAGTAATTTACATCGTACAACAGCGGCAATAATAGTTGAGTTATCGGATATCAAAGCTTCGATGTCTCCTCGTTTTTTAAGTTTTTCTTCAAGGGAAATGTGCTATGCTATGTGTGGTTTTAAACAACTGGACGGATTTCCTGGTGTCATTAGTACCGTGGATTGTACTCATAAGAATTCACTCCCATGGACGTCATAATGCGTAATTTTTCTGCAATAGAAAATAATATTTTTCGATTAATTGTCGAACTGCTGGTGACGAAAATTTATTAAGAGACATCACTGGATGTAGTTTCACAGTCATGAATTGTCCTGGTTGTTGCATAGAGATCAAGATTTTTTATTATGTGCATTATGTTTTAGTAGATTTATTCGTCAGAATTTCCAGCCTTCCAGGCCTACTCTTTTCAATATTCTAACAGCTGTTTCCTGTATATTTAAAATGCCCACATTTGATGTCTGCCCATCGTTAATTCAGCGGCAGCAACAACAACGCCTCTTCCTCCAGCTGTCTCCTCTGGAGGTAAAGTGCCAGTTCTCTACCAGATTTTAGTCTAATTTTACCCCCTGACGCGGATTTCATGCTGAATGCCGTTCTTAGTGTTTTATATCAGAGGTAGGCCAATGGCTCTTGAAAATTTACTGTTTTAAGTATGGGATTTTATTCGGTTTTCAATACATGTTGACGGAGCCCCACGTTTTGTAGAAACGGATTTTATAGATGGTTTTATAGGCAGGTTGGTTACAACTCAAGAATAATAATGGGGTTCAGCTAGTATAGAGTCAACGTAACATATGGCTAAGATCTGAAAGGAATAAGCACCTGATGATGCAAATTTAATTTGCGAAACCGGTCGTGAGTTCTTATTAAACAATTTTTAACAGTAGCAGCGGTGTGTTACCAAAAAATGAATCAATTCGACTGTGGTTGCCCAATGAATAAAGTAGTAGACATCAGTTTGCTGAAAATTATGAAGTCTTTCTGCCTACCATGAAACAAATGAATTCTTTGAGTCTGTCAAAACTAGCTATATTTCGGTAATACTTTACTGAATGGGTTATCAATTAAATCTACTAACTTTGAATCTAGAATGATATCACTTAAACTGTACTGATGATTTATAGGAATACTGTCAAAAACTTTGGCTAATGCTACACATAAATGCTCCTCTCTGGACTTTGTAAAAGAAATGAGCTAATTATAAGTTGTTATATAGCAGGACAGTAAGTTATTCCTTACAAAAAGTAATTGAACTTTGCAAGAACCCCTCTAGTAACTTACTAAACGTATACTGGAGTTGTAGGCGTATTTAGGAGCCCGTAGAAGATGGTGTAGGGGGCGTGCGGATTTACTGGCCCACACTTCCCATCCAGGATCTGCAAAATAAGCTGACCCACCTTCGAGTCAGACTTGTAAGCCGACGTGTAGGAGTTGCGGGTAGGTATTTCTTCTGAATAAAATTCGGGTTGCCAATTATGGGGCTTTATTGCTAGGCTCTCCATAATACAATGTTGAACAATTTTAATTTTACTGCGGATACTGAGAGCATATTACTACTTGTCCGGTATGGATTAGGTCCTAGCGCCGACTGACTACAGTGGCGCGCAACCGAGACCTGTTCAACTGTCTGTAAATCTATCGGACCAAACAGCGTGGTCATCAGTCCGTAGCTTACAAACTACTTAAACCTAGAAAAACTAACCTAGGGACAAACACACACACACCCATGCCCCAGGGAGGACTCGAACCTCCACGGCGAGCAACTGCGCGCTCCGCAGCGAGGTGCTTTAGACCGCTCGGCTACTCCACCGCAGCAGCCGAGACCTCCAACCAAATTTCGTGTGTCGTCTACATGTTCGAAAGTGTTCGTTAAAAATCTAGTTATTCATTTATTTAGTTATCTGAACAATATTAAACAAAGTAACATCATCAGCACCGACTTTTGATGGCCCCTAGGCTGCTACTACAGCCTATATGCCACCAAACATTGTTAAATAATAATAAATTAAAAAATGATAACTTGGCGCCATAGTTTTGGGACTTCCCCATCTTATAGGCAACGGAATATCTCACGGCAGCAGCGACCTGGAGCTTTCGTTAGGCCGGTATTACACTATCAAATTATTTGTCAAAGAATTGGACAAAGAAAAATTGAACGTAGTGTAATGGGAACGTCGTCCAATATTTCATCAAATCTAAGGCCTCGGCCTAGATTTGATCAAAGAAATCGCTCGTCTTCTGTTACCTGCAGTGAGAAATGTGACCGCTTGGAGCGCTAGTAATATACAGCTTCCTTGCCACTACAGCTGTTTTATTTGGAGATTAAATATTTGACATTACTTGGACATAAGTTCATAACGTTCGTATTCGTGAACATGGCTATTAGTGGAATGTTTGTGTAGTGTTTTCTAGCAACAACAAAATTTTAAAAAAATCAGATGGGGCGTTGTATAACAGGCGACAAGGCCAATTCACACTGTCCGTCACGTTAATTCGCGTAGCCCAATACCCTGCAGCGAAAGTCAGGTTCAGCTACAATCCGTGATGTAAAAAACTCATTATATACTATCAGAATTGAAGAAGTAATACTCCTAAATCTTATTTACGGCTGAAACAGATTTTAGAATGTATGAGTTTGGTAACTTGGTGTGCTAAGTGCTGGGAAGTGAGACAACTTTCAAAACATCGACATTTGTTTGCAAGCGAATCTATGCACATATAAATACGTCAGCTAATTTTTGTAAGGAAATAAATAGAACCTATTTACTGTATCAGCAATGTTTCCCCCCTTACATTGTTAATAACGTCATAAAAAATTTAGATTATCCTCTTTGTCAGTGCTCACATTTTCCATTTAAAACGTTATTTAATGAAACTTGCTTTATCAACTTAACAATCTTATTCGTATACACTGTATGAGTCAGCCTTTTTGTTACTCTATTGCAAACTGTGAAGGATGAAGAGCGACAAAATAATTAACAGTGAACGGCCTGGCTGTTCTGCCGACGGCATAAACAAAGAAAATCCTCCCGGTCCCGTAAAAAATTTTATTTATCTCGCTCTGAAACCCACGGTTTCATCCAAGTGTGTTTCCTTTTCTTTTTTCCCTCCTTCTCTTCTAAATGCAGACACAACTGTAGTATAGACAACCGCCATTTTGAAGCAAATTTGACAAAATATTGGATGATAGTGTAATACCCCCTTTTGCGTTTCATCCAATTTCTTTGTCAAAAAATATGACCAATATTTCATTCAATTTTTTCGTCCAATTCTTTGTGAAATAATTTGATAGTGTAATACCGGCCTTACCCCACCTCCTCGGCTGACGCCATATGTTGCGTCTCGGTCGTGGCTTTTGCTGTCGGCGAGCTACCTAGCCGAGCCTAAAGAAATATTTGTCGCCGGTTCGCGCACAAAATCTGTCTAACAATTAATTAAATAAAATGAAATAAAAGATTATACCTCCATATAGAACCCTCACAACTTTTATCCGTTGTGCAATGAGCAGTGAAATATATAGTTGCAGTACCATTTATTGGGCTCGGAATTCCTATACGGATACGTGGAGGAACCATACAAAGCAATGTTACTTCAAAAATAAGCAAATTTGAAAAGAAAGGATCTCCTCAAAATTTACTCAATTGAAAATGTTTGTTGCTTTTAATAAAATCGGATTACTCGGGTAAGAAATCTTTGCAGGAGAGGATTCCTACTAGGTTTTGTGACTTAGGATAAATTATGGTTACGTTTTACGTTTCACAGAAAAGCAACCTCTATTAAAACTAACCAAAACACTATATTAAAGTTCTCATCGATCAGTTACAAAATAATAATAACTATTGTGGCCTGTTATTAATGCGGAATGGTGGTAAGATGGAGGCGCAGCGTATGTAGCTCAGATTTCCGTTTCGTGCAGGCTATGTGCAGGCATTATAACGGCGGTTTCCAGCAGTTTGCATTTAATTCCACATGCAGACAGTATGAATGCTACCATTACAGTTGCACATCCACCGAGGCTATTGTAGGAAGATTGGTGAACAGATATCTGGCCCAGAAAACACGGCAGCACAAGTCTGCCACTGCTCGTTGCTACTACTGTCACCTGCCTGCTCCTTGCTGCCGTCAGCTCCAACCTCAGACTGACTATTGTGCTGTGCGCCAAAGCCACCTTTTCACTCGCAACAGATCTCAGTTCACTGTGAATCACTAAATTGTTTACATAGCATGCTGGTCGTGATGTATTACAATTTACATAATATTCACATACATCAAACAGTTCAAAAATAAAAAATGACATTACCAAAACAAATTAAAACTACAAAATAATATACAAAAATAAACATGACGTAGATATTCATAAGACATACAGAGCAATGGAGTACAGAAATCACATACCATACAGTAGTGGAATCTATTGTAATATACATGAAATTTAGTATTTAACATAACATACAAAAATGGAATATTATTACCAAAAAAGGTCAAAGTTGGGCAATGGCGTTATAAGTGGTGCTACCGTCTGCCCCTATATCAGGGCCACTTTGCGCCATCATTAGGAGCAATACATTTCCTTACAAGTCTGTGGTCTTTGTGGCTGTTATTGTTGTTGATGTTGTCTTCAGTCCGCAGACTGGTGTGATGTAGCCCTCTTTCCTACTCTATCCTGAGCAAGCCTCTTCATCTCCATATAAGAACGGCAACCCACATCCATCTCAATCTGCTTACTATATTCTTCTCTTGATCCCCCTCTGCGAATTTTCCCCCACACACTTCCCTCCAATGATAAATTTACGCATCCTTTATGTCTAGGAATCGATCCCTTCTTTTAGTCAAGGTATGCCAAAAATTCCTTGTCTCCTAAAGTTTGTTCAGTACCTCTTCATTAGTTACGCGATCCACGCACCTAATCTTCAGCATTCTTCTGTAGCACCTCGTTTCAAAAGTCTCTATCTTCTTCCTGTCTAAACTATTTATCATCCAAGTTTCATTCCTGTACAGGGCAACAATCCACATAAATGCCGTAAGAAAAGTTCTCCCTACACGTAGATAGATATTTGATATTAGCAAATATCTCTTTTTCAAAAACGCTTTACTTCCCATTGTCATTCTGCATTTTTTATCCTCGGTGCTCACCTCGAGAGGGTGCCAACTCGTCATCACCGAATTCTTCCATATTTATGGTACACTAGCTGAAAACCCGGCGTTGCCCGGGTATTTATTTACTTATTCTTGCCATTTTCAGGTATATATTCATTTGTATAAGGGCTGTATGTCTGTAAAATCTCTTCGGAATACAATTAGTAGTGAAGAAGTAATAGATTAAAAGTTGGTGCGCGATGGGGCGGTTTAACATGGACGTTACTGTTTACGTGCTCATATTTAATGAATTATGTATCGTATTGTGATACAATTTATAAGGTACACTCAACTATATGCGTGTATACTGCCTGTGAAATTTCCTGCGGCTACAATTTGTAGTGTAGAAATTATAAATTATAACGTCATACCGAATGCCGTAGTTTAACTCCATAAACAGCGGAAAAGTAGTAAGCGAGAAACTGTTTTCCTTTCATAATTTTTCTATGGTTGTGAGGGAGAAAATGTTTAATAAAGATTTCAAATTATGTTTAAAGTTTGTTGCAAGTCGCTAAGTTGTGTCATTATCATACTGTGTGTGAATAAAGTCTCATCGCTTTATGTGGCAGTTTCTTACAACTATATTGTTTATGACATTGTATCTTCTGAACCGTGTGTCGTACGTGACAGAATTATTACCTCACGTTAAGGAATATGGACACCAAATTTGGTTGAAATCGGTCCAGTGGTTTAGGAGAAAATGTGCAGCATTGTCGCTAAATTCAGCAGTTTTTTTGCGCATCTCATTGTTTATGACGTCATATCTCGTGAACTATGAATCGTACGTGATTCTTACACTTACGGCGACCGCCCTCACGGATTGAAGCTTACGTGCACAAAATTTCATAAAAATTGGAACACAACTGTAGATTTGTATGCAACACGTACAAATATACGGACACTCTGCTTTATATATTAGAAGATGTAGGGCACGGTGAGACACGAAAGTGCCCCAAGTCGGAACTCCAGATGGCCAAGCGTTTAGGAAATGAAAGGGAGTTTGTTGTGGATGTAGGACCGTATGCATCTTATCAACGTTTCATGTGACGGCGTGTTTAGGAAGCGGTCTTTGGCTCAGCGGTAATCAGTCGGCATTCAGCCGGGTCGGGTCGGCGGTGTCCGGAAACTTGCCAGACGTTTGCCACACTTTTTTACCTGTTCGGAAGGGCCGGCCGCGGTGGCCGAGAGACTGAGGCGCTCCAGTCACGGTCTGCACGGCCACTACGGTCGGGGGTTCGAATCCCCCCTCGGGCATGGATATTTGTGTCGTCTTTAGTATAAGGTAGTTGATAAGTAGTTTGTAAGTTTAGGGACTGATGACCCCGTAGTAAAGTCCCATAAGCTTAACAAACATTTGAACATTTTGTTCGGAAAGGGTCGTCTGCCCCTGACTCCTCCTCCTTCTTCCCCTCCCACCCGCCCCCGGTATTTCGTGGACGGTGTCACAGACAAATATTCCTCTGTGACCGTGTCCAGCGACCTGCACACTGGTCGCTTCCACAATTCGTAGTATGACCATCAATATGGAAATTATTACAATGAGCAAGGGCAGGCCTTCTGCCTACTACAATGGCTACACGTATTATAAAGGGAGGGAATCTAAGGAAGGTTTCGTTGCATGGACGTGCCGAAAATAGGATCATTACAACGGAAAGCTACTTTCGAGGAACGGAGAAGTGCTGAACGTATCAGAATATCTCTGTGGACCACCTGACGATGCGGCTTTGGAAGTGAGAAAACTAGTGGAGAGGGCGAAGAAACAACACTGTTATCCGAGATATACGTGCATGAGATGGGAAATCTACGTAATAAAGGTTCTGATTTTACCACAGTGTTGCCTGATTCAGACTCTATGAAGAAGGTGTAGTGGACATAGTCTAGTGCGGAGAACCAACAAAAGCTTGTGTAATATTATGAAATTGATCTTTATGAAGATTTATTAAAATGGGAGATGGCAGTAGTTTCCTTCTATAAAACGATAGATTAAAAGAGAGAACGATTTTAGTAAAAGCAAAGGAAAATAATTTTTAAACACATGTTCCCATTTTTTTATGGAACGAACATTTGAGAACTGCAGCAAACACTTTGCACATATCTAAACCGTACTCGTAGACTTATGAGGCCCGAAGAAAGAAACAAACATTCTTCCTGCTGTGTTTGCACTGTTCCCTAATAAGACGGAAGAGACATATGTTCGTCTGTTTCGTCTAATAATACAGGCAGTACTTGAGTGGTGCCCTAAAGAAGTGAATGTGGATTATAAAGCAGCTGCGATATCGACTATTTGTCAAATTTTTCCCACAAGTGAAATAAATGGATGCTCTCGGTCTAACTGAGGAGTACCGCCAAAATAAGGATTTAAAACTTCACGTCAGCATATGTGTAGAGCATTTGTAAAAGCGGAGGACGTATATAATGGATGGATTGAGAATCATGCAGTCATGCAGAAGCTCTTGATGACGGAAGGTTCTGTCAATTTTTTGAGTATTTTGTAAACAACTGGCTAGAGAATGAGGATATCCCCATAGAAATGTGGAACTGCTACGGAAAAAGACACCCAACGACGAATGCTGTTGAAAGGTGGTGCAACAAAATTAATGGTATGGGAAATCCTCACTTATTTGATGTAGTGTTTGAAAAAGGAAGCAGCGCTCACCAACTGCATGCAGATGAAGTTGGAAACGAATCTTGGCGGTAAGAAGAGAAAGAAGAAGTACTTGAAGCTGGATGACGGGATAGAGACAAGCGTAAGGAATTCATAATTCTGAGAGTGGCAGCATTAGGACTTGCTTGAAAACCATTGCCTATATTCAGAAACTGGACTAAAATACGTTAAAAGTGATCTATTAAAAAGCTATGAAAACCAGTCGCAGATTATTGAATTAAAATTATTAAAACAATGAAGAAGCATTATCGACGCTAATGTTAAGTTACAATTGTAAATAAAGTGTACAGTAATTCAGTTTATTTAGGCTGATTTTAAACACGTCAAAATGGTAAACCATTATTTATCACTTTGACAGTCCAAAGGCTGTGCAAAGCGTGATGGGAAGAGTGTATTATGCCTCAAGATCCCTAAATAGCTTAATGATGAACCTATTTGGTCCCAGTTCGGTTCACTAGCGTTTAATCAATAAGCAGTGAAATTGGACTCAACGAAGCAGAAAATTAAACATCACTCAAATGAACTTCCTGCAACCACAATTTACAGTTACATCTACCACTTTTCAATTTGCAGTTTCCTATTTGGGTAGGAGCCCCTACAGTTGACACGTTACGAGAATTTTTCATGCCTTCTAATATTAAATAATTGCCGCGTCGGAGCGGCCGAGCACACTGAGGCGCTATGCTCCGATGCGCGAGGCTGTTCCCCGTCGCGGCTTCGAATCCCCCACTCGGGCATGGATGTTTGTGCTGTCTTTATTATAGGTTAGTTCATAAGTAGTTTGTAAGTTTAGGGACTGATGACCACGCAGTTAAGTCAAACATTTGAAGATGATTAAATAATTATGAGGTCTAAAATCATTTCTTAAAACTTCATAGCCGCAACTGACACCTAAAAACCAGCATGTTTTGTTGAACTGTTAAGGTACGCTTTACGTTAAAAAAAATCTGAACCTTTGGATTGTACCGAAAATGGACACCCTAAAACAGATCTTCTCCTAAGGTTCACAATTTCAGCAGCTATAATGTTGAAATTACTGTTGAATAAATTCGTATATCTCCAAAATTACACACGGATAGACAACTTTACAGTAAAGTTAAGTACATTTAGATATAGTGCCTAAAAATAATTCCTTTCCACATTGTTGATTATCTTTTAACAGGCCAGTAAAAGCAATTGAAACTAGCCAAGGCGCTTACTGTTGAAAAATAATTGTTACAAAAGAATAAAAGCCGCAGTGGAGTAGCCGAGCGGTCTAAGGCGCCTTGCTGCGGAGCGCGCGTTTGCTCGCCGTCGTAGGTTCGAGTTCCAGGGGCAGAGGTGTGTGGGTTGTCCTTACGTTAGTGTAAGTTAGCTTAAGTTGTTTGTAAGCCTAAGGTCCAATAGGTTTACAAACATTTCAACATTTTATACATTACAGACTTTTTGAATAGATATTTGATCATTTCGTTCGTCACTAACAGTTTGCAGTCATTTCGATTTGTGGAATATTTACTCCGTCTTCTTTGGTAAAAGAATTTCGGAAAACTTCATTTAGTAATTCCGCTTTTGTGGCACTGCCATCAGTAAGATCGCCGTCGCTATCGCACAGTGAAGGCATTGAGTCTTTCCGCTAGTATACACAAAATAGGATCAGAATCTCTTTTGATTTTCTGCCACATTTCTAGAAAAATTTTGTTGTGAAAACTATTAAATGAAACTCGTATTGAAGTCCGCGCTAAATTTAGATCTTTAGTAAAACGTCAACAATCTTAGAGATTTTGCTTTCGTCTAAATTTCCTGCAACAGTTTTCTGTCGTGTTTCGTGTACCATGGGGGGTCAGTCAGTCTCTTATTAATTTATTTAGTATGAATTCGTCACGTGCTGTTGATACTATTTCTTTGAATGTAAGTCATATATGGTCTTCACTTACATAGTTAGTGTAGAAGAAATGGAGACTGTCTCCTAGTAAAATGTCACCCGAATTTATATCTGATTTTTTAATATATCTATTGCGTTTTAGTTTTGGCGAATATAGTTATTAATGAATTAAGCCTCGCTACAACTCCGTGTTATCTAATCCCGATATCCGTCGTGATGCTCAGAAGTATTTGTGACTAAAAGGTCAAGAGTAATTTTGAAACCATTTAAAGTCTGGATGGGTTCGTGAACTAAATGTTCAAAATGAATTTTTTAAACATTTAGAAAAATTTCGGAAGTTGTATCTACCACTGTGTCTGAACATGTATTTTTGTCAAAATACGAATGGTAGATTTAAGTCAATGCCAACTATAATTGTATGAGTAGTGTACCTATTTGTTATAAGACTCAAGTTTTCTTTCAACTGTTCAGCAGCTGCATCATCTGAGTCCAGGGGCCGGTAAATGGAACCAGTTGTTAATTTATTCTGGTTGTCGAGTACAACCTCTTCTCATTAACTCACAGGAACTATTACTTCAGTTTCGCTTGTGAGCTAATAGCCGCGGTGTAGTAGCCGAGCGGTCTAAGGTGCATCGCTGCGGAGCGCGTGGTTGCTCGCCGTCGGAGGTTCGAGTGCTCCCTTGGGCATTGGTGTGTGTGGGTTGTCCTTAGGTTAGTTTAGCTCAGTTTAACTAGTTTGTAAGCTACGGACTGATGACCACGCAGTTTGGTCCGATAGATTTACAAACATTTGAACATTTGTGATCTAGTACACGCACATTACACGACGATTTCCTTAAGTTGTGCTTCTTTTTTCTGTTGTAGTGCAGATCAAAGCAAATATGGCTTTTTCCTTAAAAGATCATGGTACTTTCTCTGCGACCCTGTAGATACCAAAGCTAAACAATGTAGAACAACAGTGTACGTTACAAGCATAGCATTCTATATTACTTCATTTACTTATTTCAAACATTTTAAAATTATGTATCGACTCTAGGTAACCTGTCATAGACAGACTTTGTCACCTCTATTTTGTGAACGTATTTTTTGTCATCGTTTTTAACATTGTCCCAATACACTTTATTAACTGATATTGCGCTGCAAAGGATATCGGATTTTAGAGAGTAAATTAATAAGTAGTATATCGTTTTTCTTTCGTCAATGTTTTTTGACATGAAGTTGTAGGAATTAAAGTAAGCACAAATTCAGTGGACAATCGGATTCTTTACATGGTTCCTTTCGAGATTCTCTCTTAGCGATGGACTGTTCCTATCGCAATCAAGTAAGTGTGGAAGGAAGCTACCGTACAGACGGAGGGAGAATGCATCCATATTTGTGCTTGGAAGAACTAATTACATACTGACATAGACGACGATATTGCTTTAGTTTTCCAAAAGTTATAAATATTTCGATTTCGGGATATTTAAAAGAAGCTATACTTTTCGACAAGATGTCGAAGAAGTTCTCTTACGTAGTGGCTGTATCGAGTAAGACGTAGTGATCGCGGTTTGAAAGCGGACACTCGGACAGTAGGATTACGAGGAAGGACGTGCTTTCCCTGAGGGGTCGCTAATCCAACTACCTGGCACAGGGTCAGGTGTGGCAAATGTCCGGCGTCACACAATTTATAGTCACCTTTAGGAATCCCGCTGCACTGCTACAAGGTAATGTTGAGATCTCTGCCAGGTTTTGTGAACTGTGTTTTGCAGATCCATGAACCAGAGGCAAAATTTTACGACATTTTAGTATTTGATTTGTGTGTAGCCCGCAGTGTTAAAATGTCTTTTAATGACATATTACAGTTTTAAGCCAGGACAAACTCTGTGCCGGCGTGGCAACTGTCCGGCATTCGGCTCGGCATGCCGAGTTGCTCCCCTATCAAGTGTTTACTTCCGCGTCGCGCCGTAGCGTATTGTTTCCGTCTTCCGCGACCAACATGGCACATAAAAAATGTTCTAATGTTTGTAGAGCTTATGGGACTTAACTACGGGGTCATCAGTCCCTAAGCTTACAAACTACTTATGAACTAGCTAAGACTAAGGACAGCACAACTATCCATGCCCGAGGGGGGATTCGACCCCCCGACCGTAGTGGCCGTGCAGACCGTGACTGGAGCGCCTCAGTCCCCTCGGCCACCGCGGCCGGCCACGGCACATACATATCACCCTGCAACCCTTAAAGTTGCGCGACCCCGTGCTCATGAAGTTGAAACATTCATTCGTGAAGAAATTCGTTTAGATCCTCTTTATGATATTGGTATTCCCTTTTAGATCACGAGTAGTATCGTTTATATTAAAATGACGAATGCTGAGGTGTGTCAGGATGTTATTCGCCGACATTCCAATGGCCTTAAGTTCAAATATTCTGGTGGGCACGTCACTCGAACTTGCAGGGTAGGGTCTTCGTACAATTCGAGTATTTGAACTTCCTTTTGAAGTCCCACAGGAAGTCGTCGTCTCGGCTTTCCAACGGTAGAGTTATCGGTTACCTAGAAGAAAAATGGCAAAGCTTCAGCACATACCGTGTGCTCAATGGTGTGCGACAGATAAAAGTCGAGTCAAAGAAATATGTGCCGTCGTACTTAGCAATTGGAGGAGTGCGAGCCATAATTATGTACGATGGTCATCCCCGAACTTGTGCCGGCTGCGGCCAGGAGGGCCATGTCAGATTGGAAAGCATGCAACGGCGCATTGTACAGACGACGATCGGAGAAGAAATACCCCCAGTTATGACCACACTCCCTGTCACATATGCCAAGGTCGTCCATGATACGAGTGCTACTTGTCAAGTAATTTCTGTTCTGTCTCCGACATCCGCACGGGATACGGCAGATACCGAAGATACACCTTCGTCGACGCCGCACAGTGTCAGATCTTGCACAGTCGAATCTTCCGAGTACAGTGGACGCTCCTTTGGCTCCGATGCCAGTTGATCCGGGAGTCATGCCTACGTCTGCCTTCCTACAGATTGGTCCGGTGACTGATGACAGCCGCCACCGTCGGATTCTGAACAACACGTTCGTAAACAACGGTCTCCAAGGAAGAGGAAGAAACGCAGTGGTCCTTTTTCCGATGATTCTCCTTTCAGAATGGATACAAGGAACGCTGAAGAAATCGAGCAGCAGACCGATGGAAAGGTGTCTGATGCAGATGGCGCCTTCCGTGTGCGTTCCCTCGTTCGTACAGCCACTGACTCCAGCACGGGGTTGCTCGCCGTGGAGGTTCGAGTCCTCCCTGGGGCATGGGTGTGTGTGTTGTCCTTAGGTTAGTTTACCTAGGTTTAAGTAGTTTGTAAGCTACGGACTGATGACCGCGCAGTTTGGTCCGATAGAATTACAAACATTTGAACATCCAGCACGGGTGCGCATCTCCGAGGCGATGGGAGAGCCCGTTCCTCAACCGGCCGATGCATACGGCAGCTGTCTTTCCACCGCCTCTGCATCATGGGCAGAAGATACAGAGACAGAGATGATAGGAGTGGATGGTGGCCGGTCGCGGTGCCCGAGGGGACTGCGGCGCGCCAGTCACGGTCTGCACGGCCACTTCGGTCGGGGGCTCGAATCCCCCTCGGGCATGGATATTTGTGCCGTCCTCCGTATTAGCTAGTTCATATGTAGTTTGTAAGTTTAGGGACTGATGACCCCGTAGTTAAGTCCCATACGCTCTGCAAACATTTGAACATTTTTGGATGGTGCTGCTGATGGGTGTCCCCGTCGGCTGCGTCTGCCACTGAACACTCCCAATAATGGCCACTGTTTGAGCAACCCCAGACGTTCAGCGACGCGTGTCTGTAGAAGCGAACCCCATCCTGTGTCAGCCAGAACAGCTTGCCAACATTATCATATTTCCACGATTAACGTCTCCACCATACGTACCCAACACAAACTGGAGCTACTACGTGATATGATTTATAGTGCAGATAGTGACGTCGCACTCCTTCGGGAAGTGTACGTGGCCGATTTCTCCCCGCCGTGTGGGTTCACGACTTATACCTCGCACTCCTCGGACACCGTTAGCGGTGTGGCTATCATACTTCGAGACGGTCTCCCAGCTGAAGATGTTATGTACCTCTCCAACGCCAGAGGTATGTCCCTCACGCTCTTTGGTCTCCGCATCGTGAAAGTATATGCACCATAAGGTCCCAGCCACCGCCAGGAACGAAATACTTTCTTCGCAGAAGAGGTTACGCCGCTCTTTGTAGGGCCGCATGATGATATGGTATTAGGTGGTGACTTCAACGCTACTCAGCGACCTAAGGACCAATTACTACACCACTCACCGTGAGCGCCTCTTGAACCTATCCTCAATCGTCTATCACTTGTCGACACATGGCGTCATGTCCACGGTGATTGTCTGGGTTTTACCTATTACACCGCACATTCCTCGAGCCGATTGGATCACATCTAAATCTAGCGGCCCCTAATAGGGTGCATTCGACAGGCAGAAATATGGCCTGTTGCTATCTCCGATCATGAGGCTTCTTTTTGTGATGTAGTTCTCACTCGGCAGGCTGTGTGGCACGGACGAGGAGCGAGCTCATTTCATGGTTAGACACCATACTGAAATGTTCAAAAAATCTATGATGAAATTCATCTAACATGGCATAGCGGGGATATCGAAACCGTAAGGAAACTTGTTTAGATGAGAACTTGTCGTTTATTACCATGATTATCAATCGCGATGATAGGTGTGTCATCGAGCTTTATGTGTGATGTCCGTAGTCGACATTTTTCCGAACAGGTGGCTCTACGAGGCAATAATTAAGTTGGAGAGATAGAAAGTGACTCTGACCTGTTGATGAACTTTCTATGTATAAATAAGCTCAAAAGTTTGGCCATGTAGCTATCTGACATAGCTTTGTCCAAGTCACAGAAATTTTCTAGTGAATGTTGATATTCTAGTAGACATTATTTTGAGTCATATAAAATCTTGTGATTATTGCTTTAAAATATTCAAACCGGAGGGAAGGGTCTGAAATCCATAGGACTCATCTCTGTTGTGCTTTCTTTGACTATCCAATTACCCCTGTGAATATACATTGCTCGATCGATTTAGACTGGACATGTTTGGATAATTGTAAGCAGTTCGTTAGTGTAATTGGCATACATTCATTCAGGTTGGGTGTTGATAAAAACACAAACAACTTTACGTTTTCAACACGCAAAGTCTGCTCTATGAGAAAATCGTACCACCGTTTCGGTTGTCTGAGTGGTGATGATGATGAGTCTGAGTGGTGTAAATGGTGGATGGAAATTCGAGGTTCCAACTGAATTGCTCGAAATCTATGGGTTGCTGTATTCTCCCCTCGTGTAGTATGGTACTCGGGAAAAAAATATTTATTCCACGTAACAACTATTTTAATATTGCCTGGAGTTTGGTTCCGGTGAGTCTGATTTATATCTCGCAGTTGTTTATCTTCGATGTTTGGCGGTTGTGCAGTATAACTCGATTTGTAGGGGAAAACATTTACCGTCGTAAGTTTCAGAAAATAGTATGGTGTTCGACTGCAACCCATATACATTGTCAAGGTGTGGCAGCGATCGTGGTTACAGGCTTAGGAGCATTTAATATTTTATGAGTGCGGGAAAGATGATTGGAAATGCATGACATCGAAGTAAAGAAATTCGCTTATATGCGGATGAAAATTGCTTTAAAAAGTGTATAAATTGCATATTGATACAGAAGTTTACATATGGCTTTAAACTAAATACCAACAAAATAAGGAGCATTCGTTCGGAGAAAGTTGGCGTCCGCGTACGGGTTAAGAGTTAGGATTAAAAAAGAAAAAAGAAAAACGCGATCGCATACACCGACTACGTAGTGCGTGAATATGAGCCTTACACAGTCACAGGCAGAGATTGAGTGCACGTGTAATATCACTCGTACCTATGGCTTTACTGCCGACGTCGGCAGTCCGAGACCTGCTCGTCGTGAGCCCGTGCGGTGAATTTAGTTTCCAGCGGTAGTTCAATTCCTGGTTTTACTGGTTGTGTGCGCTAAATATTCGTAATTGTGGAACTGATGGTGATAAATTTGAGAGTTCTTAAAATAATTTTGGTGGCCGTTATTTGATGCACAATATTCCGGACCATAAGCGAACACTTTGAAATGGCCTTGGTATTAGGCCAGTGACGGCGCGCGCCGCGTGCGCACTACTCTGTCAAAGTGACAGCCTCGCCAAAGAAGTCGTTCATGTCTGTAAGATCGCTTGGAGTTGCATTAGTTAAGTGCTGTAACAGACATTGTTTTGAGTGAGAATGCTTTAACTCTTTCAGTCTTGGTGGTTAGTGTTACTAACCACCTCTTTTCGATCACGGTACTTCTATTCCACGCCATCTAGCGATAAACGGTTGAATTAGTATGTCAGTTTGGACTGTGATTCAAAACAAATGACAGATTCCGGGTAAATTTCATGAATGTCAGTGCATACCAGTTGCATTGAATATAGCGCTAACGTACCTTGTTTCGAGTGTCTGATAAAAACATCAATACAAAGGGTACGTAACATGTTTTCTGTAATGTATTTTGTTGAACGTATTCTCATAGACCTATTTTAGGTGTGTTAGCATGCAGATACTGTTAATTTTGTGTTTTCACTGAGTAGTTACAAAGGGAATGTGGTGGTTTGCTTACAAACCACCATGACGGTGGCGGGTTAGCTTATGGATGTAACGTCATTTTTTTCACATTCTTTACAGTATGTCGCGCCACACGCGCCGATTAGGAGAGTACGAGATTGGACAATACTTGTTTGAAGACATCCCTTCAGGTAACGAGAGCATTTGTAGCTCTGAAGATGACGAAGAAGAGGCAGCAAATCAGCCAAATCCGATGGTGTTAGGTCTTTACTTACGTTTGTGTCACTAACCCAATAATCATGTTGACCTCTTTGTAAATGCTTGTCATCTTTTAGCGTTGGCAAGAACTTTCTATTTGCGTTCACGGTTCCACAAGCGAAAATCAGGTCCTCAAGTAGTTTCACCTGAAAAAGGTAACTATTGAAATAATTGTCAAAATAAACCTTATGTTTGCTGAAATGGAAAGACAAGAGATCAGTATTGATTCTGTCAAACTACCATGATCCGACGAATGTGGGAAACGTAAAACGCAGAGAGCGTGATGGCAGGAGTACTGAAGTGTCTTGTCCTCAGGCCGTCATCGACTACAACGCAAACATGAACGTTGTCAACAAATTTGATCAGCTCAAAGGAAGGAAAATCCCATAAGTGGTGGCATAGGATTTTCTTTGACTATCTTGATTGTTGCGTTGTCAATGCTTTTTTCATTTATAAAGAACTGCAGTCGTCTTCGCGCCCAGACATCGACAAGCTGATTCTGAAAGACTTCCGTAGAGAAGTATATCGGGGCCTACTGGCACCAGCATATGTCAGAGACAAACACAGGCCGGATTCAGTGAACAGCAGCCGTAATTCCGCGGCCTCATCTCCAGGATCTGCATTTATAAAACGCCACAAACCTACAGTCCCGCAGGAAATTCGTCTAGAATCCAGTCGCCATCAACCTGAAAGAAGCACATCAAGAAGATGCTGCAATTGTACCACTAAAATATCTCCCGTGCGTACTGTATGGCAGTGTAGTACATGTAAAGTGCCTCTTCGCTTACGCAAAGGTAAAACATGTTTTGCAGATTTTCATAAAAAATAATATGTTTTTGTTATTTTTGTACGTTTTTAATGATGATTCGTCTAATAAATAACGTTCACAATCATCCTAGTATTATTTATAGCAATAGTCATGGTGGTTAGCGTTGGTGACGACCTCAGTCCTTGAAAGCCTGAATACCTATATTATTTTTCCTCTATTGTCTTTGATATTTCAGTTGTAACAGTTGCTTCAATGAACAGACATTGATAATTATGTTCCTATTGTGCCAGTGTGAACAGACATTGGTAATTATGTTCCTATTGTAAAAGTGTGACTGAAAGAGATAACATATATGATTACTAGCTTAAACCCGCGGCTCACATCGCGTGATGGTTGATTATGATAGATAAGCTTTCTTTCGGTAGTGTGTTATGAGACTGGTTTTGAATGATGAAATAAAATACAATACCTTATTTAGAAACAAACATTTTAATCAACATTATCAGGGAAGTAAGTAGTATAGATCAATTCACACGTAAAAATGCAAACCGTTTCGAAGAATCCAATTACGAAATTCAACAATAATGATTATAATAATACACAGATCGATCACTTTATGTAGTGCGCGAAACGTCATATCGACTTTTTTAAAAAGAGATGTATTAAAAGAAATTTCTTTTTTACTGCTTTATTTAATCTTATATTTCCTTTTTCGTATGCTTATCCTTACAGAGAAAGAGCTGAAGACATTGTAGCACGCATAGGCCAAAGATATGGTCTGTGGCATCACGTTTAGCTGTATGTAACCTCCTTGCTATAGAGTCGCAAACGTCATCGCTGGCCTTCAGTCCGAATTTTTTTATAATCTGACGATTTTCAACCACTATATCTTCCACCCCCTTATAGCTATCGGCATGGAACTGTTGTGGTGTACCACGGGAGACTTCGGACTACAGTTACACACAGACCATTCGTTTGCGTTCTGATTTTCGCTGCAGAGGGAAATATTAACACACACACACACGTAAAATTTTATGTACACCGATAACTTTCCATTCCAATATACTCCATCCTTTTATCATTATCAACTCTCAAGCAACGATGCAACCAATAAAACCACTTTCAAAGAGTAAATGTAATTATTGTTCCGCGTTTCGCGTTATATTCTTCAAATTACTAAATATTTATCAGATCGCTATAAAACCGTGCCTAAAACCTTCCTCAGGTGTAAATTAGTAACTGTAGAAATATTTAAGTCTCTGCGTCTTGTCGTTCGGACATGATAAGCGAACACCGAAGAGGTATTCACATTAATATATATAGATAAATAGCTATCCGATCGCCATAAAACCATTCCTAAAGCCTTACCCGGGTAGACATTAGTAACTGTGCAAATTTATAGCTCTTTATGTCTTGTGGTTCAGACGTGATAAACGTACCCCGAACAGACATTCACATTTATAGATATAGATTTATTGTTTATGTAGGCTGCTGATGGGACTGCCTTGGTAGCAGGAGACTACAGTGTAGCGAGACAAATGCTTTGATAGGTACTTGGGTGAGTGGCTGCAGGTCTCACTCGTGAGAGAGTACTTCCTATGTTATTGCAGATGTATTTCTCGATGTCCCATCTGTGTGTACATGGAGTATGACCTGTAATTGAGGTTCAGTATATTAAATTACCTAAATAGGCTTGTAGCATATAAATGATTTTTCAGAAATTGTTAATGTTTAAAGAAATGTATTCAAACAATACTTATGGCCAGTGTTGTACTGACGACTAGGCCTCACTGGACTGGCACATGAAGCAAACTGGCTAGGTTTCCCGCCAATTTCCTAGTGGCGGAATCGTGGTGCTGACATCTAGCGGTGAAAATTTTAAGTTTTTGCCGCCAAAAAAAATTTTAGCACTTAAATGTCCGGGGAGAGAACATCTTGGATTACGTCATAGGGGAATGGGGAGTAGGAGGGGACGATTCTCCGCCAAATAGTTTGGGCTATTACCAATTTCAGTTAACTGGATAGCGCAGTTTGTTTTTTGTAAATGACAGAATTACCTCCAGGTTAAGGCTCGCCGGAAGTGCAAATTTCTGAAGGCTGTCTAAAACATATTCCATTTTGAAATTGCCTTTTCTTTAAACAACGAGAACAATGATAGCCGTCTTACAATATGTGAAACTGGATGCATGTGTTTGTAATTACTTCGACTGCCACATGGTGAATCTCTGAGATAAATGTATCAGTAGGTAGGCATAATTTTCTAAGTCCTTGCGTGCGGTTTACTCGAGTTAGTGGCTCTGCCTTCCATTATCTGTTGTTTGCATTTTAATATTCGTTCTTCAACTCCGGTAGGACTATTCGACCATTAGGCTAACGAGAAAGGACAGCTGACTCAGTGATCAAGAATCAAGAATCAAGAATTTTATTCACCATAGATCATTGTACAATGATATTGGTTTCGTCATTGGTATATAATACAATATTAAGTATTAAGCACAGATAATGAAGTATAGTAATCTAATGCCGATTAGACATGTTATGCATTCAAACATAGAAATAATAACATACACAAGAAAGTATTATTTAATAATGTCTTAAGCTATATTATTCTGTAAAAATGGTGTAGCAAATCATTTGTATAGCAATTCTTTATACAATTAGATGACACTTAATACAAATAAATCAAATATTATTAATTAAAAGAATTGTTAAATGTTGATATCCTGCTCTGGTATCTCTAGGAATTCTTTAATATCATAAAAAGGATGATCAGAGAGCCAGCTGTACCATTTCAATTTAAACATTTTTATATCCATAGATCTTGCATACGGTGGTAATCTGTTAAAGAGTATAAGAGGGTTCACTTTGTGAGAATTTTTAGTCCTTGACAACCTGTGTCTTGGTATATCCAAGTTATTCCTAGCCCTGGTATCGTGCTCATGTATTTGTCCCCTAGCAACAAATTCTGAGATATTGTTTTTAATATAGAGCACAGACACATAAATGTATAAATTTATAATGGTGAGAATTCTTAGTTTTATGAAGATAGGACGACAATGTTCCCTATGGCCCCTTTTACACATTATGCATAAGACTTTTTTTTGTAGTTTTAAGATATTCTTAGTGTGAGGGGAGTGTCCCCATATAATCAGACCATATGAAATATGGGACTGAAACATCCCAAAATATGTCACTCTGAGGTACTCCACACTCACTACTTCCCTGAGTTTCAAAATGAGGAATGCTACCCGAGATATTTTTTTGCATACATGATTTACATGTTCTTCCCATCCAAGTTTGGAGTCTATGTGAATACCTAGAAGTATTGCAGACTTATTCTCTACTTCTTTAGACATTCCCATTGACAGTTGTTGGGTTTTATTAGGGTTACATAGAAGTTTATTTGCTGAAAACCTTTCTAGGGCCCTGTCTAGATTTTCTTCTGTTAGTTTAGTCAGATCTTTGCTGTTCGGATGTGTGGTAATAAGTGTCGTGTCATCAGCATAGCACACGACTGGGTGGCCTATATTTTGTGGTAGATCATTGATTGCCACAATGAAGAAGAAGGGTCCAAGAATAGATCCTTGTGGAACTCCTGTATTGATGTCCATCAAGGAAGAATTTATATTTCTTACTGATACAAATTGTTTTCTGTTGCTTAAGTAAGAATTTATAACTTCTAATGCACTTCCGCGCACCCCATAGAACTCAAGTTTCCTTAGCAGTATGTTGACTGGGATGCAATCAAAGGCTTTGCTAAGGTCACATAATACCAGAGATACCATGTTATTGCCTTCAAAAGCTGCTAAGGTTTGATCAATAATTTCCAAGACAGCCCCCGTTGTGTTTCTCCCCTTGCGAAAGCCAAACTGGCTGTCGCATAGGATACTGTACCTTTCAAAGTAGCTGCTTATTTGTGTGTGTAGCAGTGCCTCGAATATCTTTGAGAATACTGGGACAATTGACACTGGTCTATAACTTTGGGGAAGTTGTTTGTCCCCTTTTTTGAACACTGGGACAACTTTTGAGATCTTAAGTGTATCTGGGAAAACACCAAATTCCACACATTTATTAAAAATAAATGCTAACGGAGCAGAGACGGAGTGTATTGTCTTTTTGATTACGTAGTTAGATAACCAGTAACAATCCATACTTTTAGATGTTGAAAATTTTGATACAGCTTTTATAATATCACCAGACGTGATATCACTCCAATGAAATACCTGCTCAGCTGACTGTGGTGCTCCAACCATGTCCATTGCAACTGAATTTGTAGTTTCAATACTGTTTTCTATTTCTTTGACACAATTTAAGAAGTAATGATTTAATACTTCAGGGACAAGTTGAGGTGTTTGTGTGTAGTTTGGTGAGTTCTCTTGTTTTATTATTTGCCATGCTGCCTTACATTTATTGGGTGCATTTTGAATATAGTTTTCAACTGCTAGCTTTTTTGCAAGAATAAGCCTAGCTTTGTAAAATTTTTTGCATTTGAGATATGACCTGTAAATGTTCTCACTATTTTCTGTTTTCTGGGGATAGGTATTCTTATGCATATTGAATAGCAAGAGCATGTTTCCTCTGATTTCTGCTAGTTCTTTAGTAAACCAGTTCAGCCTTTTATATTTTGGTGTATGTGGATGCTTGATTTTTCTTATTGGTGAGCAAGAATACCATAAATCTATATACTTTTTAAAGAAGTTATCAAAGTTCATTTCAGCTCCCCTTTTACCAGGTTGACAATCATATACAAAGTCCCAGTTCGCACTACTTAAATTTTCACTGAACATTCTTATATGCTCTTCCTTTTGTCCTCTAATAAGTACTACTTTGGATTCTTCAGTATTAGGCCTAACTGATTTGCTTTTATAGAGTGTGAGGAGTACTGGCTCATGATCAGCTGGCCCCCCACCCACAAGTCTGACTGTAAAATCTTCCCTATGGAAGTTAACAACAATGTTGTCTAGGCAGGCATTCTTTCGGGTGGCACGGTTATTTGTACAGTAGAGGTCTAATGATCTTAGCATATTAATGAATGTCCTTGATACTTGTCTTTGTGTGTTTGCCATTTCTATGTTAAAATCACCACAGATTGCAATTCTAGTCTTACCCTTCAGGATATTTCTAACTACTAATTCACATGTTTCAATAAACAAATTAACATCACCATATGGAGACCTATACAGACTAACTACCACTATATTTTCATTTAATAGTTTTACACAACTGAACTCTCCATCTAGTTCAGAACAATATGAGGATAGATCAATTTTGGTAAATTTTACTCCTTCTTTGACAAAAATTCCAGCACCACCATTCTTTCTTTGTTTTCTACATATTATGTCTCCCACAACATATCCATGAGGAACAAAAACATTTACTTGCTCTTGGCTTAACCAGTGCTCAGATATACATATAATATCTACATTCTCCACATTACACAAATGTTCTAGTTCTAGTAGCTTATTCCTAATGCAACAATGTTAATTTGTAAAAAAGTAATAAGTTTGTCTTTATCTTTAGTCCTCTGAGAGATGTTCCACACTGTTTTTGACATTGTAGGCTCTGTTAATGTCTTTAGTCCTGGCACATTGTGATTGTCTGCATTGTGATAGTCACATACCTGATTTGTTTGTTGACTCACTTTAACTGCTTCCTTCTGTGGAATAGCCGTCGATCCCACCAAAAATCCTGGTCCTTTGGTAGCTGATTCTTTCTTCTTGTTGACCGTCGTATTCCACCTGCTGATTGTTTTGCAGCCTGCTTATAATTTGGACTACTTCTTACTGCAACTGGTTCTTCTTTCTTGTAAGCTGTTTCGTTTCCGGCTCCATTAACTGATTCTGCTAACTTTTGCCCTGCTTTCTTTCGTATCATATTTCCCTGTGTAGTAGTGCTATCCTCAGAGACATGGTTCAGTTCTAAGGATTCTGTTTTTCTTTGTGCAGAATTATTCACCTTATCTGTGCACACTGATACTTTATCTGCTAAAGTTTCTTTCCACTTCAGTGCTATTGCAGTTTTGTTGCCTTTCCTATTACATATTACTGATTTTAGTAGCCTTTTGGCCATTACTTCTTTGCCAGCTGCATTCAGGTGTAGTCCATGTGCTGTATATAAGTCTCTGTCAGTAGGAGTATTAATAAAACAAGCGTTGTGAAAGCCTTTCACTATTTTTTTTAGCTTTCTATTTGTGAACTGAATTTCCTTATTTACACGTGACCATTGAGGTAGGTCTTGTCTGTGTGGTACTCCAGTTACAATTACATTCGTGTTCTTTAATGTAGGCAAGGTTTTTTGGAGACAACGAATTGCAATGTTGGCTTCATTTTTTGCTACATCATTAGCCCCTGCCCAGATAACTGCGAAATCTTCATTTGTCAACTTTTGCAGTTCAGAATCTTGTAATATTACGCTAGTTGGTGCACCTGGCATTACTTTACCTTCAATTTCATATACGTTTGATGCTATGTTTAAAATGTTTCTTGCACAGTCTCTGCCATGGCCATCAGCAGTAATGAATATTTTCGGTTTCCTGCTCGGAGATAGCCTTTCAGTATCACCTGAATCCTTTTCCCCTGCCTCTTTTCCAACTGTGTTTTGTGTTCTTGTATGCACTTTACGTTGTGAATCGTAATTTCTGTCAGACATCTCGAATTTGTTCTTTGTATACAGTTCTTTATTAGGCGATTCACGCTTCTTGAGTTCGTTAGTTAGTTAATTGTTTTCGAACACTTGAGTTCCTTTCTCACTATTCTGAGCTCGTTTTTTAACTTTTCGCACAAGCACGATTTTGAAATGTCTGTTTTGATTTCGGTCACATCACAGTCACTGCACATCCACTTTTTCACTTTGTTTGTTGTATTTACACACGAGTAGTGGCATTTCCTTCTACATTTTACACAACTAATGCCTTTACCTGCTTTTCTGTTACAGTAACACAGTTTATCCCGAGATTCTTCATTTATTCCGCATGTAGAAACCCATATTTCTGATCCGATGGCGGCCATTGTTCACGAGTTAATTATAAAACACAATATGTCCCGATTTTTCAACAGATCGCTGTATTTCTTAGTTACACACACACAGAACAGTTATAAATCCACATGTACACGACATAATTAGTTATGTTTAAGTCCTTTAAACCATCAAAATAACTTCTTTTAGAGCCGCCTAAAATACACTACAAATCCGCCATCCGCCATTAAGACATGTGTCAGCCTTCCTGGTTAAGTGGTGTGCATCAGATCGCATGCCACCAAAGCCTTCACTCTTTTATTTCTTTTTTCTTATCGCAGTGGGAATGTTTCTTACTTTAGTTACTTTTTGATATTAAATTATATTGTTTTTACTTTTTTCAGTATCCTCTTGTAACACTACAGTATATTCCTTTCCTGATACTCCATTGTTTATTATTTTTATGCAATTGTTACTAAATTATTTATTTTAATGATTCTATATATATATCGATTGTCAACTGTATTGTAATGACTGATGTCTGTATTTATAATCCTTGAAGTAAGATGTTACTTACAGTTGCCGCGGTGGAGTAGCCGAGCGGTCTAAAGCACCTCGCTGCGGAGCGTGCGGTTGCTCGCCGTGGAGGTTCGAGTCCTCCCTGGGGCATGGATGTGTGTGTTTGTCCGTAGGTTAGTTTACCTAGGTTTAAGTAGTTTGTAAGCTACGGACTGATGACCACGCAGTTTGGTCCGTTAGATTTACAGACATTTGAACATTTTACTTACAGTTATGAGTTTACTAAATGTGAAACTCATAACTGTAAATAACATCTTGAAGACGAACTTTTATTGTAATTAATCAGTGTTTACGTTTTCTCGTTTCCTGCCCTGCCACTGAAACAAATGTAATTTGCACTAAATGTATATACCATCTGATGATGAGCTGCTAGGCAGCTTGAAACCGGTCATGGTTGAATAAATCTTCATTAAGAAGAAAAAAGGCGACTGGTTGCAGTAAGTTCTGAAACCTGTTTCAAGATACAGTCGCAGGTTCCAACACAATGGATAAAAGTTTTATTACAGTTCATTTAACTTGCAATTTATACTGAACCTGACAGCGTTGTTTGATAGACATACCCCCTCGAAACGAAAAATCTTTCGAGACGAAGTTGAAAAGCGATCCCTTGTCCGTTAGACACATAACACGTTTAAAACTAAAATCCTGATACAGGTGTATTAACATAACAGTGGTGTTTCGCAGTGCATAACGTGTGCATAACTTCGTCTTGTGTAACTGTGAGTGTACTGTAGGAATACCACTGGGGTGTTACACTCTTTAGTAAATAACTAATTACAGTTTGTCAATTTGATATCTAAAAATAATCTTCCTTTGATCACCCATAGCAAAATATAGACATCTTTGGAATTTGTTATTCATCTGACCTCTCATAAAAATAAAAATAATCTTCCTTGGAGGTTGCTATTGTTATAACCTCCCATTAAAATAAAAATAATATAATGTAGGTTACGTACATATTCTGTATTTTGTCCACATGCCATTGGTATCAAACACAGTCTGGATGCTTTGATACATAAAATCTATTAGTCTGTGGAAAAAGGCGTCATCCATGGCAATTCTCTTCCATGGAGAATAAACCAAATCCCACAAATCATCCACAGTTCTCGGAGGTGGGTGGATCCAATTATCCCGCACAGTCTACTTGAGTTTAGCCCATACGGTCTCTATGGGAGAGATCAGGTGAATTTGGAGGCCATGGTAGGCATTGAATAATATTCTCTTTCCTTTGGAAACAGCTATGATTCCTAATGCTGAGCCGCGGTGGAGTAGCCGAGCGGTCCAAGGCGCCTCGCTGCGGAGCGCGCGGTTGCTCGCCGTGGAGGTTCGAGACCTCCCTGGGGCATGGGTGTGTGTGTTGTCCGTAGGTTAGTTTACCTAGGTTTAAGTAGTTTGTAAGCTACGGACTGATGACCACGCAGTTTGGTCCGATAGATTTACAAACACTTGAATTTGAACCTAATGCTGAAGTGCATTAATTATTACCATGTTAGTAAACAAGACGTTCATCGGGTACAAAAGTCGAGGTCCGGGAATGATTACTTAGTGAAGGAAATGTTCGTAGCATTCTGACGTTACAACAACGTGCAGCACCGTTTGCAGCGCGGAGCACACTGGTTTGACAGCGAGGGTTGCGAAGAGTCAACGGGCAGTCGGCCAATGCGGAAGGTTGCAAGTGGAAGGAATGATCGATTGCCATTTTTCCCGTGGAAGGGTGGCATTGTCTTTGATTTTGGATACTGCGCTGCCACCATTAAGAGATGCATAGTGGCACGTGGTGGCGGGTTAAATAGGAGAACGGCGCGATTCGGATGGTGTGTCGACTCCATTTATATTGGTTTTATATCAAAGGTTTGAACACCACAGTGCTTTACTAGGCGGTATGCCGTTGCCTTCCTCCGACCTTCGAACTGACTAACCCAGTCAGTTATAGGGGGACCTACATTTTAACGTGGGTTCCGAACCACGGTGCTACTCGGTATTTTTCACATGAGCAATACTGCCAGAGGTGAAAGAAGTGGAAAATGACAGATAAAAATCCTAGGACCTGGCGGGGATCGAACCCGCGATCTTTAGATTTGTAGTCTGGCACTCTACCACTGTGCAACCGATCAAACGTTGTTCAGAGATCTGAAATTTGTTCATTTGGAGGAATCCAGAGACTGGACTGGTCGAGCTGCAGTGGCGAGCAGGGTCTCGGATGAGGTTTGTCATGGAGACGCGGAATGTGGTGTAGCCATATTATCTGCAGCATTTATGCACTTCTGGGGAGGAACAGTGGTGATTTGTTCTCAACGGTTGCTACAGGACAGTACACGAGCGGTGAGGCGGTGATCGGTTGCAGGTGTCGTAAACACACATTGGGACCGGTTGGGAGTGTATTATTTTTGTTTATTTTAGTACTAGCTAAAAACCAGCGGCTCCGCTCGCGTGTTGGTTGATTATGATAGTTAAGCTAATTTCAGTAGTATGCTATGAGATCAAATCACACGTGAAAATGCACTCGTTTCGAAGAATCCAATCACGAAATACAACAATAATGATTGTAATAATATCACAGATCGATCACTTGATGTAATGCGCGAAACGTCAAATCGATTTTTTTAAAGAGTTGCATTAAAAGAAATTTCTTTTTTACTGCTTCATTTATTCTTATATTTCCTTATTCGTATGCTTATCCTTACAGAAAAGAGCTGAAGACATTGTAGCACGCCGGCCGCGGTGGCCGAGGAGACGGAGGCGCTCCAGTCACGGTCTGCACGGCCACGACAGTCGGGGGTTCGAATCCCCCCTCGGGCATGGATATTTGTGCCGTCCTAGTTCGTATGTAGTTCATAAGTAGTTTGTACGTTTAGGGACTGATGAGCCGGAAATACGTCCCATAGACTGTACAAAATTTTTTTGAACATTGTAGCACGCATAGACCAAAGATATGGTCTGTGGCATCACATTTCGCTGTATGTAACCTCCTTGCTATAGAGTCTCAAACCTCATCGCTGGCTTCAGTCCGATTTTTTTTAATAATTTGACGACTTTCAACCACCATATCACACACCCCCTTATAGCTATCGGCATGGAACTGCTATGGTGTACAACGGGAGTCTTCGGACAGAAATTACAGACAGAACGAAAAATTAACGCACACGCACACACACACACACACACACACACCCACACATACACACGCGCGCGCGTAGAATTTTTTATACACCGGTAACTTTCCATCCCAATATGCTCCACCCTTTTAACATTATCAACCCTCAAGAAACAATGCAACCAATAAAACTGTTTTCAAAGAGTAAATATAATTTTCAAAGAGTAATTTTTGTTCCGCATTTCGCGTTATATTCTTCAAATTACTAAGTATCTATCAGATCGTAAACCTTTCTCGGGTATAAATTAGTAACTGTAAAAATAGTTCAGTCTCTGCGTCTTATCGTCTGACGTGATAAGGGTACACCGTACAGACATTCACATTAATATATATAGATAAATAGCTATCAGATCGCCATAACAGCGTGCCTAAAGCCTTCCCCGGGTAGACATTAGTAACTGTACAAATTTTTATCTCTTTATATCTTGTGGTTCAGACGTGATAAACGTACACCGAACAGACATTCACCTTTATAGGTACAGACGTTGTCTTTGTGTGGGGTGATTTATTTTATCGGCCATGATTTGAGTTTGTGAGCGTTGTGATTTGGAACGGAGCATTGGAGGGAGGGCTAGAAAATCTACCTGTGAAACACTTCACCTGAGTGATTACTTCAATTTTCGTCGTGCGACGATCGAAGGACTTGTTTGTCTGTCATTCTGGGGATGGTCATTTGTTTAAACTTGGGATTTTTGGGGTATTGTTGCTGTTAGAAATAAGAGTGAGGTATGTATTTGCGTTGGAAGCTTGGCGCTCATCTGACCATGCCGTCATATCAACATTGCAGTCACTGTTTGGAAGGTTTTGTGCACTACTGTGAGAGCCGCAGAACCTGGTTAGGGGGGCGTTTTACTGGAAAGACCCCACAGATCGAATATGGATGGCTGCCGCGAGCGGCTCGTTTCTCAGTCTTCCGCAGTTCAGTCTTGATGGCAGACGTGTGTTGCGAGTGCAGTGGAATCGAGGGAGACGATAGGTCTTGAACATAGCCGCAGAATCCACCGCCCTGGGCTCTGAATTATTTGGAACGTGTGTAGAATTTGATTTTGAACAGTAGTCGAAACTCAGAAATTATTCATTACTTTCTTACTTGTTGTTTTTCTTTTTTTTAACAATGAACTTTAATAGCAATTGTGGTGTCGCACAAGTACAAAGTGCGCGCCACCTACTTTCGCCGCGCGCCGCCATGCACGCACGGCGCGGCGTTCTCACGACGACAGCCACGAGCGCCCTCTGCTGCAACCCCGCTCGTGGCCACCACGGAAAGACACCGGTCACTTCGGACTGAGATAGCAACGAGTTAGGACCTTCGTAATCACATAGGCACCAGTGAAGACTTTGCTATTGTACAGGCACTAGGCAGGCCTCTAACAACTATGTATCAACATTCTGCAGTACTCTTTAAAAGTTAAGTATTGTTACATTCTGTGCAATATATATCTCTTTCTAATTTACTCGAGTGTTTATAGTTTCTAGCTGCTCCCCTCCGTACCTGCACGAGCGTGCTGTCTTTGTTCCTGTGTCGGTCTTGTTCCACTCGGCCACCGACACCTACGACGAGGCTGGGACACAAAAGCGGCGACGAAGTCGGGACACAAAAGCAATCATTTTAAGAACATAATCCAAATGATTAAACATTCATATAGCTATTTTGCTAGCAATATGGGGGGCTCGAGCTAATCATAGCAGACGGAGACTAACGGTTCTCGGCAGACGTAAAACTGCAGTGAGAAATAAACAATTTGAGTAAAAACGCAAACCTCGTGTTGTAGTCAGTTATTTAGTAGATGCCGACCTAGTTAAACATTCCCCGACTATGGAATTGAAAATTTAGTTTTACAAATAAAAGTATACGTGTATGGACAGCAACGAGCCAAAGTAGCAGGAATAAGTCATCCCCTAAGACGAAGTTTGTTAGTTTAAGGGTCCGTACCGTTACAGCATGCTGAACTGAACTGGTATTCGATTCGTTCTAAGGTTTCTGCGCCGACATAAGACATTCAACCACAACAACTCACACTTATGTGCCCGCTTCTATTGCGTGTATCTCGAAGCGGGGGCCATGTGGTTGCCCATTTGTGCGTTGAACAATAACAGAACCTTCGCTTGTGTACTCAGTTGTGGTCATTTGTGAAATTGAGTTTCCTCTAATCGAAATTTTCCTAGGCACTCAGAATTGCCTATCTGCTCACGGCTTGATCGTCAAATAAACGAGAGCACGGTGGGGCCTGATTTCATAGTCGTTTAATCGTCTAAGAACAGCAACTGAAAAGCTCTCTCTAGATCACGGATGTTTGAGAGGCGGCCGCGGTGGCCGAGGGGACTGAGGCGCTTCAGTCACGATCTGCACGGCCACTACGGTCGGGGGTTCGAATCCCCCCTCGGGCATGGATATTTGTGCCGTCCTTAGGATTAAGTAGTTCATAAGTAGTTTGTAAGTTTAGGGACTAATGACCCCGCAGTTAAGCCCTATAAGCTGTACAAACATTTGAACATTTGATGTTTGAGAAAGGTACAGTCAGGGGCCCTCTTACCAATTCATCGTCTTCTCCTTGAGTAGAGACTAGCAGTCTTCCAGGTATCGGACGTCTGCATAGCCGGCCGCGGTGGCCGAGGGGACTGAGGCGCTCCAGTCACGGTCTGCACGGCCACTACGGTCGGGGGTTCGAATCCCCCCTCGGTCATGGATATTTGTGCCGTCCTTACTATAAGGTAGTTGATAAGTAGTTTGTAAGTTTAGGGACTGATGACCCCGTAGTTAAGTCCCATAAGCTTAACAAACATTTGAATCGTCTGCTTATGTCACAATTATCTGTGAATCGTGTGATCCATCTCCTTGCTGTGGAAACATCAAAACCAAAACGACGTCCTATCTCAGATGCAATAACACAGCTTTCCAAGAGAGCAATTATGCGCTCGCGAACGTTGACATCAATCATTTTTAAGTAGACCTATGACGTGTGCTAATCAGTTAATACACTTCTCTTAGTTGAAAACTACAGAGACACCACGTTGCAGTCGAAGTTATTACAAACATAATACTTCCATTTTCAATGTTATTACTATGAACACGTGTCTGTCTCATTAAAGATTAGATTACTATAAAACCGAATCTTCTGAAAACCTATAAAAGCCGACAACTGCACAATTTATAGGGAACTAGCTTAAACCCGCGGTTCCACTCGGTTGGTTGATTATGATAGATAAGCTATCAAAATTCAAATGTTTGTAGAACTTATGGGACTTAACTATGGGGTCATCAGTCCCTAAGCTTACAAACTACTTATGAACTACCTAAGACTAAGGACGGTACAAATATCCATGCCCGACGGGGGATTCGAACCCCCGACCGTAGTGGCCGTGCAGACCGTGACTGGAGCGCCTCAGTCCCCTCGGCCACCGCGGCCGGCGATAAGCTATCTTTCAGTAGTGTGCTATGAGACAGGGTTTGAAGGATGAAATGAAATACAATACCTTCTTTAGAAACAAACATTTTTAATCAACATTCAAGTAAAAAAATAAAATTATTCGTATGCTTATCCTTACATAGAAAGAACTGAAGACATTGTAGCAAGCATAGACCAAAGATATGATCTGTGGCATCACGTTTCGCTGCATGTAACCTTCTTGCTATAGAGTCGCAAACGTCATCGCTGGCCTTCAGTCCGAATTTTTTTATAATCTGACGACTTTCAACCACCATATATTCCACCCGCTTACAGCTATCAGCATGGAACTGCTATGGTGTACAACTTGAGACTTCGGACAACAATTACACACAGACCATTCGTTTGTGTCCTGTACTTTTCCCTGCAGAGTGAAATATTAACACACACACATGTAGAATTTTATACGCACCGATAACTTTCCATCCCAACATACTCCAAACTTTTATCATTATCAACCCTCAAGCAACAATAAAACCATTTTCAAAGAGAAAATATAATTTTCAAAGGGTAATTATTGTTCCGAATTTCGCGTTATATGCTTCAAATTACTAAATAGCTATCAGATCACTATAAAACCGTGCCTAAAACGTTCCTGAGGTATAAATTAGTAACTGTACAAATATTTAAGTTTCTTGTCGTTCGGACGTGCTAAGCGTACACTTAACAGACATACACATTAATATATATATTGATAAATAGCTATCCAATCGCCATAAAACCGTGCCTAAAGGCTTCCCCGGGTAGACATCAGTAACTGTACAAATTTTTAGCTCTTTATGTCTTGCGGTTCAGACGTGATAAACGTACACCGAACAGACATTCACATTTGTAGATATAGATTAGTATTTACAGTATTACCTGCAAGAGGTCAAAAAATGCATTGACTGCAGTGGAATTCGAAAGCGCGATTGTTGCGCACATCAACCGTCAGCATATCCACTCACCCAATGAAACATATGTAAGAAGTTCGTTGCAAAACTGTACCCACGTGAAATTCTTATACCTCAACCGTATCTATGTGCTCAAACGACGTTTCCCAAAATAAATATGTGAGTTAAAGTGCAATGAATCTCCACATATACTGTATCTTAACTATTGTATTGCTTCTATTTGACGATGTCAGAAGCAAGCTGAAGCTGCTCAGGCCGCTACAGTTGGCAACACTCGCGCTTATGAGCTTGGGCATGCGCAATGCTCTGTTCTTGGACTGTAAATTATTCGGGCCGGGTAATGTTTTCGGTCCCCATTGTACATCTTACTTTGATACTGAAGTATCATATAGAATTGCATGGTTATGTTATTGTTTCTTTTGTTTACAGAAAGAACTATTCGCCTCGAAGGCAGAAAGTGCTTCCGACGGTATGCGCGAGAGGAAGATGTCTTCGTCCTCCACGGGTAGCATGAAGAATAAGTGGCTCAAGGCCTTCAAGAGCCTCAAAGCTAGCAACACCGGCGAGGGCACTCTCAAAGAGACAGAAAAGTAAGTCATTCACTTCAGACATGTCAGTTCCATTCGCTTGAACTGCACAATACAGAGACACATCCTTAGATTTTTACCCTACTAAAGTATCGAGTCAAAACATTGTGCACATTTATCATAATGTCAGTTCTCACAGTTCGAAAAGTTTGTTCTGCAACGAAAATGAAAGAATTTCTTCAAATTTTCATCCCATAACTTTCATTAAAATGCTTCATTAAATGTTTACCTATTGCAAGAAAAAATGTGTAATTTCTGTCGAATGCAGTAATATAAATAAAATCTAAGACCTCTTATTCTTCTTCAAGGTCAACATCGTGCAGCTGAAACACCCTTGATTTTTCTTAGCGGGCCAACCATTTGCTGTTATTCTTTGTCGCCAGATAATCAACAATAGTTTCAAAAAGTAAAGTAATTAATCAAGTCAAAATTGCTATATACAGAGTTAGTTAGGAGGAAAGGTACATGTTTTGTGCTATGATACTATTGGTGATTCTGAACAAAAAAGTCTAGTGATCATATCCGTTAAGAATGAAACTTTCACTCTGCAGCGGAGTGTGCACTGATATGAAACTTCCTGGCACATTAAAACTGTGTGCCGGAACCGGGACTAGAACCTGGGACCTTTGCCTTTCGCGGGCAAGCGCACTACCGACTGTGCTATTCCGACACGATTCACGATGCCGACTCACAACTTCCGCCAGTACCTCGCATCCTACTTTCCAAGGAGTGCTAGTCTTGCATGGTTCGCAGGAGAGCTTCTGTGAAGTTTGGAAAGTAGGAGGCGAGGTACTGGCGGAAGTAAAGTTGTGCGTCGGCATCGTGAGTCGTGTCGGATAGCACAGTCGGTAGTGCGCTTGCCCGCGAAAGGCAAAGGTCCCAGGTTCGAGTCCCGGTTCCGGCACACAATTTTAATCTGCCAGGAAGTTTCATATCAGCGCACACTCCGCTGCAGAGTGAAAGTTTCATTCTGGAAACATCCCTTAGGCTGTGGCTAAGCCATGTCTCCACCATATCCTTTCTTCCAGGAGTGCTAGTCTTGCACGGTTCGCAGGAGAGCTTCTGTGAAGTTTGGAAAGTAGGAGGCGAGGTACTGGCGGAAGTAAAGTTGTGCGTCGGCATCGTGAATCGTGTCGGGATAGCACAGTCGGTAGTGCGCTTGCCCGCGAAAGGCAAAGGTTCCAGGTTCGAGTCCCGGTTCCGGCGCACAGTTTTAATCTGCCAGAAAGTTTCACCATATCCGTTACTAGGTGAACCAGCGAACACAACCAGGAACTGGAAAAGTGTAGCGTCGTCTGTACTAAGTGTGTCAGTACACAGTTAACTAGTGCATTGTGTAGTTGTTTCCCTCAAGTCAAAGTACGACAGTGCCTGTCGTCCTCCATTCGTCCTCCATGCTGTTATCGCGTTGTTACGTCAACAAAGAATACAGTTTAGTGTTGTGAAAATGCCACGGATCTTCTCACATGCAGAGTATGCTCTCATAAAGTTTGTCTATGTGTGTTCAACGTGAATTCCATAGCTGCTGTGTGAAAATACCAACACCGATTTCCGAATCGCAGAGTGCCAGACAGGAGGGTGTCTCACGGACTGCATAAGCGTGATACGCTTCCCAGCGTAAATGTTGTCTTTGAGCGCCCCTACTATAAACTCTCAATCAGGTTTATTAGGTCCTTAAAGTCGTGGTACGTAGCCCAACTACTAGCTCTAGATGAATTGCTCCCCTACTTGGTATACCACAAACATTAGTGATGCGCACAGTACACTAGGCAGGTCTGTACCCATTTCATAGGCAGAGTGTTAATGGATGACTGCCAATGATTCATTAATTCCAAGAATTCTGTTCACTGATGTGTCAAAATTTACCCGAAACGGAATCAACAACAAGCGAACTGTCATGTATGGACAGATGAAATAGTGCACGCTACTGTGGAAACAAATTTGCAATGACTATTTGTCGTGTACTGGTGGTTCGCCTGACGAGCGAACAACCCGCAATGCAGGATACCAGCGCAGGGATGCAGAACAGTGAGGCGCACCACAGCGGCGGTTCCGGAGTCAGCAGAGGACGCAACGAGCACCGCCAGACACTGCACTAAACCGGGACTATTTTCCTCCGCACAGTCACGCGAGACCAGCTCGAGACTGCCACGTATCACTGCGCGCCGACTATTTAGGGGGGCGCAGTGCAACACGACGTCAGTTCCCCGCCGACCGCGTTCCAGAACCATAGCTGAGGGAGAAGAGTCTCTGCCAGCGACGCCGCGCCTCCACGACTTCCCGCAACGAAATACGTCGTCCGGCTCCATCTCCCTGGCCATTCTGTCAAGGCTGTCGTCATCTCCCTGCCTTATACCTAATTGGCGAAGAAGAAAACTTTTAGTTGCTGTTTGTTGTTTTTACCTTAGTTTCAGAAGTTTGTTAGTTTGTTTTGTTTCTAGAAGTTGATTAGTTTGTCTTGTCAATAAACAAAATTTCAGTATCAGATAGTGTCTTTCAGTTATTATCTCCGAGGCGATATATAGCAGTGGCGACGATTTTTCTTTTTCTTTTCCCGACTTAGGTGGTCAAGTAGGTTGTCTTTTTTTGTCTTCTTGCTCGTTGTTTACCCTGGACGGTCAACCACGTCACCGCAACCCCTGACATCAAATTTCGCTTCTCTTACGGGACATGCAGTTGGTCCAGCAGGGACTTGTACAGGCAATGGCGGCCGTTAGCACTTTAGCTACGGACGGAGCCTACCGCACGCATCGTTCTCCTCCAAGTGTTCCGGGGGGGGGGGGGGGGGTCCACCCTTCCCAGCGTTTAATAGACTGGTGGAATCTTGGGCAAACCACATGGCCCGCCATGAACAACATTTCTTGGCGTACGGTATCTCTGGTGAGGCCGAACGTAGGGCTTTCTTCCTCGCCTACGTTGGTCCTGAGGGTTACCGTCTTCTTAAGCAATTGAAACCGGAGCACGAACCACACGTCCTACGAATTGAAGTTTTGCTTGCAAGACTACTTTGACTCATAAGTACATGAACACACCAGATGTATTGAGCAGCATTGGCTGTTAATGTTTTATTTAAAAAAAAAACGAGATCGATTTCAATCAAATAGTTTTAAGGACACTGAAGATGGTCACTATTTGATTGAAATCGATCTGTTGTTTTTAAATAAAACATTAACAGCCAATGCTGCTCAATACATCTGGTGTGTTCAACATTCATCATTGTGTGGTCGTTGAGCACCATCCTGGAAATGGAATAATAAGTACATGTTACGACAGCTCGACACAAATTCTTTAGCTGTCACAAGAAGTAAGGTGAGTCGTATCGGGAATGGATCGCTACCCTCCTTGCCTTATCAAGGGACTGCAGATTGCCGGCCGCGGTGGCCGAGGTGACTGAGGCGCTCCAGTCACGGTCAGCACGGCCACTACGGTCGGGGGTTCGAATCCCCCCTCGGGCATGGATATTTGTGACGTCCTAGTTTGTAAGTAGTTCATAAGTAGTTTGTAAGTTTAGGGACTGATAACCCCGTAGTTAAGTCCCATAAGCTTAACGAACATTTGGACTGCAGATTTCGATGTGCCAAAGAAAGCTGCCAACAATCGTATGCGGCATCGCTCGTGAGGGATATGATCTTGGTTCATGCCCCCGACGAGGGCCTCCGGAAGGATTTACTAAAGCTTCGGGACCCCTCCTTAGAAGCGTGTCTTCCAGTTATTCGGGCGTTTGTACAGTCCGCCTCCTTCCATGAGCCATTTCAGGTGCATGTGGCCCGCCCCACCCGCCGACAGACACCTCCTCATCTTCCTTCTGGTAAACAAACCTCCTTGACTCGCGGCCTTACTCAGCTATCCTCTTGCAAAGACTGTTTTGTCTTACACCCTAGGCATCAGTGTCAGTTTCGCTGTACCAAATGTAAGTCATGTGGCGAAACGGGGCACAGGGCCGAAGTCTGTCGTGCTTCCTCCAGGATGCAAGTTGACTATTCTCAGGTCGATACTGCTGCAGACGTCGACCCAGGCACGACTTATCAGGAGACACTGGGTCTACCTCTTCTATCATTGTGTGGCAAACTTACCAACGCTTGGGCTCTCCTCCTCTTCAACCATTCACCAACAACCTTCGAAGTTACAGCAATGACATAGTGATGGTTAAAGGCCAGTTTACAACACTCATCAAACATGGCGCCGCCGGCCGCGGTGGCCGAGGGGACTGAGGCGCTCCAGTCACGGTCTGCACGGCCACTACGGTCGGGGGTTCGAATCCCCCCTCGGGCACGGATATTTGTGCCGTCCTTAGTATTAGTTAGTTCATAAGTAGTTTGTAAGCTTAGGGACTGATGACCTCGTAGTTAAGTCCCATAAGTTCTACAAACATTAAAAACATGGCGCCACAACTTCCAGAATGCGTCTCCTTGTCATGGATACATCGGGAGTGACGAACTTGCTGGGTCTTGCCAGCCTTGCTAGCCTTGAGGCTGGAAGTCCACGATACCACTAGGAGCATCCAGCCATGATTTGCAAGTTCCTATCTCCAGACTCTTCGCACCAAGTATCATTCCGTGTTCGACCCTTCTACTGCTGGTGTCCAAGGGTTTGAGGCACGCATCACTCTCCTTCCGATGGCCGTGCCCTAGTTCTTCAAAGCCCGGTCTGTACCATTCGCTGACAAATTGCAGGCAGAGCTCCAACGTTTGCAGGGAGCTGGCGTCTTAACACCTGTCTCTAACAGTTTATGGGCACGCCCACAGTATCGGTAGACAAACCGGATGGTTCCATCAGTGTATGTGGTGGTTCAGTGAAACCATCAATACCCAGTCGATTGCTGATACATATCCCATTCCCAAGGTCGACAAGATCCTCACTCGCCTCGGTGGGGGCAAACTCTTCGCGAAAATCGACGTCAAGGACGCATATTTACAGCTTCCTTTAGACGAGGCGTCCCGAAACTTGCTGGTTATGACACTCCTTTTGGTCTTTTCCGCTATAATAGGCTCCCCTCTGGGATCGCGAGTGCCCCAGCGATTTTCCAGAGGTTCCTCGAAACTCTTACAAGGGACGTGCCTTGCACTGTCAAATACCTGGATGACACCACTGTTGCCGGACAGTCGGCTCAACACCTAGGGGACAACCTGGACATACTTTTTTCTGTTCTTCAAACGGCCAACCTTCACTGCAATTTGGAAAAATGTCAATTTTTTCTCCCTCAGGTCGAATATTTAGGCCACGTCCTCAGTGCCACGAGTATTCGGCCGCTGCCTCATGTCCAGGCCATGCAGGATTTAACATCCCCTTCGGACGTCAAGCAGCTGCAATCCATATTGGGCTACCTGAATTATTACAGGACATTCATTCCACATTCCTCAACCATCGCAGTCCCATTGTACCGTCTCTTACGTAAGAATGTGACGTGGAATTGGGACACGGCATGTGAAAGTGCCTTCCGCAATCTCAAGCAGGCCTTGCTTCAGCCCACATGTCTTATGGCCTTCGATCCATCACTCCCTCTGATTGTTGTGGCAGATGCCTCTGATTATAGTGTGGGTGCAGTCCTTTCGCACAGTGTCGATGGGCTGGAATGACCAGTTGCCTTCGTCACCAAAAAATTGACACCGGCACAGTGCAACTATGGGCAGATTGAAAAAGGAGGCCTTGGCCATAGTCTTCGTTTAAAAAAAAAGTTCCATGACTATGTTTATGGTCGGCATTTTACCATCTTGACTGACCACAAACCCCTGCTGCTTCTCTTTCGGTGTGATGCAAACATCCTTGCCAAAATGGCTAGACGCCTCCAATTGTGGGCATTAATTCTGCCTAATTACTCTTATGATATTGAGTATCGCTCGATGACCAACCATACCAATGCCGATCTCCTCTCCTGGCTCTCAGGATCCTTTGATGCTGACACAGAAGTGTGCTGCCACTTACACGCAGAACAACACACTCTCACGTCCCCTTCCCATTGACGCAAAACTAGTAGCCAAGAAGTCTGCAGCGGACCCAGTCCTGCGCGAGATCATCCGGCTGGTTCAGTAGGGTTGGCCATCGGATCGACGGCAGGTGGTTACCCCAGGGGTTCAAAATTATTGGTATCGACGCCACGAAATCTCTGTCTGTGATTGTGTTCTTCTCATCCAGGGCGAAAACAGCCGACCACTGGTTGTCATTCCTCCCTCCCTACAACATAAAATCCTCAACCTGCTTCATCGTGGTCATTGGGGAGCCGTGCTCACAAAACGCCTTGTATGTCAACATGTCTTCTGGAAGGGGATCGACGCGGATATCTTCCAAAGCAAACAAGCTGCTCTGGCACGTTGGTATTTCCCATGGCCAGACACATCAACACCTTCGTCCAGGCTCCATTTGGACTTCGCAGACCCCTTTCTGGGTTCCTCGTGGTTTACTGCAGTTGGCAGTGAGTTTCCTTACGTCTCTCGGATGTCCTCCACATCATCGACCCACGTCATCCAGGCGCTCACTCGCATCTTCGCCATTGAAGACCTACCAGAGACAATTGTGACCGACAATGGTCCTCAGTTTACGTTCGCAGAATTCACGCCTTCGGTACATCCAATGGAATTGCCCTGGTACACACAGTGCCTTTTCACCCCGCGTCCAGGTTCGTACTGACTTTCAAGAATCAAATGTCGAAGCTCTCCGCACACCACTCACTGGAGGATGCTTTGTTCACCTTTTTGGGCTCTTACAGGACAACTCCACACGAGGAAACCATTCCGGTGGAGCGACTCCATGGGCGCCCACAGCGTTCGCTCCTCTCCCTCCTCCATCCACAATGACCTGTAGAGCACACTGGGTGAGGTCAGCGATAACAGTTTGGTATCCTCAATGATGTATGGGTCCTGATGTTCTCCCGCCACGGTGGTGGTCACAAAACTACTGGGATGAGCAATGGTGGAGGTTCCACTTTCAGATGGCTGACTTTGCTGCAAGCATCTGAACCAGGTGCCCCCCCCCCCCCCAGGTGCCGTCAGTTGACTACTGCAGCCGATTCACAACCTTTTGTTGTGGCAGGCCCGTTGACCAGGCAGCCGGGAGGCCCTGAAGGACCAACCCCTTCTACAGCCCCTCCAACGTCAATGGACAATGGTGGGTAGCCAACTCCTGCACCCTGGCCAATACCGATGGACGTCGACCACACGCCTCTGGCGAACCACACACTGTTGGGCTCATCCGATGCCATGGACGTCGATCCGGACTCCGACACTGGCCACCGTCTCGCTCATCTCTTTGCAGGGGAGGAATGTCATGTACCGGTGGTTCGCCTGACGAGCGAACAACCCGCAATGCAGGGTACCAGCGCAGGGATGCATAACAGTGAGGCGCACCACAGCGGCGGTTCCGGAGTCAGCAGAGGACGCAACGAGCACCGCCAGAGACTGCACTTAACCGGGACTATTATCCTGCACAGTCACGTGAGACCAGCTCGAGACTGCCACGTATCACTGCGCGCCGACTATTTAGGGGGGTGCAGTGCAACACAACGTCAGCTCTCCGCCCACCGCCTACGAGAACCATAGCTGAGGGATCGCAACCGACGCCTCTGGGAAAGTCTCTGCCAGCGATGCCACTCCTCCAAGACTTCCCGCAACGGAATACGTCGTTCCTCTCCGTCTCCCTGGCCATTCTGCAAGTCTGGCTTATACCTAATCGGTGAAGAACAAAACTTCTAGTTGCTGTTTGTTGTTTTTGCCTTAGTTACAGAAGTTTGTTAGTATGTTTTGCTTCCAGAAGTTGATTAGTTTGTCAATAAACGCAATTTCCGTATCAGATAGTATCTTTCAGTTATTATCTCCGAGGCGAGATATAGCACTATTCTCAGAGTCACCCTCATGAACCACAGACATTGCCGAGGAGGAGTGGCTTGCGTGCCTGAACGATAGTGACAGCCGCACAGTAGGTGCAACCACAGCGGAGGGGTGTCTGTGGCGAGGCCAGACAAACGTGCGGTTCCTGAAGAGGGGCATTTTCAGTAGTTACAGGGGCAACAGTCTGGATGATTGAAGGAGCTATCCTTGTAATATCAGCTAATATGGCTTTGCCATGCAGTTACTGCGAACAGCTGAAAGCAGTCGGACGCTACAGTCGTTAGTTTTCCTGAGGACATGCAGCTCTCTACTGTATGAATGTATGTGATGGCATCCTCTCGGGTAAAATACTCTGGAGGTAAAATAGTCCCCCATTCGGATCTCCAGGCGGGGTCTACTCAGGAGGATATTGTCCAACAAGGAAACCAAAACAGGCTTTCTACGGAGCGGAGCGTGGAATGTTCTAACCCTTAATCGGTTGCTAAGTTAGAAAATTTGAAAAGAGAAATGGATAGGTTAAAGTTAGATATGGTGGGGATTAGTGAAGTTCGGTGGTAGGATGAACAGGATTTTAGGTGAGGCGAGTACAGGGTTACAAATACCAACTCAGCTGGTGGGAACACAGGAGTAGGTCTGATAATGAATAAGAAAATAGGAATGCGGGTAAGTTACAATGAACAGCATAGTGAACGCATTATCGTAACAAAGATAGACATGAAGCCAACACAAACCAGAGTAGTAAAAGTTTTATGCCAACTAGCTCTGCCGATGATGAGGAGATCGTACAAATGTATGAAGAAATAGAGGAAATTATTCAGAACGTTAAAGGAGAAGAAAACTTAATTGTGATGGTGGATTGGTATTCGCTGACAGGAAATGGAAAAGAAAGAAATATAGAAGGTGAACATGGACTGGGGAAAAGGAATGAAAGAGGAGATCGCCTAGTAGAATTTTGTGCAGAGCACGATTTAATCATCACAAACACTTGGTTTAATCATAACGAAAGAAGCTTATATTCGTGGATGGGACCAGATTGACTTTATAATGGTTAGGCATAGGTTTAGAAACCAGGTTTTAAACTGTAAGACATATCCAGAGGCAGATATAGACTCTGACCATAACTTATTGGTTATGAACTATAGAGTAAAACATAAGAGACTGCAAAAAGGTAGAAAATTAAGGAGATGGAATCTCGACAAATGGATGGAACGACAGGTGGCTGAGAGTTTTAGAGAGAGCATTTTGGCATGGATTATCTGAAACTGGGGAAAGTGATACAGTAGAAGACAAGAAAAGCAGCTGTGTGAAAATCAAGACCTCAATTGGAAAACCAGTATAAACAAAGTTGGGAAAGCTGAAAGATGGAATTAATATATATAAGGCCTGTACAAAGGAAATAAATTTGAAGGCAGGATTCTAGAATTGGAAGACGAAGTAGAGGAAGATGAGATAGGAGATACTATACTGCGTGTATAACTTGACAGAGCATTAAATGATTTGAGTAGAAACAAGGCCGCTAGAGTATTTGATATCCCGTCAGAACTACTATTATCGTTCGGAGAGCCAGTAATGAACAAATTGTTCCACCTGGTATGCAAGATGCACGAGACAGGGAAAATATCGTACTTCAAGAAGAATATAGTGATTCAAATTCGCAATAAAGCAAGTGTAGACAAACGTGAAAATCACAGAACTAAAAGTTTAATTAGTCATGGTTGCAATATTCCAACCCGAATTATTTACAGACAAATGGAAAAACTGGTGGAAATCGACATTGGGGAAGTACAGTTTGGATTTAGGAGAAATGTAGGAACACGCGAGGCAATACTTACATTACGACTTATATTAGAAGATAGGTTAAGGAAAGGCAAACCTACGTTTTTAGCGTTTGTGCATCTGGAGAAAGCGTTTGACAATGTAGACTGGAATAAAATTATGCAAATTCTGAAGGAAGCAGGGGTAAAATATAGGGAGCGAAGAGTTATATTCAAATTGTACAGAAATCAGACAACAATTATAAGAGTCGAAGGACATGAAAGGGTAGCAGTGGTTGGGTAGGGAGTCAGACAGAGTTGTAGCTTTTCCCCAATATTGTTCAATCGACACATTGAGCGATCTGTGAAGGAATTCAAGGAGAAATTTGTAGAGGGCATTAAAGTCCAGGGAGAGGGAGTAAAAACCTTGCAATTTGCTGACGACATAGTAATTCTATCAGAGACAGCAAAAGACCTGGAAGAGAAATTAAATGGAATGGACAGTGTCTTGAAAGGCAGGTATAAGATGAACATTAACAGGAATAAAACGAAGGTAATGGAATATAGAGTCAGAAAATCAGTCGAGCTGAAGGAGTTAGATTAGGTAATGAGTTGATAAAAGTTGTAGATGAGTTTTGTTAGTTTGGTAGCAAGATAACTTCTGACGGCTGATGTAAAGATGATATAAAATGCAGAATGGCTATGGGAAGAAAAGTGTTTCTGAAGAAGCGAAATTTGTTGACATCCAATATTAGTTTAAACGTCAGGAAGTCCTTTCTGAAACCATTTGTCTCGAGTGTAGCATTGTAGGGGAGTGAAACGTGGACACTAAGGAGTTCAGACAAAAAGATGATAGAAGCTTTCGAAATTTGGTGCTACAGACGAGTGATGAAGATTAGATGAGTAAATCACGTAACTAATTAGGAGGCGCTCAAAAGAATTGTGGAGAAAAGGAGTTTTTGGCATATACTGACGAAAGGAATAGGTTGGTGGGACACATTCTGAGTCATCGAGGAATCGTCAACTTTATATTAGAATGAAGTGTGTGGGGTAGAAATCGTAGGAGACCGAGGGACGAACTCAGTAAGCAGATTCAAAAGGATCTAGGTTGCCGTACGTATTCTCAGATGAACATGCTTGCACAGGACAGGTTTGCATGGAGAGCTTCTTCAAACGAGTCGGCGGACTGAAGACCAAAACATCAACATTCTCAGATAACGTGCGGTTTAATTGATGGCAAACTCATCGGTCCAAATTGGGACACGTTATCTTCAGTTTTTTCAAAACGTGTACCATAATACCTGCAGAATATTCCTTTGGCAACACCAGCTCGTATATACTTTCAGCCTGACAGAGCTCCTACACATTCAGTATGGCGTGACACAGTCTCTTAACATAACGTATCCTGGTTGTTAGATCGGTCGCCGGGGAGTGATTGCTTGGCCACCGAGGTCAGCCGATCTTACTCCATTGGATTACTGTTTGTGAGAGTGGCTAAAAGGGAAGTATACAAGCGCTGATTGGACGCAAGAGAGGAACTTCTCGCTCGCATTTTTCATGCTTGTGCTGAAGTAAAGGAATGGAGAACTGAGCTCCGATCAATAACGTAATACCTTTCTACAAGAGCAACAAGATTCATTGAAGTTACTGCCTATTTGAACATCTTCAGTGAGGAAACTTACACAATAAAACAAACTATAACATTACCATAATGTACTGTCGCCTGCACTTTTCGCGTTCCTAGTAGTTTTCATTGGTTTACCCGAAAACGTTTAAGAAGCTGGTATATGCTTATTAGAAATGTTTTGTTTGGAATCATCAGTATTATATCCCTCAAAGCATGTACCTTTCCTTCTGACTCACTCTGTATATATACGACAGACGTTTTGATCTTCACCAGTAGAAACAACGTCAGCAAATCAAATAAAACTTAACGTCTGCGATGATTTTACATTGCTATGTTGCATACCGGTACTATATTGCATACACTTAGAAATATGTAACAGTTCGCTGGGCTGTGTATGAATGTTTCGTTTTTTTACTTATGATTTATGTGGAACTGTTACACTGACACTTTACTACAGGAACTTATAACTGTCCATCTAGAGCATGTGATGCTGTATTTGTTTTTTGTACACTGCACATATTACGAAATCTAACTGTATACCTGACGATATTGAAAGCAAAGTACACTATTGTGATTTAGTTTAAAATATATGGATCTCTTCTGATACTCTAGACTATTATAAACTAGAATGATACAGCCAGTTGCATAGAATTTGTATGGATTTTCCCCTCAACGGAATGCGTACTAATAGTAATGAGTCAAGAGAAGTTGATAATATTGTACTTGATGTTGTTTCAAAATGCTATGTGGCTCTAGAAGGCACATACTTCTCGTCATCGGGATTCACCACCAGAGTAACCTGACTTTCGTTGGCAAGGCAACATATTTACTTACCTTCTGATAATCGACACACGTTAGCCATGACTTAAAGTGTTTTACATTGCAATAACTGTAGATGGATAGGAATTCACCATCTCTCGCAGCGAGATCTTTGGAGTCGGAGCACATATTCTGAACAGATAAAACTGCCGCAAGAAACAGGCCTGGAATTTTCTAAGGAAAATATCCCCTGATTTAGTTTTTTTATGACCATGTCTTAGTACGATACATACAGGACCACGCCTGTTTTTGATCAATTAATACTAAGTTCATCACCTCCAGACGTCAATTTTTAGTTTAATTTATTCTCATAAACGGATTTGGTTACAAACTTTCGCCATCTTGCGGCCCCAGACCAGACGTAACAAGTGGTCAATGAATATATGTTTATGATCAAAACTGAATAACACTACTGCTGTATTGAGAAACACGTTGTCCATGTCCTGTGTAACCACCTACCTCCACATTAGGAAGTATTAATGTGTGTAACTGGCACGCCATATTACTGCCTGAAATACCTGTTCACAACTAACAACTCGTTAGTCTCCCAAACGTCGAATATGTATTCGGACACTTTGAACATGGTGCATCCAAATTTGTGAAAATATCTGCACTATTTTCAGTTCATATTGGGTAAAGGAAGGAGGGAAGTTTGAAGTTTAACATCTCGTCAACAGCATGGTCATTAGAAACGGAGCACAAGCTCGTATTTTTTGTTAAGGACGAGGAAGAAAATCGGCTGTGGCATTTCGAAGGAGCCATCCCCGCATTTGGTTGGAGTTCTTTAGGGATATCACAGAAAACTTAAATCAGAAGGTCTCGAATTGGGTTTTAACCATCGTCCTCACGAATGTAAATCCAGTATCCTAAGTGCAAAGGTGAGAAATGTTAACGTTCTCTCAAAATAACGTTATGAGATTACGTTTTGGATAACACATTAACTCCAGTAACATTTTCAGATATAACTAAAAACTACTTAGAAAAGTTAACCCAGTTGCAATAGAGGCCTTCGCAAATCTAGGTGCAGAAAATACAGTTTATAAATATATTACTTTCTTTAGACACATTTTCCGTGCTCTTTGAAAGCTACTCGCTATTAGAACTCTAAAAACTAGGTACTAACAGGCAGCCTGGGTGGTTGACAAAAGGGCGCATTGAGGCGCTACGCTACGATGCGCGAGGTCGTTGCCCGTCAGGGTTTCGAATCCTCCCTCGGGCATGAATGTATGTGCTGTCTTGAGTATAAGTTAGTTCATAAGTAGTTAGTAAGTTTAGAGACTGATTACCCCGCAGTTAAGTCCCATAAGCTTTGCAAACATTTGATTTTGTTGACTATAGGAATAATATTATCATTTAATACAAAACGGTAATAAAATCAAAATGTTAGAAGCAGTCAGAATCAAGCTGCAATAGCCCATTACAAACAGTATTCCGAGTTCCTTAAAAATGTTATTAAGAAGGCAAAAAGTATGTGGTATGCAAAAAAGGGTAGCTAATTCTCAGGATAAAATCAAAACCATATGTTCAGTCGTGAAGTAAGTATCTGGTCAGCAGCAAAAAGTTGAATATATAAATTCAGTGCGTAATGGAAATTTTTCTTTTCAAATCAAATCAAATGTTTGTTGAGCTTATGGGACTTAACTACGGGGTCATCAGTCCCTAAACTTACAAACTACTTATAAACTAGCTAATACTAAGGACGGCACAAATATCCATGCCCAAGGGGGGATTCGAAACCCTAACCGTAGTGGCCGTGCAGAACGCGACTGGCGTGCCACAGACCGCTCGGCCACCGCGGCCGGCTAAATTTTTCTTTTACTAATAAGTCAGATACGAGGATTGGAAATGAAATAGTGGCAAGTATTTATTCGCTACCGATACCAAAGCGTTTTTACTGTCCTTCAAAGTAGTCACCAGCGTTGTGTAAAACCCACAGCCAGCGATGTGGAAGGCGTAGTATACCGCTAGCATAGCTTGTCCTGTTGATGATGGGAATGGAGCGATCGACTACCTGTCGAATCTCTAGAATAGTTCTGAAGCGAATGCCACGAAGTGGTTCCTTCATCTTCGGAAGCAAATCAAAGTCACAAGGACGTAATTCAGGGGATTATGATGGATGGTACAGTACTTCCCAGTCCCATCGACCGAACAGAGCAGCCTCAGCTTGCGCTGTATGCGCCCGTGCATTGTCGTGTAAAATGATGGATGGGTTGCGCAGAAACTGTTGCCGTTTCTCCGAAAACGAGCATCACCTGATATCAGCTTTGCCAAAGAAGCAGCAACACTTTCTGCGCACTGTTCGTGCAAAGCCTGTCTACAACGGCAAGGTCATACGACATCGGATGGGAATTTTTTTTTAATTTGTCCTTAGGGCAAAATCCTCAGAAGCACGTAATGTTTGGGTTTACAATTGTCCGTGGGTCAAACACCGCAGAAAAAGCATAACCTGTTAACTATCACGGGACTTGCGCAAGTCAGGTCTTGTATGTTGTCCAACATTTTCCAGTAGATGTTGGAACCGATAAACAACACGTTCCATAACAGAGTGTGTCAGCGGTCGCAGTGTGACTATGTTGCGTAATACGTACCTTCAATTCAGCTAGTTTCGCTACGTGACCGCTGATCATAACACTTTTCAAATAATCCCATATCCAAAAGTCACACGTATTGATAGTGTCAATAATTTGTTCTCGCATTCAGAGGAGAAAGGTAGAAAGTGACATTTTGTGACTAGATCTGTCACAGCGAAAATCTTTTGTTACGTTACTGTTATGTAGGATGTACAGTTTTACGATGAAACTGGATACTATTTGACTTTTATCCCGACACGCGACATGGTTATGCATCGTGTTTTACTAATCGCGATCGTGATCGAGGAGCACTCTAACCGCTAAATACACGCATAAATCTGTGTGATAGAAGCCTAATGCAAGTCTGTCGAAGAATTTATAACAAGGGGAAGTATAGGTTACGTCTACAAGGAAATAAGAGAGACATTTGGAGACAAGAAAAGCAGGTGAATGAAATAGAGATGGAAAACCAATTCTGAGCAAAGAATGGAAAGTTGAAAGGTGGAAAGAATATATGGGTGGGATCTTCAAAGGAAATAAACTTGGAGACAATATTGTACGAAGTAAATGAAGATGAAATAAGAGATACTTTTCTAATTGAAGTATTTGCCAGAGCACTGAAAGACCTCCTGGTGTGTAAGTAGCAAGAGACAGGGGAAATACCCTCAGACTTCAAGACAAATGTTGTAATTCCCTCCAAAGAAAGCAAGTACACACAGGTGTGAAAATTACAGAAACATCATTTTAATAAGTCATAGCACAATATTTTAACACTAATTACTTGCACAAGAATAGAAACTCTGGTAGAAGCTGACCTCGATGAAAATCAGTTTGGATTTTAGAAAATGTAGGGACACGGAAGGCAATACTCACCTTACGACTTTTCTTACAGGATGGATTCAGGAAAGGCATACCTACATTTCTAGCTTTTGTAGAGTTGGAGAAAGCTTTTAACATTGTTGATTGGGTTATACTCCTTCAAAGTCTAAAGTCAACAGGGGTAAAATGTAGTGAACATAACGTTACTTACAACTTTCACAGCCGCGGTGGAGTGGCCGAGCGCATTGAGGCGCTATGCTCCGATGCGCGAGGCCCTTCCCCTTCGGGGGCTTGAATCCCCCCTCGGGCATGGATTTTTGTGCTGTCTTTAGTATAAGTTAGTTCATAAGTAGTTTGTAAGTTTAGGGAATGATGACCCCAAAGTTAAGTCCCATAAGCTTAACAAACATTTGAATTTGAACAACTTTTACAGAAACCATACAGCACTTATTAGAGTTGCATGAAAGAGAAGCTACACGATAGACTACTTTTGACGGCGACAAACACGCCTCCACCTATTTTATTTAATCCATCCTTTCTGAACACAGATCTTTTGCGAATACTTCTGCTGAACGTATTTCCGGCTTAAGCCAACTTTCGCTAGCAATAATGATATGTGTTTCGGCGCTTTCTATTAACGCTTGGAGTTCTGGTACTTTCCTGACACAGCTACGACAATTTACAACTGTTATACCGATAGTTCCTAGATCTAAATTTTTCCTGTGAAAGACCTGCACCCTTTGAGACAGCCCATTCACTGTTTCCGAAAGCCCTCTACCCCAAAAAACAGTCCTCGCCATACAGCCCCCGCTACATATGTAGGCGCTTCCTGCGTGTAGTGGGCTCCTGACCTAAACAGCAAAACCCGGAATCCCACCACCCGATGACGCAAGTCGAAGAATCTGCAGCCTACACGGTTGCAGAACCGTCTGAGTCTCAGATTCAGACCATCCACTCGGCTCTATACCAGAGGTACACAGTCGGTCCTGTCAACAATGCAGCAGATGGTAAGCTGTGCTTTCATCTTCCAAGCAAGACTGGCAGTCTTTACCACTTCCGATACCCGCTCAAAACTTGAGAGAATCTCTTCAGATCCGAATCGACATACATCATTGGTACCGACGTGTTCAGGACGACGTTCCTGAGCCGGATGGTGTTTCTCATCCTGAGGTCATCATTACCCAGCCTGCAAGATCCGGGCTTTCACAGAAGGTGGGATTGCTTGTAGTTGGGAGCTCTAACGTTAGGCGGGAGATGGAGCAGCACCTTAGAGAGATGGCTGCCAAGGAGGGGAAGAAGGCCAACGTCACTCCTTGTGTATACCGTCTGGAGTCATTCCAGATGTGGAACGAGTTTTTCCGGATACCATGAAGGGTTCGGAGTGCAGCCAACTGCAGGTGGTGGCTCACGTCGGTACAAATGACGTGTGTCGCTTCGGATCTGACGAGATTCTCTCAGGTTTTGAGCGCCTGTCTGAAGTGGTAAAGACTGCCAGTCTTGCTTGCAAGATGAAAGCAGAGCTCACCATCTGCAGCATAGTTGACAGGACCGACTGTGGACCTCTGGTACAGAGACGAGTGGAGGGTCTGCATCAGAGGCTCAGAAGATTTTGAGACCGTGTAGACTGTAGTTTCCTTGACTTGCGCCATCGGGTGGTGGGTTTCCAGGTTCCGCTAAATAGGTCAGGAGTCTACTGTATGCAGGAAGCGGCTACACGCGGAGCGGGGGCTTTGTGGCGTGGACTGGGCGGTTTCTTAGGATAAAGGGCCTCGGGGAGAAACAAAATGAGCAATCTCAAAGGGCGCAGGTGGATCACAGGAGAAATGTAGATCTGGGAACTATCGCTATAACAGTTGTATACTGTCGTAGCTGTGTCGGGAAAGTACCAGAACTCCAAGCGTTAATAGAAAGCACCGAAACACAGATCATTGTAGGCAGTGAAAGTTGGCTCAAGCTGGAAATAAGTACAGCAGAAGTATTTGCAGAAGATCTGTGTTCAGAAAGGATAGATTAAAGAAATTAGGTGGAGGCGTGTTTGTCGCCGTCAAAACTAGTATTTCGTATAGTGAAGTTGAAGTTGATAGTTCCTGTGAGCTATCACGGGTAGAGGTTGTACCAGAAAATCGTAAGAAGCTAATAATTGGTTCCTTTTAACGGCTTCCCGACTCTGACGACACAATATCAGAAAGCTTAAAAGAAAACCTGAGTCTAATTACAAAAACGTACCCGACTCACACAATAATAGTAAGCGGTGATATTAATTTACCCTCAATCTGTTGGCGAAATTATATTTTCACATCAGGAGGTACGCATAAAACATCGTGTGAAACTGTACTCAACGCATTCTCTGAGAATTACGTCGAACAATTAGTTCATGGGCCAACTAGAATTGTAAATGGATGTGAAAACACACTTGATCTCTTAGCAACAAATAATCCTGAGCTCATAACGAGCATCAAAAGGGATACAGGTATTAGTGAACACGGAGCTGTCGTAGCAAGATTGAATATCGAAAGTCACAAAGATACCCAAAATAAACGAAAAGTAAATTTGTTCAGGAAAGCAGATAGAAATAAAATACATTGCTTATTGAAAGACAGCTTCCACTCGTTTCTAATACTAAACGTAGGTGTAGACCAGATGTGGCTCAAATTCAAAGAAGTGGTATCGACAGTAATTGAAAGTTTTATACCAAATAAATTAATAAAAGGTGATCCCCCTTGGTACACAAAACAGGTCAGGACACTGATCCAAAAGCAAAGGAAAGGCATGCTAAATTTAAACGAACACAAAATCCGCAGGATTGGCGATCCTACACACAAGCTCGAAATTTAGCGAGGACTTCAATGAGAGATGCCTGCAATACTTATCACAATGAAACTCTTTCCCGAAATTTGACTGAAAACCCTAAGAAAATTTGGTCATACATTAAATATACTAGGGGCAAAACACAAACAATACCCTCACTACGTGATAGTAATGGCGATCCTGCCGATGATAGCGGTACTAAAGAATAATTACTAAACATATATTTAGAAACTTATTCACCAAAGAAGACGAAACCAATATTCCAAATTTCGAATTACAAGCAGAGGCCAGAATGAGTAACGTTGAAGTAGATATCCTCAGAGTAGTGAATCAACCTAAATCACTTAACAAGAACAAGTCTTCTGGTCCGGACTGTATACCCATTTGAGTTCTATCTGATTATGCTGAAGCGATTGCTCCTTACTTAACAGCCATATTCAACCGCTCTCTCAAATAAGGATCTCTACCAAAAGATTGGAAAGTTGCACAGGTCACACCTTTATTCCAGAAAGTCAGTAAGAGTAACCCACTAAACTACAGGCCTATTTCATTGACGTCAATTTGCAGCAGGATTTTAGAACATATCCTGTATTCAAATATTATGAATGATCTCAAACAGAATGATCTATTGACCCAAGAGCAACACGGATTTTGAAAATATCGGTCATGCGAAACACAACCAGCTCTTTTCTCACACGAAGTGATTAGTGCTATCGAAAAGGGTTCTCAAATCGATTCCGTATTTCTTGATTTCCAGAAGCCTTTTGACACCGTACCTCACAAACTGCTTTTAATCAAATTTCGTGGTTATTGCATATAGCCCCAAATTTGCGACTGGTTAGGTATTTCCTGTCAGAGAGGACACAGTTTGTAGTAATCGATCGTAACACATCGACTAAAACAGAGCTTATATCGGAGGTTCCTCAGGGTAGTGTTATTGGTCATCTGCTGTTCCTTAATTACATAAACGGTTTGGGAGAAAATCTAAGCAGCTCTCTTAGGTTGTTTCCAGTTGACGCCGTCATTTACCGTCTAGTAAAATCATCTGAATATCAAAACCAACTGCAGAACGATCTAAATAAGATATCACTATGGTGTAGAAATTGGCAATTGAATCTAAATAATGAGAAGTGTGAAGTCGTCCACATGAGTATGAAAAGAAATCCGTTAAACTTTGTTTACGAGAGAAATCAATCAAAAGTGAAGGCCGTAAACTCCACAAAATACCTTGGAATTACTCTTACTTCAGACTTAAACTGGAAAGAACACGTAGATAATGTCCTGGGAAAGGCGACCCAGAGACTGCGTTTTATTGGCAGAACCCTTAAAAGATGCAACAGAACTACTAAAGAGACTGCATACACTACGCTTGTCCGTCTTTTTTGGAGTATTGCTGCCCAGTGTGGGATCCTTATCAGGTGGGTTTGACGGAGGACATCGAAAGAGTCCAAAGAAGGGCATCTCGTTTCGTATTGTCAAAATATAGGGGAGACAGCGTTACGGAAATGATACAGGATCTGGGATGGGAATCATCACAACAACGGCGCTTATCACTGCGGCGTGGGTTACTTACGAAACTCCAATCGCCAACATTCTCCTCCAAATGCGAAAATATATTGTTAACTCCCACTTACATAGGTAGAAAATATCATCAGAATAAAATATGAGAAATCAAAGCTCGAACTGAGAGATTCAGGTGTTCTTTCTTCCCGCGCCCTATTCGAGAATGGAATGGGAGATAAATAGTATAAAGGTGTTTCGATGAAACATCTTCCAGGCACTTAAATGTGATTTGCATAGTATCCATGTAGGTGTAGATTTAGACATAAAATTCAGATTGGCAATGGGAAGAAAAGCGTTTTTGAAAAAGAGAAATTTGTGAACATCGAATATAACTTTAAGTGTAAGGAAGTATTTTCTGAAGCCATTTATGAGAAGTGTTGCTTCGTATAGGAGTGAAAAATGGACGATAAATAGTTCCGACAGGAACAGGACAGAGGCTTTTAAAATGTGGTGCTGCAGAAGAATGCGGAATATTAGGTGGGTAGGACGCTTAACAAATGAGGAAGTATTCAACAGAATTTGGGAGAAAAGGAATTTCTGGCGTACCTTGAATACATGAATGGATCGACTGGTAGGACATGAAAGAACCGTGAATTTTGCATTGGGGGAAATTGTGTGGGGTAAATGCCGCAGAGGGAGACCAAGAGATGAAAAAAGTAAGCAGATAAAATTGGATGTGGGCTGCCGTTCTCATGAGGAGATGAAGAGGCTTGCTCAGGATAGAACAGAGAGGAGAGTTGAATAAAAGCAGACTCCAGACTGAAGATCAAAACAACTGTGTGATGATGTAGAGTAGCAATGCCGGATATAGAATTTCTTCTGGGGGGAGGGGGCACAAGCCTGAGGAGGGTGAACATGTTCTTAAGGGCTTTGTGAGACTCATTTTAAAACACGCACACACACACACACACACGCACACACACAAACATCTCTATCTATATAAAAGCGAAAGGACACTCATTCAGACACTCACTCACTCACTGACTAAACACGAAATCGCGAAAACCACTTCACCTATGAGACTGAAATTTGGTAGGAATGTAGTTCATCGGTAGAAGACGTCAGCTAAGAAAGTATTCCCGATAGGGCCGATAGTTCAGGAGATATGACGTCTTAAACAATGAAAACTTCCCCGTATTGCGGCACGTGATAGTATGACTTTATTAGTTCACTATTTGAGAAGGAGAGGACTTAGCGACTTTTAACACACTTCCAACATAATTTCAAACCTTTAGGAAACTTTTTCTCGGTGACAACCAACAAAATGACGATAGGAAAAAAGTTTGTCGCTTACTACTTTTTCGGCGTTCATGAAGTAAAATTGCGGCATTTGGCATGGCGTTACAATTTATTACTCGTAAACTATTAATTGTATTCACGAGAAATGTTACATACAGTATACACACATACCACTGAACGTACGTTCGAAATTTTATCATAGTACGGCACACAGTTCATTAGATATGGAGTAAGAAACAATTACGTTACTGAAAAACTGCCACATCACGCATGACATTTTTATTTGTTACGTCTTTCCTACTAACTCTATTCGCGACGTATTTTGCAAACGTTTTGCATGTGCACCAGTGGCTGTACCTCCAAAATAATATCGTATTATGACATATAGTTCAGGTGCTATGACGTCAAAACACATTGAAATACATGAAACTTCGCCCTGAAAAGTATGAGATTGTAATTTATTACGTCTTTACTAACAAATCAATTTACAACACATTTCGCAGGCAGTTTCCTAATATTCCTCTGTACGAACCTGGTAAATAATGTCTTTGTAGGACCCATAATTCAGGAGATACCCCTGAAGCTGAAATTTTGCCGGTATGCAGATTAAAGGTAGAAGATGTTAGCTAAGAAAGTATTTAAGATAGGACGGAATGAAGGTGCGTGGCGGAGGATACTTTTCCTACAGACTGACGAAATCTACATTTTCATTCCGACCTTCATGAAACTTTGCACGCTTGACCTTCAAAAGGAACGTCACTGTCTACCCAAAGTTTCATACGGTGCATGGGGGAGAGTATCTTTCAAGATAAAAACGGGCCCCTAGGCATGTTGGTGGCGCCATAACTTGAGCACAAATCAAATGTTCAAATGTTTGTATAGCTTATGGGACTTAACTACTGGGTCATCAGTCCCTAAACTTACAAACTACTTATGAACTAGCTAATCCTAAGGAAAGCACAAATATCCATGCCCGAGTGGGGATTCGAACCCCCGACCGCAGTGGCCGTGCAGACCATGACTGGAGCGCCTCAGTCCCCTCGGCCACCGCGGCCGGCATTTGAGCACAGCTCGACCGATTTCACAGATACTTTTTTGTTTTCGTTATTCTCAGAACACAGCTTGTATGAAATAAAACTAGAAAATTTGAGAACAACAAAGTGCGTTTTTCAATGTGACTCTTTATTTCTATTGCATACAAATCTTTAGTTTTATTCCAATATTTATGAAATTTTGCACAATTCACCATAAAAACAAGACGAATGTGACTGTCTGTATAAAATTTCATTCGGTGCATGGTGGAGGGTACTTAACAAACGAACTTTGACAAAATGAATAGGTTTTCTCAGATCTTGAATTTTTGCACACACGACACTTATACCAAGAGGAAGGTCACTGGGTACATAAATGTTGGTATGGTACATAACAGAGGGTGCCTTGCAAAAATCATTGCCGAGAATGGGAAAGGTGGAACCAAACAGAGAGATGGGAGAGAAAGAGATGAATGCAGATAGAGGAGGAAAGGGGAGGTGGACTACGAGAGTGTAGAATAAATAAACACCCGGGCAACGCCGGGTTTACAGCTAGTGTGAATCATCTAACACTTGCACCGCAAATATTGCGGAAACGGAAAGTGCGATTGATGTGCGGTTTTCACAGAATGGATTGGTAGTCAAGGACTCGTATTGTTAGCCGATACACAGATTGTAAAAATACCTAGAAATTGTATTTTTATGGAAACAAACAATATTTCAAATGGAACAAATAAACAACCATTGTTCCATCTAAAGAACTGTATGTTTGCATAAAAAATACACTTTCTAACAAACAATCTGTTTGTTGGCTAAAAATACGAGACCCTGACTAACAATCAATTCTGTGAAAACCGCATATCAATCGCAATTTCCGTGTCCGCATTAGTTGCTCTGCAAGTGCTAGGTGATTCACCCTATACAGTTATTGTCTCATATAACTGCTATAGGAAAAACACTAAATATGTTCCAAAACCACAGTCGCTTTTTAGAAAAAAAACTTTCTAATTTACTTCCATCCAATTACCAATGCACTATTGGTTTCTGCGCAATATGGAGTCATTTTCAAATATCTATGATCACGAAAATATTACAATGATTCAATCACATTAAACATTTTAAATTTTCAAAATTTATCACAAAATTTAAAAAAAAAAGGAGAATTTAGAGTGTGAATGCCCTATGTTCAGCTGTGGGCACACTTGTTTCATCCTTCGTCATCATAAAGAAAGAAACACTTGCCAACAGCTGAACACTGGGCATTCAGGCTCTGAATTTAATTCGTGTGTAACTGATTTTAAGCTTCGCCAGGTGGGTATATGCGAATCCCTATACAGAGGAAGCCACGAATAAATTGGCACAGGTTTCTCTACATATTTACAACTTTTGAATAATTGGACCAAAAAATTGAATATGTCTGACCACTTAAAAATTCAAGCAATAGTACAATATAGTCGAAAAATTTTTTGTACATATTAAATGAGCCTAATGACTTTATGGTAAATGTACAAAAACGTAGGACATATTGTTTTAAAAAAAGTTCTAATGTTTTTAATCCGAAGGGACAAAACTGCTAGTCTTCCAATCTACTTTATCTTATGCTAAAGACAACTCACAAACCAATGCCCGAGGAAGGACTCGAACTTCTGGTGGGAGTGGCCGCGTACTCCACGACATTGCGCACCAATTCACATAGCCATTCCTGTGCGGCGCACATGGTTTCAAAATGTATTAAACTTGTCACTTTTTAATGTGGTTGAATCTCTGTAATATTTTTTTTAATCATATGAACTTGGGAATGGCATAATGCGTCAAAACTAGTAATGCATTGGTATATCAATTTGACAAGTGAAGCCGATTTTACCTGGTGATGCCAGCAGCAAAAAACATCTGTACTACTTGAAGGACATCCATTTATTTCGGATTGCTGTCAACGTTACGCTGACCATAGACGCGAAATATTACTGCACACATTGTTACGGGCAACGTTTCCAACATCGTGACGCTGCCTTCTGCTCGCTGATGCTCGCCCCCCCCCCCCCTCGCGGCAGCCATGGTACACGCCGCCTCCTGCCGCTACCAACAGCCAGCGCACGAATCGTCAACTCACCGTGGATGAACAGTACAAAAACCGGAGTAGCTGTGGCATTACCAAACAATGCAGAATTTGGAAAAAAAAACAGCGTATCCTAAAAGGTCGTCTAATTACGCGTCAGAAACAAACGTGTATGTCGCCCTAAGTTTGACATTCCCTCAAAACCTAAAATCAGATTTCCTGTGTTTGCCTTGTAATGAATCAATTTTATTCTTCATTCTTTGTCTAGTTGCTTTGCAAAGCGAAATAAGTTTTCAAGAAAGCTTTCGTATTCAACAAAATTACACTTGACACTTCCTGGCTGATTAAAATTGTGGGTCAGAAAAGGGATTCGAACCTGGGACCTATTCCTTTCGCTGGCAAGCGCTCTACCATCTGAGATATCCTGGCACGCTTCACGGGCTGTCCACAAATCTTTACTTCTGCCAGTACATCGCCTCCTGCTTCCGAAACTTCACAGAAGTTCTCCTGTGAACCTTTCAGGACTAGCACACTTCTCATTCTGGAAACATCTCTTAGGCTGTGGCTAAGCCATGACTCCACCACATCCTTTCCTCCAGGAGTGCTAGTCCTGCAAGGTTCGCAGGAGGACTTCTGCGAAGTTTAGAAAGTAGGTGAGGAACAGGCAGAAGTATAGTTGTGACGACGGACTGTGAAGCGTATCAGGATAGTTCAGACGGTAGAACGCTTGCCCGCGAAAGTCAAAGTTCGCAGTTTCGAATCCCGGGTACAGCACTCAATTGTCATCTGCCAAGATGTTAGATATCAGTGCACAGTCCGATGCAGCGTGCAAATTTGAATCAGAAAGTTACACTCGACCGTGTTTCAAGAAGGATTTCTACTACCACGAAAATCCTTTGTCTCCGATGTGTGGAAAAATGCAGTTGAAATTTCTAATTTGCTCCAATAACTGGAAAATCGAAACGTGTAGCTTGAAACAAAACTGTCTTTAATGGGTGGGAGTACGATTTCTTAGTGTCTAGGAAAAGAATCAGATAAACCGTTTACCGAAAACATCTGAATGCACCAGCCTGGACGCAGCCCTTGACATTCACAGGTTCTTTTACATAGTTAAATCCTTTAGCTTTATTTACATATGAGTAAAACATACACAATAGCTCATTTATCTCCCAAGCAATCATGAAACAATAAACAACTTATTTATTTTTATCGTAAATTACTGACAAAAAAAGAGCAAGAAGCAAGCAAATGGAAGCAGAACACAAAAAGTCAAATTACGCTATATTTATTACAGGGATTTTACATTTTTAAACTCACAATTACATCCTGCCCGTAAGTAAAATTAATTATTCTAACGCTAAGATTCTTTCCTTCCCTCCCTCCCTCCCTTCACCACGATCTCTCTCTCTCTCTCTCTCTCTCTCTCTCTCTCTCTCTCTCTCTCTCTCTCTCTCTCTCTCTCTCTCCCCCTGTGCCCCCCCCCCTCCCTGAATCCGCCCTTGTACAGTTGGTTAGGTTACCAGTCATCTCTTCACGCAGAAGTCTTACTTTGCTATATTTTAGCCTATATAACAGCGTCGTTGCTTTGTTAAATGACACCTGCTTCACAATCACTCAGTACTCCGTAATTATTACAAGCATAGGCGGAGGATGCGTAGTAAGCAATCCGTAATCATTATACGTGTCACAGTCAAAACCCGTTTTAATTAGAACACGTTCTTACTAGTTAAAACTAATTTATACTAAGCCACTTCGTCAAAACGCGTTTTGCCAAGTTAAAACTTGTGTTAACTAACTTTCGCTTTTGACCAGTGACTAGTAAGAACGCGTTATAAACGTGCGCCCTGGCAGCACCCCCTCCGATCTGGGGCTCTCCCCATCGGCACCACCCAGCCAGAGCAAAGGCCACCTGGCACGATAGCCGTTATGGGGAGTCCTGATACAGGTATCGACTCCTGCACCTACCTCTACATACATACTCCGCTATCCACCATAAGGTGCATGGCGGAGGGTACACTGTACCACTACTACGCACTTCGTTTCCTATTCGACTCCCAAATAGAATGAGAAAAAAAGAATGCCTATATGCCTCCGTACGAGCCCTAATATCTCTTGTCTTTGTGATAATTACGCGAAATGTAAGTTGGCGGAAGGAAGATCGTTCTACACTCAGCTTCAAATTCCAGCTAAACACAATTTCTCGAAAAGAACGTCGTCTTTCCTGCAGCGATCCCATTTGAGTTTCCGGAGCATTTCCGTGACACTCGCCAATTGGTCGAACCTACAAACGAACTTAGAAGCTAGCCTCTGAACTGCTTCTACGCGGACTCCTTTCCAGATGAAGTAAATATTCCCAAAATTGTCCTAATAAACCGAAGTCGGCTGTCCGACTTATTCAGAACTGTCCTTACATGTTCGTTCCATTTCATATCGCTCTGCAATGTTACGCCTAGATATTTGAACGACGCGACTGCTTCAAAAAGCTCACTACTAATGCTGTATTCGAACATTATGGAGTTTTTTTTCCTACTCATGCTCATCACCGTACATTTTTCTACATTCTTCGCACCAACTGAAATTGTCATCCTGAATGCTGTTACAGTCAATTAAAGACGACACCCTCCCATACACCACAGCATCATCAGCAAACAGCCGCAAATTACAACTTACTCTGTCAATCAGATCATTTGTGTAGATAGAAAATAATAGCGGTCCTATCACACTCCCCTGGGGCTCGCCTGACGATACACTCGTCTCTGACGAACACTCGCCGTCGAGAACAACGTACTGCGTTCTATTACTTAGGAAGTCTTCCACGCAGTCACATATCTGTGAATCTATTCTATATGTTCGTATCTTCGTTAGCAGCCTGCAGTGCGGGACCACGTCAAACGCCTTTTTGAAATCGTGAAAAACTATCTGCCTGTTGCCCTTCATCCATGGCTCGCAAAATTTACTGCATTCGAACTGACAATATGCTCCAAAATTCTACAGGAAACTGATGTCAACGATATTCGCCTGTAATTATGTGGGGCAGTTATCTTTCCTGTCTTATAAACGGGAGTCACCCGCGCTGAATTAAAGATTAGCGATAAATGGAAGTTAAGTAAGCGGCCAATGCCGCAGAATACTCTTTGTAAAACCGAACTGGTTTTCCATCCGGACCAGGAGAGTTTTCTGTATTTAGCTCTCTCAGCTGATTCTCTACACCGGAAATACCTATTCCTATGTCCTCCATTTCGGAGTTAGTATGTTTATCAACTGATGTTACATTTCTGCGGTCCTCCTGCCTGAAAGATTTCTTAAAAGTTAAATTTAGAACTTCAGCTTTCCGTTTGCTTTCTTCTATTAAGGCCCCTGAATGATCAACGAGTGACTGGATAGCGGGCTTTGACCCGCTATCGATTTTACGCAATACCGGGAAGGTTTCAGCTCTGGCACCAAGGCTGCAATGGTTTGGGGACCCGTGAGCGTCACGCAAGTAGCCACAAAAGGGCTGTGGGCCATCTGGGGGGTTCGTCAGCATATTCACATTGTCTTTCCTTCTTTTTTATCAGGTTGACTTGGTACTTTCATTAACACTCAGACAACCATACTCGAAATCGTCGTGTAATACAACTGTAAACTTAAAAATAAATAGTGCAAACAAGACAAAGTAAAATAATTCTGAACCAACACGATATTAAGTCGCAACCAACTGTGCACATTTTCTTATTTTGTTATTTTTCTTTATTTGGTTTTGTACATGTTCTGTAGGTTAGAAACTGAAAACAAGGCATTAGTATAAGCAAATATACAAGTAGTAAAGGGATTCTGATCGAACAAGAAACGAACCCGAAACCTATTTGTCTTTTGTTTTTATTTTCCTTTCATTTTTTTTAAAGTGTGGATTATATAAACATAGGTTAAAGAGGAGAAAAATAAACATTAACGGCTTCACGTGTCTGAGCAGTAGAAGAGGGGGGGGGGGAGGAGAATTCGACAATCAGAAACGAACTTAACAGACACCTTGACGATTAAAAACAACAAACAGCATGTTAGCAAAATGAGTTCTATAGTATGACAGCCACATCCATTTCAATGTACGGTTGTTATATATTGGTGAAAGACAAGGGGATCACAGTCGTCTTCAACGTCAACAGCATAGTGAAGAAGTGACCTAGAAACCAGACGATCTTACAAGTTTTCTGTTTCTAGAATAGAAAATGCCGTTTTCATTTCGAAAAACGAATAATGTGATGTTTGTTGCAAAAGATGGTTACGCAAACAATATTTGTATTAGTTTCTGTTCGGGGAAAAAGGCTGCGTCGGATGAAGAAGGAATTGACACCATAGAGCAGATTCGGGTTCTCTGGTAAGAAACGTTAATTGTCGACCCAGTGTCGATGATTACATCCACAAGAGACAAACCATTCAAATAAGGTACCGAGTGGCTGACATTCGTCACACTGATGCTTTGTGCCGAGGTCTAGTCGAATAAACCCTTATTACGACGAAGCAATCTCAATCGGTGATATAGGAAGGATAAGACGGGGACCAAACGGTTTTCCATTATTCCAATATGAAAGCTATTACAACAGAGGAGAGACAGGAATATTCACCCCAACGGGTTAATATGGTTCTATTGGCGAGATGATCCACGCTGACACTGAAGCAGGTATGAAGCACTGCGCATTGTGGCAATTCTACTGTCGTTTCTTATATTTCAAGTTTCTGCGTCGTAGAATAATGATTACCGTAGCAAATCATTCGATGAATTAAACTGCAGTGTATCAAGACATATACTGTTATATTTCTTCTACTTGACTACGCAGACACCAAGCTGAAACTCCATAGACTACTGCAGTTGGGAAGACTGGCACTTCTCAGCTTTGACATGCACAATGCTCTGTTTCTGGACTCTGAATTTTTAGGGCCGAGCAATCTTTTTGCCTCTTGTTGTACGTCTGTGACAAGTGTTTAATCAATCATTGCCAAGTTCAACCTAGTGTTTTTTAATTAACTAGCTGCGTGACATCATTCTGGTGGAGACGCCGGATACAGCTGTCTTGGAATCATACGCGTCCTCGTCAACACAGAGGCTCCTAACAGGTCACGACAGAGCAGTAGGTTATGCGGCGAGAAACCGGAGTTTGAATCATACTCTAAAGAGTGAAAGACGCAGGAGACTGCAGAAAATTAAATGAATAACAGTACTCCAATCACGTGAGACAACCTTTAGTGTTCTTTCGCGATCATTGTCAAACCCGAAACAAGTGGTTAAAAAAGGTTTCAGAAATTACTGCAACCAGTCGCCTTTTTTCTTCTCAATGAAGATTTATTCAACCATGACCGGTTTCAAGAGCTGCCTATCAGCTCATCATCAGATGGTATATATACATTTAGTGCAAATTACATTTGTATACTTAGGACTTTCACATTTATTATGTCCTTGTGTGTTCCACATAATAAATGTGAAACTCCTGGCTATACAAATGTAATTTGCACTAAATGTATATATACCATCTAATGATGAGCTGCTAGGCAGCTTGAAACCGGTCATGGTTGAATAAATCTTCATTGAAAAGAAAAAAAACGACTGGTTGCAGTGATTTCGGAAACCTATTTCAAAGATACAGTCGCAGGTTCCAACACATAATGGATAAAAGTTTTAAGCGGTTAAACCGATTCGAGCGTATCTCTGATTTCAAGAACTGGGTCGAGATATTATCACCGGCTAATATCTACTTCTATTGGGAGGAAACAGCAAAGCAACGGAATGAAAATAACGAGGAGAAGCTGACAATATTGGCGATATTCGAGAAGAAACTGCAGAAACTCTTTCCCAACTGAGGCACAAACTTGATATTCCATTATTTTATTGAATATTGCGTATTATGGTATTATTGATATGTATTTGTTTTTATATTATTTGCAAATTATGTATGCAAAAATAATAAAACCTCACAAGGGGAATTAACTAGGAGACCATTTGGGACCCCTCTGCGATTGACGCCCGGTTTGCCTCCCCCTCCCCCCCCCCCCCCCGCCCTACTCCAGATGAAGAAGGAGGAGAACGTTACACATCTTATGAACGGAAGAAACTGGAAGTGCACGTCGAGTCGAAAACCGACACACTTCAAGAGATAATAATGGAGTAGCTGCCAGCGCTGGCTTCAAATACAATCCGCCCAGTTCAGCAAGAAACGGCAAAACGAGGCCAACGCGGGTTTACGCTCTTACAACGCAGCCTGAGGAATATTATGCCCCAAGGAAGACTGACCATGGACAAAAATGTTCAAATGTTTATATAGTCTACGGGACTTAACTACGGGGGTATCAGTCCCTAAACTTACAAACTACTTATGAACTACTTACGGACTAGGACGGCACAAATATCCATGCCCGAGGGGGGATTCGAACCCCCGACCGTGACCATGGACAACCAGGCGGTGTGTTTTCATTGTGGTCGACAGGTTCATGAGCTGCGGCAAATATTTGCTGATGCCCGTACCAGCAGGGTGAATGTGGACCTACGCCAGCGCCAACCCCAGGACGAAGAAGAAAGACAGTTGGGTGCATTTCGAGGAGGAAGTAGACGCTACGTTCTGGAGAAGACGCTTTCGAACGTGACGATCAAGGTCCATTGTCTTTCAGGAGCTCCAGCTGAGCAGCCAGCCCACACTATCTGGAAATCCTTGGAGGTGAGGTCGCGGAACAGCATAATCCACCACCGTCACTCACTCCAAAAACTGTCTGATACTACTGGACGGTCGACCCACGCGATCCCTGTCTGGACTCTGGAGAATCAACTTCCATTTGTTTTCGGAGATGTACCGTCACCAGTTGCATAGGACCGCTTCTGTCAACAGCAAAAAGACCCAGCAGAAGGTTGCTAATGGAAGGCAAGAGAAGGGTACAGGAAGATGCATTATTCGTGTCTTTGTAAATGTCCAAACGCAACCCTTTGACGTTTCAGAAGAATTCAGACAAGACGTCATTCTCGGATGTGACTTCCTGAACACTTCCCAAGCAATTACATTGTAATGTTAAAATGTTTGTAAACATAAGGGACCAAACTGGCGACGTCATTGGTCCATAATCTTACGAAATACTTAATGTAACTGAAACTAATTTGCGCCAAGGATAACACACACATACCGGAAGGAGAACACGAATGTCCGCCGGGATTCGGCCTGCATTCCATAAGCCGGCACCTCAGACCGCTCTGCCATTATAGATTGCGGTCACTCAGGAATTACGTTAGACGAGATTAAATTCTTAGGAGAGGAAGGTAAGCATTCTAGGGTATGGACGCTGTGTGTCCTTGATGAATTGGTTATTCCTGGGGTCAGCGCTTCAATGGTAACCATCGCATATCGTGCAACACGTCAAACTTATAGTGAAAGGTAATAGGGACTTACCACTGGAGAAAGACGTATTGATTCCAGCACCTGTTGTCTGTGTTAAGTAAGGAATTGGAGAATTGTGGATAGCTCCTTCCCAGTGGCAGGCGCTCAGTAGCCAACTGAAGAGCAGGTTAGCGTCATGGTACTCTCTGGTGACGAGGTATTAGTGCTGTCACGAGACAACTGTCGCCAGATTTAATAAGGGACCAGCAGAGGAAGCTACTCGCCTTTCTTCACGACTTCTCTGACTTTTTAGATCCACAAGTAAGAACCAAGTAGACCAATAGAAGATGAAACACCAAATTAGCATTGGCGATCATCAGACAGAGCGCTAATCTTTTGTCAGCAGCAGAACGTCGAATAATTCATGAGGAGCTAGAGAAAAAAGGAAAGGATGACATCATTGATACGTTTCAGAGTCCATGTTCATCAACAGTAGGTTCTCGTCAGAACGAAGAATGGTAGTTGGCGGTTCTGTGTTGGCTACAAGAAAATAAATACGGTAAGTGAAAATGATGTGTATCCTCTTCCAAGAATCGACGATATGCTGGAGTGCCCGAGGAGACCTACGTTTTTCTTAACAATATACTCGGGATGTTGGCAAATAGAAATCCACCAGACACAAAGTGAGAAAACTGCTTTTGTCACCTTCGAGGACCTACATGAATCTAAAGTAGTAAAATTCGGTTTGTCTAATGCACCAGAAACATTTGAACGACAGATGGATAACGTTTTATGTCACCTCAAGTGAAAAATGTGACTTTGTTATTTAAATGACTTTATATACTCTGTGAAGCTATTGGAGAACACATAAAGAGACCGAGAACTATTCTCAAGTGTCTCAGAAAAGCTGGCCTAAAACTGGGCTGATTTGAACAAGATTCTCTTTCTATCTTGCAAAGAGCTCTCACGACTGATCCTGAACTTTGACTGTATGACGAGAGAGCACCTAGCCGCGCGGGAGCAGCCCAGCGATCTGGAGCGCCACGTTGCGGATCGCGCGACCTCCCGCGTCGGGGATTCGAATCCTCCCTCGGGCATGGATATTTGTGTTGTCTTTAGTATAAGTTAGTTCATAAGTAGTTTGTAAGTGTAAGGACTGATGACCCCGCAGTTAAGTCCCATAAGTTTTACAAACATTTGAACATTTGATTTAGATAGCACCTATAGAGTTGCACACAGATGATAGTGTATATCAACTTGTTGCTGTATTGGTACAGATCTTAGACGGAAAGGTGAAGTAAGAGCATATGCTTCCAGGACACTTATGATAACTGAGAGAAACTCTTCAACTACAAAATGAGAGTATTTCGTTGTTATTCGGGTCATCCACAAATTTAGAGACTGCCGCGCGGGAGTATCCGAGCGGTCTGGAGCGCCACGTTACGGATCGCGCGGCCCCCCCGCGTCGGAGGTTCGAATCCTCCCTCGGGCATGGATGTGTGTGTTGTTCTTACGTTAGTTTAACTTCGTTTAAGTAGTTTGTAAGACTAGGGACTAATAACCAAAAATGTTACGTTCTATAGATTTACAAACATTTGAACATTTTGCTGAGTGCCTCTCAGGATATCCAGTGGAACATTAGTACGAGAATGATATCGATAATTACTGTGTTACTGCATTCATTGATCCTTCTTATCAACAGGAGGAGGCGGGCAGGCTGTCACACATTATTCGTGTTTTGAATCGATCAGAGCATCAGTAACATATATTTCGACTCCTTTGGATAGAGGTGGCTATCAGTGGTTCTACAGAAATTTCACAATTTACCTAAGGACAGTTATAAAATATTGTGACAGAATCTGTAAGAAGTTTTGCAAGCGACAATTGATTAGAAATGTTCGCCACAATGTGTCGCACTGTCGAAAGTGCCAGAAAACCTCAGAAACCACCAGGACGACTGGTACCAATTCCACCAGCAGAGACGCCTTGATTGATCTGATAGACTATTTCAATACGTGGATTGGTGTTTGTGTGGATTATCTTACTAGATATGCCATTACAAAATTCATCGTGGATGACACTGTATTGAATCATGGAGCACCATGATCTGCAATTACAGATATAGGAAAAGTTTTTCAGTCAAAACTTGTGGCAAAAATAAACAGTCAGTGCAACGTTACACATCACCTGACGACTGCCTAGAATGCTCGCACTAACTGTATCACTGTACGTCTTCATACGACATTGGCTGACATGCTGCCTATGTACGTCAATGTCTAGTAGTGCAAGTGCGATGAGGTGTTGCATTTTCTATTGTTCGCCTACAACACCGCCAAACAAGAGTGTACCGTATATACGCCCTTCTTCTTGGTCGTAAAGCAACAACAATAATGGACACTGTGTTTATGGCTGCCGACGGGGACGACGATTACGTCGGTCAGTCAGGACTGTCAAAGATATGATGAAAGCCATCGTCCGTTTCTGTTCTAGTCTGTCCGAATCTTAACTCCTGCTCGAAAGGTTGGACTGTCTGACAAGCTACTGAGACGTTACTTTGCGCCATACAAAGTCGCAAGACAGACATCTGATGTTACTTATGCAGTCGGAGATTTCGACCCGGACACGAGACAATGGAAGGCTAGGGACACATTCCATGTCCTGCGTATGAAGACATACCTCAGGAAGAATTCGAATTTACAGCAATACTGAACAAGGTCAAAGGCAACGGAAATGGTAATGTTTACATAATTTCAACGAGATCTACGGATAAAACGAACACCAGCTATCTGGAATTGCAGTATGGAGACCCGACGACTGCGGCAAGATGACGTCAACATCGGGATACACTGCTCTTAAGAAGCCACATCGCTTTAATGGATTACGTTTACCTAAGTCTTCATCCAAAGCTCTACAACTGTCATCACTCTGACATGGCTGACTTTGAAATGTGAACAACAGCAAGTCTTCTCTTCACAGGACTCTGAAGACAGTGGCCCTGCGTTCGAGACACACGATGTCTCTACATTTGTGGTATCATCTAGATGTTTTAAGAAATAATGTTCGAGAAGCTTATGTTAGTCAATGTATACAGTGTATACTGGAAAGTCATTTCATTTTATGTTGTTACATGTATATGACAAGTCTATACTAAATCCACTCTGAGCTGAAACAACTGTTATTTATTCGACTAGCTACATCCTACGAGTTCGCTAGGTGACAATTTCAAATTAATGTATGAGATTAAATATGCATAATGAAATTCAAAAGGACGTCTTCGAAATTTCTGGGTTATTGAAGATAGGGGATTCAAGATGACGGATCGAAAATAATGGGAACTAAGAAATTCTAGAGGAAATCGTACGTATTTCCAGGTGCATTGCTACTTTACAAATCAGTTCAAAGAATTAAATAAACAAATAAATTATAATTACCTGACATCTTATTCAGGTTGTTTTCTAGAAGGCGATCTTCTAATGTAACAGTTATGAATGTCTTTATAAGATCTTTATTGTCATAGATCGCTTAATAATTACATATGATGACTAGTTTCGAGTCATTATCAAATCTGTAATGATTAAAATGTAAAACTGCAGTGAATACAAAATTCCCTTCTGTACAATATATGGGATACATTATTAATCTAGACGTTAAATATATCAGTTACACAATCTATAGAAAACAGTGAGGTTGAAGATAGCTTGTTTAAACAGAAAATATTTGTCATGTTCATATCTTACTTGTTCAGGCATGGTAAGAAATATACTTGAGATGAACCAACATCATTGTCACAAGCTATAAATGGTATGCACATCATCAATTGAATATGCCTTTGAGTTAGAAAGACCCCTGTGCTATACTGTGCCGTATGTCTAGGTACTGTCTTATCACAGTGAAAACTGAAGGTGTACTGATGCAATAAGCATGAATACCTATAAGTGATCTATCTGCCACCAGGTGCCAGCAGGTTGGGGGCATGAATCGATCTGTATATATCCAATGGTGTGCAACATTTATACTTGTCACAATAAAACATCTTAATCTATCTGTAATTTTACACATATATGGTTTAAAAATTCAGACTGTCATTGTAATACTTTCCATTGAATCATTAGAATGTCAACATATAGAATAAACCCTCAATATCCAATTAAATGAGTACAATATGTTACGATATAATACAATTGAACGAAACATCTGTTACCATAAATACAATATCCGAAAATATAATTCAAGGTATACAATAAAAGAATGTCTAAGAGAATATTTCAAGTGAGAAGTGACTTAATGTCTGAGTTACGTTTCATCCCCTCCCACCACTTTTCTTTCGTTCAATTTAATACATAAATAAAAACAGTAAAGTTTGCTGTCAAACATACATTGTTTTAATATTACAATAAATATTATATTTTTCTATTTTTTATTTATATTTTAAAACGTTTGTAGATGTTAGTAAGACGTTACATTACAATGTTCACAATGATGACTATAAACATGCCAGATTACCCCATGTCTATGTGACACCTACTACTCATATCTAATTGTTGCTTAACAATAAATATACATGTATTTAATTCCTTATGTCTCGGTCTCATAAAGGTTATTCTATCTCCTTTAAAAACATCAAGCAATTGTTATATACAACTGTATAACTCATAATCATATAGATATTATGTTATGGAACTATCATTTTATACACATGTTCCATATAGGTCTATTCCATTACCAAACAAACTCTATTATTTCATCACTAAACTATTCTAAAATCCTCCAAGATGTTCATCAAACATAATGCAATACAACAATGTAATTTTATATTTATAAAATTTAAAAATTATTTTTCCTTCTTTTTTAAGGCTGTTTATCAAGGTACAAAAATGCTCACTTTACTTAGTAATCATCCTCATTATTAAATGAAGCCATAAGTATTTATGACAGGTCATACCAACATCAATGTAATCAATTGTATTTTCCTTAATCAGTATACAGAATGTCATTCACATAATTTAAAAAGTATCATGTGGCATGACAAATTGCATTCCAGATAAGTATAACTATACTATCGGAAGTATAACTATTGGAACTTACTATAGTTTACTGGTACTATAAATAATAATACTCCATGTTTCTATACCTTATATCAGTTACAGGTGTAGTAAGCAATATGAGACTATTCAGACTTATGAGTTATTGAATGTCTATGTTACAGTTGAAGATGGAAAGTAGTTGCATGTCTAGGTTCCATAATATGTGATGTCCTGTTACAAGGTCTATTCATATAAAGTCATAGTTGAAGTTTAAGAATGACGGCATTGACTGATGATAGGTTTCATATATACTATGTAACCTAGGCATGTCGTCACTTTTAATCTTAAACTATGACTTTATATGAATACACCTTGTAACTAGACATTACATATTATAGAACCTAGACATGCAACTACTTTCCCACCTCCACAATAGCGTATTCATTCAGTTACTCATAACTCAGAATAGTTTCATATATCTATACATATAACTGATATAAGGTATAGGTATATGGCAGCATTATTATTTATAGTAAACGACAGTAAGTGCCAATCGTTGGTGTGTCTTACCATATTATACTTATCTGGAATGCTATTTGTCATGCCACATGATACTTTTTAAATTATGTGAATGGCATGCTGTATATTGATTAAGGAAAGTACAATTGATTACATTGATGTTGATATAACCTGTTATAAACACTTATGACTTCATTTAATTATAAGGATGGTTACTAGGTAAAGTGAGAATTTTTGTACGTTGATAGACAGCCTTAGAAAGGAAGGAAAAATAAAATATAAAATTATATTGTTGTATTGCATTATGTTTGATGAACATCTTGGAGGATTTTAGAATAGTTTAGTGATGAAATAATAGAGTTTTTTTGGTAATGCAATAGACCTTTATGGAACATATGTATAGAGTTCCATAACATAATATATATATGATTATGAGTTATACAGTTGTATATAACAATTGCTTGATGTTTTAAAAGGAGATAGAATAACCTTTATGAGACCGAGACATAAGGAATTAAATACATGTATATTTACTGTTAAGCAACAATTAGATATGAGTTGTAGGTCTCACACAGACATGGGGTAATCTGGCATGTTTGTAGTCATCATTCATTGTGAACATTGTAATGTAATGTCTTACTAACATCCACACCAGTTTTAAAATATAGACAAAAATTTAATACATTTTACTCCATTCCATGATGGTGGTGATGGTGGCTGGTGCAGCAACAGTGTTGAATATTAAAAAATGCTCAGTCTCTGTTGCAGTATTTTATTTACCAATTACGCGTTTCGCGCTGTTAGCGCATCGTCAGACTGGAAAAAGACAAATATTTTATTACCGTCCGTGTACCTGGTGCGCAGCGAACCTAATGTGGCTAAGGTGAGTAAATTTGGAAATTCGGACTTACTTGGGCGGAGATGGAGTCGCAGAAGTATCTATTGCTGTCTAGGAGGTATCTTAACAATTTGTGTTATTGGGCGCCTGCAAAGAGGTAAACGTACAAAGTGCGTAAGGGTTATTTGAGCTATAATAATTAGGGACTAAAGGGGTGTGGTATGGCAATTAATAAAACGCTTTATATGATAAAACTCACCATAGCAGCAGAGGAGTCGCTGTCGCGGCAGGTCCACGTTTACAACTGGTAGTATTCTTAATAACTACGGAACATGACTGCGACCGTTAAACAGAGCGGTATGGGCAGAGTTACGCCTGCGAGAATGAGCGGCTAGAGATGTTTGTGACGTGAGGGAATAAATCTTGTGAAATGATACACGTTGGTATGAAATAATAATAGATGAATGAAAACAAAATTATTAGAGGCCTGAGGGTGGGGTGGGAGAAAGATGTTGTGAATTGTCAGAAGGGGGGTCATTTTGGAAAAAGATAGATAACATGATGTCGTAAAAAGTTTGATTTTTTGTGATGAGCTGTTCGTTGAGACTGTGTTCTGGGGACCGTTTTACAAACTTAGTGATTTCTAATTCTTCAAGAAGTGAGAGTTTTTTACCTTTGGGGGCGATGTGAAGAACTTGTAATTTGTCAAGGGGGGGCTGAATGTGTTTGCTTCTTTTGAGGTGCTCGGAAAAGGCCGAATTATTTTTGGCAGCGCCTTTCTTAGTTAAAAGATGTTCTTGGAACCTAGTTTTGAAGGCTCGTCCAGTTTGGCCAATGTAAGATAAGGGGCACTGCAAACATTGTATTTTGTAGACGCCTGACTGGCTAAAAGAGTCTTTAACTAGCCGTTCACTGTGGTGAAAGCGATACTGGATCTTGTCATTGATCGTGAAGGCTACTTTTATGTGGGTGGTTTTAAGAAGTGCGGCGAGTCTGTAAGAAAGATTTCCTATGAATGGTAAGGAGACGTAGATGGATTCAGTAGTGATGGTGCTAGGGAGGAGGGAGGTGTTATTTTTAGAGATTTTTCTGCTGTACAATCGGTCGACCAGGCTCGTCTGGTATCCGTTGGTTCCAGCAATGTGCCGCAGGTTAGCTAGTTCTTGCTCAACTGTTTCACTGTTTAACGGGAGGTCGCATAAGCGGTCGATCATTGACGTGAAAAAGCTGACTTTATGACTGTACGGGTGACAGGATGTTGAGTGGATGACAGCGTCACTGGTTGTGGGCTTCCTGTAAATCGCAAATGTGATGTGATTGTTGTATAAGGTGAGAGTTAGGTCCAAGTAGTTGATGGAGCAGTCGGCTGACATGATCTGATGGGTGAAAATCATTTTTGGATGCAGACTGCAAAATTCGTTCGAAAGGGATGGTACTTCAGCTGTGGCTGCATTAATTATGATGAGAATGTCATCCACGTATCTGCAATAGAAGAGTATATTTTTGCACATAGAGGAGGCTTGCGTGAAATAACGGTTTTCAAGGGTGTTCACAAATATATCAGCTAAAAATCCCGCGAGGCAGTTTCCCATTGCAAGGCCGTCTGTTTGTTTATAAAGGTTGTTATTGAAGGAGAAATAATTGTACGACGTAATGAGGCGGAGGAGAGAGATGAGCTCGTCAATTTCGTCTGGATTTAGTTTACCATATCTGGATAGGTTGTCAAATATGATGTCTATTGTCTCTTGGACGGGAACATTGGTGTATAGATTCTTTATGTCGAGAGAAACCAAACAGGCAGAGGACGGGAAAGATTTGCCTTGTAATTGTTGAATTAAAGTTTGTCGGTTGGGAATAGAGTAGGTAGTTTCGAAGGTGAAAAATTCCTTGAGCATTTTTAACGTGAATTTCGAAATAGGTTCAATAGGGCTGCCTCTATAGTTTACAATTGGTCGAATCGGGAAGAGTTTTTTGTGAGTCTTAATTTGGGAGCGGAGGGTTGGGATTCTTGGATTCATGACTTTGTATTTGTAATGATTATCAGGGTAAATTATATTTGTGCAGTTAAGAATGCAGGCTTGTAACTCTTTGACATAAGTCTGTGTCGGATCATGGTCTAGCTGTTGGATGCCATTTTCATTAAAAAAAACTAAGAGTTTTGCTAATATAATCAGATCTGTAAACAATAACAGCTGCGTTACCCTTGTCTGCAGGCACAATAATTGCATCATTTTCTTTGAGCTTTTTGTTTATGGACATAACAGTTTTTTGATCTATGCTGACGGAAATGGAGGCTAACTGTCTATCGATTAATTCACTTGCCTTACATGAGATTTTTAATTTTTCTGCTTTGTCATCAACTGCGCGATCTAAAGCAATTTTGAAGTCAGCAATGAGATCAGTGGTACGTTGCTCATTTAAAATAGGTCGAATGTTGTGCTTTAGACCTTTGTTGAGAAGCATATACTGTTGATTGCTAAATTGAAAAGATGTAAGGTTGACAACTTTATCAGCGAATGGGAAAATTCCTTGGTGTTTACTGCTTTGATCGAGACCATGATTCGTTGCGTGGTACTTATTCCGTAAATGTGATATCTTTTTGAAATGCTTTTCCTTTATGGGAGTGCAGCTATCTCCTACAAGGTTGCTGATAATTTTCATGAGTTGGTCTAATTGGGTGTGGTCAAGCAGGCGAACAAGAGAAAAATATGTATCATATGCCACATGGTTAAGCTTATCTTTAAGGGAGTGGGGGCGCCTTATTTCAGAATTGAGTAAGACTCTGGCACATTTGAAGAGTGCTTTAGAGGGGAAAACATTTTTTTGTATCTTAAGGGAGCTATGTAAAAACATGGGAATGAGATTTTCTGAAATACACTGCTTGTTGAAATCGATGCTCATGGAAGTCTTCATTATCTTGAGTTTCAGTTTTCGAAAGGATGCGGCCACTTGTTTTGCCCGACAAGGCAAGCTTCTATACATTTTACTCCATTCCATGATGGTGGTGATGGTGGCTGGTGCAGCAACAGTGTTGAATATTAAAAAATGCTCAGTCTCTGTTGCAGTATTTTATTTACCAATTACGCGTTTCGCGCTGTTAGCGCATCGTCAGACTGGAAAAAGACAAATCTTTTATTACCGTCCGTGTACCTGGTGCGCAGCGAACCTAATGTGGCTAAGGTGAGTAAATTTGGAAATTCGGACTTACTTGGGCGGAGATGGAGTCGCAGAAGTATCTATTGCTGTCTAGGAGGTATCTTAACAATTTGTGTTATTGGGCGCCTGCAAAGAGGTAAACGTACAAAGTGCGTAAGGGTTATTTGAGCTATAATAATTAGGGACTAAAGGGGTGTGGTATGGCAATTAATAAAACGCTTTATATGATAAAACTCACCATAGCAGCAGAGGAGTCGCTGTCGCGGCAGGTCCACGTTTACAACTGGTAGTATTCTTAATAACTACGGAACATGACTGCGACCGTTAAACAGAGCGGTATGGGCAGAGTTACGCCTGCGAGAATGAGCGGCTAGAGATGTTTGTGACGTGAGGGAATAAATCTTGTGAAATGATACACGTTGGTATGAAATAATAATAGATGAATGAAAACAAAATTATTAGAGGCCTGAGGGTGGGGTGGGAGAAAGATGTTGTGAATTGTCAGAAGGGGGGTCATTTTGGAAAAAGATAGATAACATGATGTCGTAAAAAGTTTGATTTTTTGTGATGAGCTGTTCGTTGAGACTGTGTTCTGGGGACCGTTTTACAAACTTAGTGATTTCTAATTCTTCAAGAAGTGAGAGTTTTTTACCTTTGGGGGCGATGTGAAGAACTTGTAATTTGTCAAGGGGGGGCTGAATGTGTTTGCTTCTTTTGAGGTGCTCGGAAAAGGCCGAATTATTTTTGGCAGCGCCTTTCTTAGTTAAAAGATGTTCTTGGAACCTAGTTTTGAAGGCTCGTCCAGTTTGGCCAATGTAAGATAAGGGGCACTGCAAACATTGTATTTTGTAGACGCCTGACTGGCTAAAAGAGTCTTTAACTAGCCGTTCACTGTGGTGAAAGCGATACTGGATCTTGTCATTGATCGTGAAGGCTACTTTTATGTGGGTGGTTTTAAGAAGTGCGGCGAGTCTGTAAGAAAGATTTCCTATGAATGGTAAGGAGACGTAGATGGATTCAGTAGTGATGGTGCTAGGGAGGAGGGAGGTGTTATTTTTAGAGATTTTTCTGCTGTACAATCGGTCGACCAGGCTCGTCTGGTATCCGTTGGTTCCAGCAATGTGCCGCAGGTTAGCTAGTTCTTGCTCAACTGTTTCACTGTTTAACGGGAGGTCGCATAAGCGGTCGATCATTGACGTGAAAAAGCTGACTTTATGACTGTACGGGTGACAGGATGTTGAGTGGATGACAGCGTCACTGGTTGTGGGCTTCCTGTAAATCGCAAATGTGATGTGATTGTTGTATAAGGTGAGAGTTAGGTCCAAGTAGTTGATGGAGCAGTCGGCTGACATGATCTGATGGGTGAAAATCATTTTTGGATGCAGACTGCAAAATTCGTTCGAAAGGGATGGTACTTCAGCTGTGGCTGCATTAATTATGATGAGAATGTCATCCACGTATCTGCAATAGAAGAGTATATTTTTGCACATAGAGGAGGCTTGCGTGAAATAACGGTTTTCAAGGGTGTTCACAAATATATCAGCTAAAAATCCCGCGAGGCAGTTTCCCATTGCAAGGCCGTCTGTTTGTTTATAAAGGTTGTTATTGAAGGAGAAATAATTGTACGACGTAATGAGGCGGAGGAGAGAGATGAGCTCGTCAATTTCGTCTGGATTTAGTTTACCATATCTGGATAGGTTGTCAAATATGATGTCTATTGTCTCTTGGACGGGAACATTGGTGTATAGATTCTTTATGTCGAGAGAAACCAAACAGGCAGAGGACGGGAAAGATTTGCCTTGTAATTGTTGAATTAAAGTTTGTCGGTTGGGAATAGAGTAGGTAGTTTCGAAGGTGAAAAATTCCTTGAGCATTTTTAACGTGAATTTCGAAATAGGTTCAATAGGGCTGCCTCTATAGTTTACAATTGGTCGAATCGGGAAGAGTTTTTTGTGAGTCTTAATTTGGGAGCGGAGGGTTGGGATTCTTGGATTCATGACTTTGTATTTGTAATGATTATCAGGGCAAATTATATTTGTGCAGTTAAGAATGCAGGCTTGTAACTCTTTGACATAAGTCTGTGTCGGATCATGGTCTAGCTGTTGGATGCCATTTTCATTAAAAAAACTAAGAGTTTTGCTAATATAATCAGATCTGTAAACAATAACAGCTGCGTTACCCTTGTCTGCAGGCACAATAATTGCATCATTTTCTTTGAGCTTTTTGTTTATGGACATAACAGTTTTTTGATCTATGCTGACGGAATTGGAGGCTAACTGTCTATCGATTAATTCACTTGCCTTACATGAGATTTTTAATTTTTCTGCTTTGTCATCAACTGCGCGATCTAAAGCAATTTTGAAGTCAGCAATGAGATCAGTGGTACGTTGCTCATTTAAAATAGGTCGAATGTTGTGCTTTAGACCTTTGTTGAGAAGCATATACTGTTGATTGCTAAATTGAAAAGATGTAAGGTTGACAACTTTATCAGCGAATGGGAAAATTCCTTGGTGTTTACTGCTTTGATCGAGACCATGATTCGTTGCGTGGTACTTATTCCGTAAATGTGATATCTTTTTGAAATGCTTTTCCTTTATGGGAGTGCAGCTATCTCCTACAAGGTTGCTGATAATTTTCATGAGTTGGTCTAATTGGGTGTGGTCAAGCAGGCGAACAAGAGAAAAATATGTATCATATGCCACATGGTTAAGCTTATCTTTAAGGGAGTGGAGGCGCCTTATTTCAGAATTGAGTAAGACTCTGGCACATTTGAAGAGTGCTTTAGAGGGGAAAACATTTTTTTGTATCTTAAGGGAGCTATGTAAAAACATGGGAATGAGATTTTCTGAAATACACTGCTTGTTGAAATCGATGCTCATGGAAGTCTTCATTATCTTGAGTTTCAGTTTTCGAAAGGATGCGGCCACTTGTTTTGCCCGACAAGGCAAGCTTCTATACATTTTACTCCATTCCATGATGGTGGTGATGGTGGCTGGTGCAGCAACAGTGTTGAATATTAAAAAATGCTCAGTCTCTGTTGCAGTATTTTATTTACCAATTACGCGTTTCGCGCTGTTAGCGCATCGTCAGACTGGAAAAAGACAAATCTTTTATTACCGTCCGTGTACCTGGTGCGCAGCGAACCTAATGTGGCTAAGGTGAGTAAATTTGGAAATTCGGACTTACTTGGGCGGAGATGGAGTCGCAGAAGTATCTATTGCTGTCTAGGAGGTATCTTAACAATTTGTGTTATTGGGCGCCTGCAAAGAGGTAAACGTACAAAGTGCGTAAGGGTTATTTGAGCTATAATAATTAGGGACTAAAGGGGTGTGGTATGGCAATTAATAAAACGCTTTATATGATAAAACTCACCATAGCAGCAGAGGAGTCGCTGTCGCGGCAGGTCCACGTTTACAACTGGTAGTATTCTTAATAACTACGGAACATGACTGCGACCGTTAAACAGAGCGGTATGGGCAGAGTTACGCCTGCGAGAATGAGCGGCTAGAGATGTTTGTGACGTGAGGGAATAAATCTTGTGAAATGATACACGTTGGTATGAAATAATAATAGATGAATGAAAACAAAATTATTAGAGGCCTGAGGGTGGGGTGGGAGAAAGATGTTGTGAATTGTCAGAAGGGGGGTCATTTTGGAAAAAGATAGATAACATGATGTCGTAAAAAGTTTGATTTTTTGTGATGAGCTGTTCGTTGAGACTGTGTTCTGGGGACCGTTTTACAAACTTAGTGATTTCTAATTCTTCAAGAAGTGAGAGTTTTTTACCTTTGGGGGCGATGTGAAGAACTTGTAATTTGTCAAGGGGGGGCTGAATGTGTTTGCTTCTTTTGAGGTGCTCGGAAAAGGCCGAATTATTTTTGGCAGCGCCTTTCTTAGTTAAAAGATGTTCTTGGAACCTAGTTTTGAAGGCTCGTCCAGTTTGGCCAATGTAAGATAAGGGGCACTGCAAACATTGTATTTTGTAGACGCCTGACTGGCTAAAAGAGTCTTTAACTAGCCGTTCACTGTGGTGAAAGCGATACTGGATCTTGTCATTGATCGTGAAGGCTACTTTTATGTGGGTGGTTTTAAGAAGTGCGGCGAGTCTGTAAGAAAGATTTCCTATGAATGGTAAGGAGACGTAGATGGATTCAGTAGTGATGGTGCTAGGGAGGAGGGAGGTGTTATTTTTAGAGATTTTTCTGCTGTACAATCGGTCGACCAGGCTCGTCTGGTATCCGTTGGTTCCAGCAATGTGCCGCAGGTTAGCTAGTTCTTGCTCAACTGTTTCACTGTTTAACGGGAGGTCGCATAAGCGGTCGATTATTGACGTGAAAAAGCTGACTTTATGACTGTACGGGTGACAGGATGTTGAGTGGATGACAGCGTCACTGGTTGTGGGCTTCCTGTAAATCGCAAATGTGATGTGATTGTTGTATAAGGTGAGAGTTAGGTCCAAGTAGTTGATGGAGCAGTCGGCTGACATGATCTGATGGGTGAAAATCATTTTTGGATGCAGACTGCAAAATTCGTTCGAAAGGGATGGTACTTCAGCTGTGGCTGCATTAATTATGATGAGAATGTCATCCACGTATCTGCAATAGAAGAGTATATTTTTGCACATAGAGGAGGCTTGCGTGAAATAACGGTTTTCAAGGGTGTTCACAAATATATCAGCTAAAAATCCCGCGAGGCAGTTTCCCATTGCAAGGCCGTCTGTTTGTTTATAAAGGTTGTTATTGAAGGAGAAATAATTGTACGACGTAATGAGGCGGAGGAGAGAGATGAGCTCGTCAATTTCGTCTGGATTTAGTTTACCATATCTGGATAGGTTGTCAAATATGATGTCTATTGTCTCTTGGACGGGAACATTGGTGTATAGATTCTTTATGTCGAGAGAAACCAAACAGGCAGAGGACGGGAAAGATTTGCCTTGTAATTGTTGAATTAAAGTTTGTCGGTTGGGAATAGAGTAGGTAGTTTCGAAGGTGAAAAATTCCTTGAGCATTTTTAACGTGAATTTCGAAATAGGTTCAATAGGGCTGCCTCTATAGTTTACAATTGGTCGAATCGGGAAGAGTTTTTTGTGAGTCTTAATTTGGGAGCGGAGGGTTGGGATTCTTGGATTCATGACTTTGTATTTGTAATGATTATCAGGGCAAATTATATTTGTGCAGTTAAGAATGCAGGCTTGTAACTCTTTGACATAAGTCTGTGTCGGATCATGGTCTAGCTGTTGGATGCCATTTTCATTAAAAAAACTAAGAGTTTTGCTAATATAATCAGATCTGTAAACAATAACAGCTGCGTTACCCTTGTCTGCAGGCACAATAATTGCATCATTTTCTTTGAGCTTTTTGTTTATGGACATAACAGTTTTTTGATCTATGCTGACGGAATTGGAGGCTAACTGTCTATCGATTAATTCACTTGCCTTACATGAGATTTTTAATTTTTCTGCTTTGTCATCAACTGCGCGATCTAAAGCAATTTTGAAGTCAGCAATGAGATCAGTGGTACGTTGCTCATTTAAAATAGGTCGAATGTTGTGCTTTAGACCTTTGTTGAGAAGCATATACTGTTGATTGCTAAATTGAAAAGATGTAAGGTTGACAACTTTATCAGCGAATGGGAAAATTCCTTGGTGTTTACTGCTTTGATCGAGACCATGATTCGTTGCGTGGTACTTATTCCGTAAATGTGATATCTTTTTGAAATGCTTTTCCTTTATGGGAGTGCAGCTATCTCCTACAAGGTTGCTGATAATTTTCATGAGTTGGTCTAATTGGGTGTGGTCAAGCAGGCGAACAAGAGAAAAATATGTATCATATGCCACATGGTTAAGCTTATCTTTAAGGGAGTGGAGGCGCCTTATTTCAGAATTGAGTAAGACTCTGGCACATTTGAAGAGTGCTTTAGAGGGGAAAACATTTTTTTGTATCTTAAGGGAGCTATGTAAAAACATGGGAATGAGATTTTCTGAAATACACTGCTTGTTGAAATCGATGCTCATGGAAGTCTTCATTATCTTGAGTTTCAGTTTTCGAAAGGATGCGGCCACTTGTTTTGCCCGACAAGGCAAGCTTCTATACATTTTACTCCATTCCATGATGGTGGTGATGGTGGCTGGTGCAGCAACAGTGTTGAATATTAAAAAATGCTCAGTCTCTGTTGCAGTATTTTATTTACCAATTACGCGTTTCGCGCTGTTAGCGCATCGTCAGACTGGAAAAAGACAAATCTTTTATTACCGTCCGTGTACCTGGTGCGCAGCGAACCTAATGTGGCTAAGGTGAGTAAATTTGGAAATTCGGACTTACTTGGGCGGAGATGGAGTCGCAGAAGTATCTATTGCTGTCTAGGAGGTATCTTAACAATTTGTGTTATTGGGCGCCTGCAAAGAGGTAAACGTACAAAGTGCGTAAGGGTTATTTGAGCTATAATAATTAGGGACTAAAGGGGTGTGGTATGGCAATTAATAAAACGCTTTATATGATAAAACTCACCATAGCAGCAGAGGAGTCGCTGTCGCGGCAGGTCCACGTTTACAACTGGTAGTATTCTTAATAACTACGGAACATGACTGCGACCGTTAAACAGAGCGGTATGGGCAGAGTTACGCCTGCGAGAATGAGCGGCTAGAGATGTTTGTGACGTGAGGGAATAAATCTTGTGAAATGATACACGTTGGTATGAAATAATAATAGATGAATGAAAACAAAATTATTAGAGGCCTGAAGGTGGGGTGGGAGAAAGATGTTGTGAATTGTCAGAAGGGGGGTCATTTTGGAAAAAGATAGATAACATGATGTCGTAAAAAGTTTGATTTTTTGTGATGAGCTGTTCGTTGAGACTGTGTTCTGGGGACCGTTTTACAAACTTAGTGATTTCTAATTCTTCAAGAAGTGAGAGTTTTTTACCTTTGGGGGCGATGTGAAGAACTTGTAATTTGTCAAGGGGGGGCTGAATGTGTTTGCTTCTTTTGAGGTGCTCGGAAAAGGCCGAATTATTTTTGGCAGCGCCTTTCTTAGTTAAAAGATGTTCTTGGAACCTAGTTTTGAAGGCTCGTCCAGTTTGGCCAATGTAAGATAAGGGGCACTGCAAACATTGTATTTTGTAGACGCCTGACTGGCTAAAAGAGTCTTTAACTAGCCGTTCACTGTGGTGAAAGCGATACTGGATCTTGTCATTGATCGTGAAGGCTACTTTTATGTGGGTGGTTTTAAGAAGTGCGGCGAGTCTGTAAGAAAGATTTCCTATGAATGGTAAGGAGACGTAGATGGATTCAGTAGTGATGGTGCTAGGGAGGAGGGAGGTGTTATTTTTAGAGATTTTTCTGCTGTACAATCGGTCGACCAGGCTCGTCTGGTATCCGTTGGTTCCAGCAATGTGCCGCAGGTTAGCTAGTTCTTGCTCAACTGTTTCACTGTTTAACGGGAGGTCGCATAAGCGGTCGATCATTGACGTGAAAAAGCTGACTTTATGACTGTACGGGTGACAGGATGTTGAGTGGATGACAGCGTCACTGGTTGTGGGCTTCCTGTAAATCGCAAATGTGATGTGATTGTTGTATAAGGTGAGAGTTAGGTCCAAGTAGTTGATGGAGCAGTCGGCTGACATGATCTGATGGGTGAAAATCATTTTTGGATGCAGACTGCAAAATTCGTTCGAAAGGGATGGTACTTCAGCTGTGGCTGCATTAATTATGATGAGAATGTCATCCACGTATCTGCAATAGAAGAGTATATTTTTGCACATAGAGGAGGCTTGCGTGAAATAACGGTTTTCAAGGGTGTTCACAAATATATCAGCTAAAAATCCCGCGAGGCAGTTTCCCATTGCAAGGCCGTCTGTTTGTTTATAAAGGTTGTTATTGAAGGAGAAATAATTGTACGACGTAATGAGGCGGAGGAGAGAGATGAGCTCGTCAATTTCGTCTGGATTTAGTTTACCATATCTGGATAGGTTGTCAAATATGATGTCTATTGTCTCTTGGACGGGAACATTGGTGTATAGATTCTTTATGTCGAGAGAAACCAAACAGGCAGAGGACGGGAAAGATTTGCCTTGTAATTGTTGAATTAAAGTTTGTCGGTTGGGAATAGAGTAGGTAGTTTCGAAGGTGAAAAATTCCTTGAGCATTTTTAACGTGAATTTCGAAATAGGTTCAATAGGGCTGCCTCTATAGTTTACAATTGGTCGAATCGGGAAGAGTTTTTTGTGAGTCTTAATTTGGGAGCGGAGGGTTGGGATTCTTGGATTCATGACTTTGTATTTGTAATGATTATCAGGGCAAATTATATTTGTGCAGTTAAGAATGCAGGCTTGTAACTCTTTGACATAAGTCTGTGTCGGATCATGGTCTAGCTGTTGGATGCCATTTTCATTAAAAAAACTAAGAGTTTTGCTAATATAATCAGATCTGTAAACAATAACAGCTGCGTTACCCTTGTCTGCAGGCACAATAATTGCATCATTTTCTTTGAGCTTTTTGTTTATGGACATAACAGTTTTTTGATCTATGCTGACGGAATTGGAGGCTAACTGTCTATCGATTAATTCACTTGCCTTACATGAGATTTTTAATTTTTCTGCTTTGTCATCAACTGCGCGATCTAAAGCAATTTTGAAGTCAGCAATGAGATCAGTGGTACGTTGCTCATTTAAAATAGGTCGAATGTTGTGCTTTAGACCTTTGTTGAGAAGCATATACTGTTGATTGCTAAATTGAAAAGATGTAAGGTTGACAACTTTATCAGCGAATGGGAAAATTCCTTGGTGTTTACTGCTTTGATCGAGACCATGATTCGTTGCGTGGTACTTATTCCGTAAATGTGATATCTTTTTGAAATGCTTTTCCTTTATGGGAGTGCAGCTATCTCCTACAAGGTTGCTGATAATTTTCATGAGTTGGTCTAATTGGGTGTGGTCAAGCAGGCGAACAAGAGAAAAATATGTATCATATGCCACATGGTTAAGCTTATCTTTAAGGGAGTGGAGGCGCCTTATTTCAGAATTGAGTAAGACTCTGGCACATTTGAAGAGTGCTTTAGAGGGGAAAACATTTTTTTGTATCTTAAGGGAGCTATGTAAAAACATGGGAATGAGATTTTCTGAAATACACTGCTTGTTGAAATCGATGCTCATGGAAGTCTTCATTATCTTGAGTTTCAGTTTTCGAAAGGATGCGGCCACTTGTTTTGCCCGACAAGGCAAGCTTCTATACATTTTACTCCATTCCATGATGGTGGTGATGGTGGCTGGTGCAGCAACAGTGTTGAATATTAAAAAATGCTCAGTCTCTGTTGCAGTATTTTATTTACCAATTACGCGTTTCGCGCTGTTAGCGCATCGTCAGACTGGAAAAAGACAAATCTTTTATTACCGTCCGTGTACCTGGTGCGCAGCGAACCTAATGTGGCTAAGGTGAGTAAATTTGGAAATTCGGACTTACTTGGGCGGAGATGGAGTCGCAGAAGTATCTATTGCTGTCTAGGAGGTATCTTAACAATTTGTGTTATTGGGCGCCTGCAAAGAGGTAAACGTACAAAGTGCGTAAGGGTTATTTGAGCTATAATAATTAGGGACTAAAGGGGTGTGGTATGGCAATTAATAAAACGCTTTATATGATAAAACTCACCATAGCAGCAGAGGAGTCGCTGTCGCGGCAGGTCCACGTTTACAACTGGTAGTATTCTTAATAACTACGGAACATGACTGCGACCGTTAAACAGAGCGGTATGGGCAGAGTTACGCCTGCGAGAATGAGCGGCTAGAGATGTTTGTGACGTGAGGGAATAAATCTTGTGAAATGATACACGTTGGTATGAAATAATAATAGATGAATGAAAACAAAATTATTAGAGGCCTGAGGGTGGGGTGGGAGAAAGATGTTGTGAATTGTCAGAAGGGGGGTCATTTTGGAAAAAGATAGATAACATGATGTCGTAAAAAGTTTGATTTTTTGTGATGAGCTGTTCGTTGAGACTGTGTTCTGGGGACCGTTTTACAAACTTAGTGATTTCTAATTCTTCAAGAAGTGAGAGTTTTTTACCTTTGGGGGCGATGTGAAGAACTTGTAATTTGTCAAGGGGGGGCTGAATGTGTTTGCTTCTTTTGAGGTGCTCGGAAAAGGCCGAATTATTTTTGGCAGCGCCTTTCTTAGTTAAAAGATGTTCTTGGAACCTAGTTTTGAAGGCTCGTCCAGTTTGGCCAATGTAAGATAAGGGGCACTGCAAACATTGTATTTTGTAGACGCCTGACTGGCTAAAAGAGTCTTTAACTAGCCGTTCACTGTGGTGAAAGCGATACTGGATCTTGTCATTGATCGTGAAGGCTACTTTTATGTGGGTGGTTTTAAGAAGTGCGGCGAGTCTGTAAGAAAGATTTCCTATGAATGGTAAGGAGACGTAGATGGATTCAGTAGTGATGGTGCTAGGGAGGAGGGAGGTGTTATTTTTAGAGATTTTTCTGCTGTACAATCGGTCGACCAGGCTCGTCTGGTATCCGTTGGTTCCAGCAATGTGCCGCAGGTTAGCTAGTTCTTGCTCAACTGTTTCACTGTTTAACGGGAGGTCGCATAAGCGGTCGATCATTGACGTGAGAAAGCTGACTTTATGACTGTACGGGTGACAGGATGTTGAGTGGATGACAGCGTCACTGGTTGTGGGCTTCCTGTAAATCGCAAATGTGATGTGATTGTTGTATAAGGTGAGAGTTAGGTCCAAGTAGTTGATGGAGCAGTCGGCTGACATGATCTGATGGGTGAAAATCATTTTTGGATGCAGACTGCAAAATTCGTTCGAAAGGGATGGTACTTCAGCTGTGGCTGCATTAATTATGATGAGAATGTCATCCACGTATCTGCAATAGAAGAGTATATTTTTGCACATAGAGGAGGCTTGCGTGAAATAACGGTTTTCAAGGGTGTTCACAAATATATCAGCTAAAAATCCCGCGAGGCAGTTTCCCATTGCAAGGCCGTCTGTTTGTTTATAAAGGTTGTTATTGAAGGAGAAATAATTGTACGACGTAATGAGGCGGAGGAGAGAAAAAAGTAGAAATATGAAAGTGCAGAATGTTTTGCATAATGCTATTTGACGAATAACTAGAAGTTGACTACTGTAATATAGTACAGTTGTACAGAGCCTAGACACTGGGCAACATTTCTGCAATATAATATTTATTGTAATATTACAACAATTTATGTTTGACAGCACACTTTCCTGTTTTATTCATATGTTAAATTGAACGAGAGAAAACTGGTGTGGGGGGGGGGGGATGAAAAGTAACTCAGACATTAAGTCAATTCTCACTTGAAATAATCACTTAGACATTCTTTCATTGTATAACTTGAATTATATTTTCGGATATAGTATTTATGACAAGAGATGTTTCGTTCAATTGTATTATATCGTAACATATTGTACTCATTTAATTGGATATTGAGAGTTTATGCAATATCTCGACATTCTAATGATTCAGTGGAAAGTATTACAATGACAATCTGGAATTTTTAAACAATAAATATGTAAAATTGTAGATAGTTTAATATGTTTTATGACAAGTATAAATGTTGCACATCATTGACTATATACCTATCGATTCATGCCCCCAACTTGCTGCCATCTGGTGGTAGATAGATCACTTATAAGTATTCATGCTTATGGCATCAGTCCATCTTCAGTTTTCACTGTGATAGCACACTACCCAGACATGTGCCACAGTACAGCACATGGTCTTGAGCAACATGATCCAAAGGCATATTCAGTTAATGATGTGCATACCATTTATAACTTGCCACTATGATGTTGGTTCATCTGAAGTATATTTCTTAGCATCCCTGGACAAATAAGGTATGAACATGACAAATATTTTCTGTTTAAACAAGCTATCTTAAACCTCACTGTTTTCTATACATTGTGTAACTGACATATTTAACGTCTAGATTAATAATGTACCTCATTTATTGTACAGAAGGGCATTTTGTATTCACTGCAGTTTTATATTTTAATCATTACAGATTTGATCATGACTCTTTGATGAGTCGAAACTAGTCATCATATGAAATCATTAAGCGATCTTTGGCAATAAAGATGATATAAAGCGATTCATAACTATAACAAAGAAATAAACAATATGACGAAAGATGTGTATAATAAAAGAATGGTAAAAATAATTAAATAAACAAAAGACGTAAAATTTTTGTCCGGTTCTCAGGGCACGCATAACGCCACATTTGTCTCGCCACCAATACACTCAGCTGGGGAGAGAAAGACTCCACTCTGCGAAGATATCCTGCGTGCGCCAACACACAAACGCTTACATACACACATATACACACGATGTAATGAATGGAACCTTAGCCGGAAAGATTGGAAACATACCTTTATCGAACGTAAAGTTAAAATAATAGCCCTAGTGAGAAAAAATTGCTTTATAATAATTAGGTGAGTTAAAATCGCGCACTAAACTTAGTATCTCAGGTCGGACATATTGTTGGCTTCAGCCACAAGCGTAAATATTACCGACCGACAAGTTAAAAATTAGGCACATCAGTTAAAAAAAGAAATCCACTGAAGTAAATACAAAAACTCTAAACGCACTCTAAGCGTAGTATATGAATTCACCGATGAGGTGGTGCAAGGTGGCACAGCCATTGACTTGGCGGTAATCCTCCTGAGGTAGGGACATATCACTCAGACGGACGCTAAAAGCCCAAATTCTAATCCTCTTTGGATAATCCAGCAGACGTCCCTCTGAAAGCTGACCATTACCACAAGCCAGCCGTAACTCCATGGTGAGGTGTAGTTTTAAGCTACAGGAGGCCATAGCCACAAAAAAAAAAAAAAAAAAAAGAAAAACAGGGGAAATGATAAGAGCAGCGTAACTGACCAATATGGATGGCCATTAGTCTATTATACATTATAATAATTTATTTTGAGGTCAACATTTTAACTAGCTTTATTGCTTTTTTCAGTATTTACTGGAGGCAGTCTGCATTAGAATCTAATTATACAATATCTACAAAACGAAGGTCGTTCAGTTATGTTCCTGAAAGACCTATCTTTCTTCTTTGATTCAGATTAAATATATAAAAAAAATTCCTCTCTTTCGCAGTTTAACCATTTGTAAACTACCTCCATAAAAAATAAAAATCCTCCTCCCCACGAAGCCATGGTTCACGCATGTAGAATTGAAATGAGGAAAAAAAAATGAAAGAAGGAAAAATCCGATCTTATAGTAAAGAAGTTGTGTAGACTGTTAACACGATGTCCGCTTGACGAATATGGTGTGTGCTCCTCTACCTGCGAAGATTCGTCGCTTCACCCAAGCGAGGAACCTTTGCCACAGCGGGAAGTCTTTATTGATTTCCCGTCAGTCGATTGAGGGCAGCCTCCCACACATGAATTAATAAGCAACACAATCGACACAGTCGTTTCGTAACCAAGCTGAACAGCGAATCATACCGTCAACACCGTGTACTTATCATGATACGTATCTCAGATATCAAAAGAGGTCGCGGTCAACGTCATTTAACACTTTTGTAACGGTAAGACGGGATCCATACAATTAATTAGTACAATTCTGGTCCAATACTCGAACACTGTTTGACAACGAACTAACAGACTAACACAGAAATATGAAATAAATTTTTGAAGGGATAATTTTTTCCAGTAAGGGCATAATTGTGTTCACTGCCACGAGCGTTCGTGATCTTAGACGTCATCACTATCAGAGATATATTACAAGCTCGCTGTCATGTAAATGTAACCACTTTGTCTCTTGTTGTGGTCAGTCATTGTGCAGCCTTGCAGCATGGCGGTAGCATATTTTATTTTTTAAGCAATTTATTCGACTGTTTCGGCAATTTGGGGTGCTTTAAAATAGAGTTATTAAGGACTTACTCCTTATAATACGACTGTCGCTATGAAGTTCAGCGTGTTATAATTGAAATGCCATCTTTAAAAAAAATATTTTATGTTAGGCTTTACCGTGGCTGTTATTGAAAGTGAATGAAACAACACGTTTACCGTTACTAGTCAGTATTCAGTTTACTACCACAATGCGTTTTCGTGTTTTAAACCTACATCATAAGGTAGATATCTTGTGTTTCACTGTGACATATGTGTGTCGTGTTTTGTCTCTAGAATTCTGATAATTGTTATAAGGAAAAAAATAAAACACTACATCATAACTTGGCTCTGTAGACCTCCTGCTCTGAATACTGAACGTAATAAACGAAAATAAAACAACTAAAGTAGAATACCTCCAGTAGCCAAAGCCTTTTTGGCCCACTTAAGGTTACGGCTCGACAGCTCGAAATTTAAATGAAAATAACGGCTTAACTATTCATCTGACACGAAAAGTGAATTACCGAATTTGTAGAGGAGAACATTGTCTACAACTGTGCTCTCTTTTGTTTTTTTTCATATCTCGTAGCGTTTCAAAGATATTTGCAAAAATAACGGCGATTTTGGTATGTATGTATGTATGTCTGTCCGTAACGTGTTTCCTGTTTTTAAGACGAACCGTTCAACCGATCAGCACCAAATTTTACAGACATGATTGTAGGCCGCCAGAGACCAGAACCTCCCGTTTTCAAATTTCTCGGACAACAAATTCGATAGTTACACAAAAAAGCCTTTTGTAATATAATTGTAATTGCAAACGAACCGTTCATCTGACACGAAAATTGAATAACTCAATTGGTAGAGGAGAAAATTCTCTACAACTTAGATCTCTTATGTTTTTTTCATATCTCGTATTGTTTGAGACATATTTGCAAAAATAACGGAGATTTGACACCCTACATTGAATTTACAAAAACCAGCCGTTTGGAGATGTCACGTGACATTCCTCGCCCAAAACTCTCTCTGGCCTATGCCATCTTGCGTTGCGTATTTGATTAGTTTCTTATTGTAACTACACGTTGTCATTTCAAAGCAATGGCGCACTGAAGAATTAACAAAAACACATCGTTCTTCGTACGATAAATGATAATCTAGTGTCTACAAATGCCATATTAGCATCAGTTAACATTCGGAACCTGCCACTACTTAATTTTTTCCCCTAAAAGGGTTTCAGACACTCTTATTAATTAATTTGTTAATATTTAGATTATTATTTTGGTCCAAAATGTTTGCAAAAACTTATAAAACTACAAATCTAAAGTGGGCCGTAAAACACGTCAGTGCGATTTTTTTCTCTGTCACAAAGAATCACGTACAAACAGTCACACTTAGTCAACACAAATGGTGATTAGAGACGAATAGGTCTTGTAGTATAAACATTAACGATAATTAATAGAAATAAAATACATCAAACCAAGATCATTCTTTTCGGACCAATGTTTAAAGCAAAGTGGACCTAAGTTTCTCACATTACTCAAAAGTTGGTCCGAAATAATGGTCTTTGTTTCCTGTACAGCACCATTTGCGCTGTGAAACGATGTGTTCGCAATACGTTACGTTTTCTTTCTTTGACGTTCGGGGCAATTGGCAGTTGTTTCATGGGTCTCAAGGGCAAATAGACCGAGATGAGTATCACACAATCTCTGTTTCGGAACCAATGTTGATTTCTACAGGTGAGATTTTCTGTGTTCAGAAATGTTATAATACTCGAGTATAAAAATGTCCAAAGTGATACACAAGACCGACTTCAGAGATATAGGCCTATAGTTTTACACACCTGTGCGACTACCCGTCTGGAAAATGGGAAGTTCCTTCACATGTTTGGTGTAGGATGCAACTGAAATTTTGTTACGTCCAGTGGATTTTCCTGTAATGAGCGATTTCAGTTGTTTTCGTCCCTTGTTCCCTAATGATTTCCATTGTGTCGTTTTGTGAGACGATTTAGAGGAGCCGGCCGCGGTGGCCGCGGGGACTGAGGCGCTCCAGTCACGGTCTGCACGGCCACTACGGTCGGGGGTTCGAATCCCCCCTCGGGCATGGATATTTGTGCCGTCCTTAGTATAAGGTAGTTCGTAAGTCGTTTGTAAGTTTAGGGACTGATGACCCCGTAGTTAAGTCCCATAAGCTTAACAAACATTTGAACATTTTTGATTTAGAGGAGGAACTACAGTGCGATCTTCTGTGATACAGTTTTCGAAAAAGAAGTTTAATATTTGGCCTTTTAACGTATCATCTTCAGTTCCAATACTGTTACGGTCACAGAGTGTCTGGAAGTATCGATTCCATCAATGTAGTAATTTAACCAGGCAGTGGTGTGACCTTGTATTTTTACGCCCGTTGTGTGTGGTGTATAGTAGAACGCACTGAGGCTTTTTTTATATATTTGGGCGCTTTAACATTGACATTAGTGGTATAATGAATGTAAGTTGTTTTTATGGATTAAAATTACTATGTTTTATTGTTAGAAAGTGAAAATGTTGAAAAGGAATTTTATTTATTCAAATGTTTGTAAACCTGTTGGACCAAACTGCTATGGTCATCAGTCCCTGGACGTACAAATTACTTAGCCTAACTTACAGTAAGTACTATACTCCCACACACTCATGCCAGAGGGAGGACTCGAACCTTGGTCGCCAGGGGGATTGCGTCTGATGCAGATCTCCCCTCCCGAAAGCCGAATTGCCTATTACTCGCACTGTGCAACATATGATGTGCAGCAGCCTCGTCAGCCAGCAGCCTCTCAAATAACTTGCCCATAATGTCTAGTAGACATATCGGCCCTTATCGTGACAGTGACTACACTGACCTTTTTCCAAATTTTTGGATATCTGCCAGTGTGCGGACACTCATTAAAGAGCTTCGTCATCTGAGAGAACAGCTGAGGCGCGAGGAATTGCACTATCTCTGCCGTGTTTCCATACGGCCCAAGGGCCTTCCCTCTCTTGAGGGGTCTGGTTTTAGTTAACACATTCTCTTCTTAGAAGGGGTAGACAGGAGTGTGATTGAAGTACTCAAGGGCATCCCTTTCTCTTATTATTCTTTGATCTTGTGAGTCAGAGTTGATTTCGTCGTCAGGGAGGAGAGTCCGGGGAAGGACCTCAGCAATTTCCTGCCAAGACTCCGTCGCCCAGTCACCATCACTGAATGTCGACAATACCAACGGGGCCCTTAATTTCTCACGAACGAGCCTGTAAGGGACGCCCCAAGGTTCTGTGCCTTGCTGGTTCTTAATGTAGATCTCTCAGCTCTTTAACCTGGTCTCCCCAATACTTGGGAAAAGTGCTCCCTTTCTTGCCTGTACCGTTGGAGCCAGTACTGGCACTCCTGCCATACCACAGCCTGCTGATAGTGCCTCCTCCTCCTTCTGACAGAATGCCTCAGTTGTTGAAGTTCCTGGGACCATGGCAATGGGGAACCCGTTAATGGCCCTCCTCCTAAACGGTACGGCGGCCTCGATCGCTCGGACCACTACCGGGACAAGATCTTATGGTGCTTCATCCACATCAAATCCACCCTCCATCAAAGCAGACACAAGGCACCCACCGCCAGGCGTTCCCAATCCGTTTTGTTGAAATTACGCTGCCATTCCCAGCCTGCATCCCAGCCACACTCGGCTCGCTGCAGTTGGAAGGTGATCACATTGTGGTCACTCAATGTTATTCGACCATGAATTCTCCACTCAGCCCCTTTGTCAGCCAGATTTGGTGTTATTAGCGTCGCGTCGACGTTAGTACCTTCACCAGCCGGCCCTTCAAAAGTAGGCGGATTGCCAGACTTGTTGGCGACAACCAGCTGGAGAGCCATGACGCCTATTCAACCTTGTCTCCTTTCGCATCACGAGTGGGGCTGTTCCACAGGCAAGAACACGTTCAAGTCAGCTACCACAACCACTCTTCGACCATGCAGCGCCTGCATCATCATAGTAAGGTGATCCATAGTAAGAATCGACGTGATCCCCATAGAGAAAATACATATTTTCAATTATGAAAATTAAAATACACAATTTTGTGTTTGATCTACAGGTCTGTTTATTTTGTGAATCGTTTTCTGGCTTATTAGGCTATCATCAGATATTTACTGAAGTTCAGTCAAAGAACTTGTGTTGTCAGTATACCAGAAGAGATGTTATATTACAAAAAAGTAAATTATCTTCTTTGATGAAGCAGTTACAGTGTAAATAAATATTTGGATGAAATCTGTAAATTAATAGTACTGAAAAAAGGAAACATGAATACCATACATAGAGAAACAGTGCAAACATAAATTCTTACAGCATGACTATAGTGAATAAAAATAAAATGAAACAAGAATCTCATGTTTTAAGGGTTGTTCAAAACACAAGGTGACACAAATATTAGAAATATTAGAATCCTGACACACTGTTATAACTAAATAAACAAATAGACAAAAATATGGGGGTGGGATAGGAGGGTATAGGTGGGGTGCATCGGAGAACTTAGAAGCTTAACACATCATAGGTGTGCACTCGAACTGAAAAACGGTGATAATAAACATATTCAATTACAGTGTTCACAATCAAATAAAGAATTACTGAAAGGACAGAGTACTAAATAATTTGAAATATTAGTACTAACAAAGAAAAATACAAAGCTGATGTGATATATTGGAAAGCTAGACTGGCATTAACACAGCAAGTAGATAAACAGTGGCTCATTGGAAAGCTAGACTGGCATTAACACAGAAAATAAACATACCACAGTGCCCAGTGGCGAATGTACTTCAATGGCGCTGCAGTGCTCGTTGGATAGCTGTGACAGACTGTGACTCTTAGTGAACTGTTGCAGATAACACTCGCGACCCTTGGGTGTGGCCCAGGGGCCACAACCTGCCAAGTTGTCGCCCTAAATGGGAGTTTGCCTTCAACGGTGTAGACCTCCTGCAGAGTACATCTGGACTCATCTCGTCCATGAGCCTTCTGATCTCTTATAGCACAAGTCGAGAGTTACGTGCATTCAAATGCGCCACTTTTAGTGTCCTCGGGAGAAGTAATTATGTACATTGTATTTGGCTATGATTTTGTGTGATCTAGTGCAATTCTTCCTGACGCCAGTACGACCTGATAGTAATTAAGATCATACTTTTCCCCTCTCCTTTGGAACACTTTCTGGATGAGATGTTGTAGAGCTCCGAAGTCCGTGAGCAGACTCATTGTCTTTAGATGATTTCTATCTACTGCCTCCATTGTCGGAAAGGTTACTTTTCTGCCATACTTGTGTCCCACACGGACGCTGTGGCGTAGTGCAGTGGCCAACACGGTCGGCTGCTCCAGGATGGCAAGCTGTAGTGCCAACGCTAGATTGGGGTATATCCTCTGACGATGCACAGCCAGTCATCTTTTCGGAGGGGGATCCTCCTTCCGGTCCTCCAGCGTGGTGTCCTGTTTGTGTGTGTCTTGTGTGCATGTTACGTCATTTGTCTTTACATAAGAGCTTTCAGTGGTGTTTTTTCCGTATGTGCCTTGATCATGTGAAGCCAAAGGGTGCCCTATTCTTCGCCTGGTTATTGTTGGCAAGTGGTTCCCCAAGGTCCAAGGAGTAGGTCACCTCAGGTACGAAGGTCTCTGTCTGCATGCCCTTGTTGGTTTTTGAAATATTCGGCACACGGTTTGCTTTGGATTTTCTCGGGGAATTCTTGAAAACCTTCGCCCTTTCGGCATCCCTTCTTCTCTTGCTGGGGGACGTGTGCTTCTCTTTGGGCATCCCTTCACTGATTATGGCGTCAGCCATTATATATGCGAGCAATTAGCCTTATAAGTAGGGCAGTTTTTCCCTTTGGCTACACAGGTCTTCTTCCCCCGCCTCTTGCAGGGGATGCACACCACTTGACACCACTTGTTGTTGCACTCTTTCCGACTGTGTTCCTCAGACTCACACCTGGATCATGCCGCCTTGTTACTACAGTATTCATTAATGTGGTCGAGATCGCCACACTTGTGGCATCGCGAGACCACTACATAATCCTTCACATTCACGGCACTGGAGCCGATCGAGTTTGCCCATGTTTATTAACTTTCTCCACATGTTCCCGGACACTTCCGCTACATGGTGCACAGTGTCACGTTCTCGGCGCCGTGTCATAAAATTCATTTTGAAATCCTTTGCAAATGTGTCTAGGTCTGTCCTCAAAGTTCTACAGTCGTATGGTCTCCCCAAGTATTCTCTCATTGTCCACGACTCGGACATCGCATTAGATGACCAGTGGTTTCCATTTACGTGGTCCTTCACAGTTTACTTTCTGACAAGGTGACTCATTTACAAGAATCTTTTCTTTATCTGTCTCAGAAGCTACATCCAATATCACAGCGTTTTTCGTAGCTTTGACACGAGATATTTTCATTTTATCTTTTAAAGGGTTGATACTGGTGGAGAAGATCTCCTGTGCTTTCTTAATGTCTTGCCCAGGACGCGGCCCCATGTAGACCGTAGACCCAGGCTTCTGTGTGACCTTTGCTACGTTCTCCTTCGAGGACGGTGCCTTCGGCGCAGATTGCGCAGCGACCCCCGCGTAAGTCCTGGGAGGTTGCTTTCGCAACCTCTCGTTCTTTCTCTCCAGTTCTTCAAGACGTTCCTCCACTCGGGCTTCGACGATGGCCACAGAGGCCAGCCACCCCTCGATGTTCTGCATATTGGCTTCGTTGATTTTGCCGTTCTTATGGCTTGCATCTAGAACAGCATTGTTTTTTGCATGCTACTCGAAAGCTGTTTGCGGCATCTCAGCAGCGTCCTCCTCTCCTGCCTGCGTCGACACAGGGGCCAACACAGGTGCAGGAGGGGGCGCAGATCCAGCGCTCACGACTTGGATCTGGCTTCTACCCACAGGCGGAGCCAAAGGCAGCAACGTTCTCGATTAACTTTCATTTTTATCAGCCACGATTGCCAAGGAAAGTGAAGAACTGGAGGCCCGGTTGTTGCCCCTGACCGGACTCTCTGGTATGGGGGGAGGGGTGGACTTCTTGCAGTACGCCCGCTGGCCTCGCCCCAGGGCCAAGGTTTACTGGGACTCTGAGCTGCCGCGTTAAGCACGCCGTCGCCAGCGTACTGGTCCCCTTCAGTGACCCTGTCATCGACGATTTCACTCGGCACATGCCAGCAGGTACTGCCCGCACTGTGGAGAGGCAGATGCACCACCGCCTTTCGCCCCCAACTAGCCCGAGCTCCCACCTGAAGGTCGAACGATCCACTCATACTCAGATGGTGGACTGGTCACCCAGTCGTTCAGGGGTCTGGACCCATCTAACCTAACCGCGCCATGCCACCACAGTGATGGTTGTCTGATCTTGTCCCAGATATTTCGGGACACAGCGAAATGTACCTGCCAACTCGAGCCGGGATCCCACGCCGACAATCGAGGGCAGAGGGGCAGAGGGACAGATGGTGGCGCTCCCTTGCTGAGGGAGGGGAGTGGCAGGATCGCGGATCAGTGATGCACACCCCCGCCGCCGCCTCTCAGATGGTCGGGCCCCGGCGCAGCTCCACCTGCACCACGCATCCTTCACTTTCGCATCGGGTTGGGTCGCATCTCTTCCTTCGTTGCCCAGGCTTCTTAGGACACAGGCGGTGCTGGTTGCACCCCTCGCATCTCGCTGAGGCGGAAAGAGCCACTTGGGAAAGAGACTCTATGTAAGACCCAACACTTTCCCAGAGACGTCCCTCAAGACTGGAGAACCGTGGGTAATGGGAATCTATACGTTCATGAGCCTACCCCCCAGCTCTCAGGCCGGCTCGTAAGGCTCTATAAGAATATTTACAAATAATTATAAAATCTAACATCATACCTTATGTAAGTGCGCGCTAAAATACAGTGAAGAATGTACGGTGACTTTTACTTATCGCGGGAAAAGAGTGACATGTTTGGGTTTCAACACCCCAACACCTTCAAACTTTTTTCAACAGCACCTCACGAAGTCCAGTTCACAACCGACATACAAGAGCATACTTGTACAATCTGGTGGTATCTTGTAGCAGCCACTTGGGACTACCAAGCAGCGTGACGTGCCATCCAGCAATTTACAAAATTCGTGACGTGGGGTATACCACATCCCTACACACAACTGCCCTGTTAAAGTGTCACTAAAGCTTCTTGGATTTCATGTCAAGTCGTTAGAAAGTACTTGATTTCCGAATTCGGTGAACACGTTATAACGTGGCAGTTTCTTCTCAGACTGCCCCATTACATATTTTTAATAAATTACAATTCAGTTTTACAGTCATTTCATCATAAAGTTTCAATTTTTTTTAGAGGATTCGAAACTGCGCTGTAGTAGCCACGTGGTCTAAGGCATCATGCTACGGACCGGGTGGCCGTTCCCACTGGATGTTCGAATCCTCCCTCGGTGTGTGTGTGTGTGTGTGTGTGTGTGTGTGTGTGTGTGTGTGTGTGTGTGTGTGTGTGTGTTCTTCATGGTGTAAATTAGTTTAAGTAGTTTGTAAGTATAGGGACTGATGATCATAGCAGTTTGGTCCAATAGGTTTAGAAACATTTGAACATTTTGAATTTAATTTAAATTATAAGGAAGATGTAACTCGAGCATATGACAGCTAAGAGTCATTAAACTGACTTTTCCACATCGTCCATAGTTACAAATTGGACTTGGAAGTTTTCTGTGGGATTTCTTTGCGAACCGGCTGCTCCAAGATAGCAGAAGGAACGGAGGCGCTGGCGACAGCAGACACGCGGCCTCTCCGCTCGCGGCCATTGCCCTTACTGCCAGCTGTGGTGTATTTCTCGCGCCAACGTTCACATCAGCCGAAAGGGACGGTTGAAAAGTAGCTTCTTACAAACATGTTAGCGTCTCTCTGATAGGCCTGCTAGAAGCACTCTCAAATTTGCGCTCCGTTAAGACGATAACAATCTGTGCACAGCCTCCACAGCTAAAAAGCTGTGGAGGCTGTGCAGAGATTGTTATCGGCTTAGCAACGGAGTCTCCCCTTAAGAATGGAGACTTGCCGCTGCACAGTACTAAGGAATTTACTCATTGGACTTCCCTAACACAGAAATTTTGTGGAAGAGATCCAAATCTCTTATAAATTTTCTCACTGGTTGAAGTCAAAAACAGTTCCTCGTCCGTGGATAAACAAAGTTCCCTGAAATTTTTGTTAGAAGGAAGACACTGTGGAGATGGACTTAGACGTGGACATCTGTCTTGCTTTGCGATGGAAGCAGATGTCCATGTGTCGATAACTCAGTGCCCTCCGCACTTGGTTGTCACTGACCTGCATCACAGTATTTGGTAAGATGGAAAGTGCGCATAAGACGATCTGCGGAATGGAGAGCGTTTTTATTTCAGTTAGTGCAGATCAAAATGTTGGAATGTATGTGAACCAAAAGGATCAAACTGTTGAGGCCATCGGTTCCTGGACTGACAAACTAGTTAAACTAACTAATGCTGACGACAACACATACAACCATTCCCGCAAGAGAACTCGAACCTCAGACGGGAGCGTCCGCGCAATCCTTGATATGGCGCCACAGAGTGCGCGGTCACATTTAGCGGAGCTTATGCAAGCTACGTGGTGTATTAGCACGGCGGAACGGTGTTTTGCTGTAACTTACCTTTGATTCTGTCGGTTAACCCTCCGATCTTGTAATAATCTGTGCTATTATGCGTGTTTTCATTTTGCAACCTTTTTGATATTTTGCATGTACTCGTTTCATGACCATATATAATATCATCTCATTCAGCACTGGTGTCCGAACATAGATAGTTCATAATACGTTCAATGTGTTCATTCAGTGTCAAATGTTCATATGTAATGGGCTAATAAACACTTGATCAAATGCTCATCTACTTAGTGTTCCATTCAGTAGTCAGTTGATAAAATTATAAACAATTCCCTTGAATGTAAGTGTTTTGTGTCACATTTTGATGCTTCAGCAGAGTCATTTCTATTGAGAAAACAGAATCAGTAAAGTTATTATCCGTTGACATAACTTAGACATTAATTTGCATCCATTGCATGATAACTGTGTGGAGTTACCTTATTTTGCGCTCATAAAAATTAACTTAATTCATCGTAAAGGATTGCTCCGAAGGCACAGAAGCCACTTCGTAACGTAGTTCTTCACTTCTTTGCTCTAGGTTTGCCTTCGTTTAACTTTTGCTTATCATAAAGGTTTTGCCTACGTTTACATTTGCAGTGACGTTCCCTTTGTATTTTAGTAGGAGTTTTGTGACTCTGTTGTCGAACCTCGGTGGATCTTTACCATTTATCATAACTCAATACACACCTGTCCAAAGTACATTGTACGATGGTCTTGCACTTCGTCCAAATGTTCAAATATTTTTAACCCTAAAGGACCAAACTGCGATCATCGGTGCCTAGACTTACAAACTTTTTACCCCAACTTACGCTAAGTAGTCCAATCAACGAAGGAAAAATTGGGGAAGAAATAGTGCAGTCGCAAATTTTTGCACAGAGCAAAGAAGATCGTTATGAACGACACCCTATGGGGTGTGACCTCGAGCGTGGGTGGGTTTTTAAAGGTACACTTTTTTAGGTTTTTCTTAAATAACACAAAAAGCCTGATCTCTAGCGAAACGTAGAACCGTAAAAATTAAACTGCATAAAATGTCATTAAAAAAAAGCTCATCTTCATAATTTATCTGTGATCAATATTTTTCGAGATACGAGAGAAGCAAAATTAGCAAATTCTTAAAAACTGATTTTTTTTATTCTATAAAGTTAAAATGTAAGATCATTGAAGTATTCTGCGATCGAATAAAACGGTCTCTATGCAGTGTTAGGTTGTGGTGTATGGGAAGGGACAGCTGAGATGGCAGGTGGACGTGTGCAGGCCCTCTCTGCTGTGCAGGCCCTCGCCTGCTAAGCAAACCAAACAGCCTGAAAGCATTTCCGTGTCACATCCGGTTCTCTCCAGCAACTGAGCGGAAGATCTGTATATTGCTTGTGCTTACATATCAATTTATTTTGAGTTAAGTAAGTGACTAAGGCATTTGTTTCCAATTAGTGACTGACTTTTCTTGTTTAATGCATCTGTGAACAATGGCTGAGAAGTGTTTAGTTTGTGAATGTGATGTTGTCAGCGACATTTGTCACTGGGGAGAAAGAAATTAGTGGATTGGTTCATGCAAGTAATGTAAGAAAAGATGGGAAAGCTGAAGGTTTTCTTAGCAAGAAACACAGTGTTGTTCATAGTTTTGCAGGAAATAATACACATGAGTACATTCAATTTAACAACTTCGGAGAACCACAGCCGTCAACTTATCGTGATTCCCCAAATTTGGGTTCGGCTGAAGTAAAATTTTATTTCAAATTTAACTAATTTTCTTGTGCGAAAGTTGAAGTGTTTTATTACAAGCTAAGGGAAAAGCCCATTGATTTGCGACAGTTAATTTCCAATGTTCGATCCTTCACCTACGTCAATTCAATCACGACCTGTGCACAGGAGAGGAATGATGAGTGGGGGGAGACGCCACCCTAAGACGTATTCGTTCAGTGATACATCAGCATACCGCAGATACTGGTCTGGTGTTCACAAAAACAAATGACACCACTGGAAAGGTGGTGAATTTCATCATTAAATTGATATATTACCTGTATAAAACCAGTCCCATTTAAATATTTAGCAACCTCGTACAATCTATGTGTAGTGGGTGTCCACCTAGATTTCGGCAGGCTTCCTAGAGGCCGCACATGCGCTCCTCGGCTCCGCGATTTGCCGTGGAAAAAATATTTCATGTTCGGAATTTATAAAAAATTCGCATCCTGAGTTCATTGGTTTGGACTTCGGTTTTGCGGTGTCAGGGCGGACGTAAGCCGATACTGAGAAGAATTTGGTGTTTAGTAATCGAGAAACGACACTATTTTCAAGTCAGTTTGGAACGGCACAGGTCTGGGTATTTTCTGTGATTTGGATACACAGGAGCGAACTTTATTATTTATACCATGAACTACTTCGAACTTGTTTATCCGCGAATATATGGAACTTTAGTTAGAAACTTGGCAATTCATTTTTAAACTTTTGCGTGTTTAGCCAAGTGAACTTCAAAGGGCTCTTTATCACCTCTGCTGAACTGCACAATTACTATATTTTCTTTTGGGAACTCCGGGCGTAACCATGGTATTTAATAAATGATTACACTTATGAACTCCAAACACCCATGATTGACTGTTATTTACACACCGTAGCCTTTTCTGCCTGTGAATATTATTCTAAATTAACTCTTCTGCGTGTTTAACTTAAAATTATGGGCATTGGAGCGAGGAGTCAGAAGATTTAATTTTGTAATAGGCACAAATGTTCAAATGTTTGTAATTCTATCGGACCAAACTGCGTGGTCATCAGTCCGTAGCTTACAAATTACTTAAACTAAGCTAAACTAACCTAAGGACAACACATACACCCATGCCCCAGGGAGGACTCGAACCTCCACGGCGAGCAACCGCGCGCTCCGCAGCGAGACGCTTTAGACCGCTCGGCTTCTCTACCGCGGCTGTAATATGCACACATTTGAACGAGAAGAAAAGCTGTAATCCGTAATTTACCATTGGAAAATACTTAAGGTCTATGGCAGTTACCACTTTCCAAGCGAAAGTGGTATCAAATAACTTTAATTCATCACTGTGCCCTTTTGTATGATGACTCATGTAATGACAAAGAGAACTGGCGGATGCGTGAGCTGAATAGACAATCTGTATGCATGAAGATGTTCTGACAACGTCATCACTGCCACCGAGAAAATGCAGCACAGGTACTGTGAGTCATAGCGTGAAGGTTTTTCACTGGCGAGTCAATTTTCTAAACAATTTCCTGAAACATAGGTTTCATGGTTTATATCGTATTAATTTATAATTATGTTTTTCATATTATTAGCTCAAATGACTACATGCTGCAGAACGCTGTCTATATGTGAGCTCAAAAATTTGACTTGGCATGCACTAGTAGTGTGCCCCGAACACTGCGTTGCTGATCGTCCTCTGCTGCCTAATAGTACAGCCACATGCCAAGTGTCTAATAACTACACTTTCAATCTTCGAATGCGAGTGTCTCGTAAAATCCAGGAACCTCTTATATTTGCATTTGTAATAATTGCGGGAACAGTATGAGTTGAGCCATCTGTATCTTTACATTTATAAAGAGGAAACATTCTGCCGTATCTACGAATGACAGATCTATTAAACTGCAACGAATCTAAATTTTTCACCCAAATGTGTTTCTTTGGGTTTATAGTTGACAGGCAAATGCCTTTACAGGAGAGTAATTTAGTACGAAAAGTGTAGTATATCTACGCAGTCAGTCAGGCCACAAACATCTCCATATTTTCAGGTTTACACTCTACTGTCAATCCGTTTTTTATTTCCCCTTGCTGTATTGAAGACAAAACAGTTTATTTAAGAATGAAGCTTTGGAGGGATATTACGAAAACCTGAGATTTAAGTTCACTTTTCATGTTATCGGTACACCTAATACAAGAATCGTTTCTAAACCCCTGACGAACCTGGATATAATTCCTGACTTTTAGCTCTTGCGGCCCCAAGCACCGAACAGATAACAAGACATTCGCAGCCATTGAGTTGAATAGAAGAATGTTCAAATGTTCAGTTCTTTGTAAATCTATCGGACCAAACTGCGTGGCCATCAGTCCGTAGCTTACAAACTACTTAAACTAAGTTAAACTAACCTAAGGACGAACACACGCACCCAGGCCCCAGGGAGGAATCGAACATCCGACGGCGAGAAAGCGCGCGTAGAAGAATGCATCCGAGGAGGTAAGAATAAAGGGAGGTGGAGTTACATAAGCTGAGAATAGGCATTCGTTGAAGCCAGAGGAGCCATGCTTTTTTGCCCAAAACAAAGATTTATCACTTAAAACCCCGTGTGAATATTGCCCTCTTTACGTAAAGACACTAAATTGACAGTCACATGAGAGTATTTACTTAGATATGACGTACATTGGAATTACTATACACACGCACTACGACAAATGTTTTGGGCACATACACATTCCGGAGTACGCAGTTTGTTGGCTACACTTTTTCAGTATTAGGATATCTCTAGAGATTCGAGCATCCTTGAATGCATCACCTTTCCTAGACTGCTCACTGATTACTTTGACACTTTCTTTTCTTGTATGGACAGTTTGCGTTATTAGGGAAGGTTTCACTGATACAGATCTAATAATGGACTCTGCTTCTTGTTTATAATATTGTGCATTGAACTAAACTGCAATTGAATGTTTGGTTCTTTTTTAATACTGTCTGTTGGTTGCCATATTTCGCGGTAATTCTTTCGTTCCAAAACGACAAGTGCAGATTAACTGCTTTAACTTGGCAACATAATGCTTTAAGAGAGGTGTGTGTGGTGTACTAAAATTGTATTCTGTAGAATGTTTAACACATTAAAGTCGTAGGCTGTAGCCAGAAGAAGATTTTAAAAACGTAGTTACATCTTAATGATCACATGGCAAATGATTCCAACACCGACGTCGCTAGCTGTTTTTAAGATTTTTATTTCAATATTTTAGCTTCAGGCAAACAACTGCCACGGTGGAGTAGCCGAGCGGTCTAAGGCGTCTCGCTGCGGAGCGCACGGTTGCTCGCCGTGAGGTTCGAGTCCTCCCTGGGGCATGGGTGTGGGGGTGTGTGTGTTTGTCCTTAGGTTAGTTTACCTAGATTTAAGTAGTTTGTAAGCTACGGACTGATGGCCACGCAGTTTGGTCCGATAGATTTACAAACATTTGAACAAACAACTGATGTGCGCGAAAGCTCACGGTGAAAGAAAGTGTGATGTTTTATGGCAAAATATTACACACAGATTCGAAACTCTTGAAATATAGTCTCTGTATTTGACACCGTCTTTAGAAGTGGATATTGCAGACTGTGTTCAGCGTGTTCAGAAGAAGATACTGTAGAGAACCTCGGACTGAAAACGGATATAATGTAGTAAACATTCCGTGATCTAAATATCAGTGTTGACACCGGTTATACTTCACCTTCAAAGTACGTAAATATTATGGTTATATAGTACTGACAGGTTTACATATCTATGCTATAAATTTTGTCCTAATTTTTTCGCAAATTTACTCTCCGGTTAACGCCTGTGCCTTTCAACTAAAGGTCACTCACAATACAGAGTACTGTAAGAAACACAGTTTCTGTTAAAGATTTAGATTAGTAGCTCTTTCGAACATTCATCATTCCTAGATACACACGAATGTTTGGTCTTAATAAAATTGAAGAGGTAGATGACTCCTTTGGCTTTATTCCTACAATTATTACAATTGCTATTGCTTAATTTTTCGAGACAATTTCATTCGAAGATTGACAGTGTAGATGTTACGCACTTGGTATGTGCTTGGTACTGCTGAGCAGAACAGGAAGAACGCTAAGCACTCTACTCGTGCATGCGAAGTCGAAATTTTGATCCCAAAGGTAGGCAGCGCTTTTCAGTATGCACTCATTTAAAAATATTTAAATGTTTGTAAAACTATTGGTCCAAACTGCTATGGTCATCAGTCCCTAGACTTACAAACTACTTGAACTTTCACTAAGGACGACACACACACACACACACACACACACACACACACACACACACACACACACACACACACACACTTTCCCGTGGGAGGGCTGCAACCTCCCTCATTTTAATTAGTAAATTATGCCCACTATTATGTTTCATATTTATAAATGCATACAATATGTGCTTTGAAACCTATATTCAATTCTTTATGTAGAAAAAATGATCTGCATGTGGGAAACATTCAAACTATGATTGATAGCATCTCTATTGCAGTAGCGTAGTAGCTGTAATGATCTGCATGCATACAGATTGTCTGTTTTGGCCACTAATTCAAATGTTCGTAAATCTATCGGACTCAACTGCTTGGTCATCAGTACGTAGCTTACGAACTACTTAAACTATGGTAAACTAACTTAAGGAAAGGTAAACACCCATTCCCGAGGGGGGACTTGAACCCTCGATGCCGAACGTCCGCGCACACCGCAGCAAATTCAAATGTTTGTAGAGTCTATGGGACTTAACTACGGGGTCATCAGTCCCTGAACTTACAAACTACTTATGAACTACTTACGAACTAGGACGGCACAAATATCCATGCCCGAGGGGGGATTCGAACCCTCGACCGTAGTGGCCGTGCAGACCGTGACTTGAGCGCCTCAGTCCCCTCGGCCACCGCGGCCGGCGTTTCCGCAGCAAGACGCATCAGTGCACACGACTAACCCGACGCGGCTTGGACACAAATCTACCAGTTATCTTAATGATTATATGAGCCATCGAATTAACTCTCTGTGTGAAATGTTAAAATTTTCCATATTACATTCGCTTAAAAACTGGTTATTGGGCAAACAACTTTCAACGCAAAGTATATGAATTGCACTATTTCTTCTTCTGTAGATGAATGCATATTAAAATAATAAATCTATTGAGGATATGGGCTGTATCCTAGAACATCGTTTTGTTTATCCTCATGTTTTCGCTTGTGCCACCAATACCAAAACATAATATGAACATCACAATTTTAAACATGGCTGCAATTCAGCAACGGTGGAATACGATCCAAAAGTCAACACAGTTTCAGCCGACCAGTTGCATACAATGGTTTACATCTATAAACCTTTACCTAGGTTTCGACAAAATTAATTTTGCCTTCTTCAGAAGTATACCTAATGAAAACGTGACACACAAATATGAAAAATAGTAAAATACAAAGGTGTTTCTAAAATAAGAAATTAAAATTACAGCATAGGTGAAAATGTACTTACAATAAAGCTCACATTAAAAAAGTTGTTGAAATGTGGCTGACTCCATGTCAATAGATTAAAAATTAAAATTTAAAAACAATGTCACATTATATAATTGTGGAGCCCGTCCACACACAGGTCGAGTGAGCACTGCGTACTGGCAGAGGCGTAGGAGCCCTAGTGACGTGCGCATGCACTAGGTGGCGCCAAGAGGGCTGATGGGCGTTCGCGCAGTCGCAGGAACTATGTGTAATATGATACTGACAGAAAACATAAAATGAAGAAAATGGGAAATAAGATGCAAAGAAGTCTGAATCCGAGCTATGTGGGTGGCAGAATATATATACGTGCGTACACGCAAAAATTGGAGAAAGAAAAGTTAGAAAATATTCAGCGGCCAGACATAGTGCACGCACCACAAACTACAAACAAACATCACGCACCCGGTGGGAGGGAACGGTACAAACACCACACATCACAACACCAGAAAACTATAAACAAGGGCGCCACTAGAAATCTGATGATAAACATTATGCATCACAACAGTATAAAACTATAAACAAGTGCGACGCTAGAATTTTGAGGACAATAAACACCATGCAGGATCAGGTATTGCATTAACAAATGTCTAAAACAGTATAGGTTTGAAACCTTCTAGGTACTGTCTACTTGCAAGTTGGACTTAGTCGTTCAGCATATTACCATCGTTGATGACGAGGTGTTTTAAAATTTCATATTCTTCCCATAAATCAAGTTTCCTTTCCTTGGCTTCCCTATGCTAAATTACAGTGTCTTCCAACGATTTAGGGACATGATCGGCTACAAGCAAATGCTCGGCAAAGGTAGAATTGTGTACATTGCGTCGTGTCCTCCCTAGTAGATGTTCCTTATACCGCACCTTGATTGCTCTTCCTGTCTGTCCTATGTAATAACAGGGACAGTTGTTACATGCTATTTTGTAAATGGCAGAATTGGAAAAAGGATCTACTAAGGTCTCCAGTGTATGAACAAGATTTTTCTTTAAATTATTGTTAGTAGAAAAAGTTACCTTGCAATCATATTTCTTCGTTAATAGACGTTGTAATCTGTACGATACATTGCCTAAAAACGGAATAGAAATGAACCTCTGACTGTCATTTTTATCCAGGTGCGATTTGCTACTGAGCAATGTTGAAAACTGTTGGGAAGTCTTTTGATCAACGATGTGTTGCACTACATTTGTATCGTACCAGTTATTGATGGCTATGGATTTCATTGTGTTAATCTCCTTTTCTAAGTTAGCAGGCGACAGGGGAGTTGTGAAAGCACGATTGATAGCGGAATGAAAAAAGGCTCATTTATGTGAACGTGGGTGTGCAGAATGAGTTGGAGTAATCATATCGGAATACGTTGGCTTGCGGTATGTATCGAATGCTATACTGTCGTTTACTATGGCCAATTTTAGATCGAGGAAGTTGAGCTCGGCATGTTCATTTTGAACCTCTTTAGTGAAATTAATGGTTTCATGGAAGTTGTTAAATACTGTAAATAACTGGTCTAATTCGTGGTCATTGCCGTCAAACAGGATAATTATGTCATCTACATACCGAGCATAAAATCTTATTTTGTTGTGGAAATTTGAGATAGAAGCAAAAAAAGCATTTTCAAGAGAATTAATAAAAATGTCTGCCATGATACCAGCGAGAGGACTACCCATTGCCAAACCAAATGGTTGCTCATAAACTTTGCCATTAAAGGTGAAGTAATTGTATTTAAGAGTGACTTTTAATAACATCATCAATTCAGCAATATGTTCATCAGCTAACTTTTTATGTTGTAAAAGATTTTCTTTGATAATTTCCAGGGTCAAATCTACAGGTACATTGGTGTAAAGACTTACTATGTCAAAAGATGCTAACTTTGTATTGGGGATGCATTTTACTTTCTTTATTTTATCAATCAGGTCTGTTCTATTCTTAACAGAAAAATATCGTTCGAAGACAAACGCGTCTTTAATTTTGTGGTGAAGACGCCTAGCCAATGTGTGGTGTGCACTACATATGCTGTTCACCAAGGGCCTAATCGGATGATTTTCTTTGTGGAGCTTAAATTGGCTTCTAAGAATAGGAGCCATCGGGTTCATGTTCACTAAACCGTTTTTTTTGAAATTTATTAAACAAAAATTTAGTATCGGCTAGACAATGCCGAATTTCTTTTTGTAAATCTAAAGTTGGATCATTGGGAACCTCCACGATGTTGTTGGCCTCAAAAAACTTTACAGTTTTATCGACATATTCTGTCACGTATGCAATGACTACACTATTTCCTTTATCGGCATTAGTTATGATAGCCATCATTTTCTCTTAATTTGCGGTTAATACATTTAATTAACATCTGTTCTTTATCACACAAATTAGACTGTAGTGCAAGTTCTTTTTCTATGATATTTAAATATAACTTAGCTTCAAAGCTACAAAATCCATCTGTCATTAGCAATTTGGTACTTGATCTTAAGCTTGGTTTAGAATCTGTGAAATTCGACAAAGTCAAACAGGTTAAAATTGCACATGAAAGCAATAATATCATAGAAAAAGAACTTGCGCTACAGTCTAATTTTTCTCCACTTTTCTCCCTATTCTTATACAGTACGATTCCTCCTATGAAGAATAAATACGAAAGGTCGAATCTGGGCGTTATATTGCACATATTGTAAGTTACTCATCATTCTCAGTTCCGTTGTTCGCAACATCAATTAATACCTGCTTCTTGGAAAAAAATGTCCGACTTCAACCAAACATGACTGATCAAAAGTCTGTGTCCTGCATGGTGTATTTTCAGGTACGGGTGGTCTGGTACCTTAATCAGTATGCGACACATCCTGGGTTCAATACTCACCGTTGACAAACATCTTAACTCACACAAAAAGATCTACAACCTCTGGAGATGCCACACAACCAACGTCAGTTCCGCCGTTTTTCGTAATTCTCTTCCTCGTTGTACCAACTGGAAAAAAATCAAATTAAATTACATCACGATGTATTTGGATGTCAAGGCGATGATTACGATACAGATTATTACTGACGTCTTTGTTTTTGTAGCACGAGCAACATAATGAGATATATGTCGAGATACTAAAGTTTGCAAAAGGTAGTACTTGAGCCGTCGTATGCTGACCAATAGTTTGCTAGCTGGGGTTATTTAATAAATGGGAATATATTTTAGTTGCACAGTGCTTCAGAATCCACCTTTAAATTTAGGTCCCTCTATAACTGGCTGGGTAATTCACTTCAGAGATTAGAGAAAGGCAACGGTATACCACCTCCAAACAGGAACATGACTAATTTTGTAACATTGTGAGAACATGTGTTTTCGTGAACCGTAAATATATGTATATGGTATTAAGAATGTGGGACCTAATAAAAAATAAAATGAAAATGCAGTCCACTTTTTGCAGAATACATTGATTGAAGTACCATGTTTATACGGGGAATAGTTTGCGTATTTGAGCGAGCTGAATGGAATGTGAAATGGTACAAGAGTTCCGTGCGGGACGTGGTTCAAAATGTTCCAATGTATGTAAAGCTTATGGGACTTAACTGCGGGGTCATCAGTTCCTAAAATTAGAAACTACTTATGAACTAACTTATACTAAAGACAGCACAAAAATCCACGCCCGAGGGGGGATTCGAAGTCCCAACGGGGAACGGTCTCGCGCTTCGGAGCATAGTGCCTCAATACGTGGTAAAGTGGCGTCGTGTTTCTACTTAGAGTAAAAGCAGTCTTCGGAGTTTTGACAGCTTTACGTCGATATATGATCTCGTATGCCTATCATTTATCATTTTAACCTCCTCACTCCTGGGTATTTTTTAAACAGTTTTGCATTTTGTTTTTATTTTATAATTAATAATAATACAATAACCCCTCAAAATATTAAAAAATTCCTGATTTTATAATCTACAAAAACTCATGTCTCATATAGGGGACATCAGGACACTAGGTACCACAATAGTCAGTATGGGGTGTGATATTTAACTATGCAGTTTATGTTAATACGCTTTTATTTATTTATGTTATTAATAGTATAAGCCAAGGAGTTCCATGGAAATTCGAGTGCTCACATAGCCAACAAAACCCACTTCCATTCTGTCACCATTTTAGCATTGCTGCAGAGTGAACAAGTAGCAAGCTAGTGTAACTTTTCTCAGTTCCAACATGTGCTGCCACCTTCCGTTTGTGTGTTGAGATGCCTAGCACAGTTGAAAATTGTCACCAGATTTATTTTGTTTTATGTCCCCTACAGGGGACGCAGGAACTGAGGAGGTTAATAAGATTTTGACCATGAATGAGTTGGCTGGTCTTGTGGAGGCTCACAATCATTGTCCACATTGGCAGTTTTGAGTTCATTTGCCATTATCATTTGAGAGATGTCATTATTAGTTCCTTTATTACATGTGCGTCAAGGACACATTATTTATAAAATAGCCGCTATATCCCTTAAGCCTAGGGTTAATTTCATAGGATACCATTGGATCTCCTGTTTCAAGGACGATGCGCGAATTCCTGTAGTTCATTATCGTAATACCATTCCTCCAGGGAGAACTGTCATTAGTGGTAACACAGCTAGCACATGTTTGTTAAATTTATTTTAATACTTTAGTTGTAACATAAAACGAAAGTGTTAAAACCAGTGGAGATGACAAGTAGAATGAAATCTTCAGCCTCGATAAAAGCACCAGCGATCCGGCACGCCAAACAGTTGTCACCTTTCTAGCAAGACAAAGCCGATGGACGGCATTTTCATTCTTTTTGCTGTCTTTGTTCACTGAAACCATGGTAAATGGAATGGGGAAAAGAATGTGTCAGTCGTGAACAGTGTTAAATATTGTAGGGAAGAAACGTAGAACAGTTTCTAAAATACGTTTGCGAAGTTCTCTTTATGTCGCATTAAAATATGCGCTTGTTGTTACAATGGACTGCGATGCTTGAAGATAACTGTTTTCATCTCAGGTTTCGTGTGAGATACAGTAGGTGCACTTGTAATGTACGGTATGAATGATTGTGTTTCCTAGTCATTTATGCTTTGCAGGAGACAGTAAAGCTTTGCGGTTGAGCACAAAGAATGGGCGAGGGGTCTCGCGAATTCTGTCTCCGTGTGTACCTGTGAGCCATTAGATATAAATGAGTCGTGGAAACCATGGGAGAATTTTAAGCTAGTTACTCTCGAACAGAGAACAGTGTCTTAGTCACGTTGCGCTAGCTCACTCCATCACAACAGTTTCTACATCTACATACATACTCCGCAATTCACCGTAAGGTGCGTGGCGGAGGGTACACTGTACCACCACTAGGCACTTCCTTTCCTATTCCACTCCCAAATTGAACGAGGAAAAAAAGAATGCCTACATGCCTCCGTACGAGCCCTAATTTCTCTTATCTTGTCTTTGTGATCTTTACGCGAAATGTAAGTAGGCGGCAGCAAGATCGTACTACACTCAGCTTCAAATTCCGGCCCTCTAAATTTACTTAACAGAAATTAACGAAAAGAACGTCGTCTTTCTTCCACAGATCCCCAATTGAGTTGCCGGAGCATTTCCGTGAAACTCGCGCATTGGTCGAACCTAGCGGTAACAAATCTAGCTGCTCGTCTCTGAACCGCCTCTATGCCTTCCTTTAAACTGATCTGCTGCGGGTCCCAATCACTTGAGCAATACTCAAGACGTGGTCGTACAAGCGTTTTATACGCGGTCTCCTTTACAGGTGAAGTACATCTTCCCAAAATTCTCCCAATAAACCGAAGTCGACTGTCCGCCTTACTCACAACTGTCCTTACATGCTCGTTCCATTTCATATCGCTCTGCAATGTTACGCCTAGATATTTGAACGACGCGACAGCATCAAGAAGCTCACTACTAATACTGTATTCGAACATTATGGGATTGTTTTTTCTACTCATGCGCATCACCTTACATTTATCTACATTGAGAGCTAGCTGCCAATCTTCGCACCAACTAGAAATTTTGTCTAAGTCATCCTGCATGCTATTACAGTCAGTTACAGACGACACCCTTCCATACACCACAGCATCATCAGCAAACAGCCGCAAATTACAACTTACTCTGTCCATCAGATCATTTATATATATAGAAAATAATAGCGGTCCTATCACACTCCCCTGGGGCACGCCTGACGATACACTCGTCTCTGATGAACACTCGCCGTCGAGAACAACGTACTGCGTTCTATTACTTAGGAAGTCTTCCAGCCAGTCACAAATCTGTGAACCTATTCCATAAGCTCATATCTTCGTTAGCAGTCTGCATTGTGGCACCGCGTCGAACGCCTTTTTGAAGTCGAGAAAAACACAATCCGCCTGTTGCCCTTCGTCCATGGCTCGCAAGATGTCATGTGAGAAAAGGGCAAGCTGAGTTTCACATGAACGATGTTTCCTAAACCCGTGCTGATTCATGGGAAGAAGCTTTTCTGTTTCAAGGAAATTTACTATATTAGAACTGAGAATATGCTCCAAAATTCTACATGAAACTGATGTCAACGATATTGGCCTGTAATTGTATGGGTCAGTTCTCTTTCCTTTCTTATACACGGGAGTCACCTGCGCTTTTTTCCAATCACTAGGAACTTTGCGCTGAGTTTAAGATTCGCTATAAATGCAAGCTAAGCAGGGGACCAACGCCGCAGAATAGTCTTTGTAAAACCGAACTGGTATTCCATCCGGACCAGCAGACCTTTTCGTATTTAGCTCTCTCAGCTGCTTCTCTACACCGGAAATACCTATTGCTATGTCCCCTATTTCGGAATTAGTACGTTGATCAAATGATGGTACATTTGTGCGATCCTCCTGCGTGAAAGATTTCTTAGAGGTTAAATTTAGAACTTCAGTTTATTGTTGGACAGATCTCCAATTTTTTATCTAAGGGAGATGGATAAAATAATACCAACACAAGGCGGTAAAGTATATCTCGTTGCACGTTGGCAACAACGCGTCCATCTAAAGAATGCGAGGTGACCGCACTGTAGGAAATCTTGGACGTACATTAAGCGTTTTGTTCTGCGAAGGTGAAGTACAATGGTATGGGAGAGGCTGCAATGATGGACGTTTCACTAGCGAACGTAATGGCAGCGTGCTTATAACAAGGTGAAACGAAGAGGAATAGTGATCTGACAACCACCAACGAGCATTAAGAACGATGGTGGACATAAAAGTAGCGCGCCTCTTGATATCCACTTGAGTAATCCTGTATCGATATGAACAGCAAGCCTGGAGCCTTGCAAGTCACTAAAGATTCATTATAGAAGCCGATGGAAAGCTAAAAAGCTACCATGGTCGTAAAACCTGGACATTTGATAAAATTTTATTTCTAAATGTTTTTTTAGTATATGGGACTTAACTTATAAACTACTTATAAACTAACTTACACTATAGACAACACAAAAATCCATGCCCGAGAAAGGATTCGAGTCCCTGACGGGGAGCGGCCTGGTGCATCGGAGCATAGCGCCTCAACGTGCTCGGTCACTCGGCCACGTCTGGACACTTGATAACTGGAAATGTGTGGTATGGCCCAAAGAATCATTTTTTACATTGTTACTATAAACAGCTGGGTGAACGCATCGAAGACCCCAAGAGAAGCTTATGATAAGGTGTGCCTGTTTTATAAAGTCTTGTATGCGGGAGGATTTGGGCATCCATATCGTGGAAATCAACTATTTAAATCAATTCCCTCAGTGATCGGATAACTGAATGAATATTTCACCATACTCGAAAGCAAACCGGTTACTAAGACTAACATATTGCTAACGAACAATGCCATATTATTTTCAAAATAATAACCTACCCCACAAAAACAGCCAAAATATTTGTACAGCATCGGAAAATTATCCAATGGAGCGCAAAATCGCAACACAATTGAAGTGTTGTGTGGCGTTTCGGAGTGAGCAACACATTTACAGCTCCAACATCGTCCAAGTAATTTCCCATGTTTTGGCACAACAATGTTGAAATGTTTGTAAATCAAACGGACTTAACTACGTTGGTCATCGGTCCCTGGCGTTACAAACTACTTGGACTAACTTAAAGTAGCTTATAATTACTTGAATTTTCCGTCGGTGCTTGACACAACATGATAATAATATCAAAAAGGAAATAAATAAGTTTTGCAAAACATCAGGAAGTTGTTCCTTTTTATATTAAAGTAACTTATGCAAAGGCCAACACAAACACCCGTGCCCGAGGGAGGACTCGAACCTCCGACGGCGAGGAACCGCGCGCTCTGCAGTAATGCGCCTTAGAACGCTCGGCCACTCCACTACAGCGCACAAGAATGGATATGTGATGACCGTTTCTGGATTTTAATGGATTAAGTCATTTTCCACATTTAATTCTGCAATTTGTTTCAGATACAATAGTAGATAACGGCAGACGTAGTATGTGGGGGGACAGATAAACGGCAGATGGCACAGCGATTATCAGTTCCGTGGCAAATTCTGCGAATACAGTTTTTGTATAATCTGACACGTAGCGCGCCGAACCTTCTAATTTCCTTAATCAGTATTTAAGAAACTAGAACTCAGGTCGTATTTTCCGTTAACCTCTCAACAGAAGCTATCTCACTTGTACTTGGCACAGTACTAACGTGTGATGGTAGTTCGACCACAGCTGGCGGCCTGTCCAGTTTTACCAGTCTGCCAGCCTATATTTGTGACGAGCTGCAGGTCCTTTACTACTTGACGTTCTGGCGTGGCTTTACCCTCGTTTCGTCAGTCGTTGAAGAAGTTCACAATAGTACTCCTCAAAAACCTGACAACGCGTGCTCATCCTGAGCCTAGGACCAACAAAATGTGCTCTCGCTCAAACTCAGATAGATCGCACGCCTTTCCCATTCCACTCACCGGCAGCAATATGTGCGCCACACGTGTAACTAGCAGTCATTCCTCCTGAGTCGACGCTGCTATCACCTGTACCGGTTTATATCGATGTGTCTAGGTGGTCAAAATATTCTGGCTGAGCGGTGTATATGAATGGCCTGGAGACGTCCTAATGGATGGAGCTCTGAGGAGAAAACAGGCCACGCCGCGAACATCAAGTCAGAGTAGGCCCGAGCCAGCGCGATCGCTGACTAACTTGCTGGCCCCAGGGAAACAACTCACTGTCTCAACAGCAGCCAACGCTCGCGTCGAGCCGCGGCGGAGCAGCCGAGCGCATTGAGGCGCTATGCTACGATGCGCGAGGCCGTTCCCCGCCGGAGGTTCAAATCCCCCACGGACATGGATGTTTGTGCCGTCTTTAGTATAAGCTAGTTCATAAGTAGTTTGTAAGTTTAGGGACTGATGACCCCGTAGTTAAGTCCCATAATCCTTACAAACGATAGATCGATCGCTCGCGTCGCCTCGTGCCTACTTTGATCACGTGACTAGCCGCGGCCTGTCTTTCTCGTTGGCGCGACGGGACCGAGTATGTTGTCCTCGACGTCTAGTGTATAGTTACAGAGAAGGGCATCGTCAGGTGTTGGTTAGTGTGGGCCGCGGTAGAGTAGCCGAGCGGTCTAGAGCGTCTCGCTGCGGAGCGCGCGGTTGCTCGCCGTAGAGGTTCGAGTCCTCCCTGGGGCATGGGTGTGTGTGTTGTCCTTAGGATAGTTTACCTAGGTTTAAGTAGTTTGTGAGCTACGGACTGATGACCATGCCGTTTGGTCCGATAGATTTACAAACATTGGAACCTGATGATGAGGAACCGATGACACTTCATGTTTGTCTCCTTATTTGACACACCAACCAAATGTTCAAATGTTTGTAAATCTATCGGACCAAACAGAGTGGCCATCAGTCCGTAGCTTACAAACTACTTAAACTAAGGTAAACTAACCTAAGGACAAACACAAACGCCGGCCGCGGTGGCCGAGGAGACTGAGGCGCTTCAGTCACGGTCTGCACGGCCACTACGGTCGGAGGTTCGAATCCCCCCTCGGGCATGGATATTTGTGCCGTCTTTAGTATAAGGTAGTTCATAAGTAGTTTGTAAGTTCAGGGACTGATGACCCCGTAGTTAAGTCCCATAAGCTTAACAAACATTTGAACATTTTTTGAACAAACACAAACACCCATGCCCCAGGGAGGACTCGAATCTCCGACGGTGAGCAACCGCGCGCTCCGCAGCGAGATGCTTTACACCGCTCGGCTACTCTACCGCGGCCCACACTAACCAATACCTGACGATGCCCTTCTCTGTAACTACACATCAGACCGCTCGGCTACTCCACCGCAGCCATCATCAAGTACATATATAATCTGATGGGGAGGATGAGTAGCAATTTGCGGCTGTTTCCTGATGATGCTGTGGTGTTCAGGAAGGTGTAGACATTTAGTGACTGTAGCAGGATACAAGATGACTTACATAAATAGCTAGATGACACACATATAAGGTAATGTAGATGAGTAGGAAAAAAGGCCCGTAATGTCGGAATACATTTCTAGTACGGTACTGTATAGCTCGACACAATCGTGTGATTAAATAGCAAGGCGTAAGTTTGCCGAGTGGTATGAAGAAGAAGTAGCATGTAAGGACAGTTGCGCGGAAGGTACATGGTAGACTTCGGTTGTTGGGAGAATTTCTGGAATATGTGATTCATCTGTAAAGGAGGCTGCTTTTAGAACACTAGTGCTACCCATTCATGAGTACTGCTCAAGGCTGTGGGATTCCTATCGGATCGGTTTAAATGAAGACACAGAAGTAAGAGACTCGTTGCTAGTTTGTTTGTGATAGTCTCGATTAAGGCGTGAATGTTACGGAGATGGTAACTCAATAGGGAATCCATGGAGGGACACCTACGTTTCTTCCGACAAAAACTATTGAGGAACATTTGTAGGTGTCTGCAGAATGATTCTACTGCCACACACTTACATTTTGTGTAAAAGATCTGCAGTACGCTGTTGACATCGAATACTTAAATGTAACACCACGCTAAAAATACCAGTATTACAGTTGATATCCAACATTTTCCACAAGTTTAAAGGCAATTAATGAGCGACCTACACACGTACTCAGTTATTTGTAAATGTGTGACGGAGACAGGTGGAACGGAGGAAGGATTGCACGCTATACAAATCACAGTCGCTGAGGACACTCGCTTCGTAACTTGGGTGACGTGTCGGAGCAGGCTTGAATAATGTAGTGGCACAGGTGTTACCTGCTCTCCGGATTGGCACTGTTTCAAAACTTACTTCGGGACACATTTCATGCCGATTTTCGCAGCTAGTTCTAATTGGCATCACTGGTTTTCGTGCTGTTCCTGTGCCTCACACGTAACGCGCAAATTTATCATTGTGGTACAAGTGAAATCCGTGATGAGTAGACTGGAAATTTACCGTGTTATCTATATTTACTTCTGTAAAAACATGTTTTTGTTACGAAATATGGTGTTATATCTAACGATTTTGGAATCTCTTTAATTGCTGACAATACATAAGTTACACAAATCTCGGTACAGGAAAAAATACCAACCAGTGAAGTCTGCAGTTTAAAAAAAAATCGAAATATTATGTTTGTTGTCTGAATCTTTCTATACCTTTTCTATACTTATCCTTTTTACAGAAGACATGAAGAATTTTTTTTAATCAAATTGTACGGGAGTAACACATATTAACTTTTTCTAAATCAATTATCGCTGTCACTATCTAAAACAGATATCGGGTCATATGAAGTACTCATTTTATTTAATACTTCACTTGTTGGTGTTCGTGAATAACGAAGGGGATCATCAGGAAAAGTATCATCTGTTAATGTAATGAAGCATCCAATGCCACATCTATTACACCAGAGAAGATCTTTTGCGTTTTCAGAGTACGGAGAAATGTCATGTAAACCCCTGTAGAAACTAATGTATTGAAGGTCATTGTCCTTCGATGTCTTTCGTATACACTTTGTAAATAGTAATAACATATTCTGCAAAGATAAAAATAATTGAAAGGCAATGTCTTTTTTTAAACCATCAGTTGATGAAAAAGTCCATTCGTTTTGAAGTCCAGTTAAAGATTACGTTTTCAAAACAACCGAAAAGAAATTAAATGGTTTCATTTCTGCATCATCAAAGTTTATGGGATTGAAGATCCACGTACAGTACTCAACGTAAATGTTGTACAGTAGTGTGGTATAACTGACGATGGTCAAGAAAGTTAAATTCATGAAGAAATAAATTAAATTGTCTTCTTTTGGTTCTTCGTTATGTATGTACTTATATTGGTCGAAATAATCCGAGCGGCTAACTGAAGTGGTAAAGACTGTCAGTCTTGCTTGCAAGATGAAAGCAGAGCTCACCATCTGCAGCATAGTTGACAGGACCGATTGTGGACCTCTGATACAGAGCCGAGTGGAGGGTCTGAATCAGAGGCTCAGACGGTTCTGCGACGGTGTAGGCTGCAGATTCCTTGACTTGCGCCATCGGGTGGTGGGTTTCCGGGTTCCGCTGAATAGGTCAGGAGTCCACTACACGCAGGAAGCGGCTACACGGGTAGCGGGGGCTGTGTGGCGTGGACTGGACGGTTTTTTTAGGATAAAGAGCTTCGGGGAAATAGAAAATGGGCAATCTCAAAGGGTTCAGGTGGATCACAGGAGAAATGTAGATCCGGAAACTATCGGTATAACAGTTGTAAATTGTCGTAGTTGTGTCGGGAAAGTTCCAGAACTGCAAGCGTTAATAGAAAGCACCGAAACACACATCATTATAGGCAGCGAAAGTTGGCTCAAGCCGGAAATAAGTTCAGAAGAAGTATTTTCAAAAGATCTAACGGTATTCAGAAAGGATAGATTAAACACAATAGGTGGGGGCGTGTTTGTCGCCGTCAAAAGTAGCATTTCATGTAGCGAAGTTGAAGTTGATAGTTCGTGCGAGCTATTATGGGTAGAGGTTGTACCCGAAAATCGTAAGAAGTTAATAATCGGTTCCTTTTACCGGCCTCCCGACTCTGACGATACAATAGCAGAAAGGTTCAAAGAAAACCTGAGTCTAATTACAAAAACGTACTCGACTCAAACGATAATAGTAGGTGGTGATTTTAATTTACCCTCGATCTGTTGGCGAAATTATATTTTCAAATCAGGAGGTAGGCATAAAACATCGCCCGAAATTGTACTCAACGCATTCTCTGAGAATTACTTCGAACAATTAGTTCATGAGCCAACTAGAATTGTAAATGGATGTGAAAACACACTTGATCTCTTAGCAACAACTAATCCTGAGCTCATAATGAGCTTCAAAACGGATACAGGTATTAGTGAACACAGAGCTGTAGTAGCGAAATTGAATATCGAAAGTCCCAAAGTTACCAAAAATAAACGCAAAGTATATTTGTTCAGAAAAGCAGATAGAAACAAAATAAATTGCTTCTTGAAAGACAGCTTCCACTCGTTTCTAAAACTAAACGTAGGTGTAGACCAGATGTGGCTCAAATTCAAAGAAGTGGTATCGACAGCAATTGAAAGTTTTATACCTAATAAATTAATAAAAGAAGGAGGCGATCCCCCTTGGTACACAAAACAGGTTAAGACACTGTTGCAAAAGCAAAGGAAAAGGCATACTAAATTTAAACGAACACGAAATCCCCAGGATTTGCGATTGTACTCAGAAGCTCGAAATTTAGCGAGGATTTCAATGCGAGATGCCTACAACATTTATCACAACGAAACTCTTTCTCGTAATTTGCCTGAAAACCCAAAGAGATTTTGGTCATATGTTAAATATACTCGGGGAAAGTCACAAACAATACCTTCACTACGTCATAGTAATGGCGATCCTGCCGATGACAGCGCTACTAAAGCAGAGTTACTAAACTTAGCTTTTAGAAACTCATTCACTAAAGAAGACGAAACCAATATTCCAGATTTCGAATTACGAACAGATGCCGTAATGAGTAACATAGAAGTAGATATCATCGGAGTAGTGCAACAACTAAAATCACTTAATAAGAACAAGTCTTCGGTCCGGATTGTATACCCATTAGATTTCTATCTGATTATGCTGAAGCGATAGCTCCTTACTTAACAGTCATATACAACCGCTCTCTCATAGAAGGATCTGTACCAAAAGATTGGAAAGTTGCACAGGTCACACCTATATTCAAGAAAGGCAGTAGGAGTAACCCATTAAACTACAGGCCTATTTCATTGACGTCAATTTGCAGCAGGGTTTTGGAACATATGATGTATTCAAATATTATGAATTATCTCGAACAGAACGATCTATTGACCCAAGGTCAACACGGATTTAGAAAATATCGTTCATGCGAGACACAACTAGCTCTATATTCACACGAAGTGATGGGTGCTATCGACAAAGGTTCGCAAATCGATTCCGTATTTCTTGATTTCCAGAAAGCTTTTGACACCGTACCTCACAAACGGCTTTTAATCAAATTGCGTGGTTATGGTATATCGCCCCAAATTTGCAATTGGATAGGGGATTTCTTGTCAGAGAGGACACAGTTCGTAGTCATCGATGGTAAGGCATCGACTAAAACAGAGGTGATATCGGGCGTTCCACAAGGTAGTGTTATTGGTCCTCTGCTATTCCTTATTTACATAAACGATTTAGGGAAAAATCTAAGTAGCTCTCTTAGGTTGTTTGCAGATGACGCCGTCATTTACCGTCTAGTAAAATCATCTGAAGATCAAAACCAACTGCAGAACGATCTGAATAAGATATCAGTATGGTGTAAAAATTGGCAATTGACTCTAAATAATGAGAAGTGTGAAGTCGTCCACATGAGTACGAAAAGAAATCCGTTAAACTTTGTTTACAACATAAATCAATCAAATGTGAACGCCGTAAACTCCACAAAATACCTAGGAATCACTATTACTTCAGACTTAAACTGGAAAGAACACGTAGATAATATCGTGGGAAAGGCGAACCAGAGACTGCGTTTTATTGGCAGAATCCTTAAAAGATGCAACAGAACTACTAAAGAAACTGCATACACTGCGCTTGTCCGTCCATTTTTGGAGTATTGCAGCCCAGTGTGGGATCCTTATCAGGTGGGTTTGACGGAGGACATCGAAAGTGTCCAAAGAAGGGCAGCTCGTATCGTATTGTCACGATACAGGGGAGACAGCGTTACGGAAATGATACAGGATCTGGGATGGGAATCATTACAACAACGGCGCTTATCGCTGAGGCGTGGGTTACTTGCGAAACTCCAATCGCCAACATTCTCCTCCGAATGCGAAAATATATTGTTGACTCCCACTTACATAGGTAGAAATGATCATCAGAATAAAATAAGAGAAATCAGAGCTCGAACAGAGAGATTCAGGTGTTCTTTCTTCCCGCGCGCTATTCGAGAATGGAATGGGAGATAAATAGTATTATTGTGGTTCGATCAACCCTCTGCCAGGCACTTAAATGTGATTTGCAGAGTATCCCATGTAGATGTAGATGTAGATGTAGATAATTACTCTTCAACCAGTGTAGGTCGTTTGTATTCGAAAGCCATTCTGGAATACCGTCGTAGGAATACACTCGTAAAGGACCCGTTACTGCTGGCTGATAGAATTCTTCATCTGAGTGAGTGGGCTCGATAAAGAATTGATAAATATGCACAATAAGATATCACACATTACGTACGCTCGCCAACAACGTGATACTGGGACCTGATTGATGATGCAAATGATTTTTGCCTGGCAGGGATTCAAACCATCACTTTTCGCCAAGTTATTATAGTAAAGAATATTTTATAGTTTCATCAGAAGTAGCGCATGTTCATAACATAAAAAATAATTCCGTGCTGTCTGGGACTCCAACCTCATGCACAGCGAAGTTGTTGACCTGACAAGACATGTGAACTACCACATTCTCGTTCACTAGTAGCTAGGATCGCGTTGTTTGTGGAGACCTGGATGGGTTTGGTATCCGGAGGAAACTGTAAAATGGTGGGCAGTAGCATATCAAAGAGTTAAAATTCACAGAAAAATTGGAATCAGAGTTCGACTCCTAGTCCTGGAAAAATATTTAAAGAATCTCACGGCCACTAAAAACACAAAATGAAGGTCGTATAACACTACATGACATTGGTTCATAAATGAAAATAACATTGTTAGTTTAAGAGAGCCTACTAGTAATAGTTTCTGCAACAGTGTATTCTGCCTCTGACAGCAAAAACTGAACCAACCCTTTTCCAGTCAGTAGCGAATGGACTAGTTAAATTACAGCACAGTCATGTGTTCTTTGCAGAATGAAACTTTCACTCTCCGGCGGAGTGTGCGCTGATATGAAACTTCCTGGCAGATTAAAATTGTGTGCCGGAACTGGGACTTGAAACTGGCACCATTGTCTTTCACGGGCAAGCACTCTACCACTGAGCTATCCCAACACGACTCACGGTCCGTCATCCCAACTTTACTTCTGCCAGTACCTCTCCTCCTATTTACCAAACTTCACAGAAATTCTTCTGCGAAACATGCAACACTAGCACTCCTAGAAGAAAGGATATGGTGGGGACATGGCTTAGCCACAGCCTAAGGGATGTTTCCAGAAGGAAACTTTCACTCTGTAGCCAAAGGCAATGGTCGCAGTTTCAAGTCCCGGTTCCGGTACACAATTTTAATCTGCCAGGAATTCGTTCTTTGCGTTACTGAAGGTCAAGAGGAAATTTTTATGGAATTAAAAACTGATATCCCAACGGTAATCGAACCCATTCCTTACTCATCACAAGTTAGTCTCAGTTGAATCAAATACCGAATTTTACTCGCAGTAGTAGTACATGGTGTGTGCGACACCTCTGGTGAATGAAATGCGAAACTTTATATAAATCTATCGTGTATGGCATCTTTACCAAAATTAGCGTGAACTTGAAATACGCCTTCTGTTGCTAGGAGAGCCACTGCTGAAGAGAGATGGAAACTAAAATGTTTACGAAAAAAGGGTACTATTATCTTCACGTTTACTAATTTTGGACTTAAAACAATCGTCAGTTGGAAAGGGGATGTAGCTGGTTTAGGTGACAAAAAGAATCTAAAATGCTTAATGTCTAGGATGGACTGAGAGGTAAGTGTTAGGTTATGGCTTGGCGAAGTCAATGAAAGTTAATGCTTAAAAGCTGGTTGTTGTGAATCAATGATCTGCGGTGTAGCCCAAGGTCTGCATTAGGTTTGGAGGCAACAGTTTGTGAGTGGGTAGGAAGGAAGCTTGGAGTTTAACGTCCCGTCGAGAGCGTGGTCATTAGAGACGAAGCGTAAGCTCGGAAGGTCTGGGTAAGGATGTGGAAGGAAATCGACCGTGCCCTTTCAAAGGAACCATCCCGGCATTTGCCTTGGAGTGATTTGGGGAAATCACGGAAAATCTAAATCTGGATGGCCGGAGGTGGATTTGAACCACCATCCTTCCGAATGCGAGTCCAGTGTGTTACCACTGCGCCACCTCGCTCGGTCTTGTGAGTCGGTAAAGGCAATGAATGTGAAGGCTGAAGTAGCTAGTTGAAGTGAAGCCATTGTCTGTAGCAATAACCAAGATCTACGTTAGGTTGGGAAGCAACAGTTTACTTCTGAGTTGGCAAAACCGATGAATGTGAAAGCTGATATAGCTGGTGGGAGAGCGTCTACCGATATGAAGTTGTTAGCACGCACCAACGTTGGAACTTCTTGATATTGTGTTCCCTTCGAACTGTTTGTGGGCAAGCAGTACGCACATCATCTTCCAAACTATTCAATCCTGACAACAACAAAAAATGTCGGTGCCACCTAAAAACGACACTTTGGCTCAGTGCATTCTCACCGTACACCTGCTGCCTCATTTCAAACGTTTCGGAAGCGATTTCGCCAAATTTCTGGAAGAACTCGATATTTCCTGTTGCTCAAACGGTGACACATGAAGGTCCGACTGGTACATTCAACTGTATAGTATTTGGTAGAGGGAGTGGGAACACTTGCCATCAGTAACCATTCTGGTACCTCACGCAACCCCGTGATTGTCAGGATGGTGGAGTTCCTCTCTTCTACTGTGGGCCTCAGTTCAGATCTCAACTCAGGCGGGGAGTACGAATGAAACAATAATCACACATGCATTGCTCGGAGCGTACAATTGTGTTACTCGTATGGTCGCTGCGCGGGGCTCAGGAAGGCTGATGGGGCCGGCCCGCGGTGTGCTCTGCTGCCGGCACGGAGCACACTGCGCGGCCCGGGACTCGAACCCGCGCCCTCTTTGTGCTCGCCACTCCGATGTCGCGCTGCTCACCAGTGTTGCCAGACGTACGGAATTTTCCCTACACGTAGGTACTTTTAAGCATTAAAATCATGTAGGGAATTTTCATACAAAAGCCCCCAACGTGTAGGTACGTTGGTAAAATTTTACAATCGCCGACACAGGTCTAGCGGGTAATGTTGGCAACTGAACAGTTGTTAGCACGCGGGCATGAAGCCGACCAATTGTGGCAAAGTTTGAAGCAGCCAATGATATTTTAGACGGCAAAGGTGTTTTCTGTTCATAGTAAACATTAGTAATTTGAAAATCTAGTTTCAGACACATTAAAATTGATGCGAATTACAATAATTTCAATGTATATCAGTGGAATGGAGAGTCGGTTTGGAATTAGTATTAGAAAATATCAGCACAAGAAAAATTCATTATTTCCACGAACAAAACATGTTTTATTAGCTTGACTAGACTGTTATTTATTTACGACAGGGCAATATTCTAGTAAGTACTTGTAAATGAGAAGATGCTGACAAGAAAACGCTAAAGCATTTGCGACAGCCAACGTTATAATGAACAAAGCGCTAGATAATAGTGGCAAACATAGCATTACTCTTTGAAAATCGAATCGTGTAGAGTGACGGACTTCCTTTTTTGGGCTGACTGGGAACTAAATAATTACTGCTGTTCCTACTCTATGGTTGATAGTGTCTCGCTGTAGCCTTCTGCGGTCAATAAATCAGTTATCCTCGTGTAACAGTGCACTCGGAATTAGCGGCATATTTGGGGAAACTAATTAATGCTGTTACTCTCTATGGTTGCCAGGTTCTTGGTGTACCCTTGTCCGATCGATAAATCAGTAATCTTCTTGTTACAGAGAACTTTGAATTCGCGGCATAATCTACACTTGACTCCATCAGTGACGATCAGTCACTGGTAAAACACTAGCAAGTTAAGCATGAGGCCAAATATTTATTTTAAAGTTTTTCAAAATCGTAACATGTCACATTAACCATCTGGTTAACGTCTGCTGGCCGGACTACTGGATTCGGCCCCTCCCAGACCCAAATCCTGGCTACAACCCCGATGTAGGGACATAAATGAGGTGCGTAGGGAGGAAGTAGGGGAAAAGTAGGTACATTTTTGTGTGACTGTAGGTATTTTCTCTCTCTGCCATCTGGCAACACTGCTGCCCACACTCATAAGTGGGACGGCCGCCTCTCGTCGTCCTAGTATCTCGCTTAGATGCTTGGCAGCAGGACCCCGAGTGGCGCTAGTGCTGGCTCACAGGGCTGCACGCTGCCATCTTCGACGAGGACTCGAACCCGCGCCGGATCAGCTGCCTCCTGACACTGACTGCTGACTGTCTGCGACTCTGACTGCCTCTCTGACTGCTTACCACTGCCTACACCTGCGAGTTTCCAAACACCCGCGGCAGGTGGCTGACTTCCCCGTCTTCGATCACTAACTACCGCGCCACCCAGCAAGTGTCTCAGTTTAGACTGTACCGCCTGCTGCCGCGTGCCCACTTCCTACTGACGCCACAAGGCGTGCATACATTGTGTAACACACACTTTCATCTCAGCACAGCTTCCACTCGACACTTGTCAGTTTTATGAAGTCCATTTCTTGTCGTGTCCTCTGCCTCCTACATAACAATGACCATCCACTTGCTTCCGGTGCATGCACTTAACTGTCTCTTTCAGGGACCAGAGGCTAACTCACGTGGTACCACACCACGGCCCGGCACCTATGCGCTATAGTGCACTTCAAGGTCGTCATGCGGTCAGTCTTAAGACTTATTGACTGTATCATATATATATAGGGTGTACCAGCTATCTTGGCCACCCAAAATATCTCTGGAACAATAACGGCTATTGGAAAACGACGTTCACCGGTATCAATGTACGGCTGGGGCCCATGAATGTACATATTTGGAAACATTCTAAAACGAAAGAAAATGTGTTTTTTAACACTAACTTATGTTTTTTTAATGAACACCCTATTTGGTTTTCAGCAATCCATAGCATGACATATCACATAAACAATGGCATTGATTGCATCGCAATATTCCAATTACATCCCGAGATATTGCGACGCGAAGTTGACGCTTGCAATACGCTAGCGCACGTCCTGAGCAGCATGGGGTTCTCACCTGAGTCTCAGGACGTGCGCTATCCGCGCGTTTCGCGTATTTCAAGCCTCAACTTCGCGTCGCAATATCTCGGGATGTAATTGGAATATTGCGATGCAATTAACGACATTTTTATGTGATTTGTCATGCTATGGATTGCTGAAGAAAAAATACAGGGTGTCTATTTAAAAAAAAAATTTGCTTTCGTTTTAGAATGTTTCCAAATATGTACATTCATGGGCCCCAGCCGTACATTGATACCGGTGAAAGTCGTTTTCCAATAGCTGTTATTGTTCCAGAGATATTTTTGGTGGACAAGATAGCTGGGACACCCTGTATAGTGTGTGTGTGTGTGCGTGTATGTGTGTGTGCGGAGAGAAAAAAATGTTCAAATATTTTAAAGATATGGGACCAAACAACTAATTTGGCCAACACTCCCATGGAGAGATTAAGTTTGGCGAAGTGTACAGTAATTGTCTATGTCTTAATGAGTTAAATTGCTCTTACTAGTCTCAATGTTTTTTTCGCCATTGTAGCAATTGTCCTACTCACATAAAGTTTCTGATATAAGTAGCTATACTATAATGAAGATAACTATGTTCTTTGAAGGGTGAATTAACTGATGTCTTGACATTTACTGTGTTAAGATGTAGTATAAATCCTAATTTATTACTTGTATAACTGATTTTCATAATATAAGTGATATTATGATTTATGTGTCTGTCTTTCTTTCTGCACAGAAAAAATCAAATGTACCATGCAGTTTCAGCCATCATGACAATGAGGTACGGTATGTAGGGATAAATCTGTGACTGTTTACTTTAACCTGGCTAACCGATGTTGCGCTGTAAACGGGCTTTGTTGATGCTTTTGTTGTACCTTTAACTATCAAGTAGCTTGTTTAGTTTGGAACTATTCTCACTGTTGTCATCCAGCCTGGTGCAAACTGTCTTTCGCTATCGTTAGTTCCTGTATTCTCTCTAAACTCTACTTCTCTTTACAGTAAAATGCCGTTATTAATGTAGAAGTACATGCTTATATACCATTCTTCTGTGTAATTTAGTGATAATCTGTCTGTGATGTATTGATGTAATACTGCACAATTTCATTTACACTTTAACAGCTATGTAATATACCGTGTAAGCTCTTCAGGTCGTGGAATAACTGTTATAAGATGAATATCATATTTATAATTATTGAGATTGACATATAATCGTATACTGTACAATAGTTTCCATTTTATATTGGACATGTACATATTTCACTATATATTTCAATACGAGCGCATGCCTCTAAGAAGACAGCGTTAATTTAAATATACTATTACTATCGGTATTCGGAGCATTCTGATGCCATAGCCCCATACCTAGTTATCATATACAACCGCTCCCTCAGTGAAGATCCGTGCCCAAAAACTGGAAAGTTGCGCAGGTCACTTCAGTATTCATGAAAGGCAATAGGAGTGATCCCGAAAAGTACAAGTCTATATCAATGACGTCGGTTTGCAGCAGGATTTTAGAACATATATGGTCATCAAATATTATGAATTACCTCGAACAGAACGCTTTATTAACCCATAGTCAACACGGATTAAGAAAATATTCTTCTTGTGAAACAAACATGATGTGATGAGTGCTATCGACAAGGGATATCAAATCGATTCCGTGTTTCTAGATTTCCGGAAGGCTTTCGACACACTGCCTCACAAGCGTCTTCTAATCAAACTGCGTGCTTATGGAATATTGCCACGGTAGTGCGATTGCATTCGTGATTTCCTGTCAGAAAGGACACAGTACGTTGTAATTGACGGAACGTGAGCGAGTAGAACGGAAGTGATATGTGGCGCTCCACAGGGAAGTGTTACAAGGACCCTAGTATTCCTTATGTTTATAAACGATTTATGAGACAATCGGAGCTGCTCTCTTAGACTGTTCGCGGATGATGTTGTCATTTATCGGTTAGTGAAGTTACCCGAAGATCAAAAGCAACTGCACAATGGTTTTGATATTAGCATGGTGCAGCAATTGGCAATTGACCCCTAATAATGACATGTGTGTAGTCATCCATATGATCACTAAAAGAAACCCCTTAAACTTCTTTTACACGATAAATCTGTCGGAACTACAGAAGTAACAATTACGAAGAATTTAAATTGGAAAATACACACAGAAAATATATTAGAGCAGGCGAACCAAAGACTACATTTCATTGGAAGAACACTTAGAAGATGCAACAGTTTTACTAAAGAAACTGCCTACAGCACACTTGTGCGCCCTATTTTGAAATATTGCTGCGCATTTAAGGATCCCCAGCTATTTGGACTAACAGACGCTTTAGAGAAAGTTCAGAGGACAGCTCGGTTTGTATTATCATGATATAGGGGAGAAAGTGTCACTGAAATGATGAACAAGTTAGGCTAGAAATCATAGAAAGATAGGCGTTATCTGTTGCAATGAGATGTATATGCGAAATTTCTATCACGAACTACGTCTTCAGAATGCAAACATATTTTGTTGGTACCCACCTACATAGAGAGGCATAATCATAAGAATAAAATAAGAGAAAAACTGGACGCTTTAGGTGTTCCTTTTCCCGCGAGCTATTAGAGAATGGAACTGTAGAGAAATATCATAGAAGCGGTTCGATGTACCGTCTGCCATGCATTTCAATGTGACTTGCAGAGTATTTATGTAGATGTAGAACAGCAGATAAATCATAGATAACTATTTTAATTTGCCAATCGGTGTTTAGCCTCGATCGGTCGAAATAATTAGTCTACTCAGAATATTTGCATTTAAATGATAGGAAGGACGATAGAAGAGGAGTAAAAGGAATGCCTCTACCTGCACTAGGATATTGAAAAAATTCAATCCCTACAAATGACAGTTTATGCCGGACCGGGATCATCGTCCGCCTTAATCACCTTATTTTCAAACAACAGCATTCTGGAATAGAACCTAATACCTATACGAAATTTACTGAAATCACAAATATGATTAAAATCTAACGTTTTAACTTTAAAATATGAAACAATTTTCACTTCTGGTAAACTATTTTCCTCTCACATTTTTCTGCAATATGGTAAAGCCTAGCACATTTGTAATATTGAGTGCTGGTGCATGGGGTTAACGTGGTCACAGTAAGAAGGACACGACTGCCCACGATGCCTCGCCCTCTACTCACTCACTTGCTCTTTTCTGTAAATTTCAAACCAGTAGAAACAAAAGTAAACAAATGGGACAAAGACCGCAGTCTAGGAAGTCATCCAGTGCCTTGACGACGAAAGACAAGTTTTAAATATCAACAAATACTTCGCGGCAGATTGGCAGCAGCAACGCCTGCAAATAATTAGTGGCCATATACTTACTGAATGATAGTCAGATTCAGCAACTGTATCTACGACATAATGAACAAATTGCCGCGAGATTGTGTTTAACTTCACCCGTCGAAAGAAGGAAGAATCTAGACGTAAGAGGATGTCAATCCAAAAAGCCAGCTCACCCGATCAAATGAGAAAAGCCAATTGTTGTTTCAGCCAAAAGCTGTTAGACTCATGACTATTACATATAAACTGGAATAGTAGCGTGTCTTTGAACTAATGAGAGCACTGATCCTTGACACTAAGTCCAGTACGACAAAGGAGTTCATTATCCAACCTTAAATAGGGGCACAATCCCCGTCCAAGCATACATACGAAATCGACGTAAATGTGTCACGAAATATACACCAAAACGTACATCGCAGAGCGACCTTACATAATATCTTGAATATCATAACAATGAAAATATCCTAAACACGCAGCATTATGTTTAGGTGCCTGAAGAAAACTTTTGGACGGCACAACGACAGACGTAGGCTTCTAATATAGACCAACCTAGTATTAATACAGGGTACGGGATGTGTCTTTCTGCTCTGTCGCCACATTGCCTTCCTCCTTATTGACAGACGAAATGCACGCGCGGCGATGACGATATTCATGGGTAATCACACGGTATGGAGAAGTGAGTTCATCTGTTACCACGGAAAGTAGTTTAGATCTCACCGGTACTTCTTTGAAATGATGCTGTTTTAATTTAACAACTTCGTTATTTTATTTAGATTATCCATTATGGATGTTTCAGAACCAGTTACTGATAATTGCAATATGATTTAAGAAAACTGCACCAGTTACTTTTTCTTGAAATGATGTTTATTCCATGAACCGGTTTTCAAACCTTTTCAGGTTCATCTTCAGATGGATCATGTTGCAATATCAATTTAAGCGTCATGTTGGATTCAGATAATGGGCCATTATTTGATGATTATTTTCTTGTGAATTATGTACTTAAACTTTGCAAGAACTATGGAATATGTAAGGACATTCCCACTAAATAACTTTTACCAAAACCAGAGAAGTGCCTATAATATCAATTACATTTATGTGTCTAATAGCCGGCCGCGGTGGCCGAGGGGACTGAGGCGCTCCAGTCATGGTCTGCACGGCCACTACGGTCGGGGGTTCGAATCCCCCCTCGGGCATGGATGTTTGTGCCGTCCTAGTTTGTAAGTAGTTCATAAGTAGTTTGTAAGTTTAGGGACTGATGACCCCATAGTTAAGTCCCATAAACTATACAAACATTTGAATTTTTTTATGTGTCTAATATATTTCTCCATTCAATTCTTTGTTTCCTGCAATAATAGACTTATACACATTTACACAAATGAGAAAAGCTTGCTTCAGGAACTATATATTAATTTCATATATGAACGAGGATCTATTTAGTTTACTTAGATATAAGAAAAAATTTTGTGAGTATCAGTAATTACCCGTAAAAAAGCAATGACGTGTCAATAATTTAACCTCATTATATTATGTGGGAATTTTCTTCACAAAATTGATTCAGGCTAAAAAATGTGTAGATGGAAAGTGGCACATAAACGAAACTTCATGATTCAGAATCTTGCATTGTTTAGTTTACCACGTGCCAAGTTTCACGTTCGTTATAGCTTTAGTTTCTGAGGTACAACACACCAAATGTTAGAAGTTGTTTTTTGTGTGCCGATTTATTGAGCAAGTTTGCTCGAACTTTTCTGGTTGTATATAGCACGTAAAATTCTTTTCAGTATTATTCCTATTAGAATGTATACAGTTCTAGGTTTCATAACTTACAACGAAATATTGCCCCAGTTATAACGGCTCAAAGTTGTCAGGAATTCGTGCTCGTCCTGCGCAAAGCCGCGCATGGCGTCAAACAACTCACTATATCTCGGTCAGTATTGTTTCAACAAATTTTAAAATTTACCACTGTGCATTGGGGACATGTCAGAATGTTCACATAAAATTTCCCGTTATGGTCGAGCTGGGAAATGGTCCGAAATTAGGCTATTTCACATGGAATGGCCCAGGAGTTACATGTCAGCAGCATAAGCAGTTTCATCGTACATTATGTCTGCCGAGCAATCATTTTCAGATTGAAAGCTTTGGAATAAATACCCAGATATACTGCGCCTATTTGTAACATTGGCGAGCCCACTGACCGCGAGACTGTCGCAGCTGCGCTGTTTGCAGAAATAGTGAGGCCAGGGCGAGGACGGTCGAGCGCACAGCTCCAGGCACAGACAATGGAGAGGCTGCCAGCTTATTTTCCCTTTATTGAATTTTAATGCCCTAAGACAGGCTGACAGCAGCCAATGATGCTGCTCTACAGCCGAGCGAACGGTAAACAATGGACAAAACAAATATAAAATTAAAGGTGATAAAAAGGCGCTTTTACAACTTCAAGATGAAAATTTGGGAGAAAGTTAGAAGACAATATGACAGCGGACAGAACATACATGGTTGTTAAAACAAGACATTGCCACGGTGGCTAAAAAACACTCACTGCAGACAACGAGACATAACAAGACGGCGACATTGAGGTAAAAAACACTGAACACTGGTGTACGCAACGTTAAAAAACACTGGGCGACGAAACACTATACACACAAAGCACTGAACACTTAAAAACACAGCACTGTACTGGCACTGCAGGGGAAGGGGGGCAGGATGGAGAAGGCGCGGGGGAAGGGGAAGGAGGTGGGGGAAGGGAGAGTGGAAGAAACCGGAAGGAGCTACCGGGGAAGTGGAGAAAGGAGGGGGCGAGCCAAGCGGGGGACGGGAGTGGGAGGGGAGGGGGAGGGAGGAGGCGGCGGCAATCCACAGAGAGGGGCCAAAGTTGGAAGGAGGGATAGATGTCGGGACGGTTTTGGAGAACGTCGTCAGGGAGAGGTAGGTGGTGTAAACCACCCTCGGAGAGGACATAGAGGGTGTGGAGGTGAAGGGAGGGAGGGATGTGGCGGTAAAGGCGTGGCAGGGGCCAAAGAGGCTGCCAGCGCAGGGAGAGGATTAAGCGGCCGCAACGGCCAGCCGGCACTCAAAGCGTTAAATCCTGTGCAGAAATTCCTTGAAAGAGCGCTCTAGAACAGCAGGATTGTGTTGATTCGTCCTGTCTTTCTCTCTGAGTCCAGCCAGGAAGACTGATAACATCGCTTGCAGATCTATATTTAGACTATTCCTGGCACAATGGCATGTATAATGGCGGCTGAGTGACAGAGTGGACTATCGTCGCCTGTTTTGGATGGTCGGTAAAAAATTCTTCGTGTAAACTTCATTGTTCGAAATCTATAGTTTCTAAGCAGACTGTGTTTGAATCACAAGATGTTCTTGCCGAATTTCGATATTTCCGCCAATATATTCAATTTTTTTTTTATTATTATTTTTTTTTTTTTTTAGTAATATGTCTTCTGCTGTTGTTTCTGTTGTGTAACATATTTGGACATCGAAAGATTGATTGTTAAGATGGGCCCACAAGTTTGTGGCGTTCGTTACCGTTACATCCCATTTATTATCTAACGCACTCAATTTTATTTTATTTTATTTATTTTACACGTCCATCGGCTGTTGTGTATGTAGTCTAAACGACGAGAGTGGAGCAAGAATGCTTAAAATAATAAAACTTTATGTTATTTTGTTTAAACATTTAGAATATGTTTATCGATAGGAAATGTTAAAATGTTTGTATAGCTTATGGGACTTAACTACGGGGTCATCAGACCCTAAACTTACAAACTACTTATGAACTAGCTAATCCTAAGGACGGCACAAATATCCATGCCCGAAAGGGGATTCGAACCCCCGACCGTAGTGGCCGTGCAGAACGTGACTCGAGCGCCTCAGTCCCCTCGGCCACCGCGGCCGGCTATCGATAGGACTGTAAGAATTGTTTTATGTAGCTTACCAAGAGAACACTGTGTGTGTGTGTGTGTGTGTGTGTGTGTGTTCGCGATCGCGTTGGAGATCAATCTGTATTCACATTACTGTTAACACATCTACACACCGAAAGAGTATTTGTGGTGATCGTTACCGTTAGATTGCGTGTATTACCTAATGCAAGCAACTTTTTTTAAAAACACATCTGTTGGCTGTTGCAAGCATTGTCTATACGAAGAGATACCTTTATTTTCCCTCGTCACTTTAGGTGGCATACGACTTCCGAAAGACGGAACAGGAGGGTGTTACAAAAAGGAATGTCCAAACTTTCAGGAAAAATTCCTCACACAAAAAGAAAGAAAATATGTTATATGGACATGTGTCCTGAAACGCTTAATTTCCATGTTAGAGCTCATTTTAGTATTTCTCTTTAAATGTAAATTGAAATAATTCGTGCAGACAATTGTCAAAATACCCAATTGTTTCAGTCGTATGTACTGTACTTCCTCGATTCACGTCATCAACACAGATTTTCTGTCAACGTTTGGGCAGAAATTGTTGGTGATGTCTTGATTGGGCCTTATGTTCTTCCACCTACGCTCACTGGAGCACGTTATCATGATTTCATACGGGGTACTCTACCTGTGCTACTATAACATGTGTCTTTACAAGTACGACACAACATGTGGTTCATGCACAATGGAGCCCCTGCACATTTCAGTCGACGTGTTCGTACGCTTCTCAACAACAGATTCGGTGACCGATGGAGTGGTAGAGGCGGACCAATTCCATGGCCTCCGCGCTCATGGGGGCATTTGAAAGCTCTTGTTTACGCAACCCGGGTACCAAATGTAGAGATTCTTCGTGCTCGTATTGTGGACGGCTGGGATACAATACGTCATTGTCCAGGGCTGCATCAGCGCATCAGGGATTCCATGCAACGGAGGATGGATGCATGTATCCTCACTAACGGAGGACATTTTGAACATTTCCTGTAACAGCGTGTTTGAAGTCACGCTGGTACGTTCTGTTGCTGTGTGTTTCAATTCCATGATTAATGTGATTTGAAGAGAAGTAATAAAGTGAGCTCTAACATGGAAATTCAGCGTTTCCGGACACATGTCCACATAACATATTTTCTTTCTTTATGTGTGAGGAATGTTTCCTGTATGTTTGGCCATACCTTTCTGTAACACCCTGTATATATTCCTGAATGTTTGACTTTGGTTAGAATTGTTTTTAAATAATTGTCGAGAAATGTACATAGGTTATGCAACACTTAGGGTACACAAACCTGTAACATCACACCGAATTTCCTTATGCTGTGCCTATATTTACCAGCAAAATTGTGTTCCATACGTGTTGTACTTGAGGTTCGATGTATTATGTTACTTTCACTGTATGTACCGAGAAAACGGAATGTTGTAATTGTTATTCTACATCTACAGCTACATTGTGTGACATTACAGATACAGGGGGAAGCTAATTGTTTCCATGTGAAATGCCCCATTCTTATTGTTGAGTACCGATAGGAAGGTCGCAAATGAGGGCTCGTCTGGGATGAGAAACAAAGCAACAGTCTCTTTTTCGTCCAGTTTTAGTAAAATTGTATTCGAAGAGTTAATGTAAATTTTGCAGTACACTGATTTAGAAGACAAGTATAATGCATATTGAGTGATTTGTGGGAGCTCAGAGCTTTATAGTACAGCAGTAGTTTCGTGTCTGTTATAATACGAAGATGGGAGAGGTATAGTATTTGGTATTCGGACCGGAGAAGAACGTGTTGTGCAAGTTAGAAATACGGCAGTGCAGAACTTCACATCGCGGACACAGACGCAGCCAACAGCGGCCAGCGGCTTCGAGTACTACACGGCGTGGTCATCACAGTGGCCAACAGTTGTGAGAGTTCCAAGAGGCAGTCAACGTACATCGGCGGCAGCGACAGAGGCACCGTGGCAGTAAAGCTAAGTACCGACGTCGAAGATGTTCAAAATGTTCAAATGTTTGTAGAGTCTATGGGACTTAACTACGGGGTCATCAGTCCCTAAACTTACAAACTACTTATGAACTACTTACAACTAAGGACGGCACAAATATCCATGCCCGAGGGGGGATTCGAACCCCCGACCGTAGTGGCCGTGCGGACCGTGACTGGAGCGCCTCAGTCCCCTCAGCCACCGCGGCCGGCGTCGAAGATGTAAATGCGTGTGAGTCTGGGGCTGGATCTTTTGTTAACGAAATTCCGGTAAATAAGCAGTCACCAACGTGTGTGGCTCTGAAAATATTAGCGGATGTGCTAGCCCAAATTCTGAGGGAGAAAATGTAAATGGGGAGGGCTATTGTGGGGATAGTAGTCCAGTTGCTGCAAAGAAAGATGATGCAGCAGCAAGTTATTTTCCAATTTCCAAAATTATTTTCAATGTTACGACAAAGAACCTGCCCGGCGGCCGGCCGTTGCTGACCCTAAGTCCGCGCAGGTAGTGGCTCATGTCGGGACCGACGATGTGTGTCGCTTTGGATCGGAAGAGACTCTCTCTGATTTTGAGCGGCTATCAGAGGTGGTAAAGACTCCCAGTCTCGCTTGCAAGATGAAGGCAGAGTTCACCATCTGCAGTATAGGCGACAGGACTGACTGCAGACCTCTGGTTCAGAACCGAGTGGAGGGTCTGAATCAGAGGTTCAGACGGTTCTGCGACCGTGTGGGCTGCAGATTACTCGACTTGCGCCAAAGGGTGGTGGGTTTTCAGCTACACGAGTAGCGGGTGCTATGTGGTGTGGACTGGGCGGTTTTTTTAGGTTAGAGGGCCTCGGGAATTCACAAAATGGGTTTCAGTCTCAATGGGTGCTGGTCAGACACAGGAAGAATGCAGATCTAGGAACCATTGGTGTAATAGTTGTAAATTGTCGTAGCCTGTTGGGGCAAGTTTCAGAGCTCCTAGCGCTGATAGGAAGCACTGAGGAACAAATCGTTATAGGTTCTGAAAGGCCGGCCGCGGTGGCCGAGGGGACTGAGGCGCTTCAGTCACGGTCAGCACGGCCACTACGGTCGGGGGTTCGAATCCCCCCTCGCGCATGGATATTTGTGCCGTCCTAGTTCGTAAGTAGTTCATAAGTAGTTTGTAAGTTTAGGGAATGATAACCCCGTAGTTAAGTCCCATAAGCTTTACAAACATTTGAACGTTGGTTCTGAAAGCTGGCTGACTCCAGAGATAATTACGGCCGAAATTTTTACAAAGGACCAAATGGTCTTCAAAAAGGATAGTATAAATAAAAAATGGAGTGGCTTGGTTATTGCTGTTACACACGATGTTATTACCAGTGTATCAAAAAGTGAAATGTGTTATCGATATGCTTCCCTTACACTCGTGGATCAGCATTCACGAGAGACGTAAAATAAAAATATTGTCGCGTTGAAAGGGAAGCAGGTTTGACTTCGAGGGCAACTGAACACAGCACTTATACTGAATGCAGGTTTATTACGTTCTTAACATACACGCAGCACTAACTGCCCCTCGGGCAGAGTGCTCTGCTATTTATACACAGACAGAATGTACCAGAAATTAGAAGAGCAGTTAACATAAGAAACAAGTAGAATTTACAAGTGAACATAATAAAGATGTAGAAACTCCTGGAATTGTTAATTACAAAAAAATATTTTCAGCAGGCGGTTTCGATCGCCAGCACTAGCCTTTGCAAGTCACGCACTTTACCAGGTTTTTTCTGTAGTTTGATCCATGCGTTCTGGTCGTTCTTTCAGTTTGTTCATGGTTGTTCGTTGGATATTTTGCTCAGGTTTTTTTTTATTACAGCCCCCTGACCGGGCGCTTTGAGCCATGGCGCCCGGCACGGTTAGACCGCAGATGTAGTAGACTTATACCTTTTGTAGCTGAACACGAGGTGTATTGTATGAACTTTCCCAGTCTACAGTGTTGCCAGATTGTGTAGATAGCCGGACTTAGAGCGTATCAGCACGGTCATGTTTATTGTCCCTCTAGCTGCAGGTACCCGGCTTTGGCCGGGTTTAAAATAAGGTTTTCTGTAGAAGCGTTCTCTGCCCCATACACAGAACGAAATTTTGTGTAGACGGTAACCTTCGTCTTGTTTTCAAGGTTAAGTGTACAAAATTTCATAAAGATCGGAGCAAAACTGTGGAAATCCATAAGTACCCTCCACCATGCACTGAACGAAATTTTTTTTAAATACAGTGCCTTTCCTCTTTTTTTTGGTCAATTGTGCAAAATTTCAGCAATACCAGTGCGAATATATAGATTTACAAGGACACATTTGAAAACGCACTTTCATCTTATCTCAAATTTTCCGGTTGGTTTTCCAAAAAATGGCACGAAACCTGTTTAAGAACCTTCCCCATGTAATTTTGTGTACATGTACCAAATTTCACTTTATTTGGTTGTCTGGATCTTGGGTTACAAGAGAACAGACAGGCATAACAAATGCGTCTTGTAAGTATAGAGATGTCGAGATCGCCGGCCGCGGTGGCCGAGGGCACTGCGGCGCTTCAGTCACGGTCTGCACGGCCGCTACGGTCGAGGGTTCGAATCAAAAAAATTCAAATGTTTGTTAAGCTTATGGGACTTAACTACGGGGTCATCAGTCCCTAAACTTACAAACTACTTATGAACTACTTACGAACTAGGACGGCACAAATATCCATGCCCGAGGGGGGATTCGAACCCCCGACCGTAGTGACCGTGCTGACCGTGACTGGAGCGCCTTAGTCCCCTCGGCCACCGCGGCCGGCAGGGGTTCGAATCCCCCTCGGGCATGGATATTTGTGCCGTCCTTAGTTGTAGCTAATTCATAAGTAGTTTGTAAGTTTAGGGACTGATGACCCCGTAGTTAAGTCCCATAAGCTCTACAAACATTTGAACTTTTGATGTCGAGATCGGCGCGGACTTAGGCTCAGCGGCGGTCGGCCTCCGGCCATGTTTTTCGTTAAAGAGTGTACATTCTGAAAACATTTATCAGTGTAAGGGAGAGAAACGTGAACTATCAGGAGTTCAGGCAGAAAGATGGTAGCTTTTGAAATGTGGTGCAACAGACGACTGCTGAAGATTAGATGGGTAGATCACGTAACTAATGAGGTAGTACTGAACAGATTTGGGGAGAAAAGAAATGTCTGGCATATCTTGAGAAAAAGAAGGAATAGTTCGGTGGGACACATTCTGCGTCTTAAAGGAATTGTCAATTTAGCATTATAGGGAGGTGTGTGAGGTGAAATTCGTAGTGCGAGTCAAAGAGATAAATACAGTAAGCATGTTCAAGTGGATGTAAGTTGCCGTTCATACTGGGAAATGAAGAGGGTAGCTTGGGGAGCTGCATCAAACCAGTCTGCAGACTGAATACCACAAGAACATTACGTGAGCCGTTGTGTTTGAACGTCTTGAAATAAGTATCTACAAATATCTGAGTGAATGTTGCCGTACACAGGCATGTCCAAATGTCGTACACACAAAGTACAGTCGCACATGATGACGATCTTGCAACCGGTGTATAGAAATTCAAAGAGGGCTTGGGTTGGACAGTAGCTGGCGTTGTACGTGCCACCCGCATTCTCACCCCTCTGATCCCCAACCTCAACTCAGGCCGATGGTCTCAGTAATTCTCAATAGAGATGATGTCTTGGTGTTGCTGCAGGCAGCTGGTTCCGATGATTTTGGAATTCTGGATATTTGAAACTAGTGTTATTGATTCAACGGAATATATCAAAGCCAGATGGCCCAGCGCTGGATGGCGAGATGATGTCAGATTTCCTAAAATATCCAAGAGTTGGTTTTAAAGCCGTTTACATTTGTCAGTGTCCTACATCGTGGATTAAAGTTTAGTGCTAGTGCAAACCGGACCTTATGAAATAAAAACAAACATTTATCCTTATTTTGCATCTTAAATGTGGAATTCTGAAATAATAACAGTTGAAGTCAATTGCTTCAGAAAACAGGTGACCAAGGTGGGAATCCAAATTTGAAATAAGAAAACATAGTACCACAGAAACATCAAAATTTGTAATTCTGACATGTCATTAGAGTACTGCTAAATGAAATTTAAATACCACAGTTTTTAAGGAAGAATCTTTTCATGTTTATACTCTGTCCAAAACCATCTACAATAAACAATGTTTGTCACGAAATCAGAAGCTGAAACCCTAGTCAACAGTCATTCGCGCAGACGCGTTATGCCGGCCGCGGTGGCCGAGGGGACTAAGACGGTCCGCACGGCCACTACGGTCGGGGGTTCGAATCCCCCCTCGGGCATGGATATTTGTGCCGTCCTAGTTCGTTAGTAGTTTGTAAGTTTAGAGACTGATGAACCCGTAGTTAAGTCCCATAGACTATACAAACATTTGAACTTTTTAGACGCGTTATATACTATGTGGTGTCTGTCCGTGAACACCAACCTATGAACAAGGAACCAAAGGTCACAAAGTGAAGAAATGTTCTAGGCCCAGTACAGGATATGGGAAACACAGAAAATGACACAATCAAGAATTGTACTCACAGACAAAGGAGCTTTCTCCCTGTGCAAGGAAAACAAGGCTTCAATTTTATGGCCATGTATAAATACTACCTACAGCCGGGCTGAGTAAATGACTATCATCCTCCGGCAACGCAAGAAAGTCCCTATTACTTGGATAGCTCAAATGTTCAAATGTTTGTAAACCTATGGGACTAAACTGCTTGGTTATTAGTCCCTAGCTTACGAACTACTTAAACTAACGTAAGAACAACACAAACACCCATGTCCGAGGGGGGACTCGAACACCCGACGGCGAACGGCCGCGCGCACCGCAGCACGGCGGCCCAGTACGCACGGTTGTTTCGCCGTGGCTTGCATAGCAGAGACCGAGAGTGATATTAAATAACTCGGACTAACGAATTTCCAAAGTAGACTGGATGTTAAACAGATTCTAAACAACGTCCTTTGTTTCGAGGAAAATGTTTAGAGAAAGGTACCCGACGGGCAGAGGAAAGTAAGAAATAATATGGGGAAAAGATGCAACAATTGAGGGCTAAAATCAAGCCAAACTACTTAAGAAGCGTGGTCCACAGTGGGCCAATACGAAATCGGAAAACACATAGACTTAAGTTTTTTTTTTATGTTTCAAAATGTAATGCTGGTGCTAAGTACTTTATATTCTACATCTACATGGGATATGCTGCAAATCACATTTAAGTGCCTGGCAGAGGGGTCATCGAACCACCGTTATAGTATTTATCTCCTATTCCATTCTCTGGAAGAAAGAACACCTGAATCTCTCCGTTCAAGCTCTGATTTCTCTTACTTTATTCTGATGATCATTTCTACCGATGTAAGTGAGAGTCAACAGTATATTTTCGCATTCGGAGGAGAATGTTGGCGATTAGATTTTCGTAAGTAGCCCACGCCGCAGCGATAAGCGATAAGATTATTGAAGTACGCACTGTAGTTCTTAGAAGTATTTGATACAGAAGTCAGATATTATATTCGTTAGTAGCATATAAACACAGAAAATAAATACCTGACTGCAAACGCTCTGATCCCATTAAATTTCATATAAACTGTAGCTACACTTTTCCAAGGAACTAATGTTTTATTTAACGCTGTTTCTCAAGCTTTTAGTCGTAAGAGCTCACCTTAAGGATATGTCTTTGACAAATGTCTTTCTGATTATAAAATTAGATTATCATTATATTTGAATATTTTAGTCCAGTGTCACACTATCTGTAACACCCATTCGCAATAACTCCAGTTTAGCACAAATCTTTGATACCATAAATAGTCGACAGCTAGTTGTCGTACAAATGTTTCTTCTCTGTATTCTAATATTTTGGGGCGAAGTCTCGATTAATTCACATGTCGTGTTTTAAATATTTAGTCTTCTTCAGTATCAATATGTAAAGGTATTATTATGTCTTTTAAGGCAGTACAATCGTTATTGTATTCTTTCTGTAGCTAGTGTATTAATGCATTATCTCTGTGACGTCATTTATTATTTCTAAACAAACGTACAGGAATTTTTACCAAATATTTTTAAACTCGTATTCAAAATTTATTATTGTTTAGACTAAGGGCGTGAGGATGTTTAGACGCTGTGACGTGGGCCATCACGTAAGCATAAGCCTACTAACTGTGCCCAAAGTATTTGTTAGATATGAGAGTTGGCACTGGAAGCTGTTTGCTTGGCTTGCAGGAAAGACGCCGCCGCGGGGACAGATGGCGGCTCCCACTCGCTGCAGGAGTACACCTACCGCAAGATCACGCCGTGCGACGTCTGCTCGCAGGTACTCAGAGGTAAGTCACACAAGCTTTCCGCCTCCTCCTGCACAACTATTTCATTCCCCCCAGTGGTTTAATAGCACTTTTCATTACATTCTGGCTAGATCTTAGCAGGAAAGAACACGGATTTGAATAAATCTTTAGCTATGACATAAACCCTAGATTCAACCGATGCGACGCGAGGTTTGAGATACTATAAAGTAGACCTCCGTTTGTATGAACATTTCGTGCCAATAACAGTACTACAGCATTAACCCTTAACTACTATAGACGTTGACAGGAACGCAACTACTATGGAGGGGTCTCTCAGACCGCTCTCTTATTTTCCATGTATTAAACTAGTGTTTTGCTAAATATATATTTTCATGGCTTCCTGTCGTTCATTACACTTCTTAGAGGTGGCATTAGTAGAAATTTGACTTTTTAAACAATGTAGTTTCAGTAACATGACGACAAGTAAAACACAGCGCAATTTGCAGTACATTTTTATTTTTTGTGCTACGAAAAGAACAGCAAGTAATTATTTCTCTACACACCCACAGATTATCATTATAGAGATCATATTACAAATTCACAGCGTGATTAGATACAAAAATCCAATTTGAATTATAGTAAATTGTATGCGAAATTTCCTTTACGATTCTCCTAGAAAGGTTGTCACATTTTCCTTATAAAACAAAAAGTACAAACTAAAGATATCCTTTGAGCCGTCTGTCGCAGTCCAGGATGCTGTAAGACGATGTTGTGTTGCCTTGTTCTTACGTTGGCTGCTGGCTGCTTTTTTCGCCATCGAAAAGATCTGTTCTTACCGAAGAAGTAAGCTGCTTCGTCATCGTCATGTATCACATCTTCATCACCTACATGTCCCTGCTCTGAATTAGTGTCATGTTCACTAAATACCTCAAAATCAGGGTCATTATCGCTGTCGTCAAAATCATCTGAGGATTCACCGAAACGATCTCTATCATCCACATCTGCTTCACGTAAAATGCGTTGCACAGAACTTTCAGCTTTTCCTGCCATGGAGAAACAAGACACGGGACAAGAGCGAGAGAGAGGGCACAGCCACAGCAGTCGCTTAGCAGGCCGCGCTCACCAAGCCGACTGGCAGGCGCTAAGAGGCAGCAAACACTATGGTCGGTCAGCGAGGCCGCGCAAGACTCATAAATACGGAACAAAGAGCAGTAACACTGCAAGAATGCTGGCAGGTGGACCTTGTCGGCCACCAGTAAGATACACGGAAGAGTCCTTTTAGCTTGGCAGGGGTGTAAGAAATATCTCGACTCAAAAAGTCGTAGCGGTCTGAGAGACCGCAGATAGTAGTTGAGGGTTAAAGTTTCATATTCCAAACAGCTTACGGAATGTAAGCGCAGGCACTCGCGACAATGAATATAATGCTTCAGGCTAAAGACCAAATTGTGAATTGGACAGCGCAAATCAGCGATGTCAGAACTCGTGGACGTGTGCGAGAAACAGCTATTTATCCCCGCAAACCAAGCATTGACGATGAGGGAAAGGTCAGAGAGATCATCTAAATGAGCAAGCGACATGGATAAAGACGGTGGGTACAGGCTGTTGTCAGCCGTGGCAAAGCAACTGGTGCACTACACGACGCTACACTACACTGCACTATGCTACACTACACTACACTGCACTATGCTACACTACACTACACTGCACTATGCAGCACTACACTACACTACACTATGCTACACCACACTGCACTACGCTACACTACACTGCACTACGCTACACTGCATTACACTACACTGCATTACACTACACTACACTGCACTATGCTACACTACACTACACTGCACTATGCAGCACTACACTACACTACACTATGCTACACCACACTGCACTACGCTACACTACACTGCACTATGCTACACTGCATTACACTACACTGCATTACACTACACTACACTGCACTATGCAACACTAAACTACACTACACTACACTACACTACACTACTCTACAGCCGGCCGCGGAGGCCGAGGGGACTAAGGCGCTCCAGTCTCGGTCTGCACCAGTCGCAGACAGCAGTGCAAACACCAATTGAAAACTGCCACATATACCAATGCGAAGAAATAATTGAACCTTCAGTGGCAAGAAAAATACTCTATGTAAACACCAATCCAGGACGCCCATTTCCACCAACGGCGTGAAATATTGCAAGCACCAATAAAGAACGCCCAACATCTCTCCTCCTCTTCGCATTATCATATCAGTACCGAGCCTTCGCTCATTCAGTAGTCATACAAATATCCAGCAGTATGCCACATGCATCGCATGGAACAGTTGTAAAGACTGACAATGCAGTCTCACGCCCTTAACAACTTTATTCATTGCAACTTACGGAATGTATACCACGGCGATGAAAAACACCCTCTAAGACAAAATCAATAAAATTGTCTTGAGTGACGAGCCCCGGACAGTGGTGGGATACCAACGTGAGTGTCGACCCCGTCCCAAGGCCTGGGCTGTCATTTCGTTTCACAGCACGACGATTTTGGCCGTCTACATCAGTACCCTCAAGAACAATGGTACGTCGATAATACTGGATCCTCCAGTTTTGTTTTCTCTCATAGTTAGCCAACCAGGGCTTGCATTTCAGCAAGATAATTCTCACCTGCACATGACGAGTGATTCTCCGCATAAAATTAATATATACTTCATAACGAATAGTACGATACAAAAGAAACTAAAGGCTGTGACGGGAGAGACAGATTTATACAACAGTTCTGGAAAACATTACTGCCGACTGGCGGTCTGGAGCGCCACGTTACGGACCTCGCGGCCTCCCGCGTCAGGGTTTCGAATCCTCCTTCGGGCATGGATGTGTGTATGTTGTCCTTAGGTTAGTTTAACTTAGTTTAAGTACTTAGTAAGACTAGGGACTAATGACCAACGTAGTTTGTTCGCATATAATTACAAACATTTGAACATTTTTTGAATACATTAATTAACTTGTAACAGCTGCAACTCCTAAAATAGGCTGTTCAAAACAAATACCGAATTCTTTGATAGGCAGTCGTAGTCATATAAACAAGGAAAACAAGTATAGTAAACATGGGTCCAGAAACGCATTCATTCTTAGGTAGACATATGTTTGTAGGTGTTCATTCATGCCAATACATCCGACTCTTTCAAGTACACCCGGTTATTGTCGTAATACTTGCACGCATTCAAGAAGCGACCCTGTAGTATCAGCAAACAAACAAAATAAATAAATAAATAACAGAAATATTTTACTTCACTTAAAATATCCGTGCTGATAGTCCGTTGTCGATGGGTAAAACTTCCCCCTAATGTTTCGTCTTCGGCTGCGGAAGACATCATCGGAGGCAACGTAGCAACTGCAGTGAGAGCGTGGGTAGCGCCGCATATATAGGGGCGCCAGCGTCCATCACATGAAATAAAATTTAAATAGACCAGTGTTTTATTAAAAACGTCTTACTACTATGCTCACACATATAGACAAACCATTCAAATTTATAAACACCGCAATAATTTTAATAGAAAAGAGGATGGTGTTAAATTAGACAAAATTTAGAATTCAACGTTCTATCAATAAAGCTGGCATTACTAGAGGCAGTTACTCAGCCGATCCATCTAGTTCACAGTAAGAATAATGTATGGTTTAATTGTTTAACAATTGCATTTTGCGCAATTACTGTTTCATTTATGCCTCATACTAAGCCAAGGAAAATAACCCACAACCTACGTGTGTATAAGATCCTGAAAATAAAATGTTACCTTGTATTTAAAGCTTGCCATCCTGACAAGACCTTATTTATTGTGCTGAAGGATAGGAAAGCATAAAAATTACATTACTTTCTTTATTGTAATTCTTTGCGTTGTTGTTTATCGAGAATATTTAAGAATAGTAGGCGAAAAATATTTTAATGAATTTAGTTTGGCAAAATTGCGTGACTAAATAGAGTTCAAAATGGAGAAAGAAGGCAGTACAATGTCAGGCAATTCAGATTTTAGTCAATCAAATGGCGCAACTTAAAAATGATAATAACGCATTGCTTAAACAATTAAGTGACATTTAGCAAACCGTTACGGTACGTCTTACCCTAGATTCCTCAGCAGCTACCCTTGTAACTCCTTTCTTAGGTAAGCCTGGTGAGGACATGGTTACATTTTTGAACATTGAACATTGCAGCCGCAAAATTAGGACTTTGGACCAATGAGCAATTGTTACAGATGACAAAATTACGATTGGCTGGAGAGGCTAAAAAAACACGTATTGTGTCATAAGGAATTACAAAATGCTTCAACATTCGAAGAGATGGAAAAAGGTTTTCTTAAACGGTTCCAAAAACAGAATAGTTGTAGATTTTATAGAGAACTATTAAACAAGGTCACACAGAGGCGAAATGAGACATTAGAAAGCTTAGTCGTCAGAATTAGGAAGATCAATATCAACGCATATCAGTTGACACATAATGCTGAAGCAAATAAATTTATTCTACAAGAAGCAGAAGATAGGGCCTTAGATACATTTTTGCGGGCCTTTCTTCTGAAACATCCTGTCGTGTGAGGTCAGAATTTCCCAAACTTTAGCTGAAGCTATAGCTGCTGCAACGGCATTTAAAGTAATAGATATGGCGTCCCGATACAAGGAAAAGTGAAATGTATTTTCAACAGAGATGTGATGTTTCAAATGTGACCAACACGGTCATATAGCAAAACACTGTAGGTAGTCTCTATGCACTAACTGTCAGAGAATACGTCACACGTTTAGGCACTGAAGGTCTAAGAAAGTTTTTGGAAATAAGAATCAGTAAAACGCAAACGGGATCTCCGAAACCACCGCCCTGCGTTCCAAATAAAATTTCAAGCCATTAAGGCGAATTTGAAGGCGAAATTTTCGTTATCTGGTACCATACAAGATTTTTAAAAATGTAGAATTTTGGTAGATACAGGCGCGAACGTGAGTAATGAATGCATTGGAAATCAGAAATATGAACCACCGAGGTATAGATTGAGTGGTGAAGGAGGAGGTTCAGTGAGATGAGAAGGGTGTACGTCATTGATTTGTTTTCATAGATGGTGTACAATTCGAAAAAAGTTGTAGAAGTGGTAACAAAGGTAACTGACGGGTATGACGCGATCCCAGGGCTAGACTTCCTGCTTAAATATCACCCTAAAATCGACCTCAGACAGCAAACGGTGGAACTTAGCGGAACATTGTTTCAACCAGTAACACAGCTGCAAAGGGCGCGCTGCCGCAAGATTTCCCTATCCGGAAGGAGAACTGAACTAAAGTGCCATCAATGTCCTTGAAGGTAGATTCGCAGTGTAGAATACCATTTGGTACAGGGAAACTACTCTGAGCCGCGGTGGAGTAGCCGAGCGGTCTAAAGCGTGTCGCTGCGGAGCGCGCGGTTACTCGCCGTGGAGGTTCGAGTCCTCCCTGGGGCATGGGTGTTTGTGTTTGTCCTTAGGTTAGTTTACCTAGTCTGTAGGCTACGGACTGATGACCACGCAGTTTGGTCCGATAGATTTACAAACATTTGAACATTTGATTTGAAACTACTCTGGATGGACGTTGACTCCTCTTTACTTGCAGATACTGTGTGCCTAATAGAGCCATTAGAAGACAATAAAGTGTTGGATGCATCTCATTTTTGTACTCAGAAGTGTGGTACGAGTTCAAAACGTGGTTGGAGTAAAAAAAATATATATATATTGACAATTTCGGGATGGAGGTTAAGAGTTAGGTGAGGGAATAGTTGATACAGTCATCGACTTTGAGGAAGAGGATTTTATTTGGTGAGATACTACTGATGGTCACAAACCATTCGCCTAAAAAACCGCATTTGCCATAAAATATGAAAGGATAAAAACTCAATATAAGTTGTATTATTAGAGTTTCAAGAATTATTTAAGGCAGAAGGTTGTGATATTACTGGTCAAGGGGGAAGCTGATTGTTTCCATGTTAAAGGCGGGTTTTGCCAGGCTGTTGGATTCCCCAGCCATCTGGCTAACAGTTTGAACGTAGTGAATGGACAGGTAGTCAGGGTTTTCCTAGTGTGCTCGGTAACCGGAAATGCTTGGCTGAGCGAGGGCGACTATTCCACATTGCAACTGAAATACAATACAGTCACACACGTTATTCTAAAAATCCATATAAAATCACGGAATGATCATATGGCAAATATAATTATATGAATGGATTCAGGAGGCTTGGGAGAATCAAATGCTGTAATTATAATTTAAATATACATATAAAAAGCCGATTAATTTCAGTACTAAAATAATAATATTATTAAACTTATATTTACAATTATTGATACGTAGTGTTTATCAGAAACAATTTAAGAAGCAAATGGGCAGCATTGTACACTACCTATCTTAAACGATGTGCCACATTATTTCCGTATTCTTTCAATAAACTTTATTTCACTCTCTTTTTCTGCTTTTCGTTGAGGTAGTAATATTCTTGTGTCAGAACATAGATACCACCTCAGAAACACAAAACATGAATCCAGCAAAGCGCATTACATTTGTATATGTATTGCATTATATTTATTATTATTCTTAGTAATTTTCGTTTCTTTTATGTTGTAAACCGCCACTTAAATATTTATACATACAGCTGTTGTATGTCAGTTCCTTCAGACTCTTGACCAGCTGCTGTCCCGTTTCCACCACCAATGATGGATTCAATAAATATTTCCTGGCTGACTAAAAATAGTAGATATGCAGCAGATAATTTATATATAAACAGTTATAAGTTTTTGTGGACAATAACTGAATGGACAGGTAGTCAGGGTTTCCCTAACGTGCTCGGAAACAGAAAACGCTTGGCTGAGCGAGGGTGGCTATTCCAGATTGCAACTGAAATACAGAGAGATGCATGTGTGGACTGTGATTGCAGAACTTAGTCTCTGCTTGATAAGTGATAAACTATGCACGGTACTAGTGTTGTGGAACTGTCATAATTCAGCAATCGTGTACTCGTGTGATGACAAACTGTGTTTTTAATAACAAATACTTTTAGCAAGGATTGACTTGGAACTGCAAAGTTCGATGGACTACTCTAACTTACGAGTGATAATTTGGACTTCTACTCTCGAGTGCGTGTGATACTTATTGTGCCTCTCAAGAACATTTAGTTGGGGGAACATTTAGTTATTTACCGATGTATAAAGTAAGACCACCTCCGCGTTTCATGTCTAATAAGAGTAAGGTACCACCAACTGGAAGTTGCACAAAACAGCTTTTTCTATCCCTGGAGGGCATTGGCAGTTTAAAAGAATGCCCTTTGGTTTGAAAAACGTCCCCCACAGCCTTTCAAAGATTACTTGACGGAGTATCGCGAGGTCTAAAATCTCAGCAATGTTGCGTGTATCTTGACGAGATAATAGTTTTCTCAGAAGACATTCATGAACATGCAGTGCTTCTGCGTAACGTTTTACAGACACTTAGAAAAGCTAAATTAACATTAATTTTCGAGAAATGTAATTATGCATTGAAGTAAATCACATGTCTAGGGCATGTCATTAGTGAACATAAAATTAAAGCCGATCCTGACTAACTTCCGCAGTTAAAGACTTTCCGACACCGCAACACATTAAAGAGATAGAATCATTCCTCGCCCCCTTATTCGTATTATAAATATGTGCAAAATTTTGCGGAAATGGCAAGATCTCTAATCCAATTATTGAAAAAAGATGCAAAGTTTCAATGGTCTGAAGATTGTGGGTCAGCATTTCAAACTGTCAAAGATAGATTAGCACACAGTCCAGTACTAGCCTACCCAGATTATAACAAAGAATTTACTTTATCCTCTGACGCAAGTGGTCATACAGTAGGAGTTGTTTTAAGTCAGATTATAGATGGTGCATAACACCCCATAGCTTACGCCCCAAGGCAACTAGCAACAAGAGGAACAAATTATTCTGTAACAAAGAAATAATTACTAAGTGTTATCAGTAGTATAACGATGCCGCTATGGCCCCACTGAGATTCTATCCATAATGCATTGCGTGAGGTAGCCCCCACCATCGGCCACTTGCACAACCGCTGATCAAAGGACGCCGCCACCCGTCCTTCCCAGGACAGGACGAACAATAGCACACTTTAGGATGACAAACATCGAACATGTAAGAAATGTAAGAAATGTAAGAACATGTAAGACAATGACTCTGATTGTTACCAGCATGATATCGAAGTACCTAGGAAGCAGGTTGCTAGTCTTACTTGCCCAGGGCCCCACTGGGTTTTACCCCTAACGGTTGAGGGGCTAACCGGTGGATTTGGTAGTCTTTGCCGTCTGAGCCCAAAGGTGGCCACGACTCAGAGTATGTCCGAAATGCTCAACCTTATTCCAAAGTAACTGGTATCCCAACTGTCAGGACCACTTACTTGGCCACTCATACATTGCCTGTGGTTCATGAACTAGGACATGACTACAGGAACCCACACCATGAACCACTTTCAGAGCTCGATCAGAGGTGCAAGGATTATGATATGAAGATCAGCATCTTCAAAACTAAAGTAATGTCTGTGGGAATGAGATTTAAACAAATTGATCGCCGAATAGGAGGAACAATGTTAGAACAGGTAGACAGTTTCAAGTACCTGGGATGTATTTCCTCACAGGATGGCAACATAGGGAAAGAACTGGAATCGAGGTGCAGCAAAGCTAATGCAGTGAGTGCTCAGCTAAGATCTACTCTCTTCTGCAAGAAGGAAGTAAGTACCAAGACTAAGTTAGCGGTGCACCGCTCTATTAAAAAAATATTCAAATGTTTGTTAAGCTTATGGGACTTAACTACGGGGTCATCAGTCCCTAAACTTACAAACTACTTATCTACTACCTTATACTAAGGACGGCACAAATATCCATGCCCGAGGGGGGATTCGAACCCCCGACCGTAGTGACCGTGCAGACCGTGACTGGAGCGCCTCAGTCCCCTCGGCCACCGCGGCCGGCACAGCTCTATGTTTCGGCCATCTTTGTTGTATGGGAGTGAAAGTTGGGTGGATACAGGTTACCTTATTCACAAGGTAGAGGTTACAGATATGAAAGTAGCGAGAATGATTGCAGGTACTAATAGATGGGAACAATGGCAGGAGGGTGTCGATAACGAGGAAATCAAGGAAAAACTGGGAATGAACAGCATAGATGAAGCAGTTAGAGCGATGGTGGGGTCATGTTATACGTATGGGAGAAGCAAGGTTACCTAAGAGGCTCATGAGCTCGGCAGCGGTGGGTAAGAGGAGTCGAGGTAGACCAAGAAGAAAGTACTTAGATTCGGTGCAGAATGATTTTGAAGTAAAAGGCATAACATCAGACGAGGCATCAATGTTAGCATTGAATAGGGGAACATGGAGGAATTTTATTAGAGGTACTATGCTCCAGACTGTCTTTATCATCATCATCGTCATCATTAGAGACTGATTATGCCTTTCAGCGTTCAGTCTGGTGTGTCTACTAGTGCTTAAAGTATGATAAATTATTACACTAATCCTCAAAAGGATTTATAGAATTAAATAAATTAAGAGTTAGGTATCCAGTTAACTGGAATTGGATGAAATGGTAGGTTATTATTTCGCTTATTCCTTCGTCTGAAATACAAGAAAGCCGTCCAAAGTAGGAGGACCAAAACTAAGGTCCCAAATATACCTGTTCACAATGGTATAGTTTTAGTCTTGTGCTCACCAATCAGTTTTAAGACATTGCGCATCATAATGTCAGCATCAATTTTACCTTCACGTTAATTTATCAAATTATCTAGTGACTGCAGAATGGTACTGTCGAGGGAGTCGTTCAGGTATGAGAGGGTTTGTGTCTGAAATGCTTCCATGGGGATTTCTGGCCAATAAATTAAAGGAAAGGATGAATTAACATTAGTTGTACCGGTGATAGTTGCTGGTTGTTGTTGTTGTTGTTGTTGTTTGGATGCTTTAGGGGGACAAAACTGCAAGGTGATAAGTTCCTCATTCCATCACTGCATAAATGTGGAAAAGAGCCCAGGGATTAAAATAGCAATGGGCGGGGGTGGAGATCCCCCTTGTCAGTAAAAGGACAAGAGACAACACAAAATGAGACAATTACATAGAAACACCGAACAATGACAAGAAATGGAAAGTAAAAGCCGATGTCTGTGGTTGACCGACCGTGAGACTAAAAACAGGGAAAGTCAACCATGCGGCAACATGTGAGGACATGACGAATACAGACAGTGTACTGAAACAAAGCGTTGAACAGAGTGGTAAAAACCACCTTCCTGAATGAAACCTAAAACTGAATCAGCCATTTGGGCGTCGTTACGTAAAACATCGGATAAAAGTGCAGAAGAATTAAAACTCCGCCCTGGGACGGCTTAAAGAAGGCAGTCTATCAAGATGTGGACTACTGTCAGGCGGGAGCCACAGTCACACTCGGTCGGGTCCTCGCCACGAAGGAGATGGCCGCGTATCAGCCAAGTATGGCCAATGCAAAGGATTACAGAGTGGACCACATGGAGGAACGCCACACAGCCATGGTCTCTTTTACAGTCCGACGTTTATTGGGCACCATCAGGGTATGCCACTCGGTATCCCAAAGCTTAGAAATCCGATGGCGCAAAACAGACCGGAGATCAGAATGCGTTAGTATGATATCCAACACAGACTCCTCGGCAGCCTGTTTAGCAAACCTGTCGGCACGTTCATTGCCTGGAATACCAATGTGACCTGGAGACCACACAAACACCACTTACTAACCTGACTGGTCAAGGGCAGAAAGCGTCACCTGTATGGCTACCACCAGAGGAGAACGAGGGTAGCACTGGTCCAGAGCACGGAGAAAGCTAGGAGAGTCGCTGCAGATAAGGAAAGACTCACCTGAGCGGGACCGTGTGTCCTGGAGAGCCTGGTAAATGGACACCTGCTCTGCAGTATAAACACTGCAGCCATCTGGCAAGGAGCACTGTTCGATGTGGTCGCCGTGGAAGTAAGCAAAGCCAACGTGGCCCTCAACCATTGAACCATCCGTGAAGACAAGGTCTTGTACAGGGAAGGAGGCAACAACAGCAAGAATCGGACGTCGAAGGGCCTCAGGAGGAACTGAGTCTTTGGGTCCATGGGCCAAGTCCAGCTGAGTACGCGGCCTTGGCATGCACCACAGAGTTGTATGTCCATGGACACAATATGGATATGGTAAAGGAAAAGACTCTAGTTCTAACATAAGAGAATGGACGACGAAAACGATCGTGTGACGTGAACGGGGTCGTTGTTGACCACGTCTGAGAAAACCAGACGATGGTTCGGATGGCTCAGCGAGCATTGCACATCTACATACATAATCCGCAATCCCCGTGATGTGCGTGGCGGAGAATACACTGTACCAGTACTAGGCATTTCCTTTCCTATTCCACTCCCAAATAGAACGAGGAGAAAAAGAATGCCTATATGCCTCCGTACGAGCTCCAATTTCTCTTATCTTCTCTTTATGATCACTACGTGAAATGTAAGTAGGCGGCAGCAAGATCGTACTACACTCAGCTTCAAATTCTGGCCCTCTAAATTTCCTCAACAGAAATTCACGAAAAGAACGTCGTCTTTCCTCCAGCGATCCCCAATTGAGTTGCCGGAGCATTTCCGTGACACTCGCGCATTGGTCGAACCTACCAGTAACAAACCTAGCTGCTCGCCTCTGAACTGCTTCTATGTCTTCCTTTGCCGGCCGCGGTGGCCGAGGGGACTAAGGCGCTCCAGTCACGGTCTGCACGGCCACTACGGTCGGGGGTTTGAATCCCCCCTCGGGCATGGATATTTGTACCGTCCTAATTCGTAAGTAGTTCATAAGTAGTTTGTAAGTTTAGGGACTGATGACCCCGTAGTTAAGTCCCATAGACTCTACAAACATTTGAAAATAATAGCGGTCCTATCACACTCCCCTGGGGCACGCCTGACGATACACTCGGCTCTGATGAACACTCGCCGTCGAGAACAACGTACTGCGTTCTATTACTTAGGAAGTCTTCCAGCCAGTCACAAATCTGTGAACCTATTCCATAAGCTCGTATCTTCGTTAGCAGTCTGCATTGTGGCACCGCGTCGAACGCCTTTTTGAAGTCGAGAAAAACACAATCCGCCTGTTGCCCTTCGTCCATGGCTCGCAAGATGTCATGTGAGAAAAGGGCAAGCTGAGTTTCACATGAACGATGTTTCCTAAACCCGTGCTGATTCATGGAAAGAAGCTTTTCTGTTTCAAGGAAATTTACTATATTAGAACTGAGAATATGCTCCAAAATTCTACATGAAACTGATGTCAACGATATTGGCCTGTAATTGTATGGGTCAGTTCTCTTTCCTTTCTTATACACGGGAGTCACCTGCGCTTTTTTCCAATCACTAGGAACTTTGCGCTGAGTTAAAGATTCGCTATAAATGCAAGCTAAGTAGGGGACCAACGCCGCAGAATAGTCTTTGTAAAACCGAACTGTAAAACCGTACCAGCAGACTTTTTCGTATTTAGCTCTCTCAGCTGCTTCTCTACACCGGAAATACCTATTACTATGTCCTCCATTTCGGAATTAGTACGTTGATCAAATGATGGTACATTTGTGCGGTCATCCTGCGTGAAAGATTTCTTAAAGGTTAAATTTAGAACTTCAGCATGGGGCGCGAGCAGTTGTTGGCGACAGATCTGCAAAAGTGGGACATTGGCCTCCGCAAGTAGACTGTTAACGGCACTGGTACAGAAGGCACCTGTTGCGATGCGAACCCCACAGTGGTGAATGCTGCAAGTGATGCCGACCCATAGGCAAGACACCCAAAATCAGGACGTGACTGTACCAGTGATGTGTAGAGCCGCAACAGTGTGCAGCGATCAGCTCCCCAGAACATTGAGATAGCGCCAGCAGTACCATTTCAGCTGACGAATATGGGGAAGCCACGTCAGCCGGCCTTCAAAGACCAGCCCTAAAAATCTATGGGTTTCCACTACGTGAAGTACGTGGTCGTCAAGATAAAGTTCGGGATGAGGGTGAACAGTCCGACGCCGAAAGAAGTGCATAACACTTGTCGTAGCAGAAGAGAACTGGAAGCCGCGGGCAAGAACCCAAGACTGCGCCTTGTGGACGGCTCCCTGGAATCTGCTTTCAGCGACCTGGGTGCTGGGAGAGCTAAAATAGATGCAGAAGTCGTCAGCATAAAGCGAAGGGGAGACTGACGACCCTACTGCTGTCGGTAAGCCATCACTCAGCTAGTGCATCGCTCCCGATTCAGATCTTTAGTGCACTCGTTATTTGACAATTTCAGTTTCACATCTGCATCTGCATCCCACATCAAATTTTCCCCAAAAATATTATATGTTTCACCAATACTAAACTTTCCTTCCTTCACTACGGAGAATGGTTCCTTTAACGTAGCATCAAAGCTTTCATCCATCACCTTCTATTCACAATTCATAATCCCATCAAATGACATTGAATCATCCTCATCAACAGAAACAAAGGCACAAATTCCTTCCTCAGTAGCATCTATCTCATTAGCTTCAAATTTACCACATGTCTCACTTATTTCATTTTCAAAATTCAAATTCAAATGTTTGTTAAGCTTAAGGGACTTAACTGCGGGGTTATTAGTCCCTAAACTTACAAACTACTTATGAACTACTTACGAACTAGGACGGCACAAATATCCATGCCCGAGCGGGGATTCGAACCCCCGACCGTAGTGGCCGTGCAGACCGTGACTGGAGCGCCTCAGTCTCCTCGGCCACCGCGGCCGGCCATTTCATTTTCCTTCAACAATAAATCACCTATCATGCCTCATACATAATTCCTCACCAGCCGACGAGACTAATGCTACACCATTTTCCATATCAACTTTACTCACATCCGCCGATTTGCCACTTAAATTCTTTGCAGCTAGCGTGCCCTTAGCTACGATGCCTTCACAAAACTCACCACTTCCATCCGCCGCCTCAAATTCACAAAATTTAGTACATACTAATTTATGGCTACTGGTCAATAACGTCTCCACCAAATTCAAATTTTCCTCAAACCCTTTCTTAGACTTAGAACTATTTAGCATACATTCATTTACTCCAACACTCAATCTCTCTTCACAAAATAGTATTTGGAAACCCATATCTTCATCTGATTCAAATGATTGCCCAAAGTAATTTTGATTTCTCTGATCGCCACGCTGTTTTAAATTACCAACTTTTACGGATTTATCTATCACACATATTTCAGGAACTTCCTTCTGCCCCCTGTCACAACTACTTCCCCCAAAAATATCACAGTACAGTGTCCTATCTATCGCAGGTTTGTTTCGCCATCCCCGCACATGAGACGCGGCGTTTCTCAGTTTCCCGACCGAATATCATTATGTTCCCTTCCATGATTTTTCTCCTGATAATTCCCACTGCCTTGACCATTGTTGATTCTGGAAGTTACCGTTATTACTATGGTTCCCATAATTACAAATGTTCAAATATATACATGTGGCGTCTGTTCCGAAAGAACAGACGTCACTTCTGATCCTGCAGTTGTTATTATTTAATATTCACAGAATAAATGACATCAACTGCGATTGGGCAAAGCTGAAAATGTGTACCCAACCGGGATTCGAACCCGGGTCTCCTGCTTTCTAGGCAGTTGCGCTGTCCCCTACACGACTGGGGACACAGTGATCACTGCACATGCAAGGACTACCTAGGCAGCCTCCCGACAGATACTGCGATTGGGCAGCCCTTACTCTTACGGGAATTAGTTTCATAACTACAAGTTTGAGTACTGTGGGCAAGGCGAAGCTGGGAATTTGTATCTGTCGGGAGGCGTGCTTAGGTAGTCCTTGCAGGTGTGGTGATCACTGTGTCCCCAGTGGTGTAGGGGTCAGCGCAACTGCCTAGAAAACAGGAGACCCGGGTTCGAATCCCGGCTGGGTACACATTTTCAGCTTTGCCCAATCTCAGTTGATGTCATATATTCTGTGAATATTAAATGTTTAAATGTTTGTTAAGCTTATGGTACTTAACTACGGGGTCATGAGTCCCTAAACTTACAAACTACTTATCAACTACCTTATTCTAAGGACGGCACAAATATCCATGCCTGATGGGGGATTCGAACCCCCGACCGTAGTGGCCGTGCAGACCGTGACTGGAGCGCCCCATAATTACCATAATTACTGTTATCGTTCCAATTCTGACTACCGTTTCCTCTTCCATCACCGTGATTCGTTTTCAACTTAAATGCTCGTTCTAACTTTTCCACACAATCTAAAAACTCATCAATTGATTGCACCGAATCCCACTGCAAATAATCTGGTATCGCCTCTTTAACATCGGGATTTCCGTCTGAACTCCCAGCATTAACTTATTCAGTTGGCGCACACAGAATTCGCGCACTGAACCATTGCCATACTTCAAATTTGGACCGTTAAGATATTCGTTTTGAAGCCGCGTTTGCTTCGCTTCACCCCAGTACTGATTCAAGAAACAAATCTCCAACTTGTCATAGGTCTGGAAGAAATGATTATTTAAATTAGCCCACGACTGCGCACTACCCTCAAGCTTTCTTTTTGCCAATTTAATTTTATTTTGGTCACTCATCCCCCTAACAAATCCATCTTTACACGCAGCAAGAAAATCTACTGGGTGTAATTGCCATCATTGGATATATAGTTATTATTTCCAGCTGAAAACCACGTATTATTTACAAGTGGACTAACATTTGCATTACCTATTTTAGATCGCAATTCCTCATTTTTTTGCTGTAGCTGCACCTTTTCCTGATGAAATCTCCCACTATATTGTTTTATCTCCATTTCACAACCCACCATCCTATCCGTTAAATTATTTACTTAAGCTGTAGTTGCCTTGTCGTTGCACAATCTTTATTGCATTGCTGTTCAATTTGTGCTCTACCTTTTCCATTTTATTATCTAAATTTTTCTCTAATGCGCAGACTTTAATATTAACAGAATTAACTTCCTCTAATATTTACCACAATTTTGTCTTCACATCATTTACATTTTATTCTACAATTCCATCAATATTACTACTTAATTCTGCCCTCATACTTTCCATGTTTGCTTTCAATTCACATTTTACATTGCCCACTTCTGATTTTACATTACCCACTTCTAATTTGATTTGATTCTGATTTTATACCAACCAAATCTGTTTTTAACCCCATTATCCACATGTAAAATTTGCTTTCTAATGAATTTCCTGCAGTATCATCTTTCTTTGCAGCATCTGGACTACTAGCCCCACTATAACCCTCCCCATTTACATTTTCTCCCTCAGAACTCGGGCTAGCACTTCCGCTAATGCTTTCTGAGCTACACACGCCTTGTGGCTACTTAATTACCGACATTTCGTTAACGTAAGATCCAGCCCCAGACTCACACACATTTACACCATCGACGTTGCTACGTAGGTTTTCTGCCATGGTGCCTCTGCTGCTGCCGCCGATGTGTGTTGACTGCCTTCGGAATTCATGTAGTAGCCATTGGCCAGTGTGATGTCCGCGCCGTGTAATACCAACACCTGAAGAGAAGTCCGCGCTGCCGTGCCACGTCACGCTGAGTAGGTCGCGAGCGCGTAGCTCACTGGCTGGCCGATTGGATGCGGTGGGCTGTGCCCCATCGGCCAGCCCGTGAGCTACGCGCTCGCGACCTACTCAGCGTGACGTGGCGCGGCAGCGCGGAGGTGTTGGTAGTACTCAAAGCCGCTGGCCGCTGTTGGCTGTATCTGTGTCCGCGATGTGAAGTTCTGCACCGCTGTATTTGTAACTCGCGCACCATGTTCATCTCCGGTCCGAATACCGAGTCCTATTCATCTCCTAAATTTGTATTACAACAGGCACGAAACTGCTGATATATTATATAGCTCTGAGCTCACATCACACAGTATGCATTAGACTTGGCTTCTAATTGACTGCACAGCAAAATTTCCAGTAACTATTCGAACAGAATTTTACTAAAACCGAACGGAAAAAAAAAAATGTGGCTTTATTTCTCATCCCGGACGAGAAAACCCCATTTGCGACCTTCCTCTCGGCATTGGGCAATACATAACTCAGGATAGTAAAAGTTTTAAGACTTGTTGTCTCTGTTCATACGGGTGAGTTTTATATATCAGATTGTATGCCCTAAACAGCTACCCAGTCTGTTTAAACAAGATCAATAATTAATCTGTAGTTTAGCCAGTCTATCTATCTGCATATGATGGCGCGAAAATATATTTAAACAAACAGAAATTAAACCTCTGAAAAACTAACAAAATTGATTCTAACATAAAGAAGTGATTCACTCACGAAGTAATTCTTTATAAATGGAGTTTATTACTCTTTTTGGACGTGAAAATGCGGAGGTGGTCCTACTTTATACATCGGTAAGTAACTGAATATTTCCCCAACTATTGTGCATGAGAAGCACAATAAGTATCACACGCGCTCGGGAGTAAAAATTCCAAATTATCACTCGTAAACTTGTGAAATCTATCGAACATTGCAGTTCCAAATTAATCAGCGATTAATTACAGTATTTTTTATAAAACACAGTTCGTCATCACACGAGTACACGATTGCTGCATTATCACAGTTCCACAGCCCTACTAACGTCCATAGTTTACCACTTTACACCCAGAGACAACGTTCTGCAGTCACAGTCCACACATGCCTATCTCTTCAAATCACAAGTTCGTAATGTGGCTTCAGACCGCTTCAAAACCTTTCACCACCGCATCCAAGTTACGAGTTCCTTCCCAAGCGTTCGAAAGCGTGCTCTACCTGCTCCCAAAATTGTATCCTTCCGCGCATCCTAACGCTTCATCTTTAAAATACAATTTCCCTTCCAAAATAGTATACATTTGAATATCACAGAATTAAATGCTTTGACCACCTCCCTACAAATGTTGTTTACATTTAACAAACAAATACATATTTAAGAATTCTAAAATCGGTTGAGACTAAAACTCTTTGCTGAGATAGCTATTAAGCGTGGCGTCTCACTGTTCAAATGTACTGCCGCCGTCTAAATATAGTTACGCAATTAACATTTAATTTATCATGGCTTTTTATGCGAATATATTCAGTTCTTATCCACAGATACATAAAATTGTTTATGTGTAAATTAACGTAAGTCTTATACTATTATTATTATAGTACTGAAATTTGTCAGCTTTTTATCTGTAAGGGATATTGAAATTGTAATTACGGCGTTTGATTCTCACTAGTCTCATGAATCCATTCATATAATTATATCTGTCATATGAACATTCCCTGATTTTATTTGGATTTTTAGAATAATGTGAAGACTACACGGAAAGAAGGGGTTAAGTCCAAATTTAACGAAAATGAGTTACTGGTATCCTTATGAAGTTCATCAGATGTGCTTTCAGTTGGGTGAACTTAAATGAATGTAATGGGTTTAGTCACTGAGTTATATCGAGATCAAAATATGGTATACACTGAGAAAACGGGTCAAGTCCATCCGAAACACGGAAAGAAAGGGTGAAGCCCAGCCGGTGTCGATTTCTCAGCAGTCAGCTGTATTTTTCTCCTGCTGTTACGGAAGTATCATTGTTGACATCGTTAATTGCAATGTCATTGTTGATTTTCATATGTATTGTCGAAGCAAACACGGAGCAGATTTGACATTAGCTTCTTTGCTTTATGCTGTGACAGAACCTAATATCGTGTCGTGATTTGTACTAACACAGAGTAGCCTTGACATTCACTTGAATTCTTTGTGGTGTAGTAGATTGAATTTCGTGTTATATCCAACTGAGGACGGTATTTCAACTGGCGATGGAAGATCAAGATTGAAGCTGCAGTGGTAAGTCTAGAAAAAGACAGAGCTTTGGTAGACAGTCTGCTGTACCTAAAACGCTAAAAGCAATGTCACATGAAATAGGGAAGAGTTGTAATTGCAAGAAGAGTTGTACTGATTTTCTAACTGATACAGAGAAATCTACATTAATATCTAATGATACAACAGTTGAGACAAAATAAGAACAGGATATTGATAAAAAGTGTTGTCACTAAAACCTAATTAGTGATAAACACCCTGTACGATAATGACCACAATCAAATATAAATAGAATTTTGTCAGGGGAATTGCAGGGAAGTTATATAGTGAAATATCATCCCAATATCACATAACAATCTGACTTTGACAATCTTATTTGTGCGTTACACTAAGAAATTAAAAAATAGATTTACAGATAAAAAGATGTAAAGGGTCCAGTTTAAAAAAGAATTGTTTTATACTATCAGGGAATATTAAAGAAATGTCGTAGAATGTACTGTATAAATTTACAGAAGCGTATGTCAATAACATATGAAACTGTAACGTTTTAAACTTTGAAATTACTCTCCTGAAAAATCTGTAAAATGGACTTAACCCCTTCGTTCCGTGTAGTCTTCATGTGTGTGACTATATTGTATTTCAGTTGCAATCTGGAATAGTGGCACTCGCTCATGCAAGACCGCCGTTTCCTGTTTCCGAGCAGATTAGGGTTTTCATAACGACCTGTATTCCATTCACTAGGTCCAAATAGTTATCTGGCCGGCTGAGGAACCTAACAGCCTGACAATACCCACCTTTCAAGTGGAAACAATCCGCTTCTCCCTGTGTCTGTGATGTCACAAGAGTATATAGGAGGAAAAAGGTGTGTTGGAAGTGAGGATTCAGAGAATAGCATCTGAGGTAAAAGCAGTACTGGTGTCTGACCTTTGTATACGATTTAAGACAGGAACTGATCTGTTTCTAGATTATGGAGTGTTGAATGGATTTACAGAAAGAAAATATGTCCATGGAAGTAAACGGTAAACAAAATGAAATGAAATTTTGTAATACAGTTCTTACTAAAGAAAAGACACATAAGAAACACTACCTGAAAATAATTCAGGAGTATTTTCAATGGGAGCTATAGATAAAGATGATGACACTGCCAACAGGAGATCCGATCTTCATATACCGGCTGAAAGTGAGTCAGTAAAGGGCGAAATACGAGCTAAAGTAAGCAACGTTAATGAAAGGAATCAGAGGGAATAAATGAAGCTGACAGAGCTACTGATGGAATCAAGATGCGTAAAAGGAATATTCAATCTGGTGGATATCAAAAGGTATCTCGCTAAATCGAGACCTTTCTTGGTTTTTGATGTGCAAAATAGCAGCTATCGAGGCGAAGATCTCTTTAGTAAATAAATCTGTAAGTAAATGTGAAAGTAATTAAAATATTTATAATGTGTTAATGTAATAGCACTAGACTAGTAATAAAACGAGTAAGGAAAATGAGTGTTGAAAGACTATGCTGAAAAGTATGTAATGGGATGTTCATATTTACAAACCAGATTTGAATGAACTCCATGGCAGTAGGTGAGGATTGTAGTGAAACTCAGTGCTGCATTTAAAGAGCAGTAACGGATGCTCCAGTGCAGTTAATGGAAATGCCTTGCCTCAGTGATGTAAGAATTCGTGCAGAATGTTTGTAGACATAGATTGTAGTTGAGCAGTCGAGCGGTCTAAGGCGACTTGCTCGCCGGTTCGAGTCCTCCCTGGGGCATGGATGTGTGCGTTTGTCCTTAGGTTAGTTTACCTTAGTTTAAGTAGTTTGTAAGCAACGAACTAATGACCAAGCAGCTGAGTCCGATAGATTTACAAACATTTACAAACATTTTGAAGTAGCGCAATCAATAACATTGTGCTGCCTGGGACTCCAACCCCGCGCCTATCGTCAGCGTTGACCTCAGACGACCATTTAACAACTCTCCCGATCTCGTTTACTAGTAATTAGTATCGCGCCGATCGTAGAGACCTGGAGGGGTTTGGCATTTTGAGGAAACAACGAAAACTAATCCAACTTTGTTGTAGTCAGTAGCGAATGGACATGTGTAATGTTGATTTGAAACACGCCACAGTCCTAAATTTTTTACTTGGCGCTACTTGAGGTGGAGAGGGGGATGTCTGCGATTGTTAAAAACTGTTACCCCAGCAGGATTCAAACCATATCTTTGCCTTTACAAGCTAACATCATCCCTACCAACTGCCGATTTTCATATGTGGTAGTATAATTTTTTTGTCCAAATGGAGTGCAGAACACTTCGTACGAGAAGTAAAATAGTTCGTCGGTATCTGTCTACGTAACAGTAACTTCTTGGCCGCACTGTCTGAGCATTTTGTCGCAGCGTTGCGGCCGCTCCCGCCAGAGGTTCGACTCCTTCCTTGGGCATGGGTAGTTATGTGTGTGTGTGTCTGTCGTCCTTAGCGTGATTTAATTAAATTAGCATGTAAGGCTAGGTAGGGACTGATGACCTCAGCTGTTTGGTCCATTAGGACTACAACAAGAAAATTATATACGGTATGTAGAATTATGTAACAAAGCATATGCCAGTATCATACGTTTCAGCATGCTCCTTGGTGATTTTGTATGGCATAATCTATATGCTTATTTAATTATGCTCTCATTTTGCTCAAGTTTGTAGAACAAATGTGTAGGACTTAAGTGCTAAGGTTATCAGTCCCTAAGCTTACACACTACTTAAACTATCTTATTCTAAGGACAATGCACACACCCATGCCCGAGGGAGGACTCGAACCACCAACACGAGCAGCAGCCTGATCCACGACATGATGCCTTAGACCGCCAGGCTACTCTGCGCGGCGCTCAAGTTTGTAGCATAGATCTTACCATAATAAATGAAATATTACACATCTTAAAGTTTGCGAGTAGCGTCGTTTACTCATTAGAAAACAGATTCTAAAACGGCGAAATGTATACCATTTGTAACAAAATGTTCAAATGTTTGTATAGTCTATGGGACTTAACTACGGGGTCATCAGTCCCTGAACTTACAAACTACTTATGAACTACTTACGAACTAAGACGGCACAAATATCCATGCCCGAGAGGGGATTCGAACCCCCGACCGTAGTGGCCGTGCATACCGTGACTAGAGCGCCTTAGTCTCCTCGGCCACCGCAACCGGCACATTTGTAACAGTTGGAATGAAAGCAGAGGAGGTCAATCGAAACACCAGTGCTCTGTATTTCACAGAACGAAGAATGGATTATAGGCAAGGAGATATGAAAGAACACGGTCTCATAGAGAGGACTGTTAGACAGTATCGAAACCATAAATTCAAAGAGAAGGTATGCTTCAACAGAAACCAATAGATTTGATCATAGCTTTTTGAGGGAACAGACCAAAAGGGAATCTGTGGTTAGAATGTAAGAGAGGCGACAGGGAGTGAAAGAGGGAATAGAAGAGAACAATGAATAAATAAAAGACAAATAGTTTACTTATTTTGTGAACAGTGGAGGGCGTATTAATGGATGGAAGGGAGGAGGGAGACGTATCTGAAATAACAAAAACTACTTTGACAGCGTCTATCTAAACTGATTACTCTGTATGAGTGGAGGATGGGTATAAGTGAAACTATAAAAATAGGATATTGAGCGAAATGAGAAGCATTGAATTAAAACTTGTGCCATGGGCGGGAATCGAACTCAGACTACCATACTTACTTTAATTCAATACTGTTCCTTTCACTCAATGTCTTTCACATCTTGACACGGAAAATTGTATCTAAGTATATAAATTTATAATAAAAATAGGATAATAAGGGTAGCTCAAATGGAATAAAACTCTATTTTATTTCAGTTGCCAAGAGATATTCCATTGTCTCTTACTTAAGAAATATGACAACAGAAACGAGATTAAAAAAGAAATAAACATTTTAAGGACTAATAATTTATCCAGAATCCCTCATTATTTGTTTCTTCCGTAATGCATCTCAACATATAACCTATAACGCAATCAGACCAGCTTCTCTTCAGTAAAAGCGATGACTCTATCTCGAGTTGGTTGCTCGCAGGGAGACGGCCTGATTTGTATTTCTGCTTTCCACTCTTACTATGATGCCAGCAAGTAAATATTCTGTATTTACACCAGAGCCCCGCTTTCCGCCCTGCTGGGGCTGTTGGCCGCCACCCCGACCGCCAGCTGTGTGGCTTCCACCGAACCTCGTCTTGGCACCAGCTGTGGTTGACCGGCCAGCCCGTAGCTCGCAAGCCACGTCTAATACACGCCCTGGTCGCAAAGCCAGGCTCAACCCTTAAAGTATCACAAGTTTCTGCAAACCTACCCTAATGTGTAGTAGAAACTACCACAGCTAGAGCTATTTTTCTATAAAATGAGCAGCCACGTTATCTTTTGACACTTCATTGAAATATTTAACGAAGTTAAAGAATAGAATCATGATAAACGTAGCTACCACATAATGTTTCACCTAGATAGCAATCTTACGACACAGGAAACTATTTTTTTTTTTCAGCGTTCTGCATTAAATCTAGACATAAGAAAATATGTATTCAACCTAGAAAACTACGCATATTGTAAAATTAAAAAGTTCTGATATCAACAATAGAGATGTATATATGATTGATTTGATTTGATTTTTCCAGAGAAGCCAAAACAGTCTTGGACCAACCCGCCACTGCCCGCACCGAAACTAAGTTTATTGTGCGGTATCGCTCCCTGTGTATCTAGTAAAGCCAACCAATGCCCTTGAACAGTGCAAGGAGTCCCTTTACCAGTTCTTTATTAGACACAATTTCTTCGGGTCTGGTTGTCCCAAATATTCTGTGCCTTTTATTCTCCAATGCAATGCATTCGAAGATTAGATGTGATGCAGTTTCATCACCGTCATCACAGATCCTACGTTTAAGGTCCTCTTCTGTTATTCCCATTGTACGTAGGTGTTTTTTGAAATTCCCATGGCCTGTCAGCAATCCAACCATGAGTCTAATCTCTCTCCTGTTCAGACCCAGGATTGCAGAGCTTCTTTTAAAACATGGCTTTGGCATCATTACATTGCCATGTTTTTGTTGATGGACTTTGGTCCAATATTCTACGTGCTGTATTCTGAGCCAGTTACGTAGCTCCAATTTGATCATTGCCTTGGTGATTGTCAGGACAGGTTTCGGTCCAATAAATGGAGTCTCTGCCCCCATCCTGGCTAATCTGTCGGCATGTTCGTTCCATGTATATATGTAGTATATCATTGACGTTTTGTGCACTTATAAAGTGTTCTCAATGTCTCTGAAACAATAAGTGCTACACAACGGAAATTACCTTCTGCTGGGACCCTTCATTTACACGATTGTTCTGTTATTCACAATGAAGTGTTTCGTAATGTGTTCAAAGAATCGCTTCAGTTTCTCGACCCACGCTTATACGAAGATCGAAATAATAATAATAATAATCCATACAATTGCCAAATAGCGTATATGCGAGTTATAATCTCATATATTCTTTCAACTTTTTCGACGGCCTCCCTCTATCCCGATAGGTAATAACCGCACACTGCTCAGAAGTACTGCATAACAGGTGGAGCAATTGTAGGGTTGGCAGTCTCCTTAGGAGACGCTTAAATCATCTAATGATTGTGTCAATAACAGACCCTTTATTTCACCCTCGCCGAAACATGTGTTATTCACAGTTAAAATTATTCCTAATTGCACCCCCAAGAATTTCATTATATGTGTAACCTTCAAATTTGTTTTGTTTATCGGTATCTAGAATACCGACGAAACAGTTTGAGTAATCATGTTCAGAACCAAATGCATATTGATGTTTAAGGTCAATTGTCGCCATATGCGCCGTGAAGATACAAATTCGAAATCATTTCGCAATTGATTTGCTTGTCTGAGTTTAGTAGTCGGCAGTATTGACTACCTCAAATGTAAGAGCAATGTTCTGATTGCTCATTAAATATTTCGAATATACAGTATATTCGAAACAGGAGAAGCATACTTCACTTTTCTGGAAGAATTACACTCGCCACGTCCTTTTCAGTAGATGACTCCTCGTTAATTAGTGCAAACTATTACCTTGCAGACAGGACATCACGATCCTAGTCGCACAACTGTGACTATACTCCTTAGGAAAGCGATATGGTTCGAAATTGATTATGACCGAAGATAACAAAAATCGTTTTGGCACTCTATGAATACGGAATGAGTTTGAGAGGACTCGGTAGTTCATGCAAATATACTATCATAACTCTCACAAAGTGTTTGACCACTCGAGAAAGACATTGCCTGTAGAAAAATTATATTTATGGTACGATTATGGTAGTGAAATTACAACATGGTATATCATGTCTGGTGATAGTTGTACTGCTTCCTGGAATGACAGAGAAGAATCTAGATTAAAAGGAATAATCCGACACAAGCTGCTTGTGGCCACTGAGTGCGCGCATTGGGGAAGCTGAACAGTTGTGCCCAGCCGGAATTCGGGCCCATTCCGACTGCTCTCTGAGGAGTTACCACACTTATATGTATATAGACGAAACTTTCAAGATTCACTTATTGGTGGTATTCCAGTTAAAATGTCTGAAAATTGAACTTCGGTGTGTCAATTACTTATCACATATGTGATTACAAACAAGGGTGATGAATTTCGCGTAGGAACTACAACTATTCTCGGTCTCTACTTTCTGAATTATCTGTATCAGCCTTCACAAGGGCAATGAGGAGGCGATTCACGCTGCAGCTGTTCCCTTCCTACATGAAAATGTTCAAATGTTTGTTAAGCTTAAGGGACTTAACTGCGGGGTCATCAGCGCCTCAATGCGCTTGGCCACTCCGCCGCGGCCACATGAAAATGTCGACGCTCTCTAAAGATTAAGAGGCAGCAGCTCTCAATTAGAAACTGGAGCGAGAGCAACATTTTACCCACTCTCTGACAGAGCTGCAAACTTCTATATCGAACTGAGAAATATTTGAGGCAGATGATGCTGCTTTGTGGAAATTCTTTCAGCAAACCGCCGTAAAAAAATATATTTATTTGTTCGCAAATCTAGATTTCGAGAGGTTTTAAGTATTTTAATTGTTTTTAAGCATTGATAATGACCACACAGTGGTCGAAATCAAGATTTGCGAATTAATAAATATATTTTTTTACGACTGATTGCTGAAAGAATTTCCACAAATCAAATACTGAGACAATGCTGATGTCTAGAAAACACCTCAGAAAAGCAAAGCCAATTTTAAAATGATATTTAAGTTATATCTTCACGGTGCAAATTGCGAAAATTGACCCTAAACAAAAATATATGTATAGTTCACCACATGATTACCTGAAAATTTCGTCAGACCTTCAGAAATCGATAAACAAAACAAATTTAAGGATTATACATCTAACGAAATTTCTGGTGGGTACAATTGAAAACAACGTTAACCGCGAAAAATACATGTTTTGGCGAAGATAAAACTAGCGGTCTGTTATTGACACGACCATTAAAATATTAAAACTTATCCCAAGGAGACTGCCAACCCTGCAATTGATCCACCTCTTCCGCAGTATTGCTGAGCAGTGTGCAATTACTGCCTGACGGGATAGAGGGAGGACGTTGAAAAAGTTGAAAAAAGATACCAGATTGTGAGGTATAGTGAAATAGTGAATTAACGGAAAGAAGGTCTCGGATGTTTCCGTTTCTTTTTTTTTTTTTTTTTTTTTTTGGTTGGGCAGGGGGCGGAGAGGGCAGGGGGATAAGGTGGGGACGCTGTATAAAAACAAAAGCGTGTTCATTGTAGCACGCTTCTTCCTTGAGATTTCAATCACCAACCTTCTCCTACGAATACAAAGAGCTTTTGTGCTCATTACTGTACCAAGTATGGTGTTACAATTGTAAGAAGGCCGCGCAGAGTAGCCGCGCGGTTTAAGGCGCCATGTCATGGATCGGGTTGCTGATCGCTTAGGACGTTCGAGTCCTCCGTCGGGCATGGGTATGTGCGTGTTGTCCTTATGTCCTTAGAATAGGTTAGTTTAAGTACTGTGTAAGCTTAGGGACTGTTGAGCTTAGCATGTAAGTCCCATACGATTTCACACACATTTAAATATTTGATTTAAATTTTAAGAATAACATAATGGTAATTCTAACTCGCACATATCCTTCTTGGTTCTTGTTTCTCTCGACTTTCGTATAAGCGTGGAACAGACGAGAAACTGAAGCGATTCTATGAACCACTGACGAAACACTTCACTGTGAATAACAGAACAAGCGTGTAAATGAAGGGCCTCAGCAGAAGGTAATTTCCGATGTGTAGCACTTATTGTTTCAGAGACATTGAGAACACTTTATAAGTGCACAAAACGTCAATGATATACTACATATATACATTTGTGTTGTTGATATCAGAATTGTTTAATTTTACAACATGCGTAGTTTTCCAGGTTGAATACATATTTTCTTATGTCTAGATCTAATGCAGAGCGCTGAAAAGAAAGATAGTTTCCTGTGTCGTATTATTGCTATCTAGGTGAAACATTATATGGTAGCTACGTTTATCCTGATTCTATTCATTAACTTCGTTAAATATTTCAGTGAAGTGTCGAAAGATAATGTGGCTGCTCATTTTATAGAAAATAGCTCTAGCTGTGGTAGTTTCTACGACACATTAGGGTAGGTTTGCAGAAAGCACAGCTGGTGCCGAGATGAGGCTTGGCGGAAACAAGCCAGCTGGCGGTCGCAGTGGCGGTCAACGGCCTCCCGCACGGCGTAAAGCGGGGCTCTGATGTAAATACAGAATGTTTACTTCCTGGCATCTTACAAGGGAACGGTCCAATAGAACATGTCGAAACATACGAGAATGTTTGTAGGAGTTATGGGACTTAACTACGGGGTCATCAGTCCCTAAGCTTACAAACTACTTATGAACTAGCTAAGACTAAGGACGGCACAAATATCCATGCCCGAGGGGGGATTCGAACCCCCGGCCGCAGTGGCCGTGCAGACCGTGACTGGAGCGCCTCATTCTCCTCGGCCACCGCGGCCGGCTCGAAACATAACCCTGAAATTTTTTGCACAGAAAGAAGACAACGAAAGAAATGCACTCCCAAAATTTTAGCTGCTAAGATGTACTGCAAGTATTTTTTTTTTTTTTTTTTTTTTTTAATTTTGAAGTTACGCATTTTTGCCGCACGAAGAACAGCTTATAACAGCGGTTTGTACAGCCCTGCCCGCTTAACTCGGCGAATCACTCAGGCAGCGCCACGTAGCGGAATTATGCAGAGTTCACAGTCACCAATATTAAGCACCAGAATCTGGTTTTCAATGTACTGAATGGAAGCGAACACGAACGAATGAGCATTTGCAGAAAATTCACTACCATTCGTTGTATATGGGTTGAATCGTTTATACTAGAGGAAACGGGAGAGAACACGAGGTAGCAAACATTGCCTACGAACGGTGTGTTGTTGGTTTTTAGTTTTATTAGGTAATATTCGGCATACAGCATACAACTATACCCTGTTAGAGCCACAGCGCGAAACTTTGCTATTCAGTGAGAATTACTGTGCATGGCGAGCATGACGGAGTATGCAAAATGGCGAAGGGAAGGAAGAATTTATGTGTCTAAATTTGTATGGAAGTGAGACACGCATTGAGATCGTGCACTTTACACGGAATTCTTCTCCATCTCCTCTTAGCACTGGTCCAAAATTTTCCTTGTATGTTGGCTGCAATTTTTCTCTGGCTTCTCATTAGCATTGAGCAGATTTTTATAAAGAGAACACTAATTACCGACATCATCTAAGGAGGTGACACGGCTGGCGCTAACACTACGCGTCTAGTGGCTCAGCGCGCCCGGTCAGAGGGCTCAACGCTCTCTGTAATAAAAAAGCTGAGCCAAAGGACACATAGAACCGAAACGAACAAACACGATCAGCGTGCGCAAGGACAAGAACTACCCATAAGATTAAAAAAAAAAAAAAAAAAAAAAAAAGGGGGTGCAAAGTGCGCGCTTCGTGAACCAGAGAGCGCTGGACCAAATCTCGTTTAGACCACGAATTTTTAACCGAGAATTCACTGCTCAAAGATGGTGGAGTGGCTACGAAAGAAATGTAGTTCGGATTACACGTTAAACAGCAGGTCTCTATTTTCCGATCACGTAACTGGGAAAGGTTAGGGACACCTAAGCAGCTGCAGAGGCGTCCACTTTGAAAGACCTGCAAGAGGCCTACCGCGTACACCAGATAGAATTTTCTTTTGCTCATCCATGTTAGTTTGTTTGCTCTGGTGAACACCTCGCTTTAACGATACAAACATCTTTTGAATAACTTGATACTGCAGTTCAACTCTTGCACATGAAATTCTGACAAAAGTGGTTAGCAGAAAAAATAAATTCACGACAGTGTTTGATGTCATAGACGACTTCCGTCAATGTGGACTTGTAATTTGTTGAAATGAAATGTGTCTATCAGTACCACATTTTATAACAGTTCCTTTCGGCCATTCCTTAAAACAATTTTTGAATTTTGTGCATTTGACTATCAGTGAAATAGTTCTTTGTATATTCCATGTAGTCGTCACAAAAATGCGAAGTGTCTATTGAAAGACAAAAACAAATATTTTTCTTGCACCAGGCACACCGGACGAAGGAAAAATTGATGCATTCAGGCACTTCGCAGTAACCACTAGTTTTATTTAGACAGAACTGGGACGGAGTCTGAAATGGTCCCGGCCGTTGTTCTGCATATTGTGCTGCATACCAGGCATACCTGAAAATTCGTAAAGCGGGGCCAAAAAAACTGGCAATGTACAAATGACTGGAGCTTAAGAATACTGTTCCGCTGATAAACCTGAAATGAGAGAGAGAGGTATCGGAAATTATGCTGTCTGATAATTTCCTAAAAAATGCTTTCCACTGTCGAAAAAATTCTTTATCGACAGGTTGAATCGCACTACCAGGCGAAATCCACATTACATCCACAGATTTTTCGCAGTCCTCCACAAAACCAGAGGTGTCATTATGAAACCAACAAAAGTAATGAATTAGTTTCTGCAACTGGTAGGAATACGTTTCGAACGAAATGTTGAAAATTATTCTTTCCCATTTTTCCAGATTTTGATACGTCGATTACAAGATTTTTGCAATTAAAAAGTCCATTTTTTTATTTTTGGTCCTAATTTGCCTTGAGGTTCATGAAGACAGATATACAGCTGCGGAAACAGTAAACCACTCATACTTATCACTGGCATTATCGTATATGAATGAATCATTGCATTCATTGATTGGGCAATCGACTCCGTCTTTTTTTCACCCCGAAATGATAAAGTGCGGTGTGCACGCAGTTCTTTCACGAAACCTGACTGATCAGCGTTATAAACAGCTGTTGCAGGGATAACAGCAAGTTTCGTCTTTATGTCACTTATGAACTTCTCTATGGCATTGTCTATCACTGGTAGCTGTTCTACATGTTTACATGACGTAAACTTGGTAATTCTGCGACTTCCTATTCTGTACAATTTCTTGAACCTTTGTAGTCAGGTAGACGAAGCCTGGAAATTAGCAACGTTCGTGTCAGATGCAATTCGGAGGGCCCAGTCTCGTAGATCTCCATCGGTAACGGTGCGTTGCCTCCCACGAGCAGTTCTAAATATTTCGAATAGTTCCTTTCAGATGTTTTCGACTTTCCGTTTGGCGCATATTTCTTACTTCATGTAATTCTTTCTTCCATTTTTCTTCCATTTATAAAGTTCACGCTCAGATTTTACGAAACGAAAACGCCTTTGCACACTGCTTAACTTCAAGCGTTTTTTCCCTCCTTCTTTTAACCTATATTTCACTGCCTTTACTTTGTCGCTGTAAGCTGATGTAGTACTTTTTTTTTAGGGTATTCTTTTCCAGAACTGTTACTGGCACAACTGACGTGACGTCGTCCGAGTCAAAGTTCACGGAATCGTCATGATTATTTCCTATTTCTTCTAACGTTTCCACAATTTCAAGCGAAATGTCGATATCATTTGAATCAATGTCAAAGAAATCAATCAACAAATGACACATATGTACGTCCTCAGGAGAAATAGGTGATTTCGGCTTGAAACCAAGTTCTTCGTATTTCATCTTTGCTAAATTGAGAACGTTAATTGGATTCCACATTACTGTGAAACTGGAAGAAGAAAAGAAGATACTATAAGCAGGCAAGCCTGACGAAAGCACAATAAATGTTAATTCAGCTCTATCTTTATTGTCAATACTGCAAAATTCAACTGATAATAGTTAATAGACGAACGATAACCTGAAACGTCCTTTACAAATTACGATCGGATTGTGTCGTGTTTTCTGTTTACAATATACCGCCGACCTCGACTGTGTGTGTCCGTGTGTGCTCGCGCGACTAGTTGCCGATGCGCTGTTGCTACATCCCCAGTAGGGGTGTACATTTCTACCGCCACCTGGCGCGCTTCGAACTTAGCAATTTTCAGCTATGTTTTAAAAATACTTGCAGTGCCTCTTCGCAGCTAAAATTTTGACAGTGCATTTCTTTCGTTGTCTTCTGCCTGTGTAAAGCAAAATGCCATACCAAATTGTAATGTATCATACTAAAACGTAGTATATCATGAAAAATCCGCGATAAGGCGCCTCCCCTACACCCAAGAATGTCTTACCCAGACAGACACCTTCGATTCTTTGACTGGTCGTACCGTCTAATGAGTACCCCATTATGACAAAACATTACGCTAACACATCTCTAATTCGCTGGAGGCCGGGATGAGGTTAACTTGTAACGGCTAAGGCATGGGTCCGATTCCCGCTGGGGGTAACGGTTTTTAACGGCCACAAAAATACCATCTGCAACTCCAATAACGCCAAGTAAAGAACGCAAGACTCCGCCTTGTTTCAAATCAACATTGCACATGTCCATGCGCTACCAAGTGTAACAAAGTTTTCGCAAAATATCAAACCCTCCACGTCTCTACAAACGGTGTGATCCGAACTAGGGGTGTACGCTTTGTGATAGTTGACGACTCATCGTGTAAGGTCAAGAGTGACGGTATGTGCGGGGTTGGAGTCCCCGCAAGAAACAATAAATATATCAGCAGTATTCCTTCCTTTTATACAATCGCAAAAGGTTCCTGGGTTCGAGTCCCTGCCGGAAAAAATTAATTGTATCTTAGTTTTAAGTACTAGTATAACGCTACTTGTGAACATATTTAATATCTCACATCTGATTGTGCTTAGGTAACAAATCATCAATATACTGCATTCTATTCCACTACTTTATGATGTATGACATCTGTGAACTGCACTATGTTACATATCTTCAGCGGTTACCTCAAAGCAACAATATGAGCTCCATGAAATTCCTGGTGCAGTGCTAAGATTATTATTTATTTCTGGGTTCAGATATCGGTATCGGAAACCGATACCAATGAAAACGTCAGTGTTTTATGTCTATTTATGCCTAGAGATCACGTTTCCCCTGAGCGGAGAATGTTGGGAGCTGAAGCTTGCATTCAGCTTGTAACGCATTGGCTGTTAGAAAAAGTTCCGCCTCTTTCTCCCTTGCCGCCAGCTTACGGCGTATAGATTACAGGTTTTAAAAGGAACAATACGCAAGGGGTTAAGGCGTCAGAAATGGAACACGAAATTAAGTATCACTTTAATGTTTGAGTAATAGAAAACTGGAACGTATATCTACAAAATATTAATATTTTAAAGGGGCTTATTAAGCGGGTGTAGCAACGCTTTCTGCCTCTTTTTATTCTTGTAACTGAATAAAAATCAGAATTAACATTCTTCATACCACTTTTTTCTAAAAGAAGTCGTCAGGGTATGTGGACTTATTTTAGCAAATAACAAAGTGGAAGACAATAATCGAAACCAAACACAAATCAACAATACATTGACGAGGTCTACTGTGTACAATGCTGTTACGTGGTAAGGTTGGTAGAGAGCATAAACATTCTGTAGACACACAAACTCAGCTGACTTGTACCGATCAGAGAGGGGCAACGAAAACGTGCGTGACCTTTAAACGCATCTCGATCAGGCACACAACTGTTGTTTGCTTAACAGTGCGTTCAGATTCAGATCGGGAACAAAAACATATCATGTCATTAAACAAGTGTGATAACGTATCTGACTTTCCACTTATTGCAACTACATTTAATTTATAGGCGTTACTGTCTCATCTCTAATGACGTGTATTCTAATATTTGTTGTACGGAAGTATTGGTTTGCACCTTGCCTGAATGCCATAAGGAGAAACAGGAGGCTTACTTAGTACCTATTGTGCGTAGGTAGTAACTGTACTGTGGGATGATTTGACGACCTGTGACACAGCTACGCCATGTTCGTTGCATAGCGTCAGGTGCGGCCTCCACTTAAGAATTCAGGGGTGATCCACTTTTTTTTTTTTTATTTTTTTTATTTTTTTTTTTTTTTTTTTTTTTTTTTTTTTGTGTCAAGTGTACATTGAAGACTAGTTAACTTAAAATAAGAATTAAAAGTTATTTGAATTCGCTTTATACCTTTGGCAGACTTGTATAAAAACACATTTCAGTACTTCTGTGTAGTGTCAATGAGCAATATGGTCTTTTGGTATTATAGTTGTAAGCTGTTACTGTATTTAGGAATCTGATATACTCTTATGTTACAAGTACTTGTGTTAAAATACCTGACATGGAAACACAGGAATGACACGAGCCACTACAAACCAGTGTCTAGAGCATAAGACGTGCATAGACAGTACGCCCTGCTCGTTTCTCAAAAATGAAGCTGGGTAAAAATATTTCTCCACGGGTCTGCTGTGCAGCTAACGAGTGTTTTCTAAGCAATTCGAGAATAGTAGCATGTGTTTTGAAGGAAAGAGAACGACTTTGGGTCGAAAATGTGTTTCTACAGGGTGAGGCAGTTAAGTGTTTTCTAGAATATTTGGAAAAATAGAAATCGGATTAAAAAGTCACAATAAAAGTTGTTTACCTACAAGAGGAACATCGATTAACATAATGCCGAACCCCCTGCATTACCCCCGGGGATTGAAGGGGTGTTCATTATATAGGAACCCCTATTTATATTTCAGATTTGGATTCTGCGTGAAAAAAATATGTAACTTTTGTGTGAAACTTTTCTTTCGTTTCATGATATAAGACGATGTAATAGTCAAATTTAAAAATGAGTTGAAATTTTTTTAGAAACGGTAATATATCAAACTAATACTTATCTGATTAGGAAATTCAAAGTACAATTTTTAATAACGCTATCATGTGACACCTCCCACAATCGAATGATGCACAGACTATGATGATGCTCTCAGTCTGTGGTCATACTGTTCATTGTAAATCAATTGGTTGAGACTGTACACATATCTACGCAATTGCCCCGCTATGTTTTCGGGAGAGTAGATATCATTTTATCGTACTTTAAGGCTCATAGAAATACTGAAGAAGGTATGCTAATCTGTTCCCTGAAATGTTCCTTCTGCAACAGCTTTACAAGGTTTTGCCAAATGTTTGCTGAAACTGGATGTGTTAAACCTAAAGGGTTCGATTCTATTTGTTTGAGATATTGGCGTTTTTCAGTAATTTTCTACTAGTTTTTATTTTTACTGATTACAGTGCCAACTATCATGAAATGAAAAAAATATATATATTTCATACAAATATTTTTACGGAGAATCCAAATCTAATTTATAGAAATTGATGTTTCTTTGTTTCTTTTCGTTCGTATTTTACACACGGTCATACCGTACATCCGATTGCGACAAAACTTTGTCAACTCTATGCTAGCACTCCCATGAAGGGGAGCTTCATAAGCTGCATTGCGGAGGGTGCTTTGCGATTAGTTAATTCGTTTCTTACACCTTCACATTGAAATGGGTGGACAGATATCAATGAAATTTGGAACAGAGGTATCTTATACTCTGATTAATACGTTGGCTACCTTTCGTAAGCCACCGTATTGTGCGTGGCGGAGGGAACCTTACAAAGCTTTGCTTCTCCTTCATGCTGAAAGGGATGGACAGATTTGAATTAAATTTGGAACGGAGATAGCTTATACCCTGCACTAATACATGGGCTAGCGCTTCAGTCACGGTGTGCACGGCCACTACGGTCGGGGGTTCGAATCCCCCCTCGGGCATGGATATTTGTGCCGTCCTAGTTCGTAAGTAGTTCATAAGTAGTTTGTAAGTTTAGGGACTGATGACCCCGTAGTTAAGTCCCATAAGATTTAGAAAAAAAAATGCATGGGCTACCTTTCGTAAGCCAGCAGTCGGTGCGTAATGTAGGGTACCTTACAGTGTGTTAAGACTTTGTCTTCTCGCTGAAACAGGCTGACGGATTTGAATGAAATGTAGAATGCAGACAGTTTTCATCTTGAATTAACTCATGAGCTACCTTTAGGAAGCCACCGTACGGTGCATGGCGGAGGGTACATTACAGTGGGTTAACACGTTTGTTCTGCTGCACGCTGAAACGGCTGCACGAATAATTCCTCGAATAATACATGGGCTACTTTTTATAAGCCTCCTTAGGTGCATGATTGATATTACGTTACAACAATCATCCAAATTATATGACTGGTCACCATGAAAGTCAGCACATAAAAGTATGTTTTCATGAAGGACATTTTTATAATCTGCAAGCCAGTGAATTTAGCATTGGGAAGGGTACCTTGCGACTTTGACGACGTTTGACCACTCAGCATGAAACTTGGCGCATATATGAATGTTTCTAGGTATAGGAGGGAGAGGAGTAGGAGACGGATAGAAAGCTGAGGGAGAGAGGGACGAAGAGAGGGGAGGAGAGATGGTTAAAGACAGGTGAAAGAAGATGAACAGAGGGAGGGGGGCGATGAATGGACGGTGAAAGGGACAGGAGACGGGGAGGAGCAGGTGAGCAGAGAGAAGGGGAAGGAGAAGATGGAAGACTGGAAACATATTTATTAGTATTTTATGGCGTTTATCTGACTGATAAAACTTCGTCAACTGGCTTATTGCACTAACGCAAAGGATATGGAATTAGTACAGTTCACTTACAGTAGGTGGCGCGCCTGTCGTACCGGCTAATATTTTCGAAGGCCCTTTGAAGTAGTTAAATGTTTGAAAGTAACATAAACAAATGAAAATATCATCAATGGGGTTTGGGAGCTTTGGAAGGTTTCCTCTAGGTGCTCCATGAATAGGTGGGCATAGCAAGGTGCCATACGAGTGCCCATGGCTGTGCCTTGGATTTGACTATATACTTTTCCTTCAAAGGAAAAGTAATTGTTTGTTAGGATGGAATTGGTAAGGTTTATAAGGATTGAGGTATTAGGTTTGCAGTCTTAAGGATCCTGAGAAAGGTAGTGTTCGAGAGCAGCAAGACCATGGGCATGTGGAATATTGGTGTATAGGAAAGTGGCATCAGCATTGACAAGTAAGGACCTAGGAATGTGGTGTGTGTGTGTGTGTGTGTGTGTGTGTGTGTGTGTGTGTGTGTGTGTGTGTGTGTGTGTGTGTGAACTTGTTTGTACACATTGTTCAAGAAAGGTTATAGCTATGACTTTTTATTTACAGAAATCAGGCGTTCCATAGGGTAGTGTCATTGGGCCTCTGTTGTTCCTTATTTACATAAACGATTTAGGGGAAAATCTAAGCAGGTCTCTTAGGTTGTTTGCAGATGACGCTGTCATTTATCGTCTAGTAAATCATCTGAAGATCAAAAACAACTGCAGAACGATTTGAATAAGACATCTGTATGATGTAAGAATTGGCAGTTGACTCTAAATAATGAGAAATGTGAAGTCGTCCACATGAGTACGAAAAGAAATCCGTTAAACTTTGTTTACATGATAAATCAATCAAATGTGAAGGCTGTAAACTCCATAAAATGCCTAGGAATTAAAATTACTTCTGACTTAAATTGGAAAGAACACGTAGATGGTGTCGTGGGAGGGGCGAGCCAAAGACTGCGTCTTATTGGCAGAACCCTTAAAAGATGCAACAGAACTACTAAAGCAACTGCATACACTGCGCTTGTCCATCCTTTTATGGAACATTGCTGTCTAGTGTGGGATCCTTATCAGGTGGGTTTGACAGAGGACATTGAAAGAGTCCAAAGAAGGGCAGCTCGTTTTGTATTGTCACGATACAGGGGAGACAGCGTTACGGAAATGATACAGGATCTGGGATGGGAATCATTACAACAACGGCGCTTATCGCTGCGGCGTAGGTAGCTTACGAAATTCTCCTCTGAATGCGAAAATATATTGTTGACTCCCACTTACATAGGTAGAAATGATCATCAGAATAAAATACGAGAAATCAGAGCCCGAACGGAGAGATTCAGGTGTTCATTCTTCCCGCGCGCTATTCGAGAATGGAATGGAAGATAAAATAGTATAAAGGTGGTTCGATAAACCCTCTGCCAGGCACTTAAATGTGATTTGCAGAGTATCCCGTGTAGATGTAGAAACCGATCAGCGTTTTATTTTGTTGCCGACTAACGTGAGAAATAAGCGAATTTGAGCTTGTCAAACAAACGAGGAACGACAAGCGAACAATGAAGCAAATTGTTTACGAATCGTACATTCACGTGCTGCAGGATCGCAAGAATCCACAGAGAACGTTTACGTGCTACCCAGCCACTGGCATCTGAAGTACTAATTCACGTTTTCAATAAATAAACAAATAAATACCCAGCAACACCGGGTTTTCAGCTAGTCTGCAATAAAAAATAGGGATTCCGATGTAAGACGTGAAAGTGATGCCCACTCGCAGGGGTCGAGCCTTATGTAAACACTGCGATGGTTGCGTCACTACGAGCGGCCACGTTGTATATACAGGCTCAACATTGCACAGTTAGCTGTATGTAACCTTGGATGGCTAAACGAATGAGTCAACAAAACGAGGGAAAACACAGGTAAGTAATACAAAAGTAACAATAGAACATTTTTAATGAAAACAAGCCACGGTGGAGTAGCCGAGCGGTCTAAGGCGCCTCGCTGCGGAGCGCTCGGTTGCTCGCCGTCGGAGGTTCGAGTCCTCTCTGGGGCATGGGTGTGTGTGTTTTCTTTAGGTTAGTTTACCTTAGTTTAAGTAGTTTGTAAGCTTTGGACTGATGAACATTTGAACATTTTTAATGAAAACAAAGCCGGCCGCGGTGGCCGAGGAGACTGAGGCGCTCCAGTCACGGTCTGCACGGCCACTACGGTCGGGGGTTCGAATCCCCCCTCGGGCATGGATATTTGTGCCGTCCTAGTTCGTAAGTAGTTCATAAGTAGTTTGTAAGTTTAGGGACTGATGACCCCGTAGTTAAGTCCCATAAGCTTTACAAATATTTGAACATTTTTGAATAGAAAACAAACAATAGAATGTTTAGGACCGCTGAAGCACAGGTAGCCTATTCCTGGAATACGTATCTGTGAGATCCCAGTCGGCCATTCTAGTGAATGGATGTCCTTCTCTTGCCGCGGTGGAGTAGCCGAGCGGTCTAAAGTGTCTCGCTGCGGAGCGCGCGGTTTCTCGCCGTGTAGGTTCGAGTCCTCCCTTGGGCATGGGTGTGTGTGTTTGTCCTTAGATTAGTTTACCTAGGTTTAAGTAGTTTGTAAGCTACGGACTGATGACCACGCAGTTTGGTCCGATAGATTTACAAACATTTTTTATGTTCTTTTTGTAGGTGAACAACATTTATTACAGCTTGTTTTTTAGTCCGATTTGTATTTTTGCAAATATTCCGAAAAACAGTTTAAATTCCTCACCCTGTATTACAGGAGCTCTCTCCCTGGTTCTGTTGAGGAGGTGCCTTGGTTCCGTATCTACCAGATACCATGTGAATGTGGTATGTCTTGTATCGGTCAAACCACCAGAACCGTTGACATAAGATGTAAGGAACGTCAAAGACATACCAGACTACGACAGGCCACTAAGTCTGCTGTAGCAGAACATTGTCTGGAGTTGGACCATACCATGGATTATGACAAAACCAGAATCCTGGTTCAAACCCTCAGGTTCTGGGATAGCATTGTGATGGAGTCAATTGACATCAAGATGGGGGATGAACTGATAAACCGGGAAGCATGATATCAACTCAGTACTGCATGGATTCCGGGTCTGGAACTGCTACAGAAGCAACGGTAAAAGGCACCCCCTCCACAGAACCAGGGAGAGAGCTGCAGGCGACAACCAACGCCCGAGTGATTTCGGCGGCGTGCCACCTCACCACGTAGCCTGATGCCACGGGTAGCATACCACGCAGGCGCACACCACACTCCGAAGTCCAGGAGAGTAGCGTGGCCACGATAACATTCTGTAGTGGTCACCAACAGAGCTGTGAAGTTGGCACCCCTTTTTTTCAAAAATGTAAATTTTTTTCAGAGTTCTAGACAGATATGCAATAGTTCTGGAGTTCTCTGTACGAAATTTAAATAGTTCTGCAGAATTTCGCCGAAAAAATAGTAAAAATTCCCACAAAATTGAGTTTTTTTTAAATAATTATTTGCCTATTAGCGCAAACATAGTTCTGATCACAGTTCTAAATAGCTGTCAAAGAGTTCTACATGAAATCCTAATAGCATTTTTCTGTGCAGATTATACTTTATGAGATAATTACAATAATGGAGTATCCATTTACATGCTTGTGGAATTTGCACCAGTTTTTTTTCTTTTTTCTTTTTTTTCAAAAAATTAGACTTTTTTCCAGAGTTCTAGGGACATGTGCAATAGTTTTTGTTTACGATAAGCAGTAATCACTCAGACGTAAAAACAACAAATTGAATCTGCAACAGATAGAATATCTGTCAAGACCTAAGAAAAATGTATTTTTCTCGAATAAGGGGCACAAATAAGACAGCTTCTTAGATATTCGAAATTATGAACATAATTTTTTTTCGGGCAGTTACATAGAAATATTCACATGAACTCTAGCACTATAGTATACGTACACAGAATCCCCCCCCCCCAAAAAAAAAAAAAAAATGTGTATTTCTCGAAAAAACATGGTGCCAATTTACATTAACGTGAAAATGAATTCCACATTACTGCATTTATCTGATAAAGTATAATCTGCACACAAAAATGTCATCAGGATTTCCTGTAGCACTCTTTGAGAGCTATTTAGAACTGTGATCAGAACTATGTTTGTGCTAATAGGCAAATAATTATTTTAAAAAAAACTAAAAAAACTCAAGTTTGTGGTAATATTTACTATTTTTTCGGCGAAATTCTGCAGAACTATTTAAATTTCGTACAGAGAACTCCAGAACTATTGCATATCTGTCTAGAACTCTGAAAAAATTTACATTTTTGAAAAAAGGGGTGCCAACTTCACAGGACTGTCACCAACAGCAGAAGAATCGCTGCGAAAGTGCTAGGAACGAGCAAGGCGGGCACGGATCACCTATGGAGCGCCAGGAGACTGAGACGGACGCCACTGGGGGCGGACCGACGATGGATCATCCTACGTCAGACGCCACTGCCACAATGGAGCACAATGGGCGCGGACCATACAGAAAGAACCAGACGCCGCCTAGGCATAAATATGGGTCACGGTCGGCTTGTAGATCAGGCTCGTGGAACACCTGATGAAGATACCGAGTTACGGTGTCGAAATATCGTGTTTTGGAAGACGCGGATCACCGGCAGTACACCCGAATACACGAGATGTCAACGAATCGCCGGGAAAGCCTACGAGATTACAGGACGTACTCCGTTATGTAGTGACCATGCTCTCGCAATTTTGCTTAAATATGAACGTTATGGTAAAAGAGTAAATGTTATTTATGTTTTACTAGGTCGTCAGCAACAAACGAATCGTTCTTTGAATCCCAGACTTGACGCTTTCAAGATTACCTACGCATAACAAGTTAATACAGTTTCTTGGGGTTTAAAAGCTCTTCAATTACCGTGTTTGCTTACAAAATAAATTTGCTTTACAGGTTTGGTCCGCCTTGAGCAAACACAAATGTTTTTTAATTTTTTTTTTAATTTTTCCCAGACATGTTTCGCTGGCGTTGCAGCATCATCAGTGGGATGTTTATTATCTGTCAAATTAACAGTGGAATGATTATTACTTTTTACATTAACAGTGAAAACTACAGATAATTGTGAGACTACTATACATAGTTTATTATTTTCATAGGTATGCTAGGCCTACCTTAATACCACATGTTGTTATGTTTGTGGTTTTTCCACTCACAAAATGTCTCTGATAGGTTTTGACAGTTTGTCATCTGCAAACCAAAACGTGTGTATTTAATGAGGTGAATAGTTCAATTGTAAATATCGGGATTTTTACGAAAATACAGGGCGTAGTTTTTGTGTTTTGGTTTGATTTTATTGTAAGCAAACCCGGTAATTGAAGAGCTTTTAAACTCCAAGATGAATACATCACCGCCATGCCAGGCATTTCCAAACAAGCTCTACAACAGATTTCGGAACACAACAGCAAAGCTACACCAGACCATCCTAAACATAAAATTCAACAGAATCTGTTTGTCACACAATGCAATACCCAACTTCATACATGTTAATGTAAACAGTATGTCACCTGCAGCCCAACGTGCAATGCATAAAGCTGAAATAATTTGGCTGAAACAAGAAATCAAATACCTACATACCAAGAAACAAGAATTAAATGTTGAACTTTACAAAATTCATCTGGAACTAGGCAACCACATCAAAATCTCAGACATACTCAATGATTTAATGAATACAGTCAAACAAAATACAGAACAACTAATCAAAACAAAATGGGAGAAACAACAACAAAAAATAAACACACTCCTCAAACATAGCAACACTGTTAAAAATAGAAACACAACACAACCAAACCACACTTTTCACAAACGCTTAGTCAACCTGACTGACATACAATTCACCAAACAGGAAACAAACCTCTTAGAAAAAGGACCCAAATATAATGTCAACACACATATTACACACAGAACAATAGAGAACCTTGTCACAGAAAGTGAATTCATAATAAAACAACAAGAAAGGAACACAAATTTCAATGCAGGCCTCACAAGAGAATTAATTGCAGAGGAAATTAGATGCATAATAAAAGAAAACAAAAATGACATAATGTCAGGAACAAAAAGTGCAGAAGAAAAAACATGTAGGAGGATTAGGAACAAACTTAAAAATGAGGGTGCCCTCATCACAAAGGCAGACAAGGGAAACACCATGGTCATAATGAAACAAGATGATTATAGAAACAAAACATTAACATTCATAGAAGACAACAACATACACAAACTAACCAGTGACCCAACACAAAGAATTCACAAACATACTCAGACTCTTCTAAAATCCATCACACACATCTTCCCAAAACAAAAAATAAAATGGCTAAAACAAAAGAACCCCAAATCACCTACCTTAAACTGCCTACCAAAGATCCACAAAGAACACATCCCTGTACGTCCTGTTGTGAACTTCAGGAATGCACCCACATACTACCTAGCCAGAGAAATACACTCATACCTACAAAAACACTATGTATTCACTAACAACAGGAGCATACGAAACACCTCAGAGCTAGTACAAAAAATCAAACACATCATCATACCCTCAACAGCCACCCTCACATCATTTGACATCACATCCATGTACACCAATATCCCCATCACAGAAACCATCAACATCATCAAACAACAATTACAACAACAGACAGACACCCCCAATTCACACATAAAAGAAACAACAAACATCCTAAAACTAATAACAGAGCAAAACTATTTCACATTTGACAACCAATTTTACTCACAGGAAGATGGACTTCCCATGGGGTCACCAGTCAGTGGACTCCTAGCAAACATTTTCCTCAACCACATCGAAAACAAAATATTTGACACCATAGTAAAACCCAAACAGTACAAAATAATTTACTGGCACCGTTATGTAGATGACATCATATGCCTCCTGGATGAAACACCCAGTCGCATACAAGAACTTCATATTGACATCAACAGTGTTCACCCAAAAATAAAATTCACTATAGAAACAGAAAATGACAAAAAGCTAAACTTCCTCGACCTCTCAATACACAGAGACAAAAATCAACACAAATTCTCCATATACAGAAAGCCCACCACCACAAGCACAGCCATACACAAACACTCAAACAATCCAATTACACAGAAACAAGCCGGATTCCAATACATGCTACACAGACTGCACAAAACCCCACTTAGTGATGAACAGTACAAAAATGAAATACAAACAATCAAACAAATAGCAACAGAGAATGGGTATGACACTAACATCATAGACAACTTAAACTACAAAATTAAAGCTAAGTTAAAAGGAACAACTAACACACAAAAACAAACAGACCAGAAACACAACACAACCACACAAAACATAAACCCACTCAACACTCATATCCCAAACACCCACACACAGGAACAAATATCAAACATAACAACAAATAAATGGCACACTCTCACATATGACAACAAAGCAACACACAGAATAGGAAACATCCTCAAAAAAACAAGGTTTAAAAGTAGCATACAGAACAGACAACTCAATACAAAGAAAACTAAAGACAACCAACACCAACACATACAAACATAACACTTCTGGCATCTACCAGCTGACATGCCAAGATTGTAACTCAGTTTACATTGGACAGACTTGCAGAAATTTCAATACCAGATACACAGAACACAGAAGAGCACTAAAAAGCAATAGTCATTCCACATTTGCAGAACACCTCATAAACATGAACCACAAACCAACTGACATAAATACTGATCTAAAGATTCTGAAACATAGGAAAAGCCTCCCACAAAAATTAACAATCGAAGAGAACTACCATATACAGAAAGCCATAATAGAAAGAAAAGAAATAATAAACGAATCCACAGCCCTCTGCAACGGAACCATATTTTCTGCCCTCAAAGAACTTACAGAAAACTTATAAACACACACACACACACACACACACACACACACACACACACACACTAAAACAAAAACAACATGATTCAAAACTCCCGCCCCCACCACAGTCAGCTGTTCCTAACACTACTCCCAGAATTCAACTGCCCACCATCTTGTTTTCATAACATAAACATTGAGTGAAAGTGAAAGTGACACAGTGCCTGTCCACAACACGAAAAACAGCGCATATCCACCAAAGTAAGTGACAAAAACTTGTTATAAACACTTAGACATTTTGTTATAGAAGCTGTAGCTACAATAAAATCAAACCAAAACACAAAAACTACGCCCTGTATTTTCGTAAAAATCCCGATATTTACAATTGAACTATTCACCTCATTAAATACACACGTTTTGGTTTGCAGATGACAAACTGTCAAACCTATCAGAGACATTTTGTGAGTGGAAAAACCACAAACATAACAACATGTGGTATTAAGGTAGGCCTAGCATACCTATGAAAATAATAAACTATGTATAGTAGTCTCACAATTATCTGTAGTTTTCACTGTTAATGTAAAAATCCACTGTTAATTTGACAGATAATAAACATCCCACTGATGATGCTGCAACGCCAGCGAAACATGTCTGGGAAAAATTAAAAAACATTTGTGTTTGCTCAAGGCGGACCAAACCTGTAAAGCAAATTTATAATACAGTTTCACTTATGCTGCTTTGCACTTTACGGCGGAGTAAAAGCGATAAAGAAGATTTAACGTCTTTATAGTTCAACAAAGTTAATTATTCGAAACTGAATGTTTCTATAGGTTAATCAAAATTTTCTTGTCATTCTCCTTTCTTTCTACTCTCGGTTCTGTTACCAAGACACTTCGTGCCAATGTTCTTATTTGTGATACAAAGAAAGCACTGGCGGCCGTAGTGCTGCCTACCTCGTCAGGCTATAAAGACGAAAATTTCTTATCCCTAACCTGATATCGTCTTTCGCTGATGTTGTCCCCTGCGCAAAAGCAGCACTCAGGTAGTAGATCCTTTTTTTTATTTTTTTAGGCTGAAATGGTAGTTTAATGTGGCTAGGTTTTATTATTCTACAATGTCTTTTGTCACAGGAAATGTCGGGATGCCAGTGGCTTTTCTTTTTGTTATTTATAATCACTATTCCTATAAAGAAAGCCACAAATGTATGACGGAAATTCACAAACAGTTAACATTTTCATGGCACACCTCACACAATGAACGCTCCTTGCTTTCACAAATGTTTACTGTTCGAGGTAGCACTAGGCGCCCGTGACTACGTGTTGACGCCAACGGTACCCGAGGGGTGACTCGAACCCCCGACGGCGATCGGCCGCGCACCGCACTTTACATATGACCAGAATTTTATTGAATTTTCTACCGAATTACGTTACAGGGTTTCGTTGTGCTAACTATTATAAGCTTCTCGCATTGAAGTTCGAGCTAAGTTTCGAGTTTCTGTAGAAGATTGCCAGTCTAGACAATTTTGTGTCTTTTATACTTGGCATGCTCTTTTCTTTGCTGTTATAAGTAGTCCAGTCACTTGGTAGTTTTACCTGTTAAGTTTTGCGGGAGTTTTGAAAATCGCTGTACCTATAGATTTTTACGTGCTCTTTCGAATTTGGGCTTTTCCACTTCGTACCTTTGCCACTCGCGTCGGTATATTGAAAAAAGGGCGCCAAAAACAATTTTTTACGATATCTCCTATCTGACGTATTTTACGATGAAAATAGTTTGGTGATAAGTTAGACTAGAGAAAATTTTCTAGAATTTATGCCCTAATCTTTTTCTGTGAATTTAATAGTTTCAGCGTAAGCGCGCCGCAAACTCTACTCCAACACGCGTATTGACGAAAAAACCTATTTCCACACAACTATGGGGTAGAGTATCTGGCGGTATCTCCAGCAGGCCTAGTCCACAAGTGATGCGCCCATAATTAAATTTAGTGCAGTCTCCTTCGCCACGCTGTCCCTGACCGACCAGGGTTTGTGTGTTCTTCGTGTGTGTAATCGATCAAAAGTTCTTACGCCCTACCCGCATAGCAATCTCTTCTTTCACGTTATCACCTTTTTCCTCGATTTCATCGTAATTTTGCTGAAGAACAGTCTCCGCTTCATCCTATTCATCACTATCCTGTTGTGAAACTTCGGAATTACAAGTTCACTCACACATGTCTGTAAATCTATCGGACCAAACTGCGTGGTCATCAGTCCGTAGCTTACAAACTACTTAATCCTAAGTAAACTAACCTAAGGACAACACACACACCCATGCCCCAGGGAGGTCTCAAACCTCCACGGCGAGCAAGCGCGCGCTCCGTAGCGAGGCGCTTTAGACCGATCGGCTACTCCACCGCGGCGGAATTACAAGTACCACTGCAAATCGCACTAATAACGGAGCACTTTAATCCAGCCTCTCTGCATCCACAGGCTCCCTGACAGGCTTTGGCAAGAAATAAGTTTCCATAATTTCTCTGGAAGTGGAGGATCAAGTGTAGTGATGGCAGTTAGCCCATTCTTTGGGTTTTTAGATCTCCATCGTTTTGCATTTTTTCACTCAATACCACTGCTGAATTTGGTGACAGGTTCGGAATAATGTTCTGCTGCTTTTGTCGGTGGCGGCGATGCAAGATTAAGTTTACTTTTGAATGCTTATTTCGTGAAGCTGTTATATCTATAGTTGTTTAATGCGATACTTTTCACTACATCCTAACCATATAATGCAAGGACGAAGCATTCTCCAGCTTCAACAATTATCTATGGGTCACTATTTTGGCTATATATGCCCGAAAAAGTTCATTTAAACACAATGTTTACGGAGTAGATTGACACATTTCACCTTTTCTTCATTCTTGAGGCCTGATGTTGTACAACATCCACTGAAGGCATGCACGATTAGTATGTTGTCTGCGACTGGTTTATGTATGAGACTTTCTGCTGAATATATGCGTTGCGAAATTGTTCCTTTTCCTGGTTTGAGAATATATATGTTTGAACTCCAGAACAGAACCGTGAAAATAATAGGAATATTTACATCTCCACCGGCAACTACTACGGAATCAAATGCCGATAAATGCTGATTACCGTGTTGATTATTAGCGTATCTGTCATCTTCCGTTACTTGGTTGACCATCAAGTTAGCACCTTCAAATTTCGTTTTCGACATGTTGATGAGGCGGTTCTTGTTAACATCGTTGCCCAAAAACTTGTCTTGCGACACAGTTAAAGTGATTGTCTCGTCAAAAAGTATATCTACTGAAGTATGTTTCCGTGATTGTCGGAATCGCTCTGTATATTTGGTACTACGTTCTGCTGCATCTTCCGGATATCAGTTGAATACGATGATGGCATTGGATATACATTTGGATTTAACAAATGCAACGTAGTTACGACAAATGAATGAAAACGTTTCACCTCGATTCCAGACGTCTCGGTGTGTCTTTTCCATCACAGGCACGGCATTTGGCCGAGTTTCTTTGCTCGATCAGCGCCAGCCTTCCGTTTGTGAATACAGTCCGTCGCCCTACTTTGTACCACGAGTCTTTGGCATGGGATGGTATGGCGTTTTCTGAGGTATTCTTCCAGACTCGTGGCCAGTCGAAGCCTGGAAGCTTTCTCCCTATTTTGGCCGTGGCGGTAATCTCCCGTAGCACTCCATATACAGGGTGTCTCAGCTATCTTGTCCACCCAAAATATCTCTGGAACAATAACAGCTATTGGAAAACGACTTTCACCGGTATCCATGTACGGCTGGGTCCCATGGATGTACATATTTGGAAACATTCTAAAACGAAAGCAAATGTGTTTTTAACACAAACTTATGTTTTTTTTAAATGGACACCCTATATTTTTTCTTCAGCAATCCATAACATGACAAATCACATAAATAATGGCGATTGCATCGCAATATTCGAATTACATCCCGAGATATTGCGACGCGAAGTTGACGCTTGAAATACGCGAAACGCGCGGCTAGCGCACGTCTGAGACTCATGCGAGAACTCCATGCTGCCGGTGAAAGTCGTTTTCCAATAGCTGTTATTGTTCCAGAGATATTTTGGGTGGACAAGATAGCTGGGACACCCTGCATATTCCGCGTCGTTCTTTGACTCGGGTTCTGTATTGAGGCGATCACATAGCTTCTACCTATTGTGAGCTGCTTCATGAACGGTATGTGCCCGACGTAGACTGGCGCCTCTTCGGTCTGCGGTCTGAAACCTCAGACGAGAGTGCTGGTGATACTGTCCTTGTTTCTTTCTTCGGTTTTCAGCTGTCTGTGGAGTAACTGAGAAGCGCATTTCTTTTTAACGTCTACTAAGCCAACCCCACCCTTGTTCCCTTGAGAGGGAGCATGTTTCCTGTGAGACTTCAAATATTTCTCTCCGCAGTAGCAGTTAATAGCCAGTGGGCGTGCTGTCTCCAGTGGTAGACTTAAGATCTGCGCCGTGTACCAGGCTTTCGATATGATCGTCACGTTGATCAGTTCTACTCTCTGTTTTTTCTTTCTTTTTTTTATGTTTGTAAAGCTTATGGGACTTAACTACGGGGTCATCAGTCCCTAAACTTACAAACTACTTATGAACTAGCTAACACTAAGGACGGCACAAATATCCATGCCCGAGAGGGGATTCGAACCCCCGACCGTAGTGGCCGCGCAGACCGTGACTGGAGCGCCTCAGTCCCCTCGGCCACCACGGCCGGCTAGCTACTCTCTGTGAGAGAGCGAGTTCCTATAAGCGTGTGTCCAGGCGAGCCCTCTTATGGTGTGGAGGATGCCGCGCCAGTTGTCAGCTGCCGTCTTCAACGCACATTTTTGATAATCTACGCCGGGTATTTTGTGTCTGTTCACAAAGCTGGCGTAAATCTTCCGTTTCCTGTGACGAGCAGTGGAGTTTCCGCGGGATTTGTCTTGGCACCTGTTTCTCTTTAAAACGACTTCATAATGCTCTCCGTTTTATTGATGTCTTCTTCGCCAGATGCGAAGACTCCCATGTCATCTGCATATACCTTGCATGCTACTGAGAAATCGCCTATTTGATAGCTTCTTACGCTGTTACCCAATTTACGTAACAGTGGGTCCATAGCTACCACTAACAGGGCCTTCGACATAGTGCATCCTTGGCGCACAGATTTTTTCTATTTTTATTGTTTCCGATGTCCATCCGTTTACTATTATTTTTGAGTTCGCTTTAGCAATTATATTCTTTATTATTTCTGCGACTTTCGATCAAACCCGAGATGTATAAATGTTTTAACAGGTAGCTGTGACTGATCCTATCGAAAGCCTTGTGGAAATCGATTGAAATTATCGCGGCGGTGTGGAGTAGCCGAGCGGTCTAAGGCGCCTCGCTGAGAAGCGCGCGGTTGCTTGCCATCGGAGGTTCGAGTCCTCCCTGGTGTGTGTGTGTGTGTGTGTGTGTGTGTGTGTGTTGTCCTTAGGTTATTTTACCTTATTTTAAGTAGTTTGTAAGCTACGGACTGATGGTCACGTAGTTTGGTCCGATAGAAATACATACATTTGAACATTTGATGTCACGGCGGTGGTGTTTGTTACCGCAGCGTGAGAGATTTACGTTCCTGTATGTGTTGACGGAGTCGAAACTGTTCCTGCCAAGGTCCTGCCACAGGTCTGCGACGGGCTCGTGGCCTTCTTCATTGCGCCTTCATGTTCTATGAGAGACATTTTTCTACAAGTTTGTAACCATTATTCAGTAGCGTAATAGGCCTGTAGTCGTCTAAAGTTTTCACTGCTTGCTTCTTGGGAAGCAGAATTACTGTCCCTTCGAGGAAGGTGGGCGGTATTTCCGTCCCATTAATTATTTAATTTGTGACTTCTGGCATCGTTTCGCCTACGATATCCCAGAACTGTATGTAAAATTCAGTCGGGATACCGTCGGCTCCGGGTGCTTTTCCATCTGCGGTCGTTCTCTGTTATGGGTTCCGTGAGGAGGGCTCGGTCTTCGTTTGTTAGAAGTCGGGGAGTTTCCTGTAGGATATTCATAATTTCGCCGTTGTCGCTGAAGAGGCAGGCAGTGAACCTTAATGGGCACACAGTGGCTAAGAAACCATTCACCTCACTGCATAACTTCCTTCCCCATCCATTTGTTACAGAATTTCCTAATTTGTGATAACTACTCTGTCATTAAATTGAGGATGTTCGTGAATTCCTTTTACAATCTTTGATCATTTGTACAGGAGAATGAATACATAATAATATGATAAGGAACTCTAGTCCAGGAATGTCATCATTTGACACTGTAAGCATATATTTACGTTTTGACACTGTGAAACAAATATCCTACTGCAAGCTTTTTGCTTTTGTGTGGACCAAAACAAGAACAATGTCTAGTAAATGGAACGGGTTCCAAAATGCATATCTTAGAGCTTTGAGTACATCTTCATGTTCGATTGTCTATTGTTAACACTTATCTTCTATTGGTCAAGTGCTCATAGCTTTTAAGGTAATTCATTGTAAAGTCCGTGTTTAATACATTTTATTTTTTCTTGTTTCGGTCATATGTTTCAAAACCGCAAAGGTAAAGAAGTGTCACTGCACGACATTTCCGGACGTGATGTCCTGATCAAAATATGTACTCGTATGTGGAAGGGGTCCAAAGCTGCCTGTTGTCACGGAAGGAAATGCCGCTATCCCTGCGACTGGCCGAGTCGCTGGCAGGAGGCCGGGTTTCCATCGCACAGTGAAATATTTTTGTGTAAGTATTATTTGCGGCGCTCGTATGTGGAAGGGGTCGAAACCGACTTTTGTCAAGAAAGGAAATACTGCTCACTATACGTGAGACAGTTTGTGGAAGCATTTCAATCTGCACTTCGTCAAGGAAAGAAATTCCGCTAAACCTAAGGCCACAGGCAGTGACAATAGGCCGGGTTTTCACCGCACAGTAAAATATTTTTCATTAAGTGAACTTTGTAGCAGTCACATGATGAATGGGTCGAAAACTGTACTTTGTCAAAGAAAGGAATCTCGCTATACCTGAGACAGGTGGAATAGACACAGGAAGGGACTGTAGGCCAAGTTTCCATTGTGCAGTAAAATATTTTTCATTATTTACTATTTGTGGCACACATATGTGGAAGGATTCGCAACTTGCCTTTTCTCCAGGAAGGAAACCTCACTATACTTGAGACATGCGTCTTAACCACAGGCAGTGAGAGTAGGCCTGGATGACGCTGCGCGGTAATGGAACTCAGAGTGGAAGGGGTTCGAGACTGTGCATTGTCAAGGAAGGTCGTAAATTCTACCAAATACCTAGGAGTTACAATTACGAACAACGTAGAATGGAGAGACCACACAGAAGATATTGTGGGGAAGGCGAACCAAAGATTACGTTTCATTGGCAGAACGCTTCGAAGATGCACCAGCTCCACCAAAGAGACTGCCTACATCACAATTGTGCGTCCTCTCCTGGAGTATTGTTGCCCAGTGTGGGACCCTAAAAAAAATGTTCAAATGTTTGTTAAGCTTATGGGACTTCACTACGGGGTCATCAGTCCCTAAACTTACAAACTACTTATGAACTAGCTAATCCTAAGGACGGCACAAATATCCATGCCCGAGGGGGATTCTAACCCCCAACCGTAGTGGCCGTGCAGACCTGCAGACCGTGACTGGAGCGCCTCAGTCCCCTCGGCCACCGCGGCCGGCGTGGGACCCTCACCAGGTTGGACTGACGGAAGATATTCAGGGGGTTCAGAGAAGGGCAGCTCGTTTTGTTTTATCACGTTACCGGGGGAAAAGCGTCACGGAAATGTAGCACGATTTGGGGTGGAAATCATCAAAAGAAAGACGTTATTCATTGCGGCGTGATCTGTTTGCGAAATTTCAATGAACGACTTTTACTTCTGAATGTGAAAATATTTTGCTAGCACCCACCTGCTTAGGGAGACATGATCATCCCAATAAAATAAGAGAAATCAGATCGAAAATGGAACGATTTAGGTGTTCTTCCTTCCCGCGCGCTATTAGAGAATGGAACGGTAAAGAAAAGTTATGAAAGTGGTTAATGAACCCTCTGCCAGGCACTTAAATGTGATTTGCAGAGTATCTACGTAGATGTAGATGAATCCCGCTATACCTAGGACAGGCTGTATTGAAACAGGAAGTGACAGAAAGTCGGGTTTCAATCGCACATGAAAACATTTTTCGTATACTTTTTTGGCACTCGTATATGGAAGGGCACCCAAACTACCCTTTGTCAAGGAAGGCAATCTCAGTATACCTGAGAAAAGCTGGGAAGAAACAGGCAGCGACCGTAGCTAGGTTTCCACAGTGCAATAAAATATTTTTCATTTTTTAGTTTTGCTGCACTCCTATGAGTGTGACATTACAGATAAAGAAGGAAGCTAATTGTTCCCATGTGAAAAGCAAGTTTTGGCAAGCTGTTGTGTTCCCCAGCCGGCAGAAAATGGGTAGCATTGCATCACGCTACATTTCTTAAAAGACACACCACGTTATTTGCGTATTCTTTCAATAAACTTTGTTTTACTCTTTTATTCTGCTTTCCGTTGAAGTTGTAATATTCTTGTGTCAGAACATAGATTCCATCACAGAAACACAAAACATGAACCCAGCAAAGCGCATTGCAATTATATGTGTATTTTCTTATATGTAACATTATTTTTAGTAACGTTCGTTTTACGTTGTAGACTGTCTCTTAAATATTTCATGGCCTACTAAAATAGTATATATGCAGCAGATAATTGATACATAAACAATTATACGTGTTTGTGGACAAGAACTGAATATATTTGCCTAAAAAGCCATGACAAATTAAATATTAATTGCGTAACTACATTTCGACGTCGGAAGTATATCAGAACAGTGAGACGCCACGCTTAATAGCTACCTGGACAAAGAGCTTCAGTCTCAACCGATTTTAGTATTGTTAAATATATATTTGTTTGTTATATGTAAACAACATTTGTAGGGAGGTGATCAAAGCATTTAATTCTGTGATATACAAATGTACAATATTTTGGAAAGGAAATTGTATTTTAAAGATGAGGTGTTAGGATGCGCGGAAGGATACAATTTTGGGAGCAGGTAGAGCACGCTTTCGAACGCTTGGGAAAGGACTCGTAACTTGGATGCGGTGGTGAACGCGGGGCGGTTTGAAGCCACATTACGAACTTGTGATTTGAAGAGATAGGCATGTGTGGACTGTGACTGCAGAACTTTGTCTCTGGTTGTAAAGTGGTAAACTATGGCCGTTAGTAGGGCTGTGGAACTGTGATAATTCAGCAATAGTGTACTAGTGTGGTGAAAAACTGTGTTTTATAAGTGATACTGTAAGTTAAAGCCGATTGATTTTGAACTGCAATGTTCGATGGACTTCATTAATTTACTTGTGATAATTGGGAACTTTTACTCCCGAGCGCGTGTGATACTTATTGTGCTTCTCATGAACAGTAGTTGGGGAAATATTCAGTTATTTGCCGATGTATAAAGTAGGACCACCATTTTCATGTCCGAAAAAAGTAATAAACTGAACATTATCTTAGGATCCATTTTGTTGGTCATTCAGAGCTTTAATTTATGTTTGTTTAAAAATATTTTTCGCTTCATCATCTGCAGATTGATAGACTGGATGAACTACAGGTTAATTATTGATCTTATTTAAACAATTTGGGTAGCTGTTTAGGACATAGAAGCTGACAAACACAACTCATACCTATGAACATCGACAACGATCCATAAACCTTTTGCTATCCTGAGATAATGTATTGCCCAATTCTTATTGGTGACTACCGATAGGATTATCGCATGTGGAAGCAGTCCGAAAATGAGCTTTGTGTAGGAAGCAATTCCTGCTATATCTGAGACAGGTCGTGTAACCACAGGCAGCGAAAGCAGTCTTAATTTGCACCGTGCAGTATGGAATTTCTCATTAAGTACACTTTGTGGCACTCTTATGTGGAAGGGGTTCAAAATTGCCCTTCGTCAAGGAAGGAGGGCCGAGTGGCCGCAGGCAGTGATAAGAAGCTGGGATTCATCAAAGAAGCGCCTTTTGTTTGCTACAGTTGATTTTACTTCTCCGAGACGCGTTTCGCCTATTATTTTAAAGGCATTTTCAGTGGAATGTGCAAGAAGAATTTTTTTGAGATGTTTCGAGATTATAAACAGCTTACGTGTTCTTTTACATAAGGGAACAAGTCTTTACTTACATTTTTGTTGTCTTTTCAACTATCTTCTGCTGTTTCCTCCATCTGATCGAGGCCACATGTTACAAATGTTTGTTAAGCCGCGGCTGTTGCATATTGTGTAACTAACACGTTTTTTCGCACAGTTGTACACATTGTTTTGCAGCCATGATTTACCCTCTGTATTTCCGTGTTTCATTTGTTTTTTTGGCAACAAAATGATATCTATGTTGTGATTCTTGAAGTTTTCCCGGGGGACATAATATTCCATCATATTTCGGGAGTGCACCCGGGACAGCGACAATTTTTCGTCCGATATTTCGGCTGCAAACCTTACAGCCATCTTCAAGGCGAGTCCAAGACTGAGTTCTCAGCGTCTGCGCGTGCCTGTTTATACAGTAAATCACGTGATTCAAAGCTACTGAGGATTAGACTGCGCATGCTCGAAGATATCACATTCGTAACTGCTGCGCTAGTCATAGATGAATATATACTTCAAAGATAAACATGTGAGCGCTGAGCTTCGACCATAGATACTAACAGACCGGACAAACACCAGAGCGGTCATACATATGGCGGGTTCAAACATATGACCACGTGACTGTTGGCAAACGTTAGCTGGATATAATAAACAACGCAACAGTTTTCAAGAAATGTCATTATTTTAAACTAATAATACTTTCACTTCCAATTTAATGTTACTTGCCTTCTCAAAAAGCTCTGTATAATCCTAGGTAAAGCTGTATCACATCTGTACATTTCCACGTGACTGTTGGCAAAATAATGGTTTTGCTGCAGATATGTTGGTGCCATGAGTACGATGCCGTGCCCAGTCTACTAGTATCTATGGTCGAAGGCGCTGAGTGCAAACATAAAAAAGAGCTATTACGTATCCACAGTGCTTACAAATGAATAATTAATCATTAAAAGTGGTAACATCAATCGGAAGTGAAGACGCAGACATTCTTTCAGAACGAAGGCGTGATATAAGTGGCTTCCATGCATTGTCGAGATGTAATCCATCGTCACGATTTAAGAGGTTGTCCGCCAGTTGTATATGTACAGCTTCCTTTACAACTGAGTCCCAGAAAGTAGAAGCTGTCGTTAAAATCTTTACTTCTTTGTACTTCATGGAATGGCCAGTAGAAATACAATGTTCGGCTACTGCAGACTTGTTGGACTGAAGAAGGCGTGTATACCGCTGGTGCTCAACGCATCGTTCCTGTACAGTGCGCGTGGTTTCACCTATGTAACGTTTTCCACACTCACGAGGGATTTCATAAACCCCCGCTTTTCGCAATAACAGATCATCTTTGACAGATCTCAAAAGAGCTGAGGTCTTAGCTGGTGGGCGGAAGATCACATCCACTTTATGTTTCTTCATTATTCTGGCTATTTTTGAAGAAACATTATCCACGTATGGGAGAAAGGCTGTAGATTTCACTTCCCTTTCCTCTTCATCTGTCTCCTGTGATTTTCTGGTGTTTTTAATTGAAAGGCTTTCTTAATCTGCTGTTGCGAATAGCCATTTTTCTTGAAAACTGCCTCCAGGTGCAGGCATCCTGCAGGCTGTCAGCATCAGACACTACCTGGGCCCTGTGAACCAAGGTTTTCAGTACACTCATAGTTTGTGAAGGATGGTGGCAGCTGGACGCCTGCAAATAAAGGTGTGTATGGGTGGGCTTGCGATATACGCAATGACCTAGGAATCCATCCTCTTTGCGTCAAACCAGAACATCCAGGAACGGTAAACAGCCATTCTTCTCTTTCTCCCGCTCCATAGTGAACTTGAAGTATTCATGAATTGAGTTAAGATGGTCTAAAAATTCTGTCAATTTATCCTCTCTGTGGGGCCACACTATGAATGTGTCGTGCACATATCTCCATAAGGCCGTCGGTCTTAATGTTGCTGAATTGAGGGCCTTTTCTTCAAAATCCTCCATAACCAAATTGGCCACTAGGGGAGAAAGAGGACTCCCCATAGCTACACCGTCAATCTGTTCTAAGTATTGTTCATAAAATAAAAAGTAAGTGGAGGTTAGTGCATGCTTAAATAAAGCTGTTATATCATCCTCAAACATGTTGCTAAGGAGAGACAAAGAGTCAGCCAAGGGTACTTTGATGAACAACGACACAACTTCAAAACTAACTAACAAATCAGTGCTGTTGAGTTTCAGGTTTTTTAACCTACTGATGAAGTCCGACGAGTTACGGATATGATGTTCACATGTGGTCTCAAGATGTTTTGCCAATGAATACGTTGGTGCACCTATATTACTAACTATTGGTCGAAAAGTCAACACTTTCTATATATGCTTCAAACTTGGTTTATTATTTTCAATTTATTCTGAACTGGATGTTTGCAAAACTTTGTTTACCTTTGGAAGGCCATATAATCTGGGGGGAGGGGGGGAGGCACCGAACTGCGGCCCTTCAATTTGTTTGTAACATCTTTAGGGAGAGAACTAGCGTTCAGAAGTGATGCAGACAAGGGGAATGCCACAGTTTTGCTTCCAATAGACGTCTACGTTGAGAAGATGCACAACCTACTTGATGAATCAACATATCGTAAGATTCACAATGACCCCACGTTTCGTGTTGAGAGGAAGACTGCATCACTTCACGGACATCAGCTGGAAACACTTCCAGTTCTGTTGCTTTCCTTCCTTATGCTGGTAACGTGTCTGCCAAGATAGGAAGGATTTTAAAGAAACACAAAATAAAGTGTATTTTTCGTCCGCCAGCTAAGACTAGAGTACTTCTTGGCGCTCTTAAAGATGATTTAGACCTAAGAAAGCCTAGCGTTTATAAAATACCTTGTGAGTGCGGCAAAACATACATTGGCCAGACTGTTCGTACCGTGACAGATGTGTTAAACATCACCGCCATACGCGATTGATGCAGCCTGAAAAATCCTCGGTGACTGAACTTGGCTGAACACTGTCTCTCAGAAGGACACAGGATGCTATACGATGAGGCAGAAGTTGTTGCAAACACCTCACGTTACGGGGATTGTGTTTTGAAAGAATCAGTTGAAATCACAATAACAGATAACACAATTACTCGTGACTGTGGTTATTTTCTGAGTAAATCGTGGAATCCTGTGTTATCAGACCTGAAGAAACATCGGCATCTACATCAAATAGCAACGAATGACAATAAATAACGATCTATCGTTTTTGACATTTCCCACCACTGGAGGCGCTGCAACTTCTCTCGCGCCAGGGGTCAGCAGCTACGAGTAAACTCACGGCCTCTAGACTTGCGCATGCGCCTTCGTACTTTCTTTGCGTATATAGAGCCAGCCATTCCACAGTTTCAGTTAACGTTGCGTACACCAGTATTCAGTGTTTTTTTCCTCAATGTCGCCGTCTTGTTATGTCTCGTCGTCTGCAGTGAGTGTTTTTTAGCCACCGTGGCAATGTCTTGTTTTAACAATCATGTATGTTCTGTCCGCTGTCATAGTCTTTTAACTTTCTCCCAAATTTTCATCTTGAAATTGTAAAAGCGCCTTTTTATCACCTTTCATTTATATTCTGTTTTGTCCATTGTTTACCATTCGCTCGGCTGTAGAGCAGCATCATTGGCTGCTGCCAGCCTGCCTTAGGGCATTAAAAATTCAATAAAGGAAAAAAAAAAATAGAAAAAAAAACCAGTTTCAGTCAGTCACGGCGAGAGCGTCTTAGCTTCCTCACCTGATGATGGCAGATCTGGCTGGGATCCCGTGAAGAATTTGTTCAAAGTTTCCATTTATTTTGATGGTAATACCCTCTTCCTGTGTACTTGGTTGCCCTGTCCGCCTTTTCATAATATTCCAAATTGTTTTAATTTTATTCTCAGAGGAACCAATCTCAGACATGATGCACATGCTTCTGGATTTTGGCTCACTTTAGGTTACGGTAGTAACACTAAAAGTGGGCCTTTGCGATCGTCTTTTGACAGCTCGAAATTTAAATGAAAATAACGGCTTAACCATTCATATGACACGAAAATTGAATAACCGAATTTGTAGAGGCGAAAATTCTCAACAACTTTGCTCTCTTATGTTTTTTTTTCAATCTCGTAGCGTTTCAGAGATATTTGCAAAAATAACGGAGATTTGACACCCTCCATTGAATTAACGAAAACCAGCCGTTCGGAGATGTCACGTGACATTCCCCGCCCAGAACTCCCTCCGGCATACGCCATCTTGCGTTGCGTATTTAATGATTTTCTTATTGTAACTTACAAGTTGTCATTTCAAAGAAATGGAGCACTGAAGACTTAACAAAAACACATCGTTATTCGTACGAAAAATGATAATCTAGTGTCTACAAATGCCATATTAGCATCAGTTAACAACGGACATCAATAGTATGAGATTAAAGAGCACACTTTCTGATTGTTTGCTGTAGCGTAGTGGGTAATGCGTTGGACTGTGGGGTTGAAGGTCAGTGGTTCGGAACCCGCCACTACGTAATGTTTTCTTTTTTTTTTTTCCTAAAAGGGTTTCAGGCACTCTTATTAATTAATTTTTTATTATTTTGGTCCAAAATGTTTGCGAAAACTTATAAAACTACAAAGTTGACCATAAAACACGTCAGTGCGATTTTTTATGAACTTTTCTTAATATAGCAAAGTCGTTTTTATAATATTTGTTTGTGGCCGGCCGCGGTGGCCGAGGAGACTGAGGCGCTCCAGTCACGGTCTGCACGGCCACTACGGTCGGGGTTTCGAATCCACCCTCGGGCATGGATATTTGTGCCGTCCTAGTTCGTAAGTAGTTCATAAGTAGTTTGTAAGTTTAGGGACTGATGACTCCGTAGTTAAGTCCCATAGACTATACAAACATTTGAAACATTTGATTGTTTGTGTGCCGCGGTGGAGTAGCCGAGCGGTCTAAAGCGTCTCGCTGCGGATCGCGCGGTTGCTCGCCGTGGAGGTTCGAGTCCTCCCTGGGGCATGAGTGTGTATGTTTGTCCTTAGGTTAGTTTACCTAGGTTTAAGTAGTTTGTAAGCTACGGACTGATGACCACGCAGTTTGGTCCGATAGATTTTCAAACATTTGAACATTTGATTGTTCGTGAGTTATTACTCTTCCTTCCAGATAGATATAGTTACCCTTTTCGGTTACAAGTTTTCAAATACCCTGACAAATGTATAATGAAATAAGTTATATTTTAAATTACCATCAGTTTCCTTATAAACCTTATCTCAGTCTAACGGTTGTGGATCGTCTTTGAATTTGTAGTTGTTAAGTCATTAATCGAGTGCACAACTCTGGAAGAGCTATGTCATGTACTGTACTGGCTGAGCAACATGATCAGAAAGACCCTTCTCATCAGGACAAACATTTCATTGTTAAACTTATCTTGGTCTGTAAGAAAGTTATCTATCAATGCCAAGGAAGACATCCAGGTCTTTCTTCCTATTATACTCTTTCAGTGAATCAACATTGAAATTACCGCAAATAATAATTTGCTTCTCCCTATCTGACAGATAGCACAACAAGGCATCCAAGTCTTCCAAAATTAACTGGTAGTTTCCTGAAGGGGACCTATATACTATCACATTTATAAGATGGAAAGTCATCATTGCTGACAGGCACATGCTTCAATATCCTGCTCTACAGAAAACATTTTTGTTTCCAAATTTTTTACACTTTCATAGCTTTTGATATATATGGCAACTCCTGCTCTTACCTTATTATCACTACTTACATTTAGAGCTAATTTGAATCCACTGAGATTCACATTTTCCATACTAGTGACAATGTGATGCTCAGACAGGCATAGTATATCTATTATCTTATCAGTTTCTGTGTCCAGAATGAAACTTCACTCTGCAGCGGAGTGTGCGCTGATATGAAACTTTCTGGCAGATTAAAATTGTGTGCCGGAACCGGGACTCGAACCTGGGACCTTTGCCTTTCGCGGGCAAACGCACTACCGACTGTGCTATCCCGACACGACTCACGATGCCGCCTCACAACTTTACTTCCGCCAGTACCTCGTCTCCTACTTTCCAAACTTCACAGAAGCTCTCCTGCAAACACGCAGGACTAGCACTCCTGGAAGAAAGGATATGGTGGAGACATGGCTTAGCCACAGCCTAAGGGATGTTTCTGTGTCATCTAAAAAACCAAAAGCTCATCTATTTTATTCTTTAGTCCGCCAATATTCTGGTGGAAAATACTAACATTATTTTTTACTTTACTTTTGTGAGAAACATTTAATTTTTTAACATATACCACCTGCCTGCCTGAGCTTCTCAGTGAACACGGGTCTTAGCCTAAAACGAAGTACTTCCATGAAGTGAAGTGCCCTCCCTTGCTATCAACCCAGCCAGTTTCCCATTCCCCTTCCTATTGAGGGGCAGGCCATGCCTAGTGAAATCCCACCTATCAATAGTATCAACAGGAGCCAAACCTATGTCTGAGAGAGTAGCCACCCTAATTAGTTGATCAATCTCCATATTGACCCTCCTGACAGCGGTTCAATTGCGGTCGATCATACCGCATGAAAGCAGGCAACAGTCTGACATTAGTAAGGGTCGTTGCAGAAGCTATTTTAACCAGGTCACACCGTCTACCACCTAGGTAAGACCCGCACTGAGCTTTAAGAATTTTCTGGCCTGGTACGTGTCACCTAATTTTTCCTGCAACATCTGGCCCACACCTCTTCCGTGGCTACTTCCTAACAACAGAACATTCCTCCTACTTTCTACTTGTTTTTAAACCGTTGGTTTCCTAGTGGCAGTGTTGTTTCTTAACCACACCTACTTCTAAAGGAGCCTGTTCCTCACTTGACTGTGGTAGCAAGGCAAATCTGTTAGTTGTGCCAATTTTGAAGCTGTCAGGAACTATCCTCTCTCTATGGCTCCTGTTCCCTCCTACCACTTCCCACCACTGCTCACCCTTCTCCCCCCTTAACCTCGTAGGTTCCTCCTTAACATATCCAGTTCAACCCTAGGGCCTCTACTCTTCCCTTCCTGTTCAACTATTTTTCTGACCCTTGAACACACTTTGTAAAACAAAGGAAGAGACAAGAGACTCGTTTACTTCCCCTATTCCCACACCACTACATTCACCCCTCTCCCCCCCCCCCCTCCCCCCAATGATACCACTTCTCACAACAGCTGCATGGAACCCCAGCACGAACTTTCCTACTGCAGCTCAAACACTTTGCAGTCATGATTGTTACGAGATTTACTTCAAATGTTCGTTAAGCTTAAGGGACTTAACTACGGGGTCATCAGTCCCTAAACTTACAAACTACTTATGAACTACCTACAACTAAGGACGGCACAAATATCCATGCCCGAGGGGGGATTCGAACCCCCGACCGTAGTGGCCGCGCAGACCATGACTGAAGCGCCGCAGTCCCCTCGGCGACCGCGGCCGGCCGAGATTTACTTCCGTGATATCGACAATATATATAACTACATATACAAATGGTTACTAGATATGTTGAGCACACTAAAATATGTGTAATCTGTTAGTAAATGCACTTAAAATTGCGATACAACGCTAGATCTGGATACTCGCGAATTTGTTCTGTGAATATACACAAAAAACTTTGTGCGATTACACAGACAATACGCGATAAAAAAGAAAACCTTTAATGGTGAGCTTGAAGAGCACACTAATAAACGTATTCTATTACCTGTGTTAAATGCACTTAAATTACGGAGAAACGATATATCTGCACATTCGAAATTTAGGCCTAACTAGGACGTATGTAAACAAACCGAACTTTTTTGATTACTGGATCAATACGTGAATAAAGGAAAAACCTTTAATGGTAAGCTTGAAAATCACACTAATAAATGTTTTTGGTTACTTAACAATGTTAAACTACAATTTATTTCTACCTAAATTACTTATCTTTTGCAATGTCTACATAGAAAGGACTAGAGTGGTAGATAAATGTTGCTTAAAGAAAACTGCGACACTGCCTCATCTAATACTGCTACCAGAAAAAGAAGTTTGAAGAAAGGTCCACAGAATTTTATTGCACCGTTCTTAGGGAACTATGTGGATAATCAAATGCCACAGATCAAAATAATAAAAACGAAACTGGTAAGTATTAAACCATGACAACTTACTGGCTTAAAAAACAATAAAATCCATCAGTGAGGGAGAAATGAAATCCATGTACAACGTAATCAAGCACAGCTCCCATCGTGCACGGATCACACCAAGCGGAGATCACTTTTTGGAACAAAAAGGTATTGTTCAGGAGTTTTACCGATACTATACCTGTACAACAAAACGATGACCTTTCAGATTGTAGCACATCATTGAACCAACATTCACTGAGACCATTAACGAAATCTTCCGGGGCCAAGCAATACCACAGGAGAGGAAAGAAGGCGGAGTAGTCCTTATACCTAAAAAAAGAAGCAACCAGCAAATCGACAACTTTCATCCTATAGTGTTGTTAAATTGCGATTACAAAACAGTCGCCAGAGCAATAAAAGTAGATTGACACCGATCGCCAAAAACTTTATCCAGCACCATTAGTCACGTATCCCAGGGAGAACTATAATGCCGCCGGTCGCGGTGGCCACGGGGACTGATGCGCTTCAGTCACGGTCTGCACGGCCACTACGGTCGGGGGTTCGAATCCCCCTCGGGCATGGATATTTGTGCCGTCCTAGTTCGTAAGTAGTTCATAAGTAGTTTGTAAGTTTGGGGACTGATGACCCTGTAGTTAAGTCCCATAGACTATACAAACATTTGAACATTTTGAACTATAATGCCACACTCGTGGAAGTTAGAAATGTAATTTCGGTCACTACAACAATCAACATAAATTGCTTTACTGTTCCTTGGCGTCTGTAAGGCTCTAGATCTTGTGAATCACCAGTACGTGATGCAGATTATGGGAAGAGTTGGATTAGATAACAGAGCAGTTACCATGATCCGTTACGTCACCACTGGTATAAGAACAAAAATAAATATCGACGGACATCTGACGGATACAGTCACCCTCAAGAGAGGGGTGCCCCAAGGAAGTCCTCTTTCCATGTTACTTTTCGCGCTTTCGCTGGAACCTACCCTCAGAACACTGCTGTCAAATCTACAAGGTGTTCCTTTGTCAGGAAGCATTTTGCTGTGAGGGCATACGCCGATGATGTCGCAGCAGTTATCAGAGGTGAAGATGACATACCAGTTATCAAAACGGATATCGACAGATGTAGCAAAGTGTCAGGAGCTCGACCGAATGACCGAAACGGCAAAGTAATCAACCTTCAAGGACTGTATCAAGTATCCATTTCATGGGCGCAGAGAGTCGAAAACACTAAATTCCTTGGATAGTAACTGAAAACATTTATTTGTCGATCGTTGCAAAAAACTGGACTGCATTATTGGAAAGCATTCAGGGTCTCATTATCGAAAAGAGCTGGTGAGACTTTACGGTTCTTGAGGAAATCAAAATTGTAAACATATGTACAGTCTTAGACAAAAAAATTGATCGCCGTTCGGCCGACGCAGAGACTAAGTCCGCGTCGTTCGCGCAGTGTGAACAATAAATTCGATCACCCGGTGATATGCACAATCTGGCAACACTGTAGAATGCGGTACTGTCGGGAGGAAGTGTTATTTCCTTCACAAGGGAGTCCTGTACTGTATGAGCGCGCGGTCTCGTGGTAAAAGTCGCCTTTGCAAGCGTATGTGTAAGCAGACGCGAGATCGAATGGCTGTCTTTGTTATCAGTGTGGGAGAACCTCAAATGTAACAGTGAAAACTCCCAGAAATAATTACACAAAAGGGCTCGCTACTGCATCAAAGCTGAACTGTCCACTCTCGGGAATAGTGGGCACCAGCTACGGCGACGCGCCAGCGGCCGCACTGCGGCAGCCGCCTGCGGACTCAGTGACAGCGGCGCGTTGATGTGTGTCTGTTTACCGGCTGTTATATCCTTACTTCAAGTACTAGTACTTGTATTACTGTCACGTAATGAATTTTTCTGACTGATATTTGAACATAATCTAAACTGTCGAAAAGTAGAATCGAAAATAAACGGTCATAGGGGTGACTATTACCACATTCTTCTTGAACGTCATCAGGCCGCTCAATCAAGATTTTTACTCACGATTGTTACTAGTGACGAGTTATGATGCTCTCATGCTGACATGATTGAGTACTAAAAGATTTTTATACTCAGCAAAGTGCAACCACAACGCCAGGGTGCGCCCATTGTTTGCAAACAACTAAGACACCATTCAGTCACACTGTAAGGACAAACGTCCTAAAAAATTACATCATGAGTTGATTTCACAAACAGAACATCAAATAGTGTGCTTTGGAAGTCAGCCATTCCTCACCTACTTTCTCGACCATATGTCCTCAATCGTTTATCTTTCCTGCCCCTAATGGAATAACCTTCGACAAAAATTATTTCCAGACGAAAATACACGTCGAACATCGATTGGTGTCATAATTAGCTTGGAATCAGTTCCATTGTACAGGGACTGATTTGGTAAACTACCAGAACGTTGTCAGACTTTCCCATAATCTGAGAAAATATAGCGAGTAACCAAAGAGGTTTCTTATTGTTTTCGATATGGATTCGTGCAACTGCTGTCACGAAAACAGCTGAAATGCTCTACTCCAATGAGGCCCGAACCATTTACCAAAGCCACCTTTCGTGGCAGACGACTACTTTACCTCAGAGCTAGCGAGGAGTTGTGCACGCTAGCTCTTTTCTACTGCCACATACATCACTAGAACATATAACTCGCAACGTAAGAGACGAGATTAGTTGGAATTTCGCCGTGTAACCAATTTTCTGGACCCAAAAAACATGAAGTAATAGCCTTATGTCGCCTATCGACTGAGAAACCATCCAGATTATTCTATGGAAAATACAGGAAACATCAAGTGAATTTATGAGCATAGTTCTGTGCCAACCAGGAAGTAAGACCTCGGTACCAGCGTTGACAGGCTTACACTGCGATGTTGCCAAGCTTCAGTCATACTATCAACAGGAAGAATAAGAACCGAGGTGATTGCCAAGCGAGCTCGACAGAGACTTAGCTCGCGCCTCGTGCACCCCTCGCTTAATCTTCATAGCTTCTGTTAACTGAGCGTTTATTTTGAATTTTGATTGTGTGTGGCCAATAGATTTCCATATAATACTAACGACTTGCTCGTTGTACCCCATGTTGCGCATCGTATGTAGTAAGTACGTGTGACTGTTTCTGTCGTAAGCTTTTTCGAAATCCAAAAGACGACTGCGAGATTACTTTTAGTAATCCATGTTAAATGGGAGAGGTCTCTGTATTCCGCCAAAACGTGTGCCATTGTTCCTCCGGTGGCTGGGTGTGCATGATATGGTCCTAAAACTTTTTTAAAGTGTGCTTCATTCTGTCGTTGATCAGACGTGTAAATATTTTAAAATCTGAATTTAACAGAGTTATAGGACGATACTGTGTTATAATCGTCGCATTTCGAGTTTTGGACACGAGAACCACCATGCCTTCCGTGAAGGTTGGTGGCGGTCATACAGTACAGAACTGTCTTGAGAAGGAGATAACACTTCCTCCTGATAGTACCGCATTCTACAGTGTTGCCAGATCGTGCATATCGCCGGAGTTAGAATTCTGAGGGGAGATCGAATTTATTGTCCACACTGCGCGACCAACTCGGACTTAGCCTCTGCGTCGGCCGGCCAGCAATCAATTTCTTTGTCTAAGACTGTACCTTCTCTAAAGCGTACTTCTTGGCACAATTTTTCCCAATTCCTCATAAACAGATCAAGAAAATGATGCACTTAGCCTGCAGATTTGTGTGGAAGGAAAAATTTTCAAAGTGAACAGTCACATGCTAACGATATCAAGAGCAAAAGATGGTCTTGAATTAACTGACATCCATAGGAAAGCCATTGCCCTGTATGTGAAACGTACTTAAAGGCTTATATCTGTACATCCGCTTACTATAACTGCAAAACTATTCCTGAGCATCCGGCCTGTGAGTATGCAGTCGCTAATAGATATACGGAACATAACCTACCAACTACAGTATGCACGAGAATATTTCCTCTTCGCCGGTTATGCCGGAGATTCTGTATTGAGGAACCAGCACATAACAAGACAATAGCTGCTGAAATGGTACAACATGACTAACCCAAACATAATTGAAACTAAATTCCCGTCAAATCATTGGAAAATTATTTGGAGGAACATTAGCTTGAAAACTCTTGCAATGGAAGAAGCATCCACCAGGTATCTTGTGAAACACAATATACTCGCCCCCAACGAAAAGTTGTATCGCATAGGGATGCAGAGCACGGATAAATGTATAATGTGCCGATACACTAATCCACCGTTTTACCTGTCGCACCCATTTGCACAAATGCAGATGGATCGTGGAAGTCCTTGTTCTATTATCAATCGGATCTACAACGACGGAGCTTCCAGTTAGACCAGAAAAAAATGTTCTATCCATCAGAAAAGAATAATACACTGATGTGGATTCTGGCGAATTATGTGAATTGCATCATCACACGAGGTGGCGATAACGTAGTCTATTTGCAGGTATATATGCAAGCAGCATTTTGGGAGTTAAAACTGTTGGATAATCTGCAGAATTCCTTTGATAAGAGAATAGAAGGTATTTTTGAAGAAAAAAAAATGGTGTAGGTCAGTAAGTCAGTACGGGAGTCTGAAAACAATAAGATTGCACCATAACAGAGTTTAAATATAAAAAAATGCCAGAAAAAAGGATATCTTACAGTGAAGATAGTCACTTTACCCAAGGAATTAAATTATCTTTTAATACTTGAGGGACAGCTTACTTTTTAACTTTACATTTTATGAACCGTTGAAGTTAGTTGCCATCAAGAACCTAGCAAGTTTAGAACGTTGCACAGACTTCATTCTGTTTATTCTTATAATTTCAGTTTTTCTGCCTACTCCTCGTCTCTTTAGATACAATTGTCTGAACTTAATGCAGTTAGTGCCTGCAGTAGTGGCGGCAGGCGCTGCTGACCCCTGGTGTTCTGTTAACGTTTCACCTGGACTCATTTCCGCCTGTACTGTTTTGGACGCTCACCGGCGTTAATTTCATTCAAATGCAAATTGTTATTTTCTGGATTTTTTTAACGGTGTTTGCTGCTGATTTCACGTTTCTTTAGGTAGAATTTAAAAAAAGAAAAAGCTTCTTGCGACTTACGTGTTACGAGTCGGCTAAACTTTACACTTTGCCTGTTGGTACTGTCCCTATGGACCTAGTCTCCTTTAGCTCAGGATACACAATCAACCCAGTCCCAACTGATAGAATTACATCTTGCTGCTCTATTCAGATGAAAACTAAATATATCTTCAGAAACAGTCTCTAACTGACGACGCGTAAAGCGAATACAGTCTCTGACTAAGGCAAGACTTGATTTGCGTATTATATTGTCACGTTGCAATGGAAGCAGGTTTGACTTCGAAGGCAACTGAACACAGCACTAGTACTGAAAGCACGTTTATTACTTACTTTTCTGACAGTCCAACCTTCCGCACAGGGGCAACTATCCATACCAGATCTCCTCGGCTATACACAACAGGTTGGTGCTTGTCGTTATACCGCTGACTGTCCTTCTCCTGGGCGTCCAGTGTCCGTATGCGAGCCAGCCGTCTTGCTTCTTCGACGCTGGTGATGAGCTGTTTCACATAGTCATCCTGAGTGTCGTCCGGTTGGAACGGGAACAGCGTATCCATTGTCGTCTCAGCTTCCCGGCCATGGAGCAGAAAAAACGGCGTGAAGCCTGTGGTGTCTTGTCTTGCGGTATTGTTCTTCAGTTGTTCTTCCGCTGAGCGGATTTGTCGCTGGCGGTCTCCAAATGTCTTCTTAAGTTCCTCCTGGAACGTTTCCCAGTCATTCAGTTTGTTTTCGTTGTTCTCGTACGATTGCTGGGCTGTTCCGTCCAGGTAGAAATAAACGTTGGCCATGCACATTGTATGATCCCACCTGTTGTACTTGGGGACTCGGTCGAACCCTTTTAGCCATTTATTGGGGTCCTGTCCAGCGTCACCAGAGAACACCGACGGGTGTCTGATGTGTCATATCTTATTAACTATATGTCATACTGTGATATAATTTAGTAGGTACAATCATCTATATGGCTGTATACTGTCTGTAAAATTTCCTGATGTTACAATTTGTAGTGTACAAATTATAAATTGTGACGTCATACCGAATGCCGTAGTTTTACTCCACAAACAGCGGAAAAGTAGTAAGCAAGAAACATTTTTCCTTTCATCATTTTGCTATGGTTGTCAGCGAGAATATGTTTAATGAAGGTTTGAAATTATGTTTAAAGTTTGTTGCAAGTCGCTAAGTATTCTCATCCTCATGCAGTGTATTTTTGAAGTCTCGCCGCATTATGTGGCATTTTTTGTGATTCCTATTGTTCATGACGCTGTATCTCCTGCACCATGCGTCGTATGTGATTCTTAACTCTGCGGCAATTGTTAACTCACGGTAAGGAATGTGTTTACCAAATTTGGTTGAAATCGTTCTAGTGATTTAGGAGAAAATGAGCAGCATTGTCGCTAAATGCGGCGGTTTTTCGCACATCTCATTGTTTATGACGTCATATCTCGTAAACTATATATCGTGTGTGATTCTTACACTTGCGGCGACCGTCCTCATGGATTGAAGCTTACGTGTACAAAATTTCATAAAGATTGGAACAAAACTGTAGATTTGTATGCAACACGTACAAACATATGGACACTCTGCTTTATATATTAGATTATACTTAAATTAACAATGAAGAACCAGAAACGTTAGGGAAAGAAAAGAGGGAAAGTAGAAAATTTTAAATGCTTGTACAAGTGAAGCTGCATCTCTTGCAATCTTCGTACTGCAGTTTGCGACACTACCAACTACACTATTTGTGCACTACCGCAAGCTCTCCTGTTGCAGGGTATAATATGCACCTAAAGCATGTTGTAATATATAATGTGTAATATCTCACATAGCATCTTAAAGACGGTCCTTGGATAGAATGCCGTTATACTGTAGGATAGGAAAGATTTTTCTTCATAGTATACAAATTATAACGCCAACATTAAATACAATACCTTTAAAAGTAAAGGACAAAAGCCGATTCTGGGGCATAAATAGATATCAAATTAATTACGCAATTTTTTATTAATTATGCAATGTTTTAATTATGCTAATTCTATTTAAAAATAATTATTCTAATTCGATTTAAATATTTTTATTATTATTTACAATTGTTCTGCACTGCAATTATACTTTGTGTTGGACTCGTGACTCTGAATCTGTTCACTCTTCCACATCCTGATTGTCACTGACCCATCTCCATGTTCCTCACCCCTCCCCTCCTCCCACCATATGACCAGTTACCAATGGGAACTAAGCATCTGTAACATGACCATCTCCACAGGCCAGTGTTACTCTCCTAACAAAGGCCACTAAGTATGGTGCAATGACAAAATTAAGTACTCATGCAATTGCATGCATCAAGTACAGAGAGGGCCTCTGCAGCATTCATAACAACAACAGCTTTTTTAAACAATTATATGTAACATCAAAAATTTTTGGAGGGAAAGCCACAATTTGCGAAACATCGGAAATCGCTAGCTGGATAGGAAAGGAGCAACAAGACACAAAGCACAAGAGATCGACCCTTGCAAGTCTATGAGACTGGTGTGTGAAGGATGTGCATCAAACAACCACAAATTCCTGGTTGGGCTGGAAACCTTCGCCTCCACACTGGTGGACGCTCACTCATTTTTTTTTAATCTTTATTGTATTTTAATGCCCTGTGGGGCAGGCTGGCAGTAGCCTCATATGCTGCTCTTCAGCCCAGAGTACACATATGTTTGACAGGCAGTAATGGTCGTTTAAAACAGGAGATAAAATGTACAACTTAACAATAAAAAAGAAGATAAAATGTTGAATGTAACAGTAAGAAAGGATAGATAATTGGCGAATTAAAAACAATGACATGAAGGCATTAAAACACACATCGTCAGTATTAACCCGCGAGAACTCATGCCTTCAAAAGTTACGCGATCGAACGCATTTATAGCATTTTCCGAACAGTCGAAGAACAGTTTGTAATGCACTTAATATGTCTAAATTAGTATTTCTAGTTGTGTTTATAAGAAAACATAATGATTTGACAATTTAAAATTGGTAAAATGCCGATTGTTTTAAAATTACTGTGAGCAAAATGCTCACATGTGAGTCGTCGTGGGTTAAAAACTGCCACGGTGGCTAAAAAACACAGATTTTGCATAGTGAATGGTAACGATAACAGAGAGAATTAAAAAAAAATGGCAACACATTGTTCTGCCTATGTAGCAGTTGCTGAAGTCTTAAAATCACGCTCACTCACCACTTGACACTGACACAACCCTTTAGCACAGAGCACTGATAAAAACACTATTAAAGTAAAGCACTGAGAGCCTACATGGGGAGAGAGGAAGGAATGAAGGTGCAGAGGGGGGAAAGGGAAGGAGGCGGAGTGGCGGAGGGAAACGTCTGAGCGAGGGGACGGGAGATGCAAGCAGGGGTAGGGAAGGGAGGTGAGTGGGACTGGAGGGGGAGGGATTAGAGATTAGGGCTGATAGGATGGGTAAGTATCAGGACGGACGGTGTCATCTGGGAGAGGCAGGTGGCTAAAGTTACCCTGGGAGAGGATGTGGAGAGTGTGAAGATGTAGGGTAGGGAGGGAGGGATATTCTGGTACTGGCGCGGCAGAGGCCCGGGGTTCAGCACGAGGGGAGAGACAACAGGGCGATTGGATTCAATTTTTCCGGTGGTGTAGAGGATACGAATATGTTCGAGGAACTTCAGAAGGTGAGGGAAAGGAATGAAATTGTAGAGGATCAGCGTGGGGGAAGGGAGGCAGATGGAGTAAGCGAGGCGGAGGGTTTGGCATTCTAGGATTTGGATGGATTTATAATAGGTTAGGCAGGCGGATATCCAAGCTGGATGGAAACTGCAAAGGACGGGATGCATCAAAAAATGATTGATCTATAGGATTGTGGAAGGGTAAAGTCCCCATGTCCTTCTGGAAAGAAGCTTGAGGAGGTTGAGATGGGAGAGTGCTTTTTGATGGACTGTTTGAAGGTGAGGGTTTCAGGAAAGAAAGCGATGCAGGGAGAGGCCAAGGAAATTGAGAGTGAAGATTTGGGGGATGGATTGTGAGGTACAGGTCGCGGTAACGAAAGGATTGGTGGTCCGACTTATAATGATTGCCTGGGACTTGGTGGGGTTAACAGAGAGGAGCCACTGGTTACACCAAGTGGAGAATTGAGAGACATGAGATTGGAGAAGGTCCAGAGCATGTGCAAGAGAGGGGGCGAGGGCTAGGTAGGCAGTGTTGTCAGCATACCGAATGAGATGGATGGGAGGCTGTTGTTGTGGCATGTCAGCTGAGTAAATGAAATGGAGTAGGGGGGGGGGAGGAGGACAGATCCCTGGGGTACCCCAGTGGAAAGGTAGAACAAGCGGGAGTTGGAGTTGTTGTCAGTGACATCGGATGAGCGGTGGGAGAAAAAAGAAACAATGAAACAGACGTAATTAATAGGAAGTGTGAAGGTTTGGAATTTGAAAAAGAGATCGGAACTCACTCACTCAGACTAGTAATATATATATATATATATATATATATATATATATATATATATATATATATATATATACTATAAAGTCCGTGCACTCATTATTACTGGTCATATTGCACGCAAATATACATGAACAAATAGAGGAAACATTAAAAAAAATGTTCAAATGTTTATTAAGCTTAAGGGACTTAACTGCGGGGTCATCAGTCCGTAATCTTACAAACTACTTATCAACTACCTTGTACTGAAGACGACACAAACATCCATGCCCAAGGGGGATACAAACCCCCAACTGCTCAGCAACTGCAGACGTCGAAATGTAAAAAAAAATCATTGGTATTGCCAAAAGTATATATTGTAGTTGCGCTAATAATTATTTAGGAATTCTCGACCCACACACATGGAAACGATCTGATAGCCTCCCTGTGGAGAGAACGATGACTACAGCAGCTTAAGATTCTGACAATAGATGGCTCTGCAGCCGTTCACCCCTTCCATCTCACCCTACACGCCTTCGTCACACCTCCCACTCCACTCTACCCCTCTCTCTCACGCTCTCTCTCTCTCTCTCTCTCTCTCTCTCTCTCTCTCTCTCTCTGTCTGTCCCGCCATCCCCAAGACAGCACACACACACACACACACACACACACACACAAACACACACAAAACACACTCAAAATATTCTCTCAGCAACTGACATAAAACAAATCTTACAGTCCTATAGATACATGAGCTAAATGTTTAAACAAAATGTCATAACGTTTTATTATTATTTTCAGCATTACATATCCAAATGATCTAAGAGACAACAGCACCTTCTTTCGATGTACACAAGAGAGACATAATATGTGAACATGCGCGCTCAGGCCCCGCCTGCCATTGGCTGCATGCGTGCCCCTGCTGTCACTCATACCACTATTCCTGGAAGGGACCCATTGTGGAGGACACATCCTTTCGTGAGGCGTTGTCCATTGTATAGAAAGGCTCGTGACAACCCATTCTTCTTTGGAATCATATCAACCGCACTTTATGACCGCTTTTAAAATTATCAAGTTCCGAAATTTAATACTCTATCTTTAGCGACCATGCCCTGTTACATTATTAGACACTGCACACGATTATTTTCGAAATGTAAGTATTTCTAGACGAAAGACTAAATAACCTCCATATGAATGGGAGATTCAACACACCCTTTGATTCCAGATGTATTATTCGAAGTGCATGGTATAGAGACAGATCGATCACATGGCAGAGTGCAGTACCGTGCTATTCCATATAAATAACTAACAGTCATTTGTAAGGAGCTGTACTCTACCATGTGATCAGTCTGTCTCTATACCACGCGCCCGGAAGATATATCTAAAATCGAAGGATGTGTTGTACCTCTCACCCATATGGAGGTTATTTAATCGTTCGCCTAGAAATATCACTCAAAAGCATAATTTGGATAATTAGTCGGAGTCATTGATTTGATTTTTTCAGGGAAGCCAAAACAGTGTTGGTCTAACCCGCCACTGCCCGCACCGAAACTAAGTTTATTGTGCGGTATCGCTCCCTGTATGTCTAGTAAATCCAACCAATTCCCTTGAACAGTGCAAGGAGTCCCTTTACTAGTTCTTTATTAGACACAATTTCTTCGGGTCTGGTTGTCCCAAATGTTCTCTGCCTTTTACTCTCCAATGCAATGCATTCGAAGATCAGATGTGATGCAGTTTCATCACCGTCATCACAGAGCCTACATTTAGGGTCCTCTTCTGTTATTCCCATTGTATGTAGGTGTTTTTTGAAATTCCCAAGGCCTGTCAGCAATCCAACCATGAGTCTAATCTCTCTCCTGTTCAGACCCAGGATTGCAGAGCTTCTTTTAAAACATGGCTTTGGCATCATTACCTTGCCATGTTTTTGTTGATGGACTTTGGTGCAATATTCTACGTGCTGTATTCTGAGTCAGTTACGTAGCTCCAATTTGATCATTGCCTTTGTGAGTGTCAGGACAGGTTCTGGTCCAATAAATGGAGTCTCTGCCCCCATCCTGGCTAATCTGTCGGCATGTTCGTTGCCACTGATCCCCGAGTGGCCAGGGACCCACAATAGGTTTACTCTATTGCTTTTCCCTAGCTCCACCAGAACCCTGTGACATTCTGCAACAATTTTAGACCTTGTTGCAGGAGCTGCCAGTGATCTCAGGGCTGCCTAGCTGTCTGAATAGATATAAATGCTACGATATTTGTAGCACCTACGCAAATTCTCCTCCACACATGCCCTGATGGCAGTGATTTCCACCTGGGATACTGAGGCCAGTTTCCCTAGAGATATGACGCCCTCCAGTCTTGGCTGCACCCCATATACCCCGGCCCCAACACCTTGGTCTGATTTTGACCCGTCAGTGAACCAGACAATATCCCCCGTATGGTGTCGAACTATTTTCTCTTCGAATTGTTATATTGAAAGGCTTGTTGAAGCAGGGTTATAATATAGTCGGCTGGCATTTCCCCAACCTTTCCTATATTTACCTCACTCACTATTTTAGTGTGTGATTCTGGATATCCCGAAGAGTTCCAGTTGTTGCCAGATTTGAGTCTGTATGCACCAGCCGCTGCCTCCATCTTGACCCAAAGATGTAATGGGGGCATATCCAGCATGGTTTACATCCCAGCAGTTGGTGTGCTGCTAATTCCGCCTGTTATGGCTAGGCAGTCTAATCTCTGCACCTTACCAAGCTCCTTAGCAGCAACCTGCTGTTCTACCTTCTTCCACCACACGACTGCCCCATAGGTGATCCTGGGTCTAATCACCGTGGTGTATATCCAGTGCATACCCTTGGGGCTCAGGCCCCAATTTTTGCCACAAGCCCTCCTGGTCTTACTAGAGTACCTTTTGCCTTAGAGCAAATAATCCTAATGTGAGGGGTCCATGTCAATTTCTCATCTAGGGTAACACCTAGATATTTCACTGTCCCGTTCACAGGTAGCGCTTCATTGAAAAGCTTTATATTCCAACTTGAATGTTGTATATTCTTCTTTGTGAATGGTACAGCAACAGTCTGGTACAACAACAGTCTTCTTAGGACTAACCCCCAGATCCTGTTTTCTGCACCAGTCTTGCACAATGTCCAATGCACCTTGTGCCATATTCTTCACTGTGTCAGCAAATTTGCCAAGTATTATTATGACAAGATCATCTGCGTATCCTTGTCAAAAGTACTGCCTAGAGTGTAACTCTCCAATGAGATCATTCACCACTAGATTCCACAGTAAAGGGGAAAGAACTCCTCCTTGCGGGCAACCCCTAGTGGCGTTGATTACCATTTTTTCATTCATCATTGTAGCCTCTACCTTTCTTCCACTGAGCATGGCCCTAGTCCACCTACATATAGTGGTCCGTAGGTCATGCACCTCTGCTGCCCTAACCATGGAATCGAAGGTCGTGTTGCTAAAAGCCCCCTCAATGTCCAGGAAGATACAGAGGGCTATCTCCTGAAAGTGTAGTGCTTTCTCCACCTTCCCAACAAGTTGGTGGAGAGCTGTCTCACATGATTTACCTGGTTGATATGCATGTTGGTTTGAATGTAGAGCAGCCCTACTTAACCTCCTTTCTCCAACATGCACATTAACCAGCTTTTCCAATGTCTTAAGAATGAAGGAGGACAGGCTGATTGGTCTCATAACCTTGGCCTTGGTATGATCAATTCTCCCTGGCTTTGGAATGAAGACAACCTTCACTGCCCTCCAGGCATTGGGAATGATTCCTGCTGCTAGGCTAACCCTGAATAACCTGCATAGGAATCTAATGAGATTTTCTCCCACTTGTTGCAGGAGAGCTGGAAAGATTCCATTGGGGCCAGGTGACTTGAACGGTTGAAATGTTCCCACCGCCCATCGGACCTTACTGAAATCGACACACTCCTTGGCCAGATCCCAGTCCTCTTTGCGAATACCTGAGAACCGTTGTCTCTCAGGAATCGCATTCTGGTCTGAGCTATCCCCCAGAGTATATTGAGGAAAGTGAGTCTTGAGGAGCAGTTCCAGCGTTTCATGTGCTGTCTTTGTATACTCCCCATCCTCCTTCCTCAATGTTCCTCCTGGATTACTTGGTACCCTACTGAGGATTTTATGAAGTCTCGCTTAAGCAGCCGTGCCCTCCATTTCCTCACAGAATACCTTCCAGGATGCCTCCTTTGCCCGTCTGATGGCAAGGTTGTAATTGACAAGGGCCTCACGATACTTTGCCCATTGTCCTTTGTGCCTCGCAAGGTTAAACAGTCTTCGTACCTTTTTCCTTTGCATTTCCAGGTTATTATTCCACCAAGGCACACTCCTATTTGTGCACTTCTTGGTGACTGAGCAGTTGTCCTGGTATGAGATCACTATAGCAGAGGTTATGGCCTCTGCTACTTTCTCAAACTCTGCTGGGTTCCTTATCAAAGTTTTAATTTCCGATAGGCTGAAGTCAAGGTCTCTCCTATATGTCTCCCAGTCCGTTTTCCTGGGATTCCTATAGGCCATGGTCTGTCTGGTTCCCATTTCAACCTTGAATTTAATATACATGTGATCTGATGAGCATGGCTCCAGGACCACATGCCACTGTTTGACGTAACTTCCCATCATCATGGAATTAACAGTTATGTCAATTACTTCTTCCCTTCTACTATTCCTGAATGTAGGTTCATCACCCCTATTCAGGATCTCCAAGTTGTTAGGAGAAATTCAAGAAGGTGCTCACCTCTACTGTTGGTGTCCTTGCTGCCCCACGATAGATTGTGGGCATTGGCATCACATCCCACCAACAGTTCGTCACCTTGCCGATGGCAGGCTTCCATCAGTCTCCTCACTTCCAAAGAAGGAGGAGAGCTGTCTTCATAAGGAAGGTATGCTCAGGCCAAAACAATTTCCCTCGTGATACCTTCCTCACGTTGCTGCATTCTGATGGTCACCAGGTCCCTGGAACAAAAACCCATCATTGGTATGAAAGGTATTCCATTTCTAACATAAATGCATGTTCTGGAGTTTTTTTAGATTTCTAGCATAAATCAGGTTACCTCCAGTACCACCGAGGCCCGAAACACCCCCTTTGTATAAAGAGGGTTCTTGTATCAGTGCCACGTACACCTCCTGCCTGTCGCCCCAGGCGACGGCTCAGGGCAGCAGTGGCCCCTTTACTGTGCTGCAGGTTTATCTGCAGCACTTCCAGCCCCCATCTTGCTGCCATTATTGCCTTTAAGGTCTTTGATTACCCTGACGGCGACCTGCGAGAATCCTAAAAACAGTTTCAGGCCTTGCTCTCGCATTGCCTTCAGGGACTTCTCTCCGACCTCCACCACCAGGGTTCGTCCTTCACGAACGACCTTTTGGTTAATTACCCTCCAATCCTCTGTCGAGACTTTTGGGTTCTGGACCCTTATTTTCTCGAACAGAGTCTTTGGAGGGACATCCTTAAGGATCTTTGGTACCCATATTGATACCTTTGCGGTCTTCAGGAGTCGGTTGCTGTCTTGACCAGCAGCTTCGCATCCTCCCACAGGGATATCATGGGCACCTTGTCCTTAAGCCATACTGCTGAGTGCTTCCCCTCACAGACAAAATGAGGGCACCACGATCTAGATAGACCCTCCTGAATTTGGGTCCTGGACCAGCATCCCCCCCAGTCTCTTCAAAGAGGGCCATCTGCACGAGCTCCTCCTGCTGCGAGGTGATGCTCACCAGTGGGTATCCTTCTTGGATAACCGCCATTCTAAAGACCGAGACTGCAGTACTATAGATCTGTTTTCCTATTTCCTGCCTCAGCCTTTTAGGATCACGCTTGTCCAGAGAGGAGGGAGTCTTAGATTCCCCCCTAACCCTCTTGTCACCTGTCTTTGACGTCGAGGGTGTCTGTGTATCCCCTTTGACCTGAGGCAGTTTCTTTTTGGGGGTCTTGGGCTCAAGCCCTTTTGATTCCCTCCACTTATGCTTAGGAAGCCATTCTTTTCCTTCCTTTTGCTTCTGTTCCTTGAGAAGTTTCCTCCTCTGAGCCCCAGACAAGGCCTTAATCCTAACCTGGTCCAACTTCTCTGTTACAGTTCCCACTTCTTGCTCAGGTCTAGACCCTGACTCAGAAGTAGGAGTGCACTCCATCGGTCCTGACCCCGATGTCTGAGTATCTGAGGTCTCAGATTGCCCCTCAGATTCTTTTAAAATACTTTCTTTCTCTGTGTTCATCTTAGTCCCACGAGATTTGGGGATTTATATGGTCCAAACCACGAAACCCCGCGTGGTGCAAGGCTACTTACTCAGGGAGGTCGCCCGGTATCCCTGAGGCTCCGTTTGAGACACATCTACCCATGTGCCATGTACCCCTCGGCACGGATAGCATCACACCTTGGGTTGGGAAAGCAATTGGGAAAGGACTAGGAGAGGATAAGGAAGACGGGACGTTGTGGGACACTCTTAGTCAGATCGATCAGCTGAGGCCTTTCCAGCAGTAGATTCTCTACCTTCGGTATAGCCCTCTGCTTCACACGGATTCGCAAGCCTCTCCACCCGCACAGACAGTGCTTCGTCAAGGTGGTGTCCCCCGGAGAGGAGTCGGAGTCATACTAGGACATGATTCGTTGGTTGTGATGTGAATTTTGTGCTCGGTTGCTTGAATTATCCAAAAAGAGATGGGGGTCGGTTTGTTCAATTTTAAGTTTTTCTTGCCTCTGTACAATTTTTCCTGTTGTTGGTTACGAATAAAAGCAATCTAGGGATATTCTTCTGTTGACAGACGCTTTACCCTTCGATGGTGTGTGTAGATTTGCGAGTTGTCTGTTGGCATCATAAGATACCTTATACTGCTTCTGCAGTGTCATCGATGTGCGCTGACGGATCTGTAGTCGACGATATGATTACCTAAAATACGTTACTGTATGTATTCTACAAGGTTAAGCAGAATTTGGTCTGTATGGTTAATAATATTGTAGACTGCTGTTACTATGGATATATTCTGTACGGTTGGTGTGGTGTATATGATACAGGGTGTCCAGAAAAGGGCTCCTTGATTTCAGAATTAAATATCTCGAAAACAAAGATCGATAGAGAAATCCAGTAAACGGTATGTTTATTTTGAAAGCTGTAAGAAGTTTATACAGCAGTTTTAAATAATAGTTACAAAAGCTGCTAACAGATGGCGCTGTACTCTGTACAACTCATATCAGCATATCTAAGTGAAATAATCGTATGAAAACACTCTTTGCAAACAATCACATCACAATGTTTTCAAAATGTTCACCATTGGCACATAGAATGAAATTCGCCATCACATTTCGTAGTGTCTCAACTGAAAAGGATTCACATGCCACAGAGATCGCCGATTCGAGCTCGTCCAGCGTGGCGGAATGCTTCGGGTAGACCATGTCTTTCACTGTGCCCCGCAAAAAAAAAAAAAAAAAAAAAAAAAAAAAAAAAAAAAAAAAAAAGGTCACAGGGAGTCAAATCCGGCGAATATGGAGGCCAATCCATGCCTGCACCAGTAAATTTGGGATATTCCAAAGCAATTACTCGATTCCCGAAGTATTCCTCAAGTAAACGACACACTTGTTCGGTCCGATGTGGTCGGGCTCCATCTTGCATAAACCATTCAGTACCTGGTCGATCCTCTAACGCTTGCTGTGTAGCGACAAATTGTTCCAAAATTGCAACGTAACGTGCACCAGTGACCGTTTCTCGAATGAAAAAATGCCAATCATACCTCTGCTGCATACTGTAGCCCACGCAGTAACTTTAGGGGAATACAGAGGTTTCGCTTCACACCAATATGGCTTTTCGGAACCCCAAAATCGCCAGTTCTGCTTATTCACGTATCCATTCAGGTGAAAGTGTGTTTCATCTGTAAATCAGATGCAGCCAACATCAAATCCTTCATTATCAATCATTGTGAGCATCTGATTAGCAAAGTCAACCCTTTGTTGCACACCTCGTACGGGTATGGCCTGGTGCGTTTGAATTTTGAATGGAAACATGTTTAGGCTCTTTCTCAGTATTTTCTGCGTGCTGGAGCGCTTCAAACCAGTATCAGATGCAATTCAACGGACGGATGACATTGTCGTTTGCTGAATAATTCCAGAAACTGTGGCGATATTTTCAGGCGTAACTGCGGTTTGCTTGCGGCCAACATGCCCCACTTGATCATTAGTTACGCTGCCTGTTCGTTGAAATTTTGCGAAGAGCGTACGAATGGTTTTCGCATCGGGTTCTTTTGGAACATTAAATCGTGCTTGAAAACTTCGCCTTGTTGCTGTAGGACTCTCTTCTAACCTGTGGTACACTAGCACAGAAAAACGCGTTGTTCAATGGATTACATGGTTTTAATCTCTTCCTTCGATACGCTAACCTCCTTTCACGTTTCAATAGTGGAAATGATTGCTCTGGGCTTCGGATCACTATTTATACTAGATATTACGTATGGCGATTACAGCGCTATCTGTTAGCAGCTTTTGTAACTATTATTTCAAACTGCTGTATAAACTTCTTACAGCTTTCACAATAAACATACCGTTTACTGCATTCCTCTATCGATCTTTGTTTTCGAGATATTTAATTTTGAAATCAGGGAGTCCTTTTCTGGACACCATGTATATGTAATAAGAGTTGAATAACGAAGACGGTGTTCTGTCTCTCCATTGTGTGTTTTTACCAAGTTCTCAGAGGTATGTTGTGTGGTCGTATGCACCGCCTTGTATCTGGAAAAACATAGTTGATGATTGGTTCGGTTCTGCGCTTAGTATAATCTTGACCCTAACTAGAGACGCTTATATTTTATTTTATGGACCCTGTTTCTTCCTCTATACCCTGATCTAACTTTCATAGGATCGACTGGTAAGGTACATCAAAGCTATTGCATGTTGCACTTATCTGTGTGGGTTTAACTGTCTGATCTGTCGATGCGATTTCCTCTTAAACATAAAGACGTGGTTAGTTGCAGGAGTCGTAGAGTCTCGCGATGTGTTTGGATTTAAATAGTTCTCCAGCTACAATATTACACTAAAGCATAATTCGACGAACATTCCGCTGTGTCAATAGAAAAGCAATCGTTTACATTAAACATACAAACGTTAGTTGTTGTTTGTTGGGGAAAATAAGACGAATGGCACTGGTGCTGTTGTGTGTGAAGACTGACTGAACACATATGCATCTGCATGTATTTTATTAGTATTGAGTTACATTTTGACATCTGCTTGTAAACGGAAAAGCATTCGGTATGTGTTGGCTGCTTGGATCATAAGGGATTCACCTGTGGTTGAGAGTTCAAGCTTGTCATTTAATCGGTGAAAAGAATTGGAACTTTTCGTGTAGCATGTAGGGGATTTTCAGGGTTATAGGGTTGTTAGGGTATACAAAAAAGAAGTAGTTAGGGTCAGAAGAGTCGAACAATAACGCTCTGGTTTTGATTTTAAATGGTTATTCGCATATAATGATCATGCAAAAAGCATATTTCGAGTATTTACTAGGTGTGGCTCGTTTTTTCCTAAAAATGGTTAGATGTGGATGTTTTGTGTTGTAATCTTATGGTTTTGATGTGAAAATCAGAGCTGTGGGTCGCTTTGCCCTGAAAAGGGACAGAGTTGGATTTAATGTGTTGTAAGCTGTTTTAGCACAGTATCATTTTCGCAATGTTGGAATCGAGTCATACCCACCCTGTGTGAGTATGTCTAAAATAGATTATCGCAAACTTTATTTTCATCATACAAGTTATGACTGCTGTTGTAGTCAACTCATATGGTAAATACTTTTTTTGTGTCAACTGCAAGGAAATGATCCATAGAAGTGTTACTGTATTTGTCGGTAATACGATTGTGCGTGGATGTCTCTTTATGACCTGTAGAGGTTAGTTAGAGATGGTCTTTATAGTGTCGATGTTCCATTAAGAGTGATTGTATAGCTGTGACAAATCTGTTTTTATGCTTATTGCTGTTGACAGACGCAATGAAATATTCTATCTTCATAAAATTAGCTCTCGTGTATTCGTAATCTGGTGCGTACGATATATCTTGCTTGTGCAAAATAACGGTTTCAATCTGTTTAGTCAAGCGGTACGTTGCAACATATAAGTGTTCTACATTTGTGGGATGTATATTGATACTTAGTAGTATGGTTATTTGTTAAGGTTGTATTGTACTTACCTTGTCTTTTAGTGGTGTTTACTTTACGAATGGATGCCTCTCATTAGCGTAACAGAGATGCTTGTGGTGGTAAAATATTGTTCTTTGGTCGAGAAGCATCGATTTCAATAAACCCTATGATAAGGTGATTTAAAGATGGACAGATACTTTCGTTGGGAGGCGCGTTTAATCGTTTGTTTAGTCTCTAAAGGATTGCTCTTGGTATTCGATAATAATTTTCTGGTGTTGTATTAGTTCGAAATGCTGTAGACAATTTAGCGTTGTTGGTTCTAAGGATTAGATATGTATAAGAAAAGAGCTTGGTGTTGTTCTGGATCATTCCTTGTTAGCTGTTCTATGCGTGTCAGTCAGTTTTACGATGTAATTGGGTGTGTTACAGATGTGTATTGGGAGTATTGATTTGTTATAAGGGCGGATACGATGACTGTGCTCGAGTGATTGTTCAACGAACCAGGTATGTGGTACAGCGACTGATAGAAAACGTTTCAGAAATACTGTCTGGTGGATTATGCAACGCAAAAAGGTGCATGGTCAATTGGTTAGGTGTTCGTGGGAGATCCACCAACCATTCGGAGATAGCGAGTTTGTCGGATGCTATTTAGTTTAGAACTTAAGCAGCAGAATAGCCATGCGCATTAAGGTGCCCAGCTGCGGTGCGCGGAGCCGTTCTCCATTGGAGGTTCGAGTACTCCCTCGGGCATGGGTGTTTGTATGTTGTCCTTTGCGTAAGTTACTTTAAGTTAGTGTAAGTAGTTTGCAAGCTAAGGGACTAATGATCTCCGTAGTTAAGTCCCTTAGATTTACAAACATTTAAAAAGATCCGTTTGTTGTAGGTTATTGATGTAGTCTGATCGTTGGGTTGGAGATAGTTGTTGTTACATAGTGTCGCAGGGTAGCTGGGATAAAATTTAAGTAAAACGTGTTTGAATAGTCTAAAATATGCGATGCAGTGTCTGTTTCCAGTTGTGGATGACGTTGTGTTGCGATAGAGCTTTAAGCAAGTCGATTAAGGATTATGTTCTTGTGGTAGTAAAAAACTTTGCGCTGTGTACGTTATGAAGTATTGCATGTTTGATCGTGTGTTAGTGGTGTTTAATTTACGACTGGTGTCATCTATGTAGCGTTGATAATTGTGATGGAAAATTATTGCTGATCTTTCAACTTATAAAAGTTCGTCATTGCAAGCCATGGAGACATGGCGAGGTTACCATTTCTCCTATCTGGTGGCAGCATTGTGACAGCACTCAGAATACTGGAAAACTCGTCAAGGAAACACTGGAAAACATCTACATACATACTCCGCAATCCACCCTAAGGTGCGTGGCGGAGGGTACACTGTACCACTACTAGGCATTTCCTTTCCTATTTCACTCCCAAATAGAACGAGGAAAAAAAGAATGCCTATATGCCTCCGAAGGAGCCCTAATTTCTCTTATCTTGTCATTGTGATCACCAAGCGAAATGTAAGTGGGTGGCAGCAAGATAGTTCTACACACAGCTTCAAATTCCGGCCCTCTAAATTTCCTCAACAGAAATTCACGAAAAGAACGTCGTCTTTCCTCCAGAGATCCACAATTGAGTTGCCGGAGCATTTCCGTGACACTCACGCATTGGTCGAACTTACCAGTAACAAACCTAGTCGCTCGCCTCTGAACTGTTTCTATGTCTTCCTTTAAACTGATATGCTGCGGGTCCCAAACACTTGAGCAACACTCAAGACGTGCTCGTACAAGCGTTTTATACGCGGTCTCCTTTACAGATAAAGTGCATCTTCCCAAAATTCTCCCAATAAACCGACGTCGGCTGTCCGGCTTATTCAAAACTCTCCTTACATGTTCGTTCCATTTCATATCGCTATGTAATGTTACGCCTACATGTTTGAATGACGCGACTACATCAGGAGTGTCACTACTAATGCTGTATTCGAACATTATAGGATTGTTTTTCCTACTCATGTGCATCACTTTACATTTTTCTAGATTGATAGCTGCCATTCTTCGCACCAACTAGAAATTTTGTCTAAGTCATCCTGTATGCTATTACAGTCAGTTAAAGACGACACCCTCCCATACACCACAGCATCATTAGCAAACAGCCGCAAATTACAAGTTACTCTGTCCATCAGATCATTTATATAGATAGGAAATAATAGCGGTCCTATCACACTCCCCAGGGACACGCCAGACGATACACTCGTCTCTGATGAACACACGCCGTCGAGAATAACGTACTGCGTTCTATTACTTAGGAAGTCTTCCAGCCAGTCACAAATCTGTGAACCTATGCCATAAGCTCGTATCTTCGTTAGCAGTCTGCAGTGTGGCACCGCGTCAAACGCGGAAATGTGCAAATCAAATCAAATGTTCGAATGCTTGTAAATCTATCGGATCAAACTGCGTGGTCATCAGTCTGTAGCTGACGAACTGCTTACACTAACGTAAACTAACCTAAGGACAACACACACACACACACACACACACACACACACACACACACACACACACACACCCATGCCCTAGGGAGGACTCGAACCTCCGACGACGAGCGACCGCGCGCTTCGCAGCCAGGCGCCTTAGACCGCTCGGCTACTCCACCGCGGCTATGCAAATCATCAAATCATTTGGCTGTGCCTTATAAAGTGGGGTTAGCCGATGGTAAACTAAATGTAGTATTGTAGGAGCTCCCATCTATACTACAACAGCTTCGTTTAGGTGACTTTTATCTCTTGTATTTGGGTATCCCATACGATTACGCAGGGATTTTTAACAAAATAGACATGTGCGAGTACCTAGTATCCACCCATTACTTTCGCGTCGAAGGAGGCTGTATAGGGAACAGAACCGTGATTGTGGACAATGACAGGGCAGTTTGAATTGATTGTTTAATGTGACTGACTATGAATTGCCAAGTAATTGTTGACTCACGAGTTCTGGTGTCAATAAAATTACCGGTAGTCACCTTATCAAAATGTTCAAATGTTTGTTAAGCTTATGGGACTTACCTACGGGGTCATCAGTCCCTAAACTTACAAACTACTTATCAGCTACCTTATACTAAGGACGGCACAAATATCCATGCCCGAGGGGGGATTCGAACCCCCGACCGTAGTGGCCGTGCAGACCGTGACTGGAGCGCCTCAGTCCCCTCGGCCACCGCGGCCGGCAGTCACCTTATCGATTTCATGAAGTGTCCTGACAGACGGTTGCGGGATACTTTTACCTCTTTGTTTGGCATTAGCGGGCTGGAGGCTACAATATTGTCGCGTTGAAATGGAAACAGGCTTGTTTTCGAAGGCAAATGAACAAAGCACACAATGTGGCCCGCGGCGCCGTGAAATGCAGCTCGCCATAACCTGACGAAGTTGAGCTTTGTTTTGTTTTTTGTTGCTTTTTTTTATTTAATTTTTATTTTATTTTCAGCGCAAGTGTTGAGTGAGGATAATGATATGAAATTAACCTGCATCGTCACTGGGCTCGAGCATGTGGCGCTAACCCACTAGCTGCCCTCTTGTACAACTGTTCCTACCTCGCGGTTCTCCACTAGAGCGCCCCATTTCGCTCTTCTTCGGCAGCCGTATGCCACCGGGGCGTAACAGAACGCGGCCGCCTCGGAACAGGCTGGCACAGCCACAACACAGGAGGGCTGCGGAGCCGCTCTCACGGCGTCATGGGGGATTCGTTAACACGCATGCACAAATGTTCAAATGTTTGTTAAGCTTATGGGACTTAACTACGGGGTCATCAGTCCCTAAACTTACAAACTACTTATGAACTACTTACGAACTAGGACGGCACAAATATCCATGCCCGAGGGGGGATTCGAACCCCCGACCGTAGTGGCCGTGCAGACCGTGACTGAAGCGCCTCAGTCCCCGCGGTCACCGCGGCCGGCACGCATGCACGCTGACTATGCTGGAGACGAGTCATAGCGTCCTCTTCCCGCAGTCACCCACTTAGAACTGTCAGTGAGACGTAAATAGACTCTCTGCTGTTGCAGTGGCTGGGCGTTACTGAACAGTGTTCGCGGGCGGTTTATTGAAGGTGTGTAACTGTACGTTATTTGCCTTAATAAATTCAGTCAGTCAAGATACTAGTTCCGAAGGCGAGTCGCGCGTGTGGTAGAGTGTGGGTGGCTGTATGTGCGGGCAAGTGGATATTGGGATGGGTCCAATTTCTTTATTTTATTTTGACGCAACTTTTTAGTACGGAACATTTGTTTGTTGTCATTATAAGAACGACATAGGACAAAAACGCCCTTAACAAGAGCGGGCAGCGTGGAAACGGACACTCCTGACATTCAAAATATCCACGGGTGTACTGCCGGTCTATAGTTTCCAACGGGCACAATATTTCGGCGATCATACATGTCGCCATCATCAGGTGAAGTGACGGATTGAGCTCCTGGAAACGCGCCGGCACGGAGATCCGCACGCTACGGCTACTCGAAGGCAGTTCCCTTCGAGTAGCCGTAGCGTGCGGATCTCCGTGCCGGCGCGTTTCCAGGAGCTCAATCCGTCACTTCACCTGATGATGGCGACATGTATGATCGCCGAAATATTGTGCCCGTTGGACACTATAGACAGGCAGTACACCGGTGGATATTTTGATTATCAAATACGCCAGGAGAAACTGAAGAATCACACTCCTGACATTGTTGTTTTCAATACAAGAATTTCTCTCGTGGTAACAATTGAGACGTTAACATTTACATTTACAAGCTCAATAAAATGCAGGAGTCATATACTCCACTATAGTGGACGTCCTATATAATTTTCTAGTTTGCGAATGACACGATTCTTCCATCCAATGTTACTTGTAGTGCCATCTCATGAGTGCGGGGAGAGTTTACACCACGATTCAGTTTACTTTAAACCAGCTCACACCAATTCAATCAATTTCAAGTAGGTTTGGATCTTTTGTTCTACCAAAACATGTTACATACGGTTGAACTGCTGTTTCGACCCACTGTGATGAGTATCTTCTTACAGTGGTGTCATACACGAGCTGAATTGCTGGGCTTATGTTACCAATATATCCAGGTTTGCTCGGAAGTTGATAGAACACTGTAATCTTGTTAACTGATGTCAAATTATACTTAAATCTGTTCCCTTCTGACGCTTGTAAGGTTAGGAAAAAAGTCAATTTTATTATAATTCAAGTTTCTCACATACCGAATACGCCTCTCCACTATTAATTTACCAAAATTTCATTTTGGTTTTTGAACGGTCAACAAGGCTTGCGAGAATATAAATTGTTGTTGTTGTTGTGGTCTTCAGTCCAGAGACTGGTTTGATGCAGCTCTCCACCCTACTCTATCCTGAGCAAGCCTTTTCATTTCCTCATAAGAACGACAACCCACATCCACTTGAATCTGCTTACTATACGTGTCTCTTGGTCTCCCTCTGCGATTTTTACCCCACACACTTCCCTCCAACGCTAAATTCACAATTCCTTGATGTCTAAGAATGTGTCCTACCAATCTATCCCTTCTTTTAGTCAAGGTATGCCAGAAATTTCTTTTCTCCCCAATTCGGTTCAGTATCTCCTCATTAGTTACGCGATCCACCCACCTAATCTTCAGCATTCTTCTGTAGCACCACATTTCAAAAGCCTCTATCCTCTTTCTGTCCACACTGCTTATCGTCCATGTTTCACTCCCATACAAGGCAACACTCCATACAAATGCCTTCAGAAAGGACTTCCTTAGGCTTAAATCAATATTCGATGTTAACAAATTTCTCTTTTTCAAAAACGCCTTTCTACCCATTGCCATTCTGCATTTTATATCCTCTGTACTGCGACCATCATTTGTTATTTTACTGCCCAAGTAACAAAACTCATCTACCTCCTTTATTGTTTCGTTACCTAATCTAATTCCTTCAGCATCACCTGATTTTCTTACACTGCACTCCATTACCCTAGTTTTACTCTTGTTAATGTTCATCTTATATGCACCTTTCAGCACACTCCAAATTTCTCCTTGCTTGCCTTTATAGCTTGCTCAATGTACAAATTGAACAACATTGGGGAAAGGTTACAACCCTGTCTTACTCCCTTTCCAACGACTGCATCCCTTTCATGCCTTTCAACTCTGACAACCGCTGTCTGGTTTTTGTACAAGTTGTAAATAACCTTACGCTCCCTATATTTTACTCCTGCTTTCTTCAGAACTTTAAAGAGTTTATTCCAATCAACATTGTCAAAAGCCTTCTGCAAATCTACAAAAGCTAGAAATGTTGGTTTGCCTTTTCTTAATCTATCTTCTAGGATAAGCCGTAAAATGAGTATTGCCTCCCGTGTTCCTACATTTCTCCTGAACCCAAACTGATCTTCCCCGAGGTCGGCTTCTACCAGCTTTTCCATCCTTCTGTATATAATTCGTGTTAATATTTTGCAACCATGACTTATTAAACTAATGGTTCTGTAGTTTTCACACCTGTCTGCACCCGCTTTCTTTGGAATGGGGATGATAACATTTTTCTTAAAGTCTGAGGGTACTTCACCTGTCTCATACATCTCACACACAATGTGAAACAATTTTGTCATGGCTGGTTCTCCCAGAGACTTCAGTAGCTCTGAGGGAATATCATCTACTCCAGGGGCCTTGTTTCGACTTAGGTCTTTCAGGACTCTGTCAAATTCATCTCTCAGTATAATATCTCCTATTTCATCTTGATCTACTTCCTCTTCCCTTCCTACAACATCGTCTCTAAGTTCATTTCCTTTGTAGAGCCCCTCTATATACTCTTTCCACCTTTCAGCTTTCCCTTCTTTGCTGAGAACTGGTTTTCCATCAGTGTCCTTGATATTCATAGAGCTGTTTTTCTTATCGCCAAATGTTTCTTTTATTTTCCGGTAGGCTGTATCTATTTTTCCCCTATTTATACATTCTTCTACATCCTTGCATTTGCCTTCTAGCCATTCCTGCTTAGCCATTTTGCACTTCCTGTCAATCTCATTTCTTAGTCGTCTGTACTCCATTTTGCCCGTTTCATTTACTGCATTTTTATACTTTCTCCTTTCATCGATTAAATTTAGTATCTCCTGTGATATCCAAGGATTTTTTGTAGGTCTTGCCTTCCTACCTATTTTGTCCTCTGCTGCCTTCACTATTTCATCTCTCAATTTTACCCATTCCTCCTCAACTGTTTTATTTTCCCCTGTTTCTGTCAATTGTTGCCTGAAGCTCCCTCTGAAATTCTTAAGAACTTCAGGTTCCTTCAATTTATCTAGGTCCCATCTCCTTATTTTCCTACCTTTCTGTAGTTTCTTCAGTTTCAGCCTACAGTTCATAACCAACAAGTTATGGTCAGAGTCTATGTCTGCCCCTGGCTATGTCCTACACTTCAAAACCTGGTTCCGAAATCTATTTCTTACCATTATAAAATCTATCTGGTATCTCCCGGTGTCTCCTGGTCTCTTCCACGTATACAACCTTCTTTTGTGATTCTTAAACCAGGTGTTTGTTATAACTGAATTATGTTCCGTGCAAAATTCTACCAGGCGACTTCCTCTTTCATTCCTTCTGCCCAGTCCATATTCACCTATTATTTTTCCTTCCCTTCCTTTTCCTACTACCGAATTCCAGTCTCCCATAACAATTAAGTTTTCCTCTCCCTTAACTGTATGAATAATTTCATTTAGCTCCTCATATATTTCTTCGATCTCCTCATCATCGTCAGAGCTAGTTGGCATATAAACCTGTACTACTGTTGTCGGTGTTGGCTTCGTATCTATCTTGACAATGATAATGCGATCGCTGTGCTGGTCATAGTAGTTTACCCGCATTCCTATTTTCTTATTCATTATCAATCCTACTCCTGTGATACCCCCAACTGATTTTGTATTTATAATCCTGTACTCACCTGACCAGAAATCCTGTTCATCCTGCCACCGAACTTCACTAATCCCCACTATATCTAACTTCAACCTATCCATTTCCCTTTTTAAATTTTCTAATTTTCCTACTCGATTAAGGGATCTAACATTCCACGCTCCGACCCGTAGAATGCCAGTATTGTCTTTCCTGATGATCACATCCTCCTGAGTAGTCCCCGCCCGGAGATCCGAATGGGGGACTATTTTACCTCCGGAATATTTTACCCGAGAGGATGCCATCATCATATGTTCATACAGTAGAGCTGGATGTCCTCGGGAAAAATAACGGCTGTAGTTTCCCCTTGCTTTCAGCCGTTCGCAGTAGCTGTGTGGCAAAGCCACATTAGCTGATGTTACAAGGCCAGCTCAGTCAATCATCCAGACTGTTGCCCCTGTAACTACTGAAAAGGCTGCTGCCCCTCTTCAGGAACCACACGTTTGTCTGGCCTCTCCACAGATACCCCTCCGCTGTGGTTGCACCTACGGTACGGCTATCTGTATCTTTGAGGCACGCAAGCCACCCCACCTCGGCAATGTCTGTGGTTCATGGGAGTGGGAATATAAATTAAGAACGTAAAATCTAAAACGAGATCTTCGATAACAGATGGCCATCTGAGTGGAATTCTACGAATTTCTACAATGGACGTTTCACCAAACATCGAGGAATTGTCCAAGACAAAAAAAAGGTCTTATAGTTTTCCTTTTTCATTTGTTTCATTAATATTATATCTCTTTGAAGTTTATAATGTTCTGCTATAAATACATCCTACCCCCTACCTAGAAAAACAGTGTTTAATTTCCAGTGGTTTAGTAATTGATTCCTTTGCAATTTTCTTTTGTCTGGTCCGCCACAGTGATAAAAGTTGGTAACGTGGCCCGCATCGAAATTTAATTGGACATGGCGCTACGAAAGGCTGTGTCTTTTACACTGGGTCCCTTCCAGGTACAGCGGTATGAGTGACTACATACAGTCAGTAGCAGGTGGGGCCTGAGCACGAATGTTCACACATTATGTCTCTCTTGTGTGCATCCAAACAAGGTGCTGCTGCCTCTTAAATCATTTGGATATGTAATGCTTAAAATGATAATAGAACGTTATGACATTTTGTTTAAACATTTAGCTCATGTATCTATGGGACTGTAAGATTTGTTTTATGTAGCTTCCAGAGAGAATATTGTGTGTGTGTGTTTCTGCTGGCCTGGGGATGGCAGGACAGAGAGAGAAAGTGCGAGAGAGAGAGAGAGAGAGGGGGGGGGGGGGGTAGAGAGTGGTGTGAGAGGTGTGACGAAGGCGTGTAGGGTGAGATGGAAGGGGTGAACGGCTGCAGAGCCATCTATTGTCAGAATCTTAAGCTGCTGTAGTCATCGTTCTCTCTACAGGAAAGCTATCAGATCGTTTCCATGTGTGTGGATCGATAATTCCTAAGTAATTATTAGCTCAATTACAGTATATGCTTCTGGTAATACCAATGATTTTTTTTACTTTTCCTCTACATGTACATTTATATTTGTGTAAAATATGATAAGTAATTATGGTTCAGCGTATTACATTACTTAAACTGAGTGCACAGACTTTGTAGTATATATATAGTACTGGTCTGAGTGAGTGATCGTCGGCCGCGGTGGCTGAGGGGACTGAGGCGCTTCAGTCACGGTCTGCACGGCCACTACGGTCGGGGGTTCGAATCCCCCCTCGGGCACGGATATTTGTGCCGTCCTTAATATTAGCTAGTTCATAAGTAGTTTGTAAGTTTAGGGACTGATGACCCCGTAGTTAAGTCCCATAAGCTATACAAACATTTGAACATTTTGATTTTTGAGTGAGTGATCCTCCGTGTCACTTACCCTATCCGCCTCCCATCCCCCACATGGAACCTTTACGACTTTATATCCGTTCCTCACCTTCTGAAGTTCCTGGAACACCTCCGCCTCCACTGTGTGTCCCATAAAACAGAATCGTACAACCCGGTCGTCTCCCACCTCTTGCTGCATCCTGGGACTCTACCACGCCAAAAGCTTATTATCCCTCCCTCCCTTCACCTTCACACTATCCACCAATACTTTATTATCCCTCACTCCATCCACATTCACATTCTCTGTGTCCTCTCCAAGGGTAACTTCCATCATGTCCCTCTCCCAGATGACGCCCTCCATCCCCATATTTGCACATGTCCCTCCCTACCCCCTCCCATCCCTGTCTCTTCCCACACTTGGCTCTCCTCTCCCAGCTCCTTCCTACGGTAAGTCCTTGCGCCTTGCCCCCTCCTCCCTCTCCCCCTCCCCTCCTGTCCTTTTCCCACCGTGCTTCCCCCTCCTCCCCTTTTCCCACTGTGGGGCACCTGTGTCGACATATTTTACCAGTGAGCTGTTAAGTGTTGCACCAGTGTTTGTGCAATGTGCTTAATTGGTGTTTTAATACTTCAACAGCCGCCAATCAGGCCAAATAATCTCGTTGCTATGTGCTTTTAAGTGTGTAATCTCGTCTTTGTCTCCTGTCCTCCACCGAATGTATTTTATTATCTGAAAGTTTTAAAACTGTATATTCGTCTATTTTAGCCATTTTGGCCATTTTACAATTCAGCATATGTGTCTTCCTGTTCTCTATGTATTCTTGTAATTCTCCGGTTTTATTTCCTTTGCATTGTTTTAAATTCAGCATTATTTTTCTCCATTGATGTTTTTGTTGTTCTTGAAAAACTGTATGTACCATCAGCTGCAGAGTGGCAATGAAGCTGCTGCCAACTAGCAACCACCCGTTGGCTTCAAAATTACAATAAAATGAGTGAGTGAGGGTCCACCATCCCAGAGGCAAAAGTTTCCAGGCCAACCAGGAAATGGTCACCTGCCAAACTGTGGTTGTTTGATGCACATCCTTCCTGCACCAGTCACATAGACTTGCAAGGACCGATCTCTTGTGCTTTGTGTCTTGTTGCTCCTTTCCTATCCAGCTAGCAAATTCCGATTTTTCGCAGATTGTGGCTTTCCTGCCAAAAATTTTTGATGTTACATGTAATTGTTTTAAAAAAACTGTTGTTGATAAATGCTACTTACGACCAACATTGCAGATGCTGCTGGAGAGACAAGGTCCTCACCCTGCTGGCTCTAGGATCAGATTGACCGAGATTCCCGCCAATTTCGTAGTTGGGGAGGGGATAGGATGATGTGATCTTAGCGTGTTGGGAACAACATGTGATATGGTAGTCAGTTCAATTCCGGAGGCCTAGGAGGACGTGTGGACATTTCCACTGCAACAAAATTTAATAAAGTAAGATAAAATTACCCTGTAACCTCTTCTGATGGCTGGAGGGTGTTTGGTGTGTGGCAGTACAAGGAGCTATAATGTTAGTAGAAAAAATAATTATACGAATTTCGAGAGAAAACATTGTATATGATTTTATATACAAATAAAATAATTGGGGCAGGCAGATCGTGGTGTTGGGGGCGCACTGTGGTCCGGGCGGCTTTAAATAATTCTTGGTGGAGACTCTCTGTAATCGCACCGCAACACAGTGCAGTCTCCGCACCACAGACATTTTCTTGTGGCAGAGAGCATAGTAGTAGTATACCAAGGGTTCTGAGGTCCTCAACGCTGTAGAGTGAGTCCCTCTCTGTACTTGACATATGCAATTGCATGAGTACTTGATTTTGTCATTGCATGGTACATAGTGGTCTATGGTACAAGAGTAACATTGACCTGTGGAAGTGGTTACGTTACAGATGCTGAGATCCCATTGGTCATTGGTCACGTGGTGTGGGGCTGGGAGTGGTGGGGGAACATGTAGATGACTTAGTGACAGTCAGGATGTGGAAGAGTGAACACATTCAAAGTCATGAGTCCAAAACAAATTATAACTACAGTACATAGTAATTGTAAATAATAATAATAAATGTAATCGAATTTCAATAATTAAAAATTTTAATCCAATTTGCATTAATAAAAAAACTGAATAATTAATTTGATATCGATTTATGCCCCAGAATTGGCTTTTGTCGTCTACTTTTAAAGCTGTCAGTAGGTAGTTTTATGTAATTTTATAGTAACAAATAATATCTAAAATGAGAGGTTGTCGATAGTTCCGCAATTTTCTGATGCTTTAAAACAAGATTATATTCACACTTCCTACATTACAATGAAAGAAGACACGAAATCCAGAGTTCAATTTGCAATACTGAGGCTCAAAAGTTGTGTTTGTCACATGAAAACCAAGTCGTATCTCATTGGCCACTTTCCACCCCATGGAGCAAAAATCTAACATGCCAGATCCTTCGTCCCAGGCTTCACAGGGTATTGTAAAGTGAAATTACATGCTGTGACGTCACCAGTTCCTCCGCCACGTGTTTCCATGTCCTGTGAGAGGACGGCATAACGAAGCATTACGATGGTGGCCAAGGCAGGAAGTATGAGAAAAGGTGGCTTTGCTGCAGTAGCAACTGCTGCATGGCCAAGGAGGTTAGAATACAGGGAGATGCCCTTATGCGGCAAAAGAGAAGTCTGCCTCTGCAATATTGCTACGTTTTGGAGAAGTGTTCATATTGTAGAGCAAATGTTTTGTCACTTAAAATGGGAATAAAACGTCCGACAGCTGTACCGTGATGTACAACATGTTAAAAGAGGGCAAAAAAACTAAGTTTTCAAATATATTACAATGAGTAATTATTGCTATTTATTCAAGAAAGTACATTGTTTGAAAGTACATACTTTGTCAGTGATTGTTCAAATGTTTGTAAATCTATGTGACTTAACTGCATGGTTATTAGTCCCTAGGTGTACAAACTACTTAAACTAAGAATGAAACTTTCACTCTGCAGCGGAGTGTGCGCTGATATGAAACTTCCTGGCAGATTAAAATTGCGTACCGGAACCGGGACTCGAAACTGGGACCTTTGCCTTTCGCAGGCAAGCGCACTACCGACCGTGCTATCCCGACACGACTCACGAAGTTTCATATCAGTGCAATCACGCCCGGGCAAAACTATCATGATTGCTTTCATTTCAAATGTTGAAAATCTATTGGACTTAACATCTTTGGTCATCAGTCCATAGGCTTACAAACAACGTAAACTAACTGAAACTAACCTAAGGACAACATACACACATCCATGCCCAAGGGAGGATTCGAACCTCCTTCGGCGATCAACCGCGCACTCTGCACCAAGGCGCCTTACAAGGCTCGGCCACTCCACCACAGCTGATTTAATTTAATGGCTACTGGTAGCTAATCTATTAAACACTTTGTGTCTTGATGTAAGATACACTCATAGCCACATACACAACTTAGCTTTCAGTCATTAGCCTTCCTCAGAAAAGACATACTACCATTCATACAGTCACAAAGACACATCTCTCATAGACATAACCGCCATCTCCAGCCGCTGCACTCCGAATAACATTTTACAATGACGAAATGGAAGAGGAGGTAGGGGGAACAGGACTGATGCAAGGCGGTGGTGGATGTGGACACAGCACGACTTAACAGAGCATGTAGTAACTAGATGGGTGCAAAGAGATACAGCTTACAAATGATGTGGGAGGATTCCTAAGCTGCATCTCTTTCCACCCATCTAGTTCCTACATGCTCCTTTAAGCTGTGTTGTTTCCAAATCCATGTGTGTGTGTGTGTGTGTGTGTGTGTGTGTGTGTGTGTGTGTGTGTGTGTGTGTGTGTGTGTGTGTGAGTGTGAGTGTGTGTGTTGGTCTTAATGAAAGTTGTTTTCATAACTTTTAAGTCTAGGGACAGATGGCCATATCAGTTTGGTCCAATTGGCTTACAAACATTTGAAACGCACCCTGTCACTTTTTTAAGGTGTACATATGCTTTTGCGTGTGCAGGACACACACGGCAGGGGCTCAAGTGCAAGGTGTGCAAGGTGAACGTGCATGCCGACTGCCAGGAGCGCCTGGGACGCTGCCAGCCCAAATCTCGCCTGCTGCGCCGACAGAAGTCCACATCGGAGATCGAGACGCGCCATGCCGACCTGCCGCAAGACCAGAGTAAGTACCTTCACGTCTTTCCTACGAGTATTAGCGATCACTTGCGTGTCGAACATTATATCCCTGGTTCTCTCCACCCGTCACAATTCTAGTAAGCCATATTTTGGCACGTGCTTGTTATACTTCTTCGTGTCTTCTTTGAGAGAGGCCACGATGTTAGGTTCCAACGGGTGCTTCATATACTTTGAAATAATATAATAAATGATAATCAAACTTTGGTAACACTCCAAACCCTCCGCATCACCAAAAACTCTGATAATATATGCTACATTTGTATATTCTCAGAATACTCTTCAGCTACAAACAATCACAACATCAATGACCTGCAGTGTTAGTACTATAGACTTGTCTCAAAACCCACCCGATTGCTACCCACAGGATACCGTCGTCGACGATCATTTCATCCAAAACTGTAACAATCATTTCACTTTTCTCAGTGCAGATCTGCTCACCCCCTGGAACAATTTCCAATTATAATCTTACCCCTTCCATCGAGCACTCGTTACATTTTAGTATGGACGCTAAGGAACTTGCTACTTTGCACCCACAGCAACGCATCATCACCGTCACTGTTATCTAACCATCCCATCTAACCTAGTCTTGTAAATGCCTCCTCTCACCGAACCTCAATTAATATACCCCTTCTGCCCTATCGATACACTGTTGCCTTTCTTATCCGAACATCTCGATACCACTGAAGGTATAATCCGTGTTGAGCCAACCGTTCTACAAATCTCCATCCTTACCAGTGACCATTGGCCAGTGACTCTACACTTGCTTACAATGCCACCAGCACATGTCCCAACAAACATTGATATTTAATTTTCTCTTGTATAAATATTCTTGCCCTTCACCACAGTAGGGGGACTGTGCCTGTTGTAGACGGACTTGTCCCTGTCAACAGGTCATACCAGGAATACTCACATCATCCTTCCAGGAATTACACTACAGTCAGTGGATTGCTGCATTCCATCATGTTCATTCTGGGAATTCAGAGTATTATATTACAAAGTTACTGAACTGGTCAATATTCTGGGAACTGGGTGCACAAAGTTTGAGTGCTGAGGGCTTTCTCGCTGCCACAGGTCCCCCAGCAGAGGGTTTTGCACTGTGGGGTTTCCCCCACCCCCGGACCCCCAGCCAGGGGATGATCGCTGAGGGCTGCCCCCTCCAGCCCCGCCCCAACCCAACCCAACCCAACCAATATTTTTGCCTGACCTGTTCTCATTTCCACTATATCAGAGTTTGGGCAGATTAAAGCATTTTTTCTTTATTGTAATTTCAATTTTCCAAAAAGGGGTGCTTGCAGGCACTCTTCAACCTACAGAAATAAAAAAACCTGACACAGAAGAAACAGATAAAATAGAAAGGAGATTAAAGGTTGGAGATAAATTACATATAAAATGAAGATTTTAAATGGAGACAAAATAAAGTACTTAAAACGGAATGAAACAGTGGCGTCTTAAAAGTTTTGAAACGGCGCTGGTGGTGAGTAAAACAGCTAGTCGAGATGCAGAGGCACACACACACACAATTAAAACAACATAGGGCAGCGGCTACGCATTGGCCGTCCACTATTGTTGAATTAAAACAAGAAATACAAGGAAACACCACACATACGAAGAAACACACAATTAAAAATGATGGTGTCGGCTGCAGGTTTGCCGTTTACTGTTGTTAAAATAAAACAATGTAACTAAAAGACACCACACTTAGTGAAGCACTCACATGGAAGCACAATAGAAGGTTCCACATACGTCGCAGCACTCGCAATATTAAAGATGTGATGTGGGGAAAAAGGGGATAAGAGAAGTGGGAGAGGGTGGGGAGGAACCACAGGGCCAGTGTGGAAGGGATGGGGAGGATGATATCCCAGGAAGCCACAGGGAAGGAGGAAAGGGGAGCGAGCAAGGGGAGGAGATGGAGGGACAGCAGGGTAGAATGAGGAGGGGACAAGGGGAGGAAGAGAGGGATAGTCAGGGCCCTCAGGGAGAGAAGGGGGAGAGGGAGAAATGGGAAGGATCACAGCTGGTATGAAGGGTAGATGTCACGTCGGGTGTATGGAAGTTGCCACGGGAAAGGATGCGGAGTGTGGACAGGTGTAGAGCAGGGGGAATACAGTGGTGAAGGCGCGGCAATGGACCGGGTGCGGAGAGGAGAGGAAGGACTAGAGGATTAGGCAGGTCTAATTCGCGGGATATGTAACGGAGGCACAGATGTTCAATAAAGAGAACAAGGTGGGGGAAAGGAATGAGGTCATAGAGAATCCGTGTGGGGGAGGTGGGATAAAGGGGGAAAGGAAGGCGAGGTGGAGAGCATGGCGCTCCAGTATCTCCAGAGATTTGTAGAAGGATGGGATGGAGATCCAGGCTGGATGGGCGACAAACAGGATAGGACGGATGAGGGATTTGTAGGTATAGAGTACAGTAGAAGGGTTTAGGCCCCATGTTCGGCCAACAAGGAGTTTGAGGAAGTGGAGATTAAAGCACATTAAATGATGGCTACATAGCGCTCCATACAGAATACTGCAATGAAAGCAAACCAAAATGTGTGTAAATAACTAAAAATCAAGTGTTGTTTGTAAAATGTGAATAATACAATAGTAATATGCAACTGCTTTCACGTTTGTTTAGCTTTAGATACTATTGAACCAACCCATAAAACGCGAAATGTGAGTTCTTGTTCTGTTCCATAGTAGTATCTACATAGATGGTGCCAAAAAAGGTCATCCAAACGATATTGTAATGTTATTGTGAAATTTATACCCATAAACTAAATAAAGGAAGTGATCTACTATTTTATGCTATTTAACAACAATTAGAAAGAAACAGTTGTCATTATAAAACATGTATCTTGTGGATGACAGTTCATCAGGTGGCTGCAATACAATCTTGCCTGAAGACGGCAGCATGACCAACAAACAAAATATCCGAATATTTTATATTACAATCTCGTCGTTTTTGGGGGAACTTCCACAAATATTAAGTATTTCCCTGACTCAAACGACATACTAGTATAGGATGTTTGCAGAAAAAAAGCGATTTTACAGAGAAAAAAGGTAAAATCAACTTAACCAAGAAAATTGGAATACTATACATTAAATTCTGGTATTTTTCGGGGAAATTTCGTGAAAATGAAGTATATCGCTCACTCAAATGAGATAGTAGTATAGTATGTATTCAGAAAAAGCAAAATTTATTGTAAAACAAAGTATAGTTGAACTTACCCAGTAATCGGAATTTTTTACACTATTTATGCAACTTTGTCACAGATATACCACTTTACATCGTGATAATTAAGTAGATATCTCACCTAAATAATATACTACAGTTTTTATAGTAGAAATGGACTATACAACTTTGCTATAAAATGCGAATCCAAAACACTCATTCTGCTATTGTCTCGTAGAAGTATCGCCTATCATTCATAATACATACTTCCTTCAGCTATTTCCATTCATCAAAATTAATATGAATTAATGAAAACAGCCATGATACAATTAATATTAAAAAACAACTAGCCTACTTTATGCAAAATGACAAAAATAACAGCTCAGACATGAAAATAAGTATGTCACACATGAAAGTAATATTCCTCCATGTTGAGAAAGCCTGGTGGTAGTTGTAAGTATCGTAAATAGACGTTTCTTTACATGTTTATTAACATTTGGAGTGGTGTTACTACATGCAATAGCTGATGCATATTGGCAGATATTTCCACGTTTAACCCTTCGACTGCTGTGGAAGTCTACAGACACGGCTTCCCTGGTGCTGTGGACGTCCCCTGGGACTTTCCGTCTGTGCTGTTGACGCGTCGACTCCGCTTCCTGTGTGCTGTGGATGTCTGCAGACACAGAGCTGTATTTCCGCACCGTTGCAGTAGCTGTTCCGAGTTTTGGCAGGATATTTCGAACGTGCTTCTGTGTTTACTGCTGCGATTGTTAATTACTGTTTGGCATTTTGTGTTTTTATGAGTGTTAGTTTCGCATTCTTCATGTCACCGACGTTGCACAGATAAATAAATTTTGGAGATACTCACTAGGAGCGACAGTGAATGTACAGATTCTGGAGTGTTTCCTCTGGTGTACCTATAAAACGATTTGTTTGATCTGCTACAAACTGTAACAAGTCTTCTGACATAAATATCATAAAAATGACAGAATACTTGAATCGTTAACGAGTTGACATTTGTGTCCCAAAGCAGAGTCATCAAACGATGCTTTAATGACTGAAAATCGGCTTTATATTTTCTGGCTGAATATGGCTCACAAAATTATTTCCTTTATTATCCTTAAGAGAATGGGTGTAGTTGTAGTAGATGACCAAATTACATTCATTTTACTAAAATATTGCCCGAGACATAACAGCGCAAAGTCGCCAGAAATTCACGTTCAATCTGCGCAACTTTGCGCATGAAGTCAAACTAGTGTTTATATCTTATCAAGTATTACTTCGACGATTGCCAAACTTCATAAACGTTTATAGAGGTCATGTGCGAATGTTCGTATAAAATTTCTTTGAAATCTGTGATGTTCAAGCGGAAAAATGTTCCGAAAATAGCGACCGTGAAGTGGTTCGGAAAGAGCATGCTTTAGTGACACATTTGACTGAAAACAAAACGATTTCTAGCCGTTAAACCACGAGTTTCATGACTCGAGTGCAGGACACAAATGTCAACTAGATGTTCGTCATACTTGTAGTCCTCAGATATAAGATACCGAACTTAAAAGATTTTGTTGTGCAACGATTTCTTCTGGCGCCTTTGCCTAACATTTTATAGATGAATGTGGCTCACAAAATTATTTTCTTCATCATTCCTAAGAGAAGGCATGTAGTCGTAGAAGAGAGTCAAATTTCATTTATTTTAACAAAATATTGACCGAAATAGAACAACTCAAAGTCCCCAGAAATTCACACTCACTCGGCGCAATTTTGCGCATGAAGTCAAACCAGTGACTATATCTGATCCAGTATTAGTTCGACGATTGCCAAAATTCTAATATTCATAGAAGACATGTGTAAATGTTCATATAAATAAATTTTTCGAAATCCGTGATGATCGAGCGGGAAAATGTTTCGAAATCAGTATATTTGATGTGGAATGGCCAAGAAGCAGTCTCAATGCGCATGATGTCTGTGTAGTAATACATCTGAAGATTCAAAGCAACGAAAAAGTGTGCAGATACATTGTGTGTGTGGAATCACACTCAGAAGGCGGACCGCCCTTGGCTGCAGGAATATTCAGCACAGAGCGAGGTCGGCCGACCGCCTGGCTCAACTGGGTACACATGTTAGCGCAGATAGCAGGATTAAGTGGCGAACGCGACCCCACGGTCCAAATGCACGGCGGCAGCAGCTAAAGGGTAAATATCATCATTATATCAAATAACGAAATGTTTTTGTAAAAAATAACGTGATGTTTTTATTGCGAATATCGTAAAATCAAAGCCCATCACCTATAATATTTCAGTATCTCCCAACTATTTACAACCCTAACAGAGCTAATAACCATTGAAATTATTGTAAATAGTAATATATAAACAAAATATCACAAGACCATGAAACTTATATTTTTGGCCCAATAACTGCAGATAATCCACTAAAATAACGATATGATAGTAAAAAGGAGGCGTTCATTGCTAGTAAGGTATAATTTAATTATTAAGAAAAGTCACACAATGTACATAATGTTTTGATGGTGAACAGCTGTTTTCTCCGGTCACTACGTCACAGAGAGAGTCATCCTGCAGCACCAAAGACATTGCTGTAATCGATATACAGAAATTACACAGCTTATAAGAAAAATGTAAGTCATATCACTCCAGTAAAAGAAGAAGTTCTCTGATGCCATATACTTGCTGAATAACAGCTTTAATTCTATAAAGTAGGCTGAAAATAATTTGTTGACTCGATAAGTATCCTGTCAATATTAATAACACAGTATGTAAAGAAATAATTCTATTCGTTTTACTCAGTTATTTCTCATGTTACTGAAAAAAATTAAATGTAAATACAGTATTTGCAACAAGGTTGTCGACTCTTATCTTCAGTACATTAACATAACTATCCAAAATAAAGGCGCCTAGTACAATTTTTGTACCATGGTCTTAAACTTACAAATTTGTTTTCCTGTAAAAACTGAGACCCAGCCTCACGCTAAATAAAGAAGTTCCTTCAATCCAAATACCGTAGTAGTACAGAATGTATGCAGAAAAAGTTATATTTATGTTAACAATGGTAACTCGACAAACTGTTATATTACATTAATTACTGCAAAGTAATAGAAAAATTAATGCCCTTACATCCCAAAAGTAGGCATCCCCAGGCCTAAAAGTGTCAAAGACAGCATAGCACAACAAAAACAAGACCCAACGCAAACCAATAATCACATGACTTCGTTTCCCTCAAACGAATATCCCTATTCCTTTTTAACAATATCCTCAAAATTAACACTGTAGTCCAGTATCTACTTTATATATCTGAGCCTATTTCCAACATAAACCACAGCAAACAGACAATGCAAAGTTCCTCAACAGATCATACTCTGCTGAGTATTGCCTCATATGTTAAACAACCACCTGTGCATTAAAAAATAATCACATCACTCTAATTATTAACTTTGCACCATAAACTTTCTAATGACACTGCCAGCCATCACTACAATCGATAACCATGGTAATACACAACAAGTTCTCCTGTATTCGCGAGATCCATTCCGAACACCCAACTAGTAACTTCTAAGCACAGTCCACCAGCGCATATTTCTATCAGTCATCATACCACTTACCTAGTGCGTTTAATATTGTTTCACAATGTCGCATGTTTCTCACCAAAGGCATGAATGAAACATAGAGCAGTTTACCATGGAAGATCAATCTATATATCAACGTCGAGTTATTTTTTGTTCTTCTATCAGAGCCCCCCCCCCCCCCACACACACACACACAGCGCAATGTATTCTATCCCACTTCGATATAATACAAGGAGAGAAAGCTTTTATTGCCCATTATGAGCTATTAAACATACATTAGACCTAGTCTACACACACCCATTTGTGGAAACTAGTCACCAAACTGTCGGAGATTATAGTTCTACCATGTGAGAAACGCGCTACAACGAGTATGCAATCATTCAAGATAATTGTTGTAAAGACATAGAGCCTACCGAATAGGATGTTTCAGTTTTCCAGGGCTGTGGGGCTTGGGGAAAATACAGAAAAAAAAACAGTTCAAGTGTCCGAAGACCAGTGCAACATAGTTAAAACAGAACCTAGATGTCTCACTAACGGTGAATCTGGTGTATGTGTCATTTCCACATATCTGCAATTTGGCTATCTGAAACTTTATGTGAAGTATCAAAAATTATATGTGTTGTAGCCAAAACTTTACGTAAGTAAGCCGAAACTATGTGTGTGGTACTTGAAACTTTATGTGAGGTTGCTGTAACTTTATATAAAATCATCATCAAAATTACATCCAGGACTTCCACACAGTGGTAAATAACACAGAGAATCAGTGGTTAAAATTTTATTTATTGTGGTGCTTGCAAATTAAAATTAATTTTACATTCTTATAGGCAAATACAGCTAAGTAAGTCACTAACAATGCACACAAAAGGCAAGTAATTAACATCTCACTTATACGTAATGTAAGTGTGCAAGTTCATCATCATCATACACTTTTTCTTCAGTTAGCTTCGTGATCTGATACAGTGTCAATGACTTTGAGTTCCATCTGATCAAGCCATTCAACATCAACACCTGCGACAAGATCTGAGCCTTTTAGATATGCACTGACACCTATATTTTTATAGTCCAGACATACAATAGAAATGCTAGACATGTTGGACCAGGACACTGTTTTGGTTCTTCTTCTCTCCCAGATATACATGATGCCATTGTACTGCAACCACCAATCCAATTACTGCACGCTAAACATTTGACGCAACGATTTTATGTTTGGTGTGGTTTTAATAACACCCAAGCTGATTTGTAACTTATATTTCAAATCCACATGGCTCTCTTCAACTCTTTTTTCCAGTCAGTAATTTGACAGACACTGTGATGATATGTTCTCAAATTCCAGGACATATCTAATTTTATTCGTGTAAATGTCCTCTTTTATGGCTCTAACAATCACCTCCGATCCTTCTGTTAGGTCTTCTAAGCACAGACATTTAGGGAATATTATCTCACTTCTTGTCTCATGACTGATGGGCTTACTAAAAGCCTCCTGGGAACATTTATACTTAGCGATATCATCAGAGCATGATTCCACTTCAGTCTCTTCTTGCTCAGGACATTCAATAACTTTATCTCCATCAGGGTTTTGTTTCTTAATTATTGTCAGAGATGTGTTATCAGGAACGAAGGCACTACCCAACGGCGTCAGGTCCATCAATTTAATAAACTTGTGGCCACCACATCATCATGCTGCCCAAGATGCCAGTTACAATCACAAGAGGGAGTTCTGTAACACACGCCGATTCGTCTTCTAGATATAGTTCGACCAGGATTCCCTCAACAACAAGATGCTCAATATTTATCACCAGATAGTTCAATGGGCGAACTGTTGCCTCTTTTCTTGTATAGTACGTCTGCGGATGAAATGTAGGTAAGTTATCTAAATTTTATTGTATGTTGAGGTCAGACCGATAACTCATTTCATTCTCGAGATATAGGGTCTTATGTCCGACAGACAGACGTAGGCTAGTGTGTGCATTTCTGTCCATGCGGACTTGGCGGTTGTACGAAACACTTGTCATATGATTTTAAGAAAACAGTTTCGTTTGTAGCTCCAGATCCTAAGAGTTCACTCTAAATTCGGACTGTCATGCAGTGTAGCCTAGTATTTAAACAGACCGAGAAAATTTCCTCATTGGAGCAATGAAATGAAGAAAACAATAATTGAGATAACGGACAACTCTTTGATGAGTATTTTCTTGCGAATTACGTACTAAAACCTTACATCAACTACGGAAAATTCAAGGAGATACCCACTACATAACTTTTACCAAAACCAGAGAAGTGTCTATACAAATTTTAATTCAATGCATCACCTTTATCTTTAATACCAATTACATTTGTGTGTTTAATATTTTTCTTGCTTAAAGTCTTTGTTTCTTGTAATAGTACGGTAAACACTTTTACTCGAATGAGAAAAGCCTGCTTCAGGAGCTGTATATTAAATTCACATTTGAACCAGGATCTATTTAGTTAACTCAGTTACAAATGAAAATTTTTGTGCGTTTCAGCAATTACTTGCAAGTAAAACCAACGACGTGTTAATAATTTAACTTAACGATATTATCCAGGAATTTTCTTCACATAATTTATTCAAATTAATAAATGTGTAGGTTTCTGCTGTGTGACCCAGTCATCAGTGAATCTTTAATCTACTAATTTTTATTATGACTTGAAATTAAAACAGTGCAGATCTGACGGTCTATTCTGAGCTCTTAGTTTTCTCTGACAATTTTCGTTAGCCAGACTCTTCTTGCTTGATTTGTGAATTCAGATGGAAGTACTATAATATTTACTATCCTTCTTGGCTTATAAAGAACACCCTAAAGTGCAACACTGGGGCATTATTCAAACCCAAACAGAAGAATATTCAAACCACTTTTTATGATAGGAAAGCAACTTATAGGACCAATATGGCGGAAAAAAAATCATGTGTCTCGATGTCAGTTAATCACGAGTTGCAGAAGGCGGCAAGCGGTGTGGAAAAGGATGGTCATATTTTCCCTATACAGAGCTTTACTCAGGGCTGCATGTCGACCTGTTTCAAGTTCTTTTGTCCCGTGCATTCCCTGGGATGGATGTACCCTAGTTATTGCTTTGCGCCGCTGCCCCTGCTATCTAGGAAACTCTCTGGTACAGACTTCACAGTTTTTGTTTGACATTCGTGCTAAATGTTTCATGGGATTATCTGCATTCTGCTTCTGTGGTTTCGTTTAGCTTTCTGTTGCATCGTGATGATTTTTAGTGTGCTATCCGTTTTGAGTTCCACAGACAACTGGTGCATTGGCGTCGTTGCAGAGATACTGGAGATACTGATGAGGACTGACTAACAGTGAGTGTGGCATCTTCAGTGCATGTAGTGATGGTGATGATTCATCAGAAGAATTTCGTTGTAATACACCATCACATCTTTCATATAGTAGAGCTCGCTAGGACAGTTCTGCAGATTCTGAAAGTGAAGATGAATCGATCCGTGAAAGGCCACGTCACAGTGATAACGAGAAATTTGATTGGCAAAAACGTGAGTTCAGTTCAGCACTTAACGGATTTGATGACTCATCTTCAGGACATAATTGCCAACTAGCACCTGATTCAAGCGTTCTACCCTTTTTTATGTTATTTCTAATTAGAAGATGTGTTGAATTTATAGCACTTGAAACGAACCAATTTTACACTTTCACCGTGGAAAATACGGCGGAATCAGTTCGTTCTCGACTAGCCAGCTTTAAATATACAGGTTTTGAGCTACTGTAGAGCTTCATTGCTATTTGGCTTCTTATTGCTCGTGTTAAAAAGTTGAGAATAAACGAAAATTGGTCCAGAGATGTACTTCTGACTACGCCAATTTTTGGCGAAGTTACGTCCCTTGACCGTTTTATGTTACTTTTGAGAATGTTACATTTTAGTGACAACTCGGCCAGTCGTGGAGACGACAGTTTTTTTAAGATTAGTAAAATAACTGATGTAGCTCGTGTGGCGTTCCGTAGTGCATTTAATCCATACAAAAAACTCTGTATCGATGAAAGCCTGTTATTGTTCAAAGCCCGCTTATCTTTTACACAGTTCATTCTTACAAAACGAAGTAGATTTGGAATCAAGACATTACTGTTGTGCGACTGTAAAACAGGATACAACTTGGATTTAATTGTAGGCACAGGCACAACAATAGAAATTTAAGTCCATAATTTACTAGAAACCGGATCTGTAAAAGATGTCTCAAATATAGCCTGAACTATTTTCACTTTTTCACGAAAATCGCCATGTTTATGACAATTTTTTAGACTATAGGAAAACAGTAGGTGGCTGAAACTTTTTCTTCCACATCCCTGCGTCGCCAAGCTATTAAGTTTCATATTCAGCATTCATTTACATTAGGAGATATAAGAATCCAAAGTTTACTATTTTTTGTGCCATGATTTACAACTGTGATTCAAATTACTTAGCACTGTTTACCTGCGTTGGATGATCAAACATACCCTTTTCAGTTAAAATAATGGTCTTTCTATTCAGTCCATTTTGGAAAGTTTTATAGAACATAGAATTTTGCAAAATAAGGTTGAAAATACCGCATTTTTATCCTTTTCTAAAGTCTTCAAATTTGCAATTAATTTCTTCAGTATTGGAAAGTGGCTCATAAACGAAACATGTTTCAGAACCATGTACCTTTAGGTTACCACATACCAAGTTTCAAGTTAGTCATAGCTTTAGTCCCTGAGATATAACACGCAAAAGTTGATTTTTTGGGTGCCAATTTTCTTAGCAACTTTGCTTGAACTTTTCTGACTATATATAGCACGTAAAATTCTTTTTTGAATATTATTCCTTAGAGAACGCATGCACTTGTAAACGATAGACAAGTCTTATATCTTTCAACAAAATAATGTCGGAGTTATTACAGCTGAAATTTGCCACGAATTCACACTCGCCCTGTTCCCTGACCATATCTCGGTCAGTATTGCTTCAACGAATCTTAAAGTTTACCATTGTTTATAGGGAACACGTTCGAATATTCACATATAATTTCCCATGATGGTCGAGCTACAAAATGTTCCTGAAATTAGGCAATTTGTCATGGAATGACCCAAGAGTTAAATGTTATCAGTGTAAGCAGTTTCAGTGTACAGTATGTCTGTTGAAAATCATTTCCAGATCAAAACTATGGAATAAGCATCCACATATACTGTGCTTATTTGTAACATTAGCAAGCACACTGACTGCGAGACTGTCGCAGCTGCCCTGCATCCAGAATTACTCTGGCCATGGCGAAGATGGCCGAGCGGACAGCTCCGGTGTACACAATAATTCGCGGAGGTGGTTGCTAGCGCTGGTAGTAGGATTAGGCGGCCACAACGGCAGGCCTGACTGGGCCAGGTGGGTGCACAGGATTAAATACACCAGGTAAGTAGTATGATGACTGATAGAAATATGCTCTGATAGGCTTTGAATAGCATACCTTACTATATGGGTCTTCGGAATGAATCCCATTAGTATAGGAGAACCTGTTGTGTATTACCCTGATTATCGAACATAATGGTGACTGACAGAAAGATGATGTCAGCATTCTTGGAATAACTTCTGGGTAGTGGTCAAGGCTGTTTAGAACCGGCAGAGTCCCCCTACTTTTCACTGCTACTCTCCACCATATACACAGGTAGATCACATTCCATCAGCTGTCCTATCACACTGCTCATATGACTACTACCTTTTCTGAGATATCCTCCTAATTAGCTGCCCATCTAGATTCCGTTTCATCTTCCTATTTATTCGGCACTATTTATCTGCCCCCAGCTCCAGTAGATCAACCGCCCCCCCCCCCAACATCGTCAGATCAAGATTACTGATGTTAATTCACAGTAATATGTATTTTAAATTAAGATTTTTTTTTCAAATCCATTATCTTTAAATTCTGACAGGAGAATAATTGTGAGTAAAGAAGGAAAACGTTTAGCCAGTAGCAAATCATGTATAGCACTTTGGAAAAATTACATATTGTTAATGGAGTTTGTTATTATCTGCTTTTATTCTTTTATTTTAATGTGCAGTTCAGTTGTGTTTGTAACTGTTATTGTAATAAAATCGTCATCACGCTAACTCTATAGAAGGGTTGTTGGTTTGATGAATAACGCGGTTGTTCCTCTCACAATTCAATGTGGCTTACCTTCTCTGATCATACACCTCTCTTTACACGCATGCTGCTGTACTGTCCTTGGTCTCCATTAGACAACAGGATTCACTGTCACGAGTAATAAGTCTGCTAAGTAATGGATGCATGCAGGTTAATGAAACAGTGACAGCAGTTCAACCGCAAAATGAGACGCTGACCCCTTGCAGGAGAACAGTACTATCTAAAGAGATTTATTACAGTCTACGGTAATATTAGTTACCCAAAGGTACATGACAGGATATTTTCCATTATTCCTGACTATTTACTCACTTTATTTTAATAGCTGTATGAAAATACCTTCAAAGATTTCTGTAGATAGAGAAGACACAATGCTGGATGCTCTTTTCTTTGTAAGTGGATTTTATTGCAACAAGCGCTACAGTATACAATTTAATATCTGTACACTTTCTAATATTAAACAATTCATAGTGTTCTTCCTGGTTTTTCCCTGAATAAATACTAAGGCAGCAGTTTTCGGTTAATGTTAGCAGCTACTTTGGAATTACACATGAAGTCGTGAATATTTTTTATATTACATCCATGATAATTACTGTTCGACTTGGTATTTATATTGATGTTTCCAGTTAATATGGTGATAGACGTGTTTAGCGTTCCACTATATTATAGATAAATACTTTACGAGTGCAGCAACCCCCACACAATGCAAATATTTTAGACCTTATAGCTACAAACAGGTCTGACCTTATTAACGCTGTCTGTGTAGAGACAGGAGTTAGTGGTCATCATATCGTCATAGCGTCAATAGTGATGAAAGTTCATAAACCAGTCAAGAAGGCTAGGAGCGTGTTTTTGTTGGGAAGAGCCAATAAGCAATTGTTAGGATCGCACTTAGAAAATGAATGGATATCGTTTAGTTCCGGTTCAATGGATGAAGAGGAATTGTGGACCAAATTTAAATGCATTGTAAATAAAGGGATAGAGAAATATGTGCCTCTAAAGTCGATTAAGGATGGAAAATATGCACTGTGGTATAATAATAATGTTATCAAGATACTGAGAAAGCAAAGGCTGTTGCACACTCGGTTCAAAAAACAATACGCAAATGATGACAGGCAAAAGTTAGTAGAGATTCGTGCGTCTATGAAAATATCGATGCGCGAAGCATATAATAATTACTACAGCAATACCCTAGCAAAAGGTCTTTCCGAGAACACGAAAATTCTGGTCCTATGTAACATCGATAAGCGGGTCAAAGTCCACTATCCAGTCACTCGTTGATCATTCCGAGACAGTAATAGAAGAAAGCAAACGGAAAGTTGAAGTTCTAAATTTAACTTTTAAGAAAGATTTCACGCAGGAGGACCGCACAAATGAACCATCATTTAATCAACGTACTAACTCCGAAATGGAGAACATAGTGACAGATATTTCCGGTGTAGAGAAGCAGCTCAGAGAGCTAAGTACAGAAACGTCTGCTGGTCAGGATAGAACACAAGTTCGGTTTTACAAAGAGTATTCTGCGGCATTGGTCCCTTACTTAGCTTGCATGTTGTTGTGACTTCGTCGCCTTTTGTTGAGTACTCGTCCCGATCTAGTTCTCAGGAAAGGTACTGGTGTAGGAATCGATGGTCAGCTAAAACATTTCTATAGAGATTAGTATTACAAGATTTATTGACTGAAAATTACAATGATACTCAACAGAACACGTGTCTGTTTATTCTCTCTTGTTGTTTCTCGCGACGTCGTCTGTATGGTGCTAGTTGCGCTGACCTAGTTACTGCTAAGTTTGTAGCCGCGATCTGACTTAGCACTGTCGTATTTCTGACTTCGTAGCTGACTAGTAACTGACGGGCTGTCCAGACGTATGTCGGCCTAGATACAGCCGATTATAGAGGGCGCGCATCTTCGGCTACTCCCTCCAGGATGCGTGGCGCCTGCTTGCGATTGGCTTTCGGTCTATCGCTGCCTTCTCCACGATCGTTCTCTTACGTCTGGCGTGTGGCGCTGACTTTACGCCACAACACATTTCTCGCGAATCTTTAATTGAGCGCAAAGTTCCTAGTGATTGGAAAAAAGCGCAGGTGACTCCAGTTTATAAGAAAGGAAAGAGAACTGACCCACATAATTACAGGCCAATATCGTTGACATCAGTTTCCTGTAGAAATTTGGAGCGTAGTCTCAGTTCGAATATAGTAAATTTCCTTGAGATGGATAGTAGATGGAAAAGGTTCTTTCTATGAATCAGCACGGGTTTAGGGAACATCGTTCATGTGAAACTCAGCTTGCCCTTTTCTCACATGACATCTTGTGAGCCATGGATGAAGGGCAAAAGGCAGATTGTGTTTTTCTCGATTTCAAAAAAGCGTTTGAAGCGGTGCCATACTTCAGACTGATAACGAAGATACAAACATATGGAATAGGTTCACAGATTTTTGACTGGCTGGAAGACTTCGTAAGTAATAGAACGCAGTACGTTGTTGTCCATGGCGAGTGTTCATCTGAGAGAAGTTTGTCTTCAGGCATGCCAAAGGAGAGTGTGATAGGACCGCTATTATTTTCTATCTATATAAATGATCTGATGGACAGAGTAACTTGAAATTTGCGGCTGTTTGCTGATGATGCTGTGGTGTATGGGAGTGTGTTTTCTTTAACTGACTGTAATAGCATACAGGATGACTTAGAAAATATTTCTAGTTGATGCAAAGAATGGCAACTAGCTCTCTGTGGTGTCGCACAAGTCTAAAGTGCGCGCCATGTACTTCCGCCGCGCGCCGCCATGCACGCACGGCGCGGCGTTCTTACGACGTCGACCACGAGCGCCCTCTGCTGCAATCCCGCTCGTGGCCACCACTAAACTGCATCGTCCACTTGGGAATCAGATAGGCACCAGTTAAGACTTGGGATGAGGACAGGCACTAGGTCTCATCAGTAGGCAGGCCTCGACGTAGTTAACCTAAGTCTCAGCAGTACACTTAGTTGGCAGTCATGAACTTTGTAAAAGTTAAGTATTAAACTATTTCTACGAAATATACAACTTTTTCTAATCAAGCTTAGTGTTTCTAGCTTCTGCTGTCCCACTGGCTGGTCACCACAGACTCTGTACCCGCACACGCGTGCATCCTATTTTCCTGTGTCGGTCTCTCTACTCGGCCACCAACACCCAGGACAACCGGCGGAAACGAGACACAAAAGTGGCGACGAGGATGGGATACAAAAGTGGCGAAGAGGATGGGATACAAAACTGGCGACGAGGATGGGATTGTGCCGGCCGCGGTGGCCGGGGTGACTGAGGCGCTCCAGTCACGGTCAGCACGACCACTACGGTCGGGGGATCGAATCCCCCCTCGGGTATGCATATTTGTGCCGTCCTAGTTCGTAAGTAGTTCATAAGTAGTTTGTAAGTTTAGGGACTGATGACCCCATAGTTAAGTCCCATAAGCTTAACAAACATTTGAACATTTGAACATTTGATGGGATTCGAAAGTGGCGACGAGGATGGGATACAGAACTCTCAATGTAGAAAAATGTAAGGTGATGCACATGAGTAGGAAAAACAATCCCGTAATGTTCGAATACAGCATTATTAGTGAGCTTCTTTATGTTGTCGCGCTCGTTCAAATATCTAGGTGTAACATAGCAGAGCGATATGAAATGGAACGAACATATAAGGAGAGTTGTGAGTATGGCGGACAACCACTTAAGTTTATTCAAAGAATTTTGGGAAAATGTACTTCATCTGTAAAGCATAAAACGCTTGTACGACCACGTCTTGAGTATTGCTCAATTGCTTGGGACCCGCAGCGGATCAGTTTAAAGGAAGACACAGAAGCAGTTCAGAGGCGAGCAGCTAGATTCGTTACTGGTAGGTTCGAACATTGCGCCAATGCGCAAGTGTTACGGATATGCTCCCGAAACTCAATTGGGGATCGCTGGCGGAAAGACGACGTTCTTTTCGAGAAATTCTGCTGAGGAAATTTAGAGGGCCGGAATTTGAAGCTGAATGTAGAACCATATTCCTGCCGCCTGCTTACATTTCGCGTAATGATACAAAGACAAAAAAAAAAAAAAAAAAATCAAATGTTTGTAATTATATGGGACCAAACTATGTTGGTCATCAGTCCCTGGTCTCACAAACTACTTAAACTAAGTTTAACTAACCTAAGAACAGCACACACATCCATGCGCGAGGAAGGATACGAACCTTCGACGGGGGAGGCCGCGCGATCCGTAACGTGGCGCTCCGGACCGCTCGGCTACTCCCGCGCATGTGGCGCATAATGGTGGCAGCATATTCCTGTCGTTGTGTAGGCTAGCGGCCGGGTTTCTCTGCTGCTGGCTGCAGTTATGTTGCGATGTGGGATTCAACACTATTACTATTAAAGCAGTGAAGTTAATTAGTTACATTAATTACCATTATCACAGTAGGTGCTCAAAATTATTTCATCTTTCTTGAAGGCATAGTTCAACACGTTTACATTTATTTTCGAATACCTCTACCAAAGTGTCACGTTTAATCGAATGCAGAGATTCGTTTATCGCTGTCTTAAGTTCTTGTATTGTCTTTGGGTTATTTTGATAAACAAATGTTTTAGCCGCATCCCAAAGGAAATAGTCGGGAGGAGACAAATCCGGTGAGCGAGGAGGCCAGAGGGCTTTTGTAATTATTCTGTCTCCAAAGATTTCGTCTAAAAGTCGTAGGGATTGGTGTGCTGTACGCGTAGTAAGTAGTGTTGTCTTGCTGGAAAAATGAATGACTGATCTTCATTCAGCAGCACAATAAATGGATAAATTATCTGGGAACAATAGATTTCGGAGGTGGCGGTGGTTTCGAAAAATATCGGCCCAATAATTCGAGCTCGTGTTATGGCAACCCACACCCCGATTTTCTCTGCGTGCAATAGCGTTTCTCTTAAGGTATGTGGATTTTAGGATGATCAAATACGTGAATTTTTAGAATTAATATAGCCAGATAGGTAGAACCGAGCCTCAACATTGAAAAATATTCGATCTAAAACACCAATTCCATGTCTGTTAATAAATCGCTGAAACCATTCACAATATGCTGTTCTTTTCGTGTGGTCTATACTGCAGTAATTTTATGCGGATGCAGCCCCAGTTCTTTGGTTACGGCGTTATGTGCTGTCGTACGAGAGACTTTAGCCTCTTGTGATAATTTCCTTACTGATTTTGTTGGACTCCGCAACATGATGTCCGACATGTTGTGGAGCTCCCGTTCTGTTAAAACTGTGGGCCTACCAGTTCTCGGTGCATCATGAACTGAATCTGTTGTTCGGAATTTGCGAACTAATTCACGTACAGTGTCGCGATGTGGACACGTCAACGTAGGAGTTAGGGATGGCGGTTATTGCTGAAACAACCGGTTTTCGGTTATACCGGTTCTTTTCATCTCCAGTTTAACCGCACTGTAAAAATTGCTCAAGATAACCGGTTTTTTAAATAACCGGTTTTCGGTTTTTTTATTGCTATTATTTTTCCAGTAGAGTTCGATCGAAACATATTTTGCGGCCGAAACAGAAACCGTAATCGAATTTTCGATTCTTCTAGTTTCGGCCGAAACCGAAACTTACGAAATTTAGTTAAAATTTAGGTTAATTTACGTTATACGACAAATCACTAGTCTTCCCGTATTTTGCAAGATCCCCTCCCAATCCCTAGACTTAAAAACTACTTAATGTAAATTAAACTAACTTACGCTAAGGACAATATACACACCCATGACCGAGGGAGGAGGGAGGACTCGAACCTCCGACTGGAGCAGCCGCGCTGTCTGTAACATGGAGCCTCAGACCACACGGCTACGTCAAGAAACACCGCATGATCAATATTACCTAAACCCATATTGGTTATTAAAAAAGCCCCTCGCTTTCAAGGAATCACATTAATAAAACTTGTTAGCATAACAATATGATAATACATTAAAAGTTATTATTCCAAGCCTACATAATAGGTATATGAATCTAATTTACCTTCTCTTCCAAGAAACATTTTCGATGCTTTCTCCTTAAATGACACAGCATGTTTGTAGTACCTCCACCCGTTTTCAGCTTTTTAAAACAAATGGATCATTGTACCTCACTGCTACCGTACTTCGTGAAGTACTTCCAGACTCGGAATGGTGCCATTTAAGACAAAACCGATGTCTGTCGACGACAACAAAGAACTGCCGCCTTACCAGACGGAGGCAAGTCTTGTACACTGCCGGGGCACGCGCGTCGTCTAATAGGCCACGCCACACGGCAACAGGTGCATCGATGCCTCAGTAGCTGCACCAGTTCTTAAGTTCTTATGCCACGCGTTTGTTGCGCTTTTCTGTCTGCCGGGATCGTTCTTAAATTATCACTGATCGCTTTTCTTAGTTACTGCGATGACCTAATATTTCACGGCAGTGGAAATTTTAGGAAGAGCCCTAAATATTAGGGTCTACTAGTTTAATTTTTTTTTATTACTTACAAAAAACACATTTCGAACCACTAATACAGGAAGTAGCCGTACCGGCTTTTTTACCCGGTTCCTAGCAATAACAAAAAAACGGTTACGACACCAAATAAATACCGAAAAAACGGTTATTCAAAACTAAAATACCGGTATCGGTTTTAACCGGTCGGTTTTTCCCATCCCTAGTAGGAATACGCAATCTAAATTGTCGTCGCACATGCTCCTGGACGGAAAACCTCTTCCACTTAAAAGGCTCTCTCTGCAGTCTCACTACAGTCAGCGTATACAAGAACAAGACAATAACACAAGTAACAGTTGTAGCGCACACGCAATGCAGGTCCACGGAACTCGCTTTTCTGTGCTGGCAACCTTAGGCCGCTATTAGCGTCGCCACTAGTGACATTGCGTCTTATAGCGCCTATTAGCCGGCGGCTCCAGAGACACCTGCGCCTGCCCCGGACACTCAGAGTCGTGCAGAGCCGACATACGGAGCCAATAAGGGCCGTTTTCCTAGCTGCGGGACGTGACGCGTGCGGAACCCCGCTGCCCACTCGCCCAGTGCAGACATACTAGGCCGTTTTCCTAGGCTGCGGCGTTGCGAGCTCTAGCTGCGGGAAACGCTTACGTGCTCCAAGAACAGTCTGTCCCGCACGCCGGCCGGGGTGGCCGATGGGACAGAGGCGCTTCAATCACGGTCTGCACGGCCACTACGGTCGGGGGTTCGAATCCCCCCTCGGGGATTAGCTAGTTCATAAATAGTTTGTAAGTTTACGGGCTGATGACACAGTAGTTAAGTCCCATAAGCTATATAAACATTTGACTTGTCCCGCACGCCGCAGCGACTTGCTTGGTTGGAGGAATGTGGGAAGAGCCGACAAGGCCGACATAGTGCACCTATGCACTGTAAACTGTTATATAACAACTGTTTGACATTACAAGGTATGTCTCATCTCTAAATATGCCCGATCTTGCTCTTATGGATTTAAGGGGCTGATGACACAGTAGTTAAGTCCCATAAGCTATATAAACATTTGACTTGTCCCGCACGCCGCAGCGACTTGCTTGGTTGGAGGAATGTGGGAAGAGCCGACAAGGCCGACATAGTGCACCTATGCACTGTAAACTGTTATATAACAACTGTTTGACATTACAAGGTATGTCTCATCTCTAAATATGCCCGATCTTGCTCTTATGGATTTAATTGACGTATCTTCTCGTTTTATTATAATGACATGCATGTTTTAAATTTCCGTTTTTGTTTTTAACAGATTATGGCCTTGTAAAATATTTTATTTGACCTGATGATGCTGACATAGTTCAGCGAAACCGGTCGTCGTTAATAAAAATTGATGATAAGCGATCTTGGTTATTTTATATCTTTTTACAATATTATAAGTGGATCGCCTCCTAAAACGTAAACCAACTCAACTGAATAATACTATCGACTGTCGGTACCGACCATTCTTCACACAATGTATCCAATGATATCCCGGCGAACTTTCCGTCCAGCAATGACTATCAGAGTTTAATTACTTCAGATACAGGTGCGGAGAGCAGTTGAGAACGGGTGAATGCTCACTCTGAATAGGTATGCAAGTGTCACGCGGAATACGTGGAAGCCTAGTTATAACATGCGCGTGAGCTGCGGCTGATGTAAGTTGGGTTGCCTATCGCAAGGTGCATGAAATATTTTCTGATCATTTATATTTTGCCTGCTTTTGTATACTGATTTCTAACTCGTCATTTTGTAAGAGGCAAATTACCTTTCATGCTTTGTGTGGAAAATATCTAGCAAGATACGCCGTTACCTAGTGGTGCATGGAATTACACTTCTGTTTAGACTACCACTTAAATAATTTCAATAAAAAAAGATTAGTATGAGGGGAAGAGAGATTTTCCATGGCTGTTGTAGACTGCCCCCCATGCTGGGTGTCGATGCAAGCCTCTCTTCCCTTACCACTACGGAGTAACAGGAGTTTGAATCTTACACCCATAAAAACTGAAACCTGTGGTGGGCATGCAATATGGTGTCTACTGCTATAACATAATCAGTATTTTCGGCGCCACCGTCACTGACCTTTGATAGTGGAGAAACACTGCTTGTCTACAGCAAAACAGTATGAAGGCAGTGGCAAGATAATGGACGCATGTTGTATTTTGGACGGATCCCTAAAAGCAGCAGTAAGTTTTACTCCCGAGGAAAAAACTTTTTTAACTCGCAGTCTAGTCGGCTGGATCATGGAAATCTATTCTGCCTCAAAGACTTTGTTCGCGTATATAAGAGGTCTTTGTGAAGCGCCATGTGTTAGTAAAATGGTAGCTTTGGAATTGATTTATCTACTCTTATACAAATGAAGAATATCACTCGACTTCCTGGAATCTTTAAAACACTGTTGCTACACACATTATTTTGTTTGAAAAATGAAAATTGTAAAAGACGCAAGTTGAAAATGGGACACCACGATTGAGGGGGCAATGATTAGTCATCTGTAGTACTTATCATATCGAGCAGGAGCAGGAGAGGAAGTGAAATGGCAGTACCCGTGCGGTAGGCGAGGAGCACGACAATATCTCCCAACCAGTGAGCGAGGCAGACCTCCCTTACCCCAGGTGCTACTGCCTAAGCTTTCCGAGTCATAAAGCAGTGGGAGCAATAAAGACTAAGAACTGAGCGACATCTCAGGCTGTAACGACTTTTATAATGAGGCTGGCGCGACGACCCGGTCGGATTAAAGACAAGGTCCTGTGTCGCACCGCCAGTTACCATCCGTTTGTGCCAACTCCAACATCACACTAGGTGAGCCCCCTAAGTGCCAGATATTCGCGCACATGGATAACACCACAGAGTAACATATACAGAGACGTAGCCCCCCCCCCCCTAAACCACTGTCCTACGCTCCCCTCGTAGTTCCGTAAGATGCTAGCAGATGTCAGGCGGATCGCTGGCTTAGGGTGCCTCTCGCAGGTCAGAGGGTAGCGTGGAGGGGAGGCTGAGGGGAGAGCTCGTGCCGCCTGCCACGAGGCCACGGCTGTGTCCGGCTTGCAGGCGTTTAAGGGGAGGTGGTAGTGGGGACAGCCGCTACCTGCCGCCTGCTCTGGCCAGTTTAAAGGGCTGCTTCTGACCTCAGCGCCATCATGGGACATCTTACGGAACTGCTGGAAAACCTCCCTCCCCGCACCCCTGAGCGTAGGACCGGGCCTCTACGGAGGTTTCCCGTCTGTATATATTTGTCTGTGATAACACTACAACAAGACAATTGGGGTATACACAATTCCTCCCGTCAATAGGAAGGGATCCGGCCACCACTTCAGTGAACCGTACCAGTTCCGATAATAACCGTGCCATACCAGCGGGACAAGAATCTGTCGTACAGGCTTCTAAAACCCCACCGCTACTTAGCGGCCGTCTTGTCATTCTTAACCTGGAGGAGTCGATGGATGCCGTAAGGTAAAGCAGTCAACAATCTGAAGATTGGTTTGAACACCACAGTACTTTACTAGGCACGGTCCTGTTTGGAGGTGGTATGCCGTTGCCTTCCTCCGACCTTCGAGCTGACTTACCCAGCCAGTTATAGGGGGACCTATGGTTTAACGTGGGTTCCGAACCACGGTGCTACTCGGTTTTTTTCACATGAGCGATACTGCCAGAGGTGAAAGAAGTTGAAAGTGACAGATAAAAATCCTAGGACCTGGCGGGATCGAACCCGCGACCTTTGGATTTGTAGTCTGGCAATCTACCACTGTGCGACCGCGCGGTATGTATGGGCATATGCTTCACACACTGGTCTACCAGTTTCAGAGACCGGAGCCGCTGTTTCTGACTCGTGTAGCTTACCAAGACCTGAGTGCACCCCATTCGATAGACCCTGCCTACCCAAGGCCGACACTGCGGGAACCAGGGTATCCACCGGCTACATGACACAGGTGACATTCACATCATGTAGTTCACTGTGATAGAAATCATTGTAAAGTTAAGCAGTAAATGATTCTGTCAGTAGAGAATAGTAAAACCGAAGTAACACTCTAAATTACCGATTTATAGTCGTGCAATCGAAGAAAAATAAAAGCTAAAACAGTTGGATTGTTCTTGGAATGAGACTATAAGAAGAAAGATTTATTAAGATATTTTAAAGAATCCTCGCAAGGACATAGAAGCCCTACTTGGACGAAAATGAATTTTTTTTTATTCTCTCCAAAAATTAAAACCGTCAATTATTCGCAGCAGTTAAGTTTCGTTTGAAAATTTCTAATTGTAGGTAACTTTATAAAAGATAAGTGTGATAAATTGTTTAAACACAAAGAAGACACAACCTAGCTTGTAACTGTTTTGTGATAGTAATGTTACTAATAAACACAGAAATTATAAAATTTGTATCAAAAGAATTTAATCTATTTCCATATAGAGATTGCTGTTTTAAATGCAGTTGATGTGTTATGTATACGAAAAAGAAGAGTAGAAACGCAACACAGCAAATAAGAAAATGAAAACTGAATTATATGGTGAACACAACTGCTATAAAGGAAGAATGTGATCTGAAATTTAGTAAAGAGAAAGCTATTGCAAATGTACAAGCACGGCTCACATATGGCTTTAACACAGCGTATGGAGAAATCTGGCTCAAACTGAGGTTTATACAGGATGTTTCACTAAGTGTGTTTGCCTCTGTAACTTATAAAATAATAGGTGACTGGAAATTTTAATGTGGTAGGTCAACACAAGAAATGTTACACTTTCTGCGGAGCTATGAACATAGTTTATTGTATCGTTTTCCAAAGAGTTACAGCACAAAGATATAATTTTTGAAATGGAACAATAGCTTGTTCTATCGTTCATTGGATTCGTTGAAACCAGCTGCGTCCAAATCAATTTAAACTACATTTCTATCACTATTAGTTTGGGAGCTACAACCCTTCAAAGTTTCAGGGGCTGATACCACACGCTGTACATAATACCTGGCTGTGTGGTGGGTGATGGATGTTATGGCGGTGGAATGTTGATTTACATGAGATGTTCAAATGTGTGTCCATGTTCCTCAATGCATAATGCAATGCGCCGTCGAAAGGATCTGCGGACGAGATGTAACATCGCCTGTGTGACGGAGCGACATGCGTCCTCGATGCGCCGTTTTAGATCATCTGGGGATGTGGGCTCAGTAACATAAACACGATCATTTAGATATCCCCACAAAAAGAAATCTACTCGTGTTAAACTGGGCGACCTTGCGGGCCATGAATGAGGACCATGGCGTCCCAACCATCTTCCTACAAACCTGTTGTTTAGTTCTTCCGCAACGGCACGCGCAGAATGGGCTGGGTGACCATCGTTCTGCATCCACATATGGACTCTCGTGTGTAGACACACATGTTCAAGGAGACCACCCAAGCTGTCCGCTATAAAAGCGCGATATAACTCACCTGTCAGTGTACCTGGGAAGTAGTGTGGACCGATGATTTCATCCCCAAGGATTCCACACCACACGTTAATAGACCACTTACGTTGACGGTCGACAGGTCGTACCCACCGAGGATTGTCTGCGGCCCAGTAGTGCATGTTATGGCGATTCAGTGCACCATAATTTGTGAACGTGGACTCAACAGAGAACATAACACTCTGTAAAGACTCGAGCGTGAAATTACGCATGGCCCACTCACAAAATGTCACTCTTGCACGGAAATCGTTCCCATGCAGCTCCTGGGTCAGTGACAGGCGGTACGGGTGAAACCTGTGGCCGTGTACTATACGCCACACAGATGGGAGACTGACACCAGCGACTGCAGCAACGGCTCATAAGCTAACATGAGGATCGTGGTGTAGGTCAGCTAAAACAAACACCTCCGTCTCCTCACTTCTTGCAGGTCGACGTCTGTTACTGCGGCGCATTACCAAGCTGCCTGTTTCCAGAAGTCGTTGTTTGGCACGTAAGAACGTAATGGCTGCCGGGGCTCTTCGCCTAGGATATCTCACGGCATATGCCGTGGCTGCTTCAATGGCATGGTGTCGGCACTCGCCGAGCATCAGCAACATGTCACCGTACTCGTTGTTCGTGAATGCCATCGTCATCCGATGTCAGTAACTGTGGTATATTGAGCCTCGGTTGTTTGTGTGGCTCCAACTGTCGGGTATACGGCCGTGTGCGGCGACAGTCGGCAGTCCAACAGCGCATCGAGGAAGCTTCTCGCTCCGTGACACCGGCGACGTTACAACTCGGCCTCACCACATTTAGAAGGCGCATTGCATTATGCGCTGCGTTAGTGGTATCTGCCCCCTTAACTTTGAAGGGTTGTAGCTCCCAAACTAACAGAGATATGAATGTAGTTTAAATTGATTTGGACGCAGCTGGTTTCAACGAATCCAATGCACGATAGAAAAAACTATTGTTCCATTTAAAAAATTATATCGTTGTGCTGTTACTCTTTGGAAAACGATACAATAAACTATGTTCATAGCTCCGCAGAAAGTGTAACATTTCTTGTGTTGACCTACCGCATTAAAATTTCCCGTCACCTATTATTTTATATGTTACAGAGGCAAACACACTTAGTGAAACACCCTGCATGCTATTAGCATTCACTGTTAGTTGTGCTAAGCGATTATACATTAGATTACTCGCCAAAAGTGACGGATCTGACAAGGGGAGGCCGCCAATTGTGAAATTCAGATTCGATTCATACTGCGCATAATGAAAGCTCATGGCCAGAGGTGTAATTTGGCAAAGCACCAAGATGCACTTCTCAGCCGTTGTTGAGAAAATAGACCATTTAAAAAAAAACCGTTGCGGTGAAATACTCTCTACGATCTCTACGATTAGTACTATTGTACAGAGGCGTGGCGTAGCGGTAAGCGCTCGGGTTCGTAATTTGAAGGTCGCCACGTCGAATCTCGCGCCATGCAACTTTTTTTATTATTTGTAATTCAAATGTACACACACACAGACATATATATATGACAATTAATAAGATCTGTAATATCTGATGTTAGATGTCGCCAGTTTTTTCAGGACGACTTTCAAACAACTTATTATATGCAACTGGCGACTTCGAACATCATTATGTTTTCCGCAAACAAACTTGTATTTCACAAATGTTATTAATTGTCTTCATAATGTTTACCACGTATAGTTAACGGAAGAAGTATAAACGATATTCCGAAACGAACACGTATAGTGTTAGTCAAACCTGACGAACGATAGAACAATTTTTCAGAATGTCAATCAGGTGTGTTTCCCAACAGCTAATTTAATAAAACAATTGTTCTTGTAAAAACGCATTGATGTCGTGCTGTTTTCTGCTTTCCATATTTCTATGATAACAATTACTCTGGTTCGTGCGATATATATATATATATATATATATATATATATATATATATATATATAGAGAGAGAGAGAGAGAGAGAGAGAGAGAGAGAGAGAGAGAGAGAGAGAGTAATAGTTATCATACAAATATGGAAAACAAAACAAATAATAAAAAAGTTGCATGCCGCAAGATTCGATCCGGCGACCTTCGGATTACCAACCCGAGCGCTTACTGCTGCGCCACACCGCTGTAGAAAATTATTAATCGTAGAGAGTATTTCACCGCAACGGTTGTTTTAATTGTCTATTTTCTCGACAACGGCTGAGAAGTGCATCTTGGTGCTTTGCCAAATTACACCTCTGGCCATGAGCTTTCATTATGCGCAGTATGAATCGAATCTGAATTTCACAATTGGCGGCCTCCCCTTGTGAGCATGTCTGTTTCATTAAAGGACACACGAAAAATGTGTTTATAAAGATTTTCTACCTGAATCAGCTTAAAAAAGGATGGCTTCATTCTATCTAAATGCGGTGCACTGAATGTTGTTCATCTAGAAACATAGAAACCAGGTGCAGATTTTAAGACTGATGAAATAATTACATTTAATGAGCTCTCGTTTGTTAAAAATTTTAAAGTTCAAATTCTATACAGAAATTGCACAGGACTGTAGAGTAGAACAGCAGTTAGTTTACACACATAAAAATATGAAGTGCTTTAACACTTGTATTACGACGGAAATCAAAGGTATAATAATAATTCGCAAATGCTTTCTCATTGAAGAATTTCAGGAAGGAATAGAGCTAATTGTTCACACTATAAATGAGGTAAATTATGATAAGAAAATTAGAAAAAATGTTCAAATGTTTGTTAAGCTTATGGGACTTAACTACGGGGTCATCAGTCCCTAAACTTACAAACTACTTATGAACTACTTACGAACTAGGACGGCACAAATATCCATGCCCTAGGGGGGATTCGAACCCCCGACCGTAGCGGCCGTGCTGACCGTGACTGGAGCGCCTCAGTCACCTCGGCCACCGCGGCCGGCAACCCACATCCAGTTGAAACTGCTTGCTGTGTTCATCTCTCGTCATCACTATGCGATATTTACCTCACGAACTCTCCTCCAATGCTAAATTGGCGATTCGCTAATGTTTCAGAATGTGTCCTACCAATCGAGCCATTCTTTTAGTCAAGTTATGCCAGCAATTTCTTTACTCCCCAATTCTGTTCATTACCTCCTCACTAGTTACGCGATCTGCGCATGTAATCTTCAGCATTCGCCTGTAGCACAACATTTCAAAAGCTGAAACCCTTGCTTGTCTGAACTAATTATCGTCCACATTGAACTCCCGTACTAGGAAATACCCCTGAAAATGCTTTTTTAAAAGAGTTCGTAACAGTTAAATTAATATTCGATGGTCATAAATTTCTCTCCTTCGGAAATTCTTTTCTTCTCATTGGCATTCTGGATTGTATCTTTTTATGTCGTAAGTTATTTTACTGCCCAAGTAACAAAACTCATCTACCACCTTTATTTTCTTGTTTCTTAATCTATCATCAGCGCTGATTTAATTCGACTACATACCATTACACTTGTTTTGCTCTTGTTAACGTTAATCTGAAACCGTTCTTTCATGAGAATGTCCATTCCATTCCGTTGCTCTCCCAGATCCTTTGCTGCCTCTGACAGAATTACAGTCTCATCGGAACACCGCAATGTTTGTTTGTTTCTTTCTTTTTTTTCCGAACATTATGAAGACCTTGAAGAAAACGACTTGTTGACCCATTGTCAATACGTATTTAGAAAATATCTTTCTTTTGAAATTTAGCAAGATCTTTATTTGCATGAAGTGATGCGTGCTACCGATAAGGGATCTCAAATCGATACCATATTTCTATATTTCTGGAATGTGTTTGACACTGTACCTCACAAACGGTTTCTAATCAAATAATGGAATATCGTCACAGTTGTGCGATTAAATTTAAGATTTCCTGGACACAGTACGTATTAATTAATGGAAACCCATCGATTGAAAAGGATATCATTTGCGGGTTCCCGAGGGAACTATTATTCTATTCGTAGTCTTTATGAGCGATTTAGTAGACACTCTGAGCAGCTCTCGCGGATGATGCTGTCATTTATCGGTTATAAGACACCAGAAGATCAAAACCAACCCCAAAACGATTTAGATCAGCTATCCGCATGGTGCGAAAATAGGTAATTAACCCTATGTAATAAAAAGTGTGAAGTCATCCATACGAGCATTAAAATAAATCCGCTAAACAACGTCTACACGATAAATACGGGGAAGTACACTGTTACTTTGAGTCATTGGTATTGGCAGCTCAGTAGCGTCGTTTCGTTGCTTAGCGACTGCAGGTAGCCAGCCAATGAGGGACGGACGTTGTAGGTTGAGGATCTAATTGTTCTGAAAAATTCCCCTACCACTCGGCACACTGAAACGTCTCTCACAAAGTACTTTTAGACTGGGTATAACATACATTCAGTAATGCATTGTTTATCCGGGGATTCGACAATGTTTCACACGTGTCTCTCTTTCATAAATAATGGTGCATTCGTGAATAAATATAGCTACTGTTACTGCACAATGGGACTGCAGACTGCTGTGTCGTTTGTTTCGCCTTATTTGCGCGGCATGTGCCAATCACACCGACGTGTTGTGTAAGCAAACCACAACAGACGAGAGGGGAAAAAAGGCGCCGAAGAAATGTCCCATATTCCTCTCACATTTTGCAAAAAAATCCCTTTGTCCCTTTCTGAAAAATAATTGTCAAAATGTCCCACGATATGGGACAAATCCCACGAGCTGGCAACACTGTACCGACATACGCAGGCGCTGATGGGACTCCGTCAATTACTGCTGCGTGCCCCTCATGTTTGCAATAACTGCTACACTTTTCATCTGCAGGTTCACTACCAATAATTGACAGAACATTCTTCTGCCATTTAATATAAACTACTATACACAGGGTAAGAATAATTACAGCATTTTTGTTGTCTCACTGCACTGGTGCAACCAGACAATAATGCAAATGGACAGAAATCAGTTGCCACAAGGCGGTATTGTTACTTTCAGAGATGTTGCCGACAGAAACAATTAAACTGGCGCTAATAAAATTCAAAGACCACACATCCTACAGAAGGTAGCTGCAGAAAGTGAGTTTTGTAATAACAGTTTATCGCAGGAAACGAGTTTTGCAATAACTGAGTAAATTTGGTAGCTTCTAACAATGGAAATAACTGGTTTTTGAAAGAACTGTTTTCAGAATATGAAAGGCGACTATCTCAAATAATATAAGCTGTAAAAAACTCATTTTGGCCGTTTTCTGCAGAAAGTTAGTTTTAAAAAAAACGGTCCTCATTGTTTCTGTATCTCCCAACTACTTACAACCCTAACCGAGCTAATAAACATTGAAATTATTGTAAATAGTAATATTTAAACAAAATATCACAAGACCATGAAACTTTTATTTTTGGCCTAATAACTGCAGATAATCCACTAAAATAAGGATATATATAACTTTAGGATGGTAAAAAGGAGGCATTCATTGACTGATTGATTGATTTTCTCAGGGAAGCCAAAACAGTCTTGATCCAACCCGCCACTGCCCGCACCGAAACTAAGTTTATTGTGCGGTATCGCTCCCTGTATACCTAGTAAAGCCAACCAATGCCCTTGAACAGTGCAAGGAGTCCCTTTACCAGTTCTTTATTAGACACAATTTCTTCGGGTCTAGTTGTCCCAAATGTTCTGTGCCTTTTGCTCTCCAATGCAATCCATTCGAAAATTAGATGTAATGCAGTTTCATCACCGTCATCACAGATCCTACATTTAGGGACCTCTTCTGTTATTCCCATTGTATGTAGGTGAGGCATTCATTGCTAGGAAGGTATTATTTAATTATTAAGAAAAGCCACACAATTATTGTGAACTGCGCCAGTCGGCCATAGCAACTGATCGGTGTCAGTCTTCTCCTCTAATGCTGGCAGAAATCATTTTTAGATAGAGCAGGCAGTTCCAACACAAGCAAACGTTTCCGTCAGTTGTGTAATGGAACTTGAATCCATTATTTGCTGAACTGTGTTCTTGAGACTCCACACGGTGAGTGGCGGACAGTTCCTCCCCTATTAAAGCCCCGTATGATTCGCGGTAAAAGCTGTTGGTGGTTAGTTTCTGTGTGAGCCTTAATCTCTATGTCTGTGCTCACATCGCCAGATATACATGGCATGAAGTAATATACTGGTTGACTCTTGGAGAAAAGTACGCTCTCGGAACTTCGAGAAAAGCCCGTACGATGATAGAGAACGTCTGCCGCTAGAGTTTCATATTCCTCTCTGCGATGCTTACTAAATGAGTCCCTAACGAAGCGTTGGATCTCTTCTGTGTCCTCTATCAACGTTACCTTGCCACACCGATGAGCGATACTCAAGAAGAAGAGTTCTGTAACCCACTTCCTTTGCTGATGGAATACTCTTCCTGAGGACTCTTCCTATGAATCTGAGTCTGGCATCTGCCTTACCAACGATTGATCTTATATGGTCGTTAAATCGTTCTGTATGTCTACTTCCAGATATTTTATGGAAGTAACTGCTTCCAGTGTTTGTCCTGATATTTAGTGGCCGGCCGCGGTGGCCGAGGGGACTGAGGCGCTTCAGTCACGGTCTGCACGGCCACTACGGTCGGGGGTTCGAATCCCCCCTCGGGCATGGATATTTGTGCCGTCCTTAGTTGTAGCTAGTTCATAAGTAGTTTGTAAGTTTAGGGACTGGTGACCCCGTAGTTAAGTCCCATAGACTCTACAAACATTTGAACATTTTTGATATTTAGTGTTATATAATAAAGAACCTTTCTGTCCTTCATACTTCTTTATGTTGAAGCTAATTTTCCATCCCCACAATATGTGAGGATAGGCTGCAGGGCATCCTGCATTTCATTACCCTATTCTAGTGTTTCCACATCTCAGTTAACTACTGCATAATCAATAAAAAGCCTCATGGAATTTCCGATGTTACCTTGCGACTTAACGCTATATCCTGCACCACATTTATTAGAGGTACTAGCTTAAACCCGCGGCTCCGCTCGCGTCTTGGTTGATTATGATAGATAAGCTATCTTTCAGTAGTGTGCTATGAGACTGGTTTTGAAGGATGAAATGAAATAAAATGCCTTCTTTAGAAACAAACTTTTTTAATCAAGATTCAAATAAAAAATATAATTATGTGAAGTGCTTAATGATTTACAAGAAATAATACATACAATATTCTTTATAGCCTGTGTTGCAAATATCTCAACACGTATGGTGAGAGTAATGTCCAAATTCATTTTAATTTCAGTTTAGGGCATTCTGGTAAACTACGTTATTTGTATTAAAAGAAATTTCCTTTTTACTGCTTTACTTATTTATTCTTATATTTCCTTATTCGTATGCTTATACTTACAGAGAAAGAGCTGAAGACATTGTAGCACGCATAGTTCAAAGATATGGTCTGGGGCATCACGTTTCGCTGTATGTAACCTCCTTGCTATAGAGTCGCAAACGTCATCGCTGCCCTTCAGTCCGATTTTATTTTTTATAATTTGACGACTTTCCACCACTATATCTTCCATCCCCTTATAGCTATCGGCATGGAACTGCTATGGTGTACAACGGGAGATTCTGGACAACAATTACACACAGACCATTCGTTTGTGTTCTGTAGTTTTCGCTGCAGAGCGAAATATTAACACACACACACACACACACACACACACACACACAGAATTTTATATACACCGATAACTTTTCATCCCAATATTCTCAACCCTTTTATCATTATCAACCCTCAAGCAACAATGCAGCCAATAAAACCATTTTCAAAGAGTAAATATAATTTTCAAAGAGTAATTATTCTTCCACATTTCGCGTTATATTCTTCAAATTACTAAATATCTATCAGATCGCTATAAAACCGTGCCTAAAACCCTCCTCAGATATAAATTAGAAACTGTAGAAATATTTAAGTCTATGCATCTCGTCCTTCGGACGTGGCAAGCGCACAACGAACAGATATTCACATTAATATATATATATATATATATATATATATATATATATATATATAGCTATCCGATCGCCGTAAAACCGTGCCTAAAGCCTTCCCCGGGTAGACATTAGTAACTATACAAATTTTTAACTCTTTATGTCTTGCGGTTCAGACGTGATAAACGTACACCGAACAGACATACACATTTATTGATATGGATTATTTAAGGAAGTATGACTATACGCCGTAAGAGCCTGCGTATTGGTCTATGTATGGTTCTCATTTAAACGTTTGGCTCGTTATCTGAGGGTCGATCCGTACATGTCTGCTTTCATGCCCCAGCAACTACCTTAGTTGCAGATATATTTGTTTACCTGCGAACCTCTAATTAAAAAGAACTCTAAGCATATTCTGTAGTTTGCGAAAGAAATAAGAAATATTATATAAAATAACCGGTGCATTAATAAAAAGGGTTTTACTCTAAGGTTTTCAAATTATGTACGCAAAATCAGAGATTTTGTTGAATAAGGTTTATTCAGTTAAATTGGTTCCTTATTCGAAGTAGTCAGATGAAATAGTAATCATCAATAGAATAAAATGTTAAACAGTTGCATTGTCTGCGATAAGATATTGCTAGCACTTTCCTCCAACTACGTAACGATATCTTTATGAATCACAGAAACTCTTTATATTTCGGGAGCACTCAATATGAAACTGTCAACAGTTCAAAATAGTTTCAGTTTCCCGAACACCGTTTCTACACTCGTAATTCCTCGTGTAAAAACATAAACACATATCAGCTGCAATGGCGCACACTTGTTCTCGCCAAATTTAAGAGTCCAGAGAAGCGACCGTTCGGTCGCAAATCTAAACACTCTCACAGATCGAATCACTCGTAGCACTGAGGAGCGTCCTTCTTCTACTAAGACTAGACATGGAGTTCCTTCTCCGTGCACACATTGCCCCTCTCCATTTATCAAACACACACTCTCCATCCGTCCTGTAACTTGGCCGATTCCTTTTTGGTCGGTCGCCATCCCTCCCAAGATTGTATAAATGTTAACAAGAGATATTTCTTTAAGTAAAAATTGACCATCTGAAACCATTTCCTTACTCAAATAACATTACTTAAATACACAAAAAGGTTATTAATTAGTATAAGTTCTGAAATAAATAAATAGACAAACCAGCTTTCATGAGCTTGAACGCTCATGCCACACAATATTTACATAAATTACTGGTAAATTGTACAATAAAAGGATACACTACATTAAATATACGATAGGGAAATCATGCTGCTTACATTTTCAGTGTTACTGTGGAGAATATGATGATCTGTATATATTTCCATTATAAATTTATAACCAGACATTAAATAAATATAAACAAGAGTGACGTTTTCAAGATGATAGCTAGAGACAATAAGCATGACGACCTCCAAAGTTGAAATTTCTATTTACAGGTGTGTTCTTTGATGCTGTGACGGCCTTACGATCACTGATATCCTCTTCTACGCTGACTGTAACGAAAAGTATGGGGTTTTTTGTCATCAGCAGACCTAACACTTTATCTTCGCAATTCTGTTCTCTATTTAACAGGGTAATTTTCTGATAAGCATTTACAACAATACTGCTAGATTCTTTGTCCCTGACACTTGTCTTAAACACGTTTGTCTCTCCGTCCACATCCGATAAGTTAATATCTCCAACTAAAACTATAACATGAGTAGGAAATCCACAGGAAATATTTTCCAAATTTACCCTTAAATGTTTCACCTCTGCCGGCCGCGGTGGCCGAGGGGACTGAGGCGCTCCAGTCACGGTATGCACGGCCACTACGGTCGAGGGTTCGAATCCCTCCTCGGGCACGGATATTTGTGCCGTCCTTAGTATTAGCTAGTTCATAAGTAGTTTGTAAGTTTAGGGACTGATGGCCCCGTAGTTAAGTCCCATAAGCTCTACAAACATTTGAACATTTGTTTCACCTCTACTGACGCTGGGGCAGGTTGTCTATAAAAACTTTCAGTGACCATGTGTGAGCGACACTTAACGCTGACCTTCGGCTAGAATATGTACTAATTTCACTCGATAAAATCGTATTTTCATTGCTATGAAGACGGCTCCACTCTCAGTGTCCAGCCTATATCTGCAGTATACGTTCCAGTAGGAGTAGAGGATTTCATTACTATAAACATATGGTTAGAGGCAGCTTTCCGTCCCTAATACCATGTGGGCATTGTGACGATTTAAAAGTGAGAATAGTTGTGGGATCTTTTCATAGACGCTCATGTAGTTAACTTTTACTACATTTATCATTACTTTCTCCGTTCTGAGTGCTGCCCTGACTGGAATCAGTATGTCTATGGGGAGGGGGATTTCTTTAACCCACCTGTACACTCGAAACGTACTTCGCTGCCCCAGGGCTGTGTGCAGGTAGGAAGTGTTGTGGCCTCGTCGCGTTTTGTTGTTTCCTCGTCGCGGTCTGGTTGTCAGGAAAGGTACTGATGCAGGTATTGAAGTCAACTGTAACTACTATTCAGATTAATAATACAAGTTTTATTAACTGAAAGTTATAATACTCAACTTTAGAACAAATGTCTGTTTCTTCTCTCTTCTTGCTTCTCGCTTCTCGCGGCGTCTTCCGTATGATGCTAGCTAATTCTTCAAGTCAGTCAAAAGTCCAAAAACGTGTAATACGTATTATTTGTGGAGTAAATTCACGGACGTCCTGTAGAAGCCTCTTCAAAGAACTGGGTATATTAACTACTGCCTCTCAGTATATTTATTCCTTAATGAAATTTGTCATAAATAATATATCCCTTTTCGCAACAAACAGCTCAGTTCATACATGCAATACTAGGAATAAAAATGATCTACACAAGGACTTAAAAGCACTTACTTTAGTTCAAAAAGAGGTCCAGTACTAAGGAACACGCATTTTCAATAATTTACCGTCAAGTATAAAAAATTTAGCTACAAATAAAGATCAGTTTAAGAGGAACCTAAAAGACTTTCTAGTGGCCAACTCCTTCTACTCCATTAGTGAATTTCTAAATTGTACCAAATGATGCATGTACTCATACTGTATTAGTATTATTATATCAACAGCTAAAAAAATAATAAATAAATAAAATAAAGTAAACCTTAAAAATGTATGTATCTGTATTTATATTGTTAGTATTATCCATTATTCAACTTGTAAATTTTGTTTCTTGACATGTTCCAAACCCACGAGGATCTCCTCAACATGGATCTACGGAACGAATAACTAATCTAATCTAATCTCTAATCTGCGCTGACACCTAGTGACTGCTAAGTTCGTAGCCGCGTTAAGATTTAGTAACTGCCTGAGTTCTAACTAGTAACTACCGAGTTCTCACTAGTAACTGACGGGCTGCCCAGACGTAGAGCACTGTATAGTACAAGCAGAACAATCCGCCATTTTGAATCCCACGTTGAAGGCGCACATTTAAAGACTACTGAACTCTTCCGCTTTTTAACATGCTCTTAAGGTCATTTAATATACTTTCCAAACGCAGAAAATATTACAGCATTGTAAATTTATTTGCTTACATTTCACTGAAAGAGGCAAGCAACTTGAAGTTAGTGATTAGATGGATTTTTACAGATATGACACTTTCACTTATATTCCAAAGCAAGGCATATGATGCTGTTCTAAATATTTACCACATGCAGTTAAAATACGCTACAGTCATCATATTTTCTGGCTTGTAAATGGTATGTCAACATACGTTTTCGGTAACTAAGAGTTGCATTCGAAAACAGTTACGGAATAATGTTAAACTGCGATATTGTAATGTCTCGCATATTTTACACACACCATATTTCAAAGAAGATTTTATGTCAAAATGTGTTTCATAACTTTGAATGTCTGGTTTCGTTAGATAACGACTAAATAAAGTCTATCTGGTAGCATGCACTTAGAAATAAAGTGAATGTTGAATGCTAAGTTTTGAATTTAATGCCCTTCATGTACGACTTCCTTCCCGTTCGAATATTTTTTTTTTTTTTTTTTTTTTTTTTTTTTTTTTTTTTTTTATTTTTTTTTTAAATCGCGAAGTTCATTATTTTTCTCTCTTCCTCTATACATCCTGTTCATAGCTTGGCTGTGTTGAGACTCTCATTCAAATTACACACTGATCTAACGCGAAATAATTTAAAAACCACTGTCTGGGTAATGCCAACTGCATGCATCACTTAAAATACAATTAACGTCCCTTAGAATAGCTCATTAGTTGGTCTATATAAAAGCAAGAAAAGTTGCGCACTTTAAACAGACTGTATATTGTGTTATGTTAACAATCCGTAGCAAAATTAAACCATTGCTTACATTATAGGCCTATATTTCCATTATTACCTTTCTGTGAGCATAAAAAAGGCTTTGTTCTTAACATTACACAGTTGCTCAAGTTTGGCGGCCATACGTGGCGTCTGGTATTTACGCCGATCTATGTTTGAAGGAAACCGATAAAACTCATAGCACACATGTCTGTTATTATTTGAGCAGTTCGGTGCAGCACAACCAACCATTTCACACTGTGAAACAATAAAATCACGAAATATTCGCTGACTCACTTCGCTACACCACACTGTCGTTGGATTGGGATTCAAAATGGCTGATTGTTCAGCTCGGTATATCTAGTGCTTTACCCAGACGTATGTCGGCGTAGATATAGCCGCTTGTAGAGGGCGCGCATCTTGGGTTATTCCCTCCAGGATGCGCGGCGCCTGCTTGCGATTGGCTTTCGGTCGATCGCTGCCTTTTGCACGATCGGTCTGGTGCGTGGCGCTGACTTTACGCCGCAACAGAAAGGCGGCCGAGCGAAGCGTTCTGCACAAAGAGGGAGACAGCTGACTGGGCGCGCTCCTGCCAGTAGCGTGATTCTCTCCAGTTTCACCATACGAATGGAAACAAGACACACCCAGTGAACAAACTTCTACTTATACTTTAATTTCACATTTCAGCTGGACATTCTGATCTCTTGATTTAGAAATCATCTACACGACGTCAAAATTAATGCATTTTTCAGCCGCGGTGGAGTAGCGTCGCTGCGGAGCGCGCGGTTGCTCGCCGTGGAGGTTCGAGTCCTCCCTGGAGCATGGGTGTGTGTGTTGTCCTTAGGTTAGTTTACCTATGTTTAAGTAGTTTGTAAGCTACAGACTGATGACCACGCAGTTTGGTCCGATAGATTTACAGACATTTGACATTTTTCATGCGATTATTTTAATTTAGGCGAAACAGTGTTAATGGTAAGAGATGCTCTGGTTTTGGTTACGACAGAGAGAAAATGAAATTTTTTACAAGTTGTCAATAAATGTTTCATTTACACTGCCATGAACACGTAGTTGCTGCATACATTATCATGTACAGAAATCAAAAATAAAATCGTGTCCACGTTAATGAAGGCTGTATACTGGTTGTGTACTGAGTGCAGTTGTATGTGCCACTTAGATACGATCACAGACCGCAACAAAACGATGATGCAATTAAATAATTTTGATTTCAAAAGTAAAAATATCGTGTTCAAGTGAACATAACAGAAATGAGAATAAATTCAATGACAACATTATAAAAAAATACAAGTGCCATTCTATCGAAGTAGAACTGGACTAGCCAAGTCAGGCTCTCCTGAAAATATGAGGGACTAAGCAACAAAACTCCCATTGATCAATGTATAATAATACTGAAATATGTTTGAGTACGCGCTATGTATTAGTCAAGAGTGACATTAACTTAATGTATTTGAAAATAACACCACATGTCGATCATATACGTTAGCCCCATAAACTATTCCTGTTAATAGTTTTATACTTGATGTTTGTCAAACATATACATACAAATCATTAAACAAAGTTATCATGCAGCCTGTCTGTCACATAGATAAACTCAGAAACTACTAAATTTTCTGTAAGTGCCAAACTGCATTTCTTGTTTCACAATGTGTTCATTGCTCGGTTGCGTCATTTAGACATCAGTAACGAGCAATTGTCTGTGGACCATGACGTACGTTTTTCTATGGCTCGTGATAGGCATAAGACTCAAAGGACACCATAAATGTCTGAAGATACACAACACCGATAACGTAACGACCGAATTCATATCGATATCCAATTTCCACAGATATTTAGTAGTAATTGCTAAGCATTGCCGGGTTTTCTAATAACAATATAACATATGATCGATTTTATGAAATGCGATAAGTGAGACACACACACTCGCAAGCAAGCAATCGCCCGCAAGTTATAGTTACTGGGGATTACTGTTTGCCGCTACACAAATAAAACCTAAAATCTCATAATCAGTGTGTAAAAGACAGATTAATAGCTACTAACAACATGTAAGGCAACAGCTACACAGACAAGGTGATGCAGTGTTCAGTACGTATCAACCCTCTGGCCGATGAATTGACGCTCTCATGTTCGCTGTCGTTGAAATCCAACTTCTCTTTCATTTGTGAAACTAACTTGACTGCAGTTGTATATTCGCCCCTCGAACACATTTCAAATACGAGGCGCGTCCATAAAGTAAGTTCCGTTTGGTAATAAAATGAAATTGTTCACAGATACAGAAGAAAATTTTATTGCACGTAATTCTACAACTCTTTAACTACTTTTCCACATAACTGCCGAAATTTTGTAGGCACTTGTCATAGCGTGCCACAAGTTTTTGCATGCATCCTTCACAGAAGATTGCCGCCTGTTTATTCAACCATGTGGTAACAGCTCTTTATCATCGTTGAAGTGTTGACCACCAAGGACAGATTTTAGGTGTAAGAAGAGATGAAAGTCGCTGGAAGAGAGGTCCGTGCTGTATGGAGGATGATCAAACAGGTCTCATTGAAATTTCCGTAAGAATTGTTTGGTCACATTCGGTGTGTGAGGTCAGGCATTATCGTGAAAAAAAATATTTTGACAGTAATATTCTTCTTACACCTAAACTCTATCCTTGGTGGACAACACTTCAACGATGATGACGAGCTGAAAGAACATGTTACCACATGATTGAATACACAGGCGGCAACATTCTATGAAAAAGGCACACAAAACCTTGTGCCATGCTATGACAATTGCCTACAGAATTTCGGAAGCTATGTAGAAAAGTAGTTTAATTGTTGTAGACTTTTGTACAATAAATATTTTTTTCTGTATCTGTACCCGTTCGTTGTATATAACCAAACGGAACTTACTTTCTGGACGCGCCTCATATTATTTGACGCTTTTGAGTATTTCAAAAGTCGTCAATAACGCCTACTTGTTTCTTACGACTGCGTCGCTTTCCTGCAGTGGTCTTCCTTGGTAATTTAAAAGACGCTGACCAGTCTGTGTGACGGAAGCGTTCGCATCCCTGGATATCCGCAGCGCGCCTCCCCTGGCTGTTGGCAATGTTGGGGGAGCGCCACGTGGCGGCCGCGGAGGTCGTCTGCTTCCGCCTCCCTTCCTAAGTAAACATGCGGAACACAACACACCTTCTTGCTTATGTAACACTTTTCTGATCAGTCCGCCACATCGACCACTCTGTAAAATAAATAACCATCGATATACGTCCACTGGACAAACAAATCACGATTATACGGCGTGAAACGGCGAAATAATGCTATTGGCTGGGTCGTCACGTGGAATACTAGGTCTTCCCACTGCCCATCACTACATCACCCGCCTTCCTACCTGCACACAACTCCAGTAGCTGCTTCCTGCGTGTAGTGCACCCCTGACCTATCCGGGGTGAATCCAGATTTCTCCACACGATAGCATAGATCGAGAAATTTGCACCCAGGTACGCCACGGAATTGCATTAGCCTCTGGTTTAACCCTCATATTCGGCTCCAAACCAGAGGACCCCAATTGTTCGTGAGAATTATGCTGCAAATCAACAGCTCCACTTCTACCTCGCTAGCCAGGTTAGCTGTCTTCACCAAATCCGCCAGCCATCTGAAGTAGTCGAGGATAACCTCTGAACCCATATGGCAGGAATCATTGCTGTCGATATGAGCGACGATTTGGAGCCGGATACTCCAAGTGCTCTCTATCGCCACCGACAAAGGCTCCTCCACATCTCGAAAAAAGTTCAAATGTTCGTAAAGCTTTTGGGACTTCACTGCGAGGTCATCAGTCCTCCACATCTCGGATGAGACCCCTTTGAAAAGTAAATAGAGTGCACACTGGCATTGTTTCCTGCCCTTACTGCTATGTCTCTAAGGGGCCACATCTACCGCCAAACATTGGCGTTCCTAATGGCTAGCAAAATCCACCCTCTGCATCTGTCCAGACCTCTAAAAAAATCAGCCACTGCTGCAACAGGTGAATCAGCCTATTCTGGCCCAGAGATGTTACCAGCATTGGGCAACATCTCAAACCTATTGCTGATGCATAGAGAGGGGCGGGGGGATCCTTAAAGCTGATTCCCGTTTTTGCTTTCCGCACAGAGTTTCGTTCCCTAGGCATAGTTCATCAGTGACTGTAAGGCAACTGTTGACCAGTAGAGACGTCATAACCTATAGATATAGTGGCATTAGGGGTCGGAAACGTTGCAACAGGCACCAGAGGTACCCCAGCAATCGCTTCAGATGACCAGGTGACACTGCAGCCCTGGGTAACTGCCTGAAGACAGTTGACCTTGGCCAATCCAGCCTCCAGCTTTTTACATACAGACTCCTCCTGTATCCATACACAACAGGCGCAGTCCCTACCCACCTCTGTCCAGTTACGCAAAATTACTGTATGTACCAAAACACGCAAAAATAAACCCCTCGATAACAGAAGGACTGACGAAATAAAGTAATTTTACTACTGTTAAATATATAGAAAATTTAAGTCGAACAACTTAGTGCGCTGAATTTTATCCATTGGTCTCAGGATATTGAAGAGATGCAACAGAGGAGGGTTGGACGAAAGAAGTATCACAGGCTTCCACATGTAGTTCCTATGGCAGTCGTGGAAGACGAGCATGATTTTGCGTATCTCATGTGACATTTTGTGAAAGAAGAATTACAACACTTCATGGCAACCGGTAACGTTGGACCAAGCGAGCACCAGATTTTGAGGGAGATGACGCTGCTGTCGAAGAAGTATATCAAACAATAGCGCCTGTCAACACCGCCAGTAGTACCCGACGTGAAGAATGGCCTCGCCCTACTATGACTTACGCTGCAGCCGCCAAACGGCAACCTAAGAACCGACCGACGCAGCCACGTCCAAATCCTCCGGAAACTATGACGCCTCGCAAGAGGACATATATTTGGAGGGCAGAAGACAACACGCAATTGTGTTTTCACTATGGGCTGTCTGGACATGTCGTACGATACTGTAGTCAGAAAAGACGAGTATTTCACAATTATTATGCCGCCATAATTACTCCAACCATCGAAGCAGTCCTTCCAACGGCAGTCATCTACAGACGATTACTGTCGACCTATCCTGGAGTAGTCGCTCTCTAACACGCTGCCGTCGTTCACCGTCGCCTTACAGTGATACAAGCCGCTCGCCTAGCCGCCGTGTTCAGGAGAGGCGACCATCTATGAAGGTGAGGTCACCGCAGATGTAAATCCTCCATGGATGACAAAGATGTCAGAAAATCTCATTGACGTCATTATCAGCGGTCAACCTGTCTGGGCACTAGTCGATTCAGGAGCTTCCTTCTCTGTATTGTTTCAGGGAAGCAAAGTCATGTGATTATTGGCTTGTTTTAGGTCTCGTCTCTTGCCGCGGCGAAGCTGCCGAGTGCATTGAGGCGCTATGCCCCCCTCGGGCATGGATGTTTGCGCCGTCTTTAGTATAAGCTACTTCATAAGTAGTTTGTAAGTTTAGGGACTGATGACCCCGTAGTTAAGTCCCACAAGCTCTGCAAACATTTTGGTCTCATCTCAGTTTTGCTCTCCTGTCTTTGATATATCCAAATGCCGCTGTACATGCAGATGTATATGATTTAAAGTAGACCTGTTGGGGTAAATGTAATCAATTTGTTAGTGTATATGTCCTACATTCATTCACAAAGACACAAAACGATCTCTGCAAACATTTTTTTATGTTTTGAAACTAGCATTGAGGTACTCGCTTAAAGGATATTCGACGTTCGTTTACGATTTAACATGCTTTCAGATAGAAGATAATTTTTCTTATCCCTGCTTCCAACACTTTTACTACAACCAGTAGAGGTTTACACTGTGCATTGTACATAAAAGACACAGATTGTCGATTTGCCTTTCCTCTGACACTAATATTTGGGCAATGGTAGTCTTAGGTCTAACTCAGTCAGTGCTGTGTAAAGGACTTAATTTAATGCCTTATTTCTCCCTAGAAAGCGAGTGTTTAGCGTAGTTACTGTCATGTTATAGTTGGAAAATATCCTCCACAAACTGACTGTTATTACAGCAATTTATTTCTCTTGTTCGCAAAGTTAGCCTAGAAGTAGCTATAGGACACTGCATATACGGTTTTTAGGTATTAACTTCACTAAAACATTGTGATATGCAATATTAACAATAGTGTCCATTCTCCTCGTGTAGGGAGTTGATATCACGACTGTTTGCTATCTGTTAGGCTGGAGGATGCTTACTTAAGGGGTGTTGGGCATTAATTTTACTATTACTTTGCAGTAATTAATGTAATATTACATTTTACAGAGTTCGAATTTTTTAAACATAAATATCGCTTTTAGTGCCTACATTCTGTACTACCATGGTATTTCTTCTCTACATCTTCATGGGATACTCTGCAAATCACATTTAAGTGCCTGGCAGAGGGTTCATCGAACCACCATTATACTATTTATCTCCCATTCCATTCTCGAATAGCGCGCGGGAAGAAAGAACACCTGAATCTCTCTGTTCGAGCTCTGATTTCTCATATTTTATTCTGATGATCGTTTCTACCTATGTAAGTGGGAGTCAACAATATATTTTCGCATTCAGAGGAGAATGTTGTCGATTGGAGTTTCGTAAGTAGCCCACGCCGTAGCGATAAGCGCCGTTGTTGTAATGATTCCCATCCCAGATCCTGTATCATTTCTGTAACGCTGTCTCCCCTGTATCGTGACAATACGAAACGAGCTGCCCTTCTTTGGACTCTTTCGATGTCCTCCGTCAAACCTACCTGACAAGAATCCCACACGCAATTTGATTAAAAGCCGTTTGTGAGGCACGGTGTCAAAAGCCTTCTGGAAATCAAGAAATACGGAATCGATTTGCGAACCCTTGTCGATAGCACCCATCACTTCGTGTGAATAAAGAGCTAGTTGTGTTTCACATGAACGATATTTTCTAAATCCGTGTTGACCTTGGGTCAATAGATCGTTCTGCTCGAGATAATTCATATATTTGAATACAGGATATGTTCCAAAACCCTGCTGCATATTGATGTCAGTGAAATAGGCCTGTAGTTTAGTGGGTTAATCCTACTGCCTTTTTTTTAATATACGTGTGGCCTGGGCAACTTTCCAATCTTTTGGTACAGATCCTTCTATGAGAGAGCGGTTGTATATGGCTGTTAAGTAAGGGGATATCGCTTCAGCATAATCAGACAGAAATCTAATGGGTATACAATCCGGACCAGAAGATTTGTTCTTGTTAAGTGATTTTAGTTGCTGCACTACTCCGATGATATCTACTTCTACGTTACTCATTACGACATCTGTTCGTAATTCGAAATCTGGAATATTGGTTTCGTCTTCTTTGGTGAATGAGTTTCTAAAAGCTATGTTTAGTAACTCTGCTTTACTAGCGCTGTCATCGGCAGGATCGCCATTACTGTCACGTAGTGAGGGTATTTTTTTTGTTTTGCCCCTAGTACATTTAACATATGACCAAAATCTCTATGGGTTTTCAGTCAAATTTCGAGATAGAGTTTCGTTGTGATAAGTATTGTGGGCATCTCGCATTGAAATCCTCGCTAAATTTCGAGCATCTGTGTATGATCGCCAATCCTGGGGATTTTGTGTTCGTTTGAATTTACTGTCCTGACCTGTTTGCGTTGAAGGGACTTATTTATTTAGCTTATTGCTGGGTCTGAAATTATGCAGGAAAATAAAATTGTAAGTTTAAGACTGTAGTACAAAAATCATACTAGGCATCAGCTATAGTATAGCCTTTTACGCCTGACATAATATATTTCTTGTCTGGATAGCAGTTAAAAGGTCATGTAGCAACACCACACCAAATATAGGCTATTGACTTTGAATATTAATTGTATCACCGCTGTTTTCATCTATTTAAACTAATGTTGGGCTTCTGATGAATTGAAATAGCTGGAAGAAGTTTGCTTTATAGATGCTAAGCCATACGTCTATGAGAAAATCGCAGGATTAGTGTTTTTCATTCCCATTTTTGTGGTAAGTTCTACTTTCCTCTTTTTACCATAAAGACGGCCTTTTCTACATGCATTCTGTACTATTATGTTATATAGGAGAGAGATCTACTTAATTTTTACGGTGTCAAGCGATATATCAGTGGCAAAACTGCAGAAATGGTGTAAAATATTCCTATCTTAGGGTACATTCAAATTTACTTTGTTTTACCATAAAGATTGCTTTTTCTGCATACATTCTGTACTAGTATGTTATTTATCAGAGAGATCAACTTATATTTTGCGATGTCAAGCGATATATCTTTGCAAAACTGCGGAAATAGTGTAAAATATTCCGATTTTAGGGTAAGTTCAACTTTGTTTTTGTATACATGCTATACAAGTATCTAATTTGAGTGAGGAATAGGCTTAATTTTCACGAAATTTCCCCGAAAAAAAAAACAACAGAATTTTATGTAAAATATTCCAATTTTTGGTTAAATTTATTTTATATTTTTCCATATTATCGCTTCTACTCCATACATCCTATACAATATGTCGTTTGGGCGATGGACCTACCTAATTTTTGCGAACGTTTACCAAAATAACACCTGAATTTAATTAAAAATATTCCGATGTTTTGTTTGCTGCTGATCGTGACATCTATGGGCAAGGTGCTTAATTTGATGACTGCTCGTCTTTGAGATTGATATTTTATCACAACAACAATTTATTTTCAATTGTTATTAACTTTAATAGAGCATGAGATCACTTCCTTTATTTAGTTTATGGGCATTAATTTCATAACAACATTACAATATCGGTTGAATGACCTTGTTTCTAAGAAAATAGTCAATGCTATGGTAAAGAACAAGAACTCGTATTCACATCTGTGGGTTGTTGCAACAGCATTTAAGGTTAAAAAAACTTGAAATCAGTTGCATATTACTATTGCCTTATTCACATTTTATAAACAACACTTGTTTTTCAGTTATTTACACACATTTTGTTTTGCTCTCACTGAAGTATTCTGTTTTGACACCTATAATACAATCATTTAATGTGCTTTAATCTTCCAACTCTACGCCCTTCCTGCTAATTACGTCCGTTTGATCACATGCTTTCTTGCCCGCCACCCATCCTATGCCACTGTCAATAATTCCGACTCCCGTTTGTTTTACCACTCCTCCGGGGTGCCCCAAGGCTCTGTCCTCTCTCCCGTCCTCTACCTCATATACTCGGCCAACATGCTGTGACCCCAGCCTCCTGTTCACCTCCTGCAATATGCTGACGACGACGCCTTCCTGGTCCTTGCCCCTTCCCTCTCCCTCCTTCATCCCCATTTCTCCAAATTCTCCACCTGGTGAAACCAATGGCTCCTCACCGTTACCTCCGCCAAATCCCAGGCAATCATCATAGGTCACACCACCTCCTCAAACGCCTTCCTGGCCAGACATCAGGCCTCAACCCCTCCCCCATCCTCTTCACTTCCCATTCAATCATGCATCGTATCCTATGCTGTCTCCGCCCACTTGGGTTTCCGCTCCCCCTGCCCACTAGCACTCCCTCCAGGGCCTCGAATGCCATGCCGTCCACCTCATTTACCACATTTGTCTTCCCTCCCCCACGCGGATTCTTTATGACCTTACTCCTTTCCCACACCAGCTCAAGTTCCTTGAACACCTCTTCCTCCGATACATGACCTGCAAACTTGACTCCCTTCACCCGATTGCATCCCTTCTCTTGCTGCATTCTGGGCACGCCAATACCTTGTTATTCCTCCCTCCCTTCAACTCCACACTCTCCACATTCTCTCCAAGGGTAGCTTCCATCACATCCCCCTCCCGGTTGACACCATCCATCCCAACATTTACCCTTCCTACCAACTTCAGTCCTTTCCTGTATTTCCATGTCTCCTCTCCCTCCCCCCTCCTGTCCTCTTGCCCCCCCCCACCCCACTTGGCTTTCCCCTCCTTCCCCTTTCCTGAGAAACATTGCGTCATTCCCCCTCCTACTCCCATTCACCTCCTGTCCCTCCCCCTCCACACCTCCCTTCCCATCCTTACCCCCTGTGGGGAACCTGTGCCATCAGTTTTAATCAGTCCTTCATCAGTGTTCAAGTGTTAGTGCCAATGTTTTGTGTTCTGTGTTCCATATTTAAGACGTCAGCAACCGCGAACAGGCTGAATATTCAAGTTGCCATATGTTTTAAGTGTGTGCTCTCGTTATCGTCGTCTGTCCTCAAATGAATGGGTTTTAATCTCCATGAATTTTATTCACGCGACACATATATGTATCTTTTAACCACCGTGCTCTGAATGTGCGTTTTACTGCTCTCTGTGTCATTGTTGTTTCTCCCATTTTATCTCCTTTAATCGTGTAAATTCTACATTATTTTTTCTTCTTGTATATATTTTAAAACTTTTGTTACACAACTGGTTGAAGAGCAGTATTGAATATGCTGCCAGCCTGTCACCTTCCGGTGGCTTCAAAATACAGTAAAGAAAAAAATGCTTTAATCTGACCAAACTCCTATATAGCGGGCAGTTAGGACAGGTCAGGCTGGGGCTGGGGGCCTGGGGGTGAAAGCCATCAGTGCCCAACCCTGGGACCTGGGGTCGAATGCCCTCAGCACTCAACCCTGGGACCTGGTACCTGGGGTTATTCCCCTCAGCGCTCTAACCTTGGCGAGGTAAACAATTGTTTAATAAAATTGTGCTTGCACTACAGAACTGACATAAATAGCAGTCATTGGTTTGGGAGGAGGAGCCTGGGTGTTAATGCCCTACTGTTTTCACCTTGACGTAAGCAACACCTGTGAGGCAATTGTTTCATATGAATAAAAACATTAATGTGATTACACTGCAGAAATGACATAAATAGGCTGGGGACATGGGGCTTGGGGGGAGGGGCTCTGACGTAAGCCTTCAATTCTCAGAATGAACGTGATGGAATACACACTTGTGTAAAAAATACTGGCGCAATTGTGTCACCAGATTCCCAGAATGAACATGATGGAATGCAGCAAAGCGCTGAACATAGTGTAATTCCTGGAAGGATGATGTCAGCATTCCTGGAATGACCTCTGGGTAGGGGTCAAGGCAATCTAAAATGTCTACTGTTCCCCCTACCTGCCTGGTCGTTCAAATTTTGTAATTCTATGGGACCAAACTACATTGGTCATCAGTCCCTAGAGCTACAAACTACTTAAACTAAGATAAACTAATCTAAGTACAAGACTCACATCCATGCCCGAGGGCGGCCGCGCGATCCGTAATGTGGCGCTCCAGACCGCTCGGCTCCTTGGTCGTCTCCAGTTGTCTTCGTGAGAAAGAAAGCTGGCACGTGGCGTTTCTGTGTCGACTATTGGCGGCTGAACAAAATCACAAAGAAAGATGTCTACCCAATTGCCGCGTATTGACGACACCTTAGACTGCTAGAAAGGAGCAACATACTTCTCAATCATTGACATGCAGACAGGTTACTTGAGGAAGCTGACAGAGAGAAGACTGCTTTTATTAAACCTGATGGCCTCTATGAATTCAAAGTCATGCTGTTCGGACTATGTAATACCTCAGCCACATTCGAATGCACGATGGAAAATTTGCTTCAACACCTTAAATGGACGACATGTCTCTGTTATCTAGATGACATTGTCGTTTTCTCAAGGACATTTGCAGAACATCTGAGCCACCTGTCAACTCTGTTGAAGTGTGTTCAGACAGCAGGACTCTACCTCAACCCAATGAAGTGCCTCTTCCTCACCAAAGAGATAAAAATACTGGGAAACCTATTGAATAGAGATGGTGTCTGTCCTGATCCAGATAAAGTAAGGGCAGTCATAGAATTTCCAACTGTTCTACCCATTCGTGAAGTGAGAAGTTTCCTCGTGCTGTGCTCATACATTTCATCAGATTGGAAATTATGTGAAGTGGTTTTATTTTCATAAAATCTTTCACATAATTTTCAACAACTTGTTACTTTTATCTATAAAATACCATACTTCATAGACTTCTAACACTTTATATCCTTTTTCCACATCCTACTTCACTTCAAAAATGTTCAAATGTTTGTAAAGCTTATGGGACTTAGCTGCGGAGTCATCAGTCCCTAAACTTACAAACTACTTATGAACTAGCATATACTAAAGACGGCAAAAACATCTATGCCCGCTGGCCGCAGTGGCCGAGGGGACTGCGGCGCGTCAGTCACAGTCTGCACGACCACTATGGTCTGGGGTTCGAATCCCCCCTCGGGCATGGATATTTGTGCCGTCCTTAGTGTTAGCTAATTCATAAGTAGTTTGTAAGTTTATGGACTGATGATCCCTTAGTTAAGTCCCATAAGCTATACAAACATTTGAATATTTTTGAACATCCATGGCCGAGGGGAGATTCGAACCCCTGACGGGGAACGGCCTCGCGCATCATAGCATAGTGCCTCAATGCGCTCGGCTGCTCCGCCTTGGTCAACTTCACTTCATCTGTTACAAAAGTTCCAATAAATCTTCTTTCTTCATCACTGTGATTGCATTTACGTATTTGGTCTTCTGCACATTTGACACACGAAGGAAACAGCAGTTTCTCATTTTTATCGACCTTTATTTTCACTGGTAAAACTGAAAGATATAATCCTCTAGGTGCCACCCCTTTGCATTTTATGAATCCATGCCATTTCTTGATATAATATTTCGGTCTATATATTCTTGTTTTGTGTCATGCAGTATAGAATCTTAATACTGAACAGTTGGATAAAGCCTGCATGCGTTATCACACTTGTGACTTAATCCAATCACATTACCAGATATCCACTAAACGATATCCTGCATTCTGAATTTCCGCACTTCATCTCAAAGTCTTTTGGTTATCCATCGTCTCCTAATTTTTGTTCTTAATCGTCTCACTTTTAAGACTTTTTTTACAACCATGTCAGGAGCATCTGTGATATTGGTAAACATTATTAGTTTCTTTATCAAAATCATCTACGTTTGCTCCAGCTAGTCATACTTCTCCACCATTGAGAGCATGCTGAATGTTGTTATTGTTGAAATTGCTTAACCAAGCTATCGATTGTTTACTGTAATTATCTTTCCGTTCTTTATCCAATAAAGTGATTGTATTAGAGTGTAAATATTTAGATCTGTAAATTGCCATACAAACACCAGCAATTATCAAATAACAGATTGGATCAATATTAGCAATTTCCACAAATTGCTTTCTCAATTCCAAAGAGCGTCTTCTCAATATATTCACATCAGAATTACAGTTCTCGTTAAATTCTTTTTTCATACTTAACACATCATTTTCTTTTACTCTGGAGCTATGCCGTTTGAGAAATACTTCTGTCTTTTGGTTTTATAGTACCAGCACAGTAATAGTCAGTATCAGGAGTGAGTGCTACATAATTTTCATTTGCTGGTATATTGAACAAATGTGATGAGTAGCTATTTTCAATTCTTTCAAATCAAAAGTTTTTGGAAAAATACTAAGTGGTCCTTGCACAAAATTACTACTATAAATCATTTTAAGTCTATCTGTTTTAATTCTAACATCGCCAACTTAGTTCCTGTGCAGATATTATATGGCTTTATTGTGTTTTCAACACAGTACTTCAAAATGAATTGGGAATAGTATCCTTTAGCATAGTGAGCTATGAATGTGCAATACTTATCTTCATCAGATATCATCCACCTACAGAATTCATCATTTGTCTTAAATTTGTAAACAGTATCTCCATTAAAATTGTTCTCAATTATGAGATTTGGAGTGTGTTTTCCAGTTTCTTGAGTTGCTTCACAATAAAACTGCATATACTTCTCTTTACAAGTTCAATTCACTTTTTTAGGGAATCCATCCTTGCAACACTTAAACTGTTTACCAGTAACTACTTTACCGCATTTCCAGCATTTTTGAAATCTTTGAATTCTTCATTAATATAACAACCATCTGTATAACAATTTGGACAACCATTGATTTTAATATTCTCAACAAGTTTTATTCAGAAATACTACCTTTTTGCAATTTGTATTGCATATAACGTTTATCATTTGTAATTATTACTACTTGTCTGCAGTATATGCAAAGTTCATAGGAGCATTTATGTTCATCAGCTCTCAAACAAATGTTATTGCATTCTTTACATTTGTAGGCTGTATTACATACTTCTTGGTGATTGTTTAAGCATTATTCATTATTACAGTATATAATGCAGATTTCACAATTAATCGTATTGTTTAACCTTTCATATTATGGTCTTTTGCATAGTATGCAGACTTTTCTCTTTATTTTTTATGTATGTTTGTACTTGTTGTGATATGTTTCTCGCTTGATTTCCTCCTCAGTGCCACTATAGACAACTCCATTGAAATTTTCAGTGTGTGCAACATTTATTTGGATATCTAACAGTTCTTCAATATTTTTAATGTCATATCAAGTAAACAGTTCATCGTTGTATTTGCTCAACTGTTTACATAATATGTCAGTTAACTCTTTCTGTAATTTATATTTATCTCCTTCTCTAAGTTGCTTAATTTCATTATCAGTGATGTTCTCTTCCCAAAATATTATTTGTGATATGTCACTGCAATAAGTACTGGTCTAGGACAACACACATTATCCTCATTTTTAATTCTTGTGATACACTTTTTAGTCCTTGTGTCTTCAGCTGATTTATTTCCTTTTTACCATTAATGCCTATGCCTCTATGAATTGCTAACATCTGAGGTTTCTGCTATATCAACAGTCTCATCAGATGTTAAGATGTCTCTCATTTTATTGCACAAAACTTAAACAGATTCTCGAGTATTATTCGATGCATTATATCCTGTAGAAATCGGATAAAACATCTTTGGGTTAGTGACAGTTAAATTCAGCTTCTCTTCTTTCCTGAAATTAGTTCTGTTCTTTGCCATTCTCTACCATAGAATTGAGTGTTTTCGTTTTGTAATCTGTTTTCTCAATTACAGTATCAAGTATGGCAACATTAAACACAATTTTATATTCAACAGACCATGCTTGAAACTTTCCATTAAATCTGGATCTTATTTCTTTAATTTCCAACAGTTCCTTTTTGTATGATTTGACCTGCTTTTCTTCCTCAGATAGTTTGCTGCTGAAAAGGAAAATCTGATATAGCCTAATTTTTTTTCTTGTCTCGGTGGTTGAGATTTTTCAATAACATCACCCTAAAATCTATACAATTAATTTATATTTGGTACATATTTTGGTCTTCATCTAGGCTTTTGGAATAATTGTGAATGAAGTTTGAATTTTTGTAAGCAAACAACATTAATTCATTCTGACTTGATTAATTCTTGTAACCTCTAAAGCCAAGATTTTTTGCTAGAGATCTGAGCTCCCTCATATTCAAATTGTCAAGAGTTCTTGGAGAAGAATGCAAATTATTGGAAACAATTAAGTTAATTTAATCAGATTTCCCAAATGTGATGTAAACCCTTAAATTATTCTTTCTGCAGTAATCACAAAGTTGAGCGACTGTAAACGTTTCCATTTATATACAATTAAAAAGTTTTTCAAATAAAGAAATCCTTTTCCATAAGGTAAATGCTTTTGATCTTTTAAAGGCAAGAAAAAGAACATATCTGAAATTTGATGGCTTCACTAAGGAAATGGTCTATCTTTTAAAGGTGAGAGAAAACAATGTTTTGTAAAAGTTTAGTCTGTCTTCATCTGGTGAGTCTTCTATCTTTTAACTGCAAGAAAAAACAATAGGTCACAAAGTCAGATCTTTCTCTCACTTTGGTAAGTCTTCTCATTTAATTGCGAGAAGAAACAATAAAGTTAAATCATGCCCTCAATTAATTTTAAATGTTTGGCTGTCTGTAAATGATTTTTGACAGCAATTCTAAATATTTCGTTTCCATACTCACACATTACTTTCATTTTTCGTTAAAAAAACTAAAATATTTAATTTCTTTTCACAGCCTAAAGGTGCCTCTCTTAGTTCTTCCTGTTGTTGTTGTTGTTGTTCATAGTATTTCTTGTAAAATGAAATATAATATATGAAAGCTTCTTCTTTTTAGTATTTGTGCAAATAAAAATTATCAACTGACTTCCCCATTTCGCATTTTTACACTTCTTCATTTATTGAGACAAATTTTTAATTATAATTGAAATTATGCCTTGATATATGATTCCTCTTTCATGTTTCTGAGGGCTTGATAGATGTATAGATAAAGTGCTTAAACACATAATTTTATTTCTCTTGCTGGCATTTCTATTATGTATTTTTATTTCAATTACGAATTGTTAGTACAATACACATTTCACCAGAAAAAATTATTACCAGTCATGACACACTTATAAGTAAATTCTCACTGCAGCAACAGCTGATGTTCTGAAACAGTCCCCTCTGCAAAAATTCAATTACAGAATTGCAGGGGTCAATTATTTGACTGCAGAAAATTCTGACTGACCAATATATTTTCATGCTATATAAATGGCTGCTGTTCCATGCACATCGATTTCAGTTGTCCCAAGTTCAGAAATATCTATGCTAAATATTTTTGTATTTATTTAAGGGAAAAATTATCACTTAAATCTGGGAACATGTTTCAAAGACATTTTTTTTTCATTTGCTCAGTAAAAAAGGTGGTTTGTTCACGAATGACATATTGTACTTTATTTATGAAGATATTCAAGCATCTAAAAGTTTAAATACTTGGAATAACATAGGATAACATAAAGTTAGAAAGAATGAACATGCATTTTTTTTAATTCTTAGTGTGAGGATTTGCAGCGGTGGAGTAGCTGAGCAGTTTAAGGTTGCTCACTGTTGGAGGTTCAAGTCCTTCTTGGGGCATGGGTGTGTGTGTTGTTCTTAGGTTAGTTTACCTTAGTTTAAGTAGTTTGTAAGATACGGACTGATGACCACTCAGATTGGTCCGATAGATTTACAAAGAAACATTTTTGTAGTCAATTATATATAAAAGTTTTATTAACAAAATAAAAAATGATTAAGTTTAAAAATGTAACAACCAGTTACCTTTATAAAATGACTTTATCTCTATTTATGCAACTGTTGTGCGAATAACCAAACCCAACCATTTTACATACAATTTATCTCATTTGTTTGTCAAAACTTTTTCAAGGAGATAAACTTCAGGATATTTAGTTTTCTGTAGTTCTTGCTCTTCTTGCTCATAAAAATTTCTTTCTGTCTTTAAATTTGTATGTGGTTGAATTGGAAAGAGTGACATTTTCAATTTCGAAAATTTAAGTTAACCAATTGGTCAATCTAGCCTTTTAATCTCGTCTTCTCATTAAGCACAATGGTGCCTACTTTTTAATTGTTCTCATTAAGTTCTATCAGCTTCATTTTTATAGTAGAATGTCTTTTGTTGTATTCCTCAACAAATTTCGAAAGAAGTTCAAACCATCTATAATTTCCTTGTGAGTCAATCTTTTCCTCATTTTTCTTTACGTTTTCTGTTAAATCTTGCAACAACGGATGCCTTTAATTCGCTGGATGTTGACTAATGATTAATATTATATTTCTTCATCAATTCTTGAAAGTCTTTGTTATAGAATTCTTTACCATCATCTGTTTGTAATTTTTTTCGGTTTCTAACGATGAATATTTTTTTAATAGCATCAACTACAGATTTATCTTTAATTCGAATATCCCAAACAAATTTAGAAAAGTCGTCAATCACAATCAATAAACATTTATATCATTGATTTATCTTAGAAATTCCTTTCATCTTGCCGGAATCCTTTTCAATTAGTTCGGCTTGTCACAAATCATCAATACCAAGAGAATAACATGTCTTTGTTTGACATTTTTTCTCATTGGTTTATGTAATTCATTTATGATTTCTTCACGAATAGCACCCACTCCTTCCCATACAAAGATTTTTAACAAATTTACTCTTTTTGCATACAGTACAAAGACCTTCGATTCTTTGTCTTTTATTTTCTGTTGTTACTCTGTGGTGTTCGTGATTCTCAGTAAACGTTTTACTCTTCAGATAGTAGATGCGGTTGTGTTTATGATTCTCCTGCAAAATGTGATTATCCATTTATATAGATAAAAAATTTATTACATTTTAAATTATCTTTCCAAAAATCATTATTTTTACATATACAGGAACAGTTTTAATAGAATATTTTTATCTTACATTTAGAAAATCTGGTTTGTGTACCATTATAGGTTGATTACTATTATTTATTTGGTATAGCTTATTAGACACGCTTACAGTGATGTCAAATCATCAAATTTCAAATCTCTGTTCATATTCTTACCAATAACAATAATTATTTGAAGTCTGGATGCATATTCAAAATTGTACATTTTTTGTTCACCTCTAGCTAGAAAAGTAGAGTCAGTTATTTGTATATCATGTACAATGTTTTCTACTCTACTGGTCCTTTCTAAACCAAATCTAAGGTCCGTATTCATGCTTTTCATGTGTTTATCAATACCTGTTATAGTGTAAAAAGTATCTTGATGAATCTGGACAACTTATTAAAAATGTGTTGTAGTAATATAATTACTGAACTGTATTAGAGTACTTGTGCATTCAGGTTTTGTAACATTCTCTTTCTCTAAATATTGTATAGTATTGACATCATAACCACGTAATAGATCTTTTATATTTTCGAACCTTCTGTCTTTAAGAATCAAGATCAGTTTTAGTCACTTTAAAAATTGCTCATAATTCTTTGTGAATCTGTTTGTGCAAAATTTTCTATTGTTGCTTCTGTTTCATCAGACACTAAGTTTCTATTGTGCTTTTTTCCAAAAAGTCCATTTAGCAGATTAAAATACACCTAGCTCAAATGTTATACACTTGCACTTACTAACAGGCTATCAGCGAGTAACAAGATATATTCAGCTGTTTGTTTTCTTTCTCTGTCACACAATCTGTGCTACTCACAGAGTAGTTTCAAAGCAAGTAGACACAAATGCCCACAAATTACTTCTTCGAAATTTTGTATTCTCCCATTCTTGTAGTAGAGCTAATTTTTTGTCAAATAGTTAACTAGCAGTTTTGATATGTTACCACAAAATGAATCAAAAATTTTTGTCACTATTCTCATAATGACAAATCCATTGGGTGCCAACGTGATCAGACATATCTAAATTTACTATTTCACCGTCTAAATTCTTGGCTTCGTTTTGCAATGTATTGATCACAAAAAAAAAGCCGCGACAGTGTTTGATATACAAAGTTAGACAGAAGCTTGGCAAACTTTCGAATCTGTTTTTTTATTTTATTTTTTATTTTTTTATTGTCCTTCGCCAGTTTTGAGACTGTGTCTACATCCTGCACCAACGATAGTCAAAGCTTTCTTTTCTACTTCTAAGTTGTTTATTTTCTGTTCTAATTCTTTATCGGCTTTCTTCTTGTCTGTAAATGCATTTGCATTTGCTGCATATTCACCAGCCAATGATCCAATTGTTGCAATGTAGGGCAAAGCTGCCAAAAGTAAAGGAAGAAAACCACCTTCATGTTGAGTTTGTCCTTTACCTTTCTTCTGTTTTCTTCGATACTCAATATTTCTTTCACATCTAGAATAACTAATAAAACAATAAAATTGCCATCTGTTTTCTTTTGTTTTTTAACATCGGTCAAAAATGGTTCAATACTATTTAACTGTTCATTATTTAGCTTAATTTAATTTATCTGGTTTAGGCTTGCCACTTGGAAGCAAAGTATAATTGATATAAAACCTGGAGTTGAAGATGTAACCACGCTTCCTAAGGAAGGTAAAGTTGTCGTAGAATCGATGGAAATCCTTGTACCAATTGTTAAATAAGAACGGAATTACGAGCTCGAACAGCGAGAAAATATTCTAAATAATCCGAAAGTTCCGATCTCGTTCTATGAACTACAAACTGTAGAACTTGCTGGATTGAGTGGAAAGGAAAATTTCGAATTAGATCTCACAGATTGCTATAACTCAGTGGATTTGATATGCCTTACTTTATTTTTTTTGCATTCCAAACTAATTGTATAAATGATCAGTTGCTAGACTCGTCATTAATCGATGACATGAACCTACAGAATATATACCTGAAAAATGACCAAAACGAAATTTTCAAATCAAAGGATGCATTTATCGATTTAAAACGAGTTACACTACTAAAAGGAGATGGAGATGTCAGTCCATTCAGTATTAAAGAGAATTTATCCCATATATGTAATTAATATGACATGTAGAAAAAATGTTATTGCAACACAGAAAACGACTATGAAACTCTGTGCTACTTTCAATGAGAGTATTCCTGCAGATACACTTGCGTACATAGTCATGTATAGTAAGAAAAATCTCACTTATGATTCACAACACAGAATACTAAGAGAGAATTTTTAACTGAAAAATAGATGGTCTTAACACCTCCTCCCAGGAGACGTCTCAGCTGCAGGCTCCAGTAAGCGGGCAGGCACCCGGACTTCAACTGTCGCACGGCCTCTGACCTCTCATAAAGATAACTCACCTAGCTCAAATGTTACTGACTCGTGCTCATTAACAGACAATCAGCGAGTAACAAGACGTATTCAGCCGTTTGTTTTCCTTCTCTGTCTTACAATCTGCGCTACTATCACAACAATGGCCAGCTCATTGTATATTCTACTTGTGTGTTACAGAAACAGTATTTAGCGACTTTTATTAGAGTCAAATTTTGACCTGATGCAATTTATATTTATCAAACTGTACACCCTAGATGCATTTTACATGTATATTACTGTAGAACGCTAGTGGAGATATCTGATGATATTATGATGAATTAAATAATTTCGAACTTTGACGATAGATGGCACTGAAGTATGTTGCATTTGCTTTAATGTGGAAGCGTATTTCACTTTGTAATAAAGTATTATTTTTGTATCCTTAATTTGAGTGTTTACACTCACGTTTGTATGCATCTTAAAATTAGTCTCATCTAACTAACGTAAGTAGTCTGAAGAAAATAAAGTATTTGTATCCTAAAGAAATTGATGAAAAGAAGACGCAGCCACCAGCCGTCAATACCTCTTGTCAGTATATACCGAGGTGTACTGAGCGAGAGACAGCCAGAAGATGGGTGGACAACGGAGCAACCGAGTCGCAAAACACCTGCCAAGTTCAGCAGTAAATAACCTCCGGGTGAAATGAAATAAAGACAGTACCATTGGGAAAAACCCGCCGAAGGATTTGCACTTTTTAACAATGAAATTTTTAGGCTGTTCAAGATGATATTTTGGGTAAGGAATAGACGTTCAACTTCGTTTACCGCCGTTCACCTCTTTATTTTCTTACGTTCACCAAGAGTGAATCTGATCTAAAAAGACGGGGGATAGGAATGAGGAAACTTAAAAATAATGATAATGAATTTCATGATCTGGAGTTCATTGTGAATTTCATTAAAAAAAAAAAAAAAAAAGCCGCTGGGTCCCGAATGTTTGTTGGCCAGTTGAGGGTGCTCTCTCAAGTGACGGGTGTCCAAAAAAATAAATAAAAATGTCAGTACAAAGGGGTCTACTGCGCTCAGTCCACCCACTTAGTACAGCCAGAAGAAAAGATGGGTGGACGACAGAGCAACCAAGTCGCAAAACACCAGTGACGTTCAGCAGATAAAAACCTCCGGATGAAATGAAATGAAGAGAGTACCATCAAGAAAAACCCGGACGGTTTCCTTCAAATGCCGCCCATTTACTACTGATATGGACGTCTTTCAAATTGTATGTAGGACTTATTTCAGTCAATACATATCAGTAATCTTAAGCATATGCACTGTAGATTTGCATTAAATTTATAGTTGAACATGTTTTACGAGTGGGTTTTGATTAAATTATTGGTGAGGCCATTCTTTACTAATTTTGACAATGTCTTGTAGGTCAAAATATGCTAGTAAATGAATTACGAATAACATTTTCTATTAAAACAAATCAGGGCAATTAGGACGAGAGGTGTTTACAATTTGTGGGCAACGATATAGGTCCCATGAAATCTGAGGTACGAGGAGTCAAACAATTTCTGTGAGCAAAGCAAATGACTCTAGCAGAAATTCATTGTGGGATTACTGAAGTTTACGGAAATATTATGAGTGACATTTTTGTTGCTTGTGCCTTGGAATTTATGATCCACACACTAACATCCATGATGAAATACAAAGATGCCGACATATGTTGTGAATGAAGTAGATGAAATAGAAAGAATCGCTGGGCCGTGGTGGATTAGCCGTGCACACTGTTGCGGTGCGCGTGGCCGTTCGCCGTGGGGGGCTCGAGGCCCCCCTGGGCATGGCTGTTTGTGTTGTCCTTGGGTTAGTTTACCCTAGTTTAAGTAGTTTGTATCCTACGGACTAATAACCAAGTAGTTGAGTCCGATAGGTGGGAGGATTTATCTTCATCCATCCCCCTACCATACGATCCTGGTATGACATATGTTTGAATCTTTATGGAGATTACCTTGAACGTCATGTCTCGTAAGAGTGACATTGGGCAGTATTCACACAGATGTAAAATCGCTTAAACGAGTACTGATCGCTTCTGGGCAGTCAGAAGTAAAATCTGTATACTGGGAACCCACTCCATACTAGTGTCACAGACGACTGTGCAACTACATTTTAAAAATATTTTACCGGCAACGTGGTTTTTGAAGACCACCTACCGTCTACTTTTCGACCCTGTTTGGTGCGTCCGGTACAGCCCGCACAAGGATAACATTCTTTGTGATATTGGCACACAGTGAAACAGATAAAATAATTTCTATGAAAAGCTTCATGTTTTTGCATATTTGTCGGTTTGACCGAATAGATGGATAAACTCTAGCTGATAGCTCTGGCAAATCGACATAGATTATCAAAAATAATTTGTTAAGGTAACGCAGTTTATAAATAGATTCTCCCTGCTGCTTTTCCAGAAACCAGATATAATCTTAAAATTTTAGATCACTCGGAATAAATAATGCTAGGTAATTTATAATTTGTTTGCACTCGTTGCACACACCGAAACAGGCACTCCAGTCCACATATTTTTTTCTAATATTTATTGTAAACGGTTTCGATCTCGTGAGTTTGACGAGTGGCGACATTGGCATCCTTACAGCCTCCCGCCGGCCGCGGTGGCCGAGGTGACTGAGGCGCTCCAGTCACGGTCAGCTAGGCCACTACGGTCGGGGGTTCGAATCCCCCTCGGGCATGGATATTTGTGCCGTCCTAGTTCGTAAGTAGTTCATAAGTAGTTTGTAAGTTTAGGGACTGATGACCACGTAGTTAAGTCCCATAAGCTTAACAACCATTTGAACCATTTTTTACAGCCTCCCGTGGAGGCAGTCTGAAGAGGATTTTATATGATCGAAACCGGTTAGAATAAATATTTTCTGTTTGAAAATATTTTATAAAAAACTGTTTTAATTTTAAATTCCTACCCAGTGGAACTGTCTCAGTTCAGTCAGCCCTCGTCTGTGCAATGTACAACAATTTTCTCAAGTGCACGTGTAGAGTATACGAACATAGATGCTGTTTCACACGAAATCACTCAGTGACATAATACAAAGAGGTAATCTAGAAGACTGCCTCGCGGTTTATTGATTGGGAAATTTAGAACGCCGTCTGACAAATACCGGCGGCGAGAATTTCTTGCGGTACCAGTATCCTAGCCGGCCGCGGTGGCCGAGGAGACTGAGGCGCTCCAGTCACGGTCTGCACGGCCACTACGGTCGGGGGTTCGAATCCCCCCTCGGGCATGGATATTTGTGCCGTCCTAGTTCGTAAGTAATTCATAAGTAGTTTGTAAGTTTAGGGACTGATGACCCCGTAGTTAAGTCCCATAAACTATACAAACAAACAATCCAGTATCCTACTGGGCTACAGCATTCCACAGATACGGAGGCGGCCTCGAGACGACCGAATTCCATCGTTATCGCTTCCAGATTTGACGGTCAGGTGAGGTTTCAGAAAGATGTACAGTCATTAAAACTGACGCGAATACGTACCGTCGGGTCGACGGAGAGCACGAACTGCTCAAAATGGCGAGCGTCGGGCTGTGTTTGTGCGGTCCCTCCCTCCTGGGTGTTCCTTGATAAATTCCTGCTGACTGTTCCTTTTGAGCTGCCCACTAACAGTGCCCGTGTACTAACTGTGGACCTGGTGGCGGCGCGCAGAGGACGAGGTAGACGCGACGTACCAGGTGCTGAAGCAGGCGGGCGAGATCCGGTGCGCGGGCCCCTCGCAGCAGCAGCAGACGCAGACGCGGCGCTCCCTGCGCCCCGCCGCCGCCGCAGCCTCCAGCTCAGGTACTGCCGCGCAGCCGCTAGCGCCAGCCGCCACCCGCCACCCGCCTCCTCTCCCCAGCCGCTTCCGACTCAGCACACCGTACACCTCACACTGCTTTCTGTTTTCTCCAGTTCCCGGATAAAAATTATACGTGTTTTTGCTCGATAGATCAAAGTCGGTGCAGTAGCTAACGCGTTCGATCGGAGGACCGGAAGCCCTCTGTAATAAAATGAGCCAAAATATCGTCGACAATTCACTGTATAATGTCATTCTCTTCGTCGGCTTCTACCCAGACCTCTGGAAAACCTCCCGTATCCTAATGTTCCTTAAACCTGACAAACCGCCCTCCGAAGCCTCCTCCTACTACCGTCCCATCTGTCTCACCTCGGTGTTCGGCAAAGTTCTCGAATCCGTCCTCTCGCGCCGTATCCGCGAACACCTCCGTCGACACCGACTCATTCCCCTTTCGCAATGTGGCTTCCGACCGTCCTTCTCTGTCGATGACCGGCTCCCTAGCCTCGTTCGTCTCCTCTCCGTCCAGGTTAATTCCCGTCGCGCCGCCATCCTCGTCTCCCTCGACATTGAGAAGGCCTACGACCGTGTCTGGCATTCCGGTCTCCTTTTCGAGCTCCAAACCTACGCCCTTTCTATTAATTACGTTCGTCTCATTGCTTTCTTTCTCTCCAAACGCCCATCCTATGTCACTGTCAGTAACCAAATTTCCCGTTTGTTTTACCCCTCCGCCGGGGTGCCCCAGGGCTCCATCCTGTCGCCCCTCCTCTGTCTGCTATATTCAGCGTACATGCCCCAACCTCAGCCTCCTGTCCATCTTCTTCAGTATGCTGATGACACCGCCTTCCTTGCCCTTGTCCCGTCCCTCGCTCGCTCCCAACATCTTCTTCAGTCTCATCTCTCCGAATTTTCCTCCTGGTGTAACCAGTGGCTCCTTACTGTTAACCCCTACAAAATCCCAGGCAATCATCATAGGTCACACCACCCCTTCCTTTCGCCACCGAGACCTTTACCTCACCCTCCATGGCCGCCCCATCCCGCAAACAGAGACCCTCCGCTACCTCAGATTAACCCTAGATAGAGACCTCTCCTGGATCCCTCACCTCAAAACCGCCCATCAGAAAGACCTCTCCCGTCTTAACCTCTTGAAATGCCTCTCCGGCCAGACATGGGGACTCAATCCTTCCACCATCCTGTATACCTACCGTTCCCTCATGCATCCCGTCCTTTGCTGCTTCCATCCCACCTGGATCTCCGCTCCCCCCTCCTATTATGAATCCCTCAAAATCCCGGAACGCCATGCCCTTCGCCTCACCTACCGCATCCGCCCCCCCCCCCCCCCCCCGCGCAGTTCCTTTACGACTTCATCCCATTCCCACATCTGGTCCAATTCCTTCAACACATCCGCCTCAAGTACATACACCGAAAGTTAGAGTCCCATCACCCAATAGTATCTCCTCTCCTCCTGGATTCCGGGTCCCTGCCACGCCTTTACCGCCACATCCCTCCCTCCCTTCACCCCCACACCCTCTACATCATCTCCGAGGGTGGCTTCCGCCACTTACCTCTCCCAGACGACGTTCTCCACAACCGTCCTGACATCTATCCCTCCTTCCAAATTTGACCTTTCCCTGTGGATTATCGCCCCCTCCTCCCTCCCCTCCCGTCCCCCACTTGGCTCACTCCCTCCTTCTCCGCCTCCCTGGGAGTCCTTCCGGTCCCCTCCTTCCCCCCTCCCCCCACCTCCTTTCCCCTTCCCCCGCGCTTTCTCCATCCCCCCTCCCTCCCCCCCCCCCCCCCCCACTGCAGGGCCAGTACAGTGCGAGTGTTTTAACAGCGTTCAGTGCTTCGTGTGGATAGTGTTTCGTCGCCAAGTGTTTTTTTAACGTTGCGCACGTGCCTGTGCGAAACCAGTGTTCAGTGTTTCTTACCTCAATGTCGCCGTCACGTTATGTCTAGTAGTCTGCAGTGGGTGTTTTTTTAGCCACCGTGGCAATGCCTCTTTTTAACAACCATGTATGTCTATCCACTGTCATGTTCTTTTAACATTCTCCCATTTTCTCATCTTGTACTTGTAAAAGCGCAGTTTCCTCACCTTGTTAATTTTATATTCTGTTTGCCTATTGATTTTCATGCTGTAAAGCAGCATCATAGGATGCTGTCAGCCTGCCTGTAACAGGGCATTAAAACTCAATAAAGGGAAAAAAAGACATCGACGATGTACCTAAAGAACAAAACGAACGAAAGGGGAATGTGCCCGACTACAGAACCGCAGGACTCGTGCTCCATTCCTGGAAGTTCTAGGATTTTCATTTCTAATTTCTCCCTTCTTCCGGTTCTGGAAATATTTGTTTATGTGGAAATTACTAGTTGCATCGTAAATTGGAGTCTATGTTACTTCTTAACTTTGCCCACAGCTTCGAAAGTCAATTTGAATGTGATATAGAACATTGGAATCCATCGTGCTAATAAACGAGGATAGTAAAGAAACAGTATTAGAGAAATAGAAAAAATAAAATAGATTTGATGGAGGTGTTCCTAGTATGTAAGGTGTATCTGTAAACAAAATGGCAGTGTTCTAGTGTCGAGACACAATATACATAGAATGTATTCATAAATGCTCTGCTGCTGTAGCAACAGGTTAGTATGGCCAATATGACAGTCATAAAAACACGCTCGGGAATGTAACACAGACCAAGTAGTTCTCAAGAAACTTTGTTGGGTAGATTTAGAGAAGACTGTACGATTCTTCCAATGACACAATGGTATATGACGGGAATGAGACACAGAAGCACAGACAGTCTTAATGCACGAATGCAACAGAAAAGAAAACCGATAATACTGAAATATCATATTCTCCAAATAATGGGTCTATTGGACTCCTACAGCACTTTTGATTGACAGGTATAGTAAACGTTGACTGCCAGGTAATTTACCCCTTCCCTTTCCCACTCCTCAACAGTATCCCCTCCCCTTCCCCATTCCTCTAGTAACTCTGTCTGTGGAATTTAAAGCCTCAACCTCCTCATTCAGGACCCCTTACCAAACTCCTAGTGCCAATTCTGCGTCACTTTGATATGTAAATTATGCCCTCCATCCCTGCCCCTCCTGGAATAAAAATTGTGAGAATCTGGTATCTAAAAATAAAAAAATGTTCAAATGTTTGTAGTTCTGTGGGACCAAACTACGTTGGTCATCAGTCCCTAGACTTACAAGCTACTTAACGTAAGTTAAACTAACCTCAGGACAACAGGATGTCCGAGGGAGGATTCGAACCTCCGACGCGGGAGCCCGCGCGATCCGTAACGTGGCGCTCCAGACCGCTCGGCTACTCCCGCGCGGCTGGTATGTGAAGATGAAGTACCCTCTGTATCACACCACTGGCACTGAGACACACCCATGTCACATGCTTCCACAATGTGAGCTGTTAGCGATCTATCTGTAAGTGGTGAATAGGCACCAGATGCTGCAGGGGCCAGAGTGACTGTCTCCAAAGCCTCCGCTGCAAGTGCTGGAACATTTCATCGCCTAATGATACTAACAACAGAAATAATAATGATACTTTTTCCATCAACAGAATCGGTCCCACGTGGATGTAAACAAACACCTACAGCATGTGGGGCTTTGGAGGCCAACAACTCGCCTCTGTATGTGGAGGCATACTGACAGCAGAGTGGCAGTCCGTGAGTTGTTCAGTTCCACCCCTCCATTTTGAATCTGATCCTACCACAATGTTTACCTCTTACCTCGCAACCTAATGCAACCTAAGTGACTGATGACCATTGTAGTTTTGTCCCCCTTAAACATGCACACAACAAGAACAGCAACCCAAGTGTCGCAGACCTAATATTTCTCTGACATTACATTTGTAGGACATCAAAGAAGACTGTTCCCAAATGCCCAGTGCTACCCAAAGTACTTACAGCATTACAAACCTCAGACGTTATGTAAAATGAATAATGTACTGCAACTGATTTTTGTAGATCATTACAATAGATGGTAGAGACTAACATAGCTAAGCCCCTCATTAGTTAGTGCATACTCAACCACATTGAGTCGCTGTGCATTCTAAAATTCCAACTCTCCTTTTACTGAGGAGACTACTAAAACTTTGGAACATAACCACACTCAACTTCTTTAATCGTGTTCCACATTGCAATGGTTGGATTATTATTTAATAGTTCTCCATTGGTGGATGATCTACAATTGGTAGAGGCTCTTCAAATATATTTTACTGTGGTTTCCTGACTTTCCAGTTTCACGATGTATTTACAAATTGATAGTTTTTTGTGACTTTAATTTGTATTCATGCAAACAGAAAGAGGAGTGGAGTAATGCCTCTGAATAACTATAAACATCGCACCTTCGTAAAATACGCGAAACCATAAACAAATATAAATCTTTCTGTGGTCTGCAATAATTTTCGTGTAGTGTTTCCCCAGGTAGAAAAGGGTTCAAATCTGAAAGTAGATTAGTATTCTCCAATAGGAAATAAGTATTGGAGTAAATATATTAGTCATGTTCATCCATTTAATACTTATTACATCGACATATGAGGGTGAACTTGGACTTATGCTTCGCTTACACCAGCAGTAGTACACTTAGGGAATTTACCAAGATAATTTAAGGTGTATATCAATGGTATTAATTCGAAAATGTTCAATTGTTTGTTAAGCTTAAGGGACTTAACTGCGGTGTCGTCAGTCCCTAAACGTACAACCTACTTATCAACTAACTTATACTAAATACAGCACAAACATCCAAGCCCAAGGGGAGATTCGAACCCCCGACGGGGAACAGTCTTGCGCATCGTAGCATAGCGCCTCACTGCGCTCGGCCGCGGTATTAATTCAATTTACGCTCTGAATACCTCGTTTTGTTTCGTATACTGAACAGTGCAACTGTCTAGAGAAAACAGGTGGGCAAATGATTAGGGACAAAAGCAGTCATGGTGGCGATATACCTTAACCGGGAAGGAGATGCGTTACAGGATATTAAGGAAAGACATGCATATGGACAACAGCTTCACTACTGACGGTTAAAAACAGGAGGTATAGATGAATAGTGGCGTTGGAAATCAAAGATATACGACGTGACTGATGTAAACGGAAGCTACCCGCGTATCGTCATTTATGGGAAACAGAACAGGGAGATTGTCAAAATTTCAGATGAAAGTGTTGTTATTATTTTCTAAATACATTGTTCCCTGTTTCGAGCATCTTCATACAATGGATTACAGAGGCAAAAGCCTAGTCTCTAAAACCATCCCAGGGCGATGAGTTCTCCACTAAATACTCTCAACATGAGGAGATAGCAGCGAAAAGTCAGAAGTGGGAAGGAGGAAAAGATATCAAAAACATGTTCAAATGTTTGTTAAACTTATGGGACTTAAATGCGAGGTCATCAGTCCGTGAAGTTACATACTGCTTATAAACATCCATGCCCGAGGGATGATACTAACCCCCGACGGGAAGCGGCCTCGCGCATCGGAGTATAGCGTTCGGCCACTCTTCCACAGCAAAGATATAGACGTGGACAGTGGGTACAGTACTGATGGTTATAAAATACTATTTATGTGAGAAAATGTTCAAACGACTGTAAATCTAAAGGACCTAGACTTACAAACTACTTAACTAACTTATACTAAGGGCAACACCCATTAGTCCCTTCCAAAAACCAACAACAAACGACACCCATGCCCGAAGGATGACTTGAAACTTCAACGGGAGCGGCCATTCCCATGCGGCGTTCTGGGAGAATAGTGACACCAAGGTATACCAGGTGACTGCCACAGAGGGGAGCCACTGGTTATCGGGAAACAGTGCTGACGGTGTACCAACATGATAGCGGCAAGTAGCCAGTGTCCAGTGTGCCGCGCGGTGTAAGGTGACAAGCCTTGTCAAGTAATGTTGGCAACGGGGCTCCGCGTCGGCCTGTGTTGTGACAGATTGCAAAACAAGGCAGCCATGTGTCAATCTGACAAATGAGTCCACCGAGTTCAGGAGCTGGCCGACAGATGGCGGCACCTCTAATGACTATCGCTTAAGCCGTCCTCACACGAGACGTATTGCCCCAACGTGGCGCAGGCCAAACGTGCTGTTTACCTAGCTACAGCACGGTCTGAAACGACCTGCTACATCCCATGGAACGTACTGCTAATCGTGATTTGAGACCACAGCGGTCTCCAGCGCACGCTGCGGGCTGGCGCGTAGATCATTGTGTTTACAAAGATAATGTGCCTAACATAATTACACGGTATCTCTGTTAGCGATCGTCAGAAAAAAAACGAAATAAACTGTAAATGTACCTTTCTTATGCTTGCACTTGGCATGCGGTACTCTTTCAGATATACAGGGGTTTCACTAAGTGTGTTTGCCTCTGTAACTTATAAAATAATAGGTGACGGGAAATTTTAATGCAGGAGGTCAACACAAGAAATGTTACACTTTCTGCGGAGCTATGGACATAGTTTATTGTGTCATTTTCCAAAGAGTTACAGCACAAAGATATATATTTTTTTAAATGGAACAATAGTTTTTTCTATCGTGCATTGGATTCGTTGAAACCAGCTGCGTCCAAATCAATTTAAACTACATTCCTGTCACTGTTAGTTTGGGAGCTACAACCCTTCAAAGTTAAGGGGGCGGAGGCTACGACGGCGTGTCTGACTGGCTGGTGGTCATGAGACAGTGGGCCGTGCCCCAGGGGATAGCCACTCGGCCAGTGAGCTACGCTATCGCAGCGTCCGCCCCCAGAACTTTGAAGGGTTGTAGCTCCCAAACTAACAGTGATAGGAATGTAATTTAAATTGATTTGGACGCAGCTGGCTTAAACGAATCCAATACACGATAAAAAAACTATTGTTCCATTTAAAAAATTATATCTTTGTGGTGCAACTCTTTGGAAAATGATACAATAAACTATGTTCATAACTCCGCAGAAAGTGTAACATTTCTTGTGTTGATCTACCGCATTAAAATTTCCCGTCATCTATAATTTTAATATCTTTACAGGGGTAAACACACTTAGTGAAAAACCCTGTATATATATATATATATATATATATATATATATATATATATATATATATATATGTCCAAGAAGCACAAAGACGGTACATTTATCTGAAAGCGGTTGAGAATGAAACGAAATGTAGGCCTACGACGAAATCACTTTTGGCTAAAATTCTTAAAAAATTGTCATCGGTGAAATACATCATCTGCACCATCTCCTACTGTCTAGCTCTTTGGAGATAATAGGTTCTGACCAATACATTTTACTTGCTCATACACGCGGGACAACGCCTCAGCTCGGCAACGTTCGTTGTGATAATTTTTGCTTCTAGTATTGTACGTAAACACTGCATCTGCTTCCGTTGCCACGCTAAGCCATGTTCTGTTTGCACTGTGAAACTGAACTATACCAACACTGTACTAAACTGCTACATAATTCAAACCTGTGGGGAAAACCAAATAATGTAGGGTATTGTCTTGAATTTTATTTTAATTTTTTGTTCTGTGCCCAAGCCCGAAAAACTCAACAAATTCCCTCGTGGACGAAATTCGTTCATGTCTCAAATAAATAAAGTCGAATATCGGATATTATAATTGTATTAAATTAACAAATAAGGTACATAAACCGTTATTAAACCAAATCGTTAAAATATCTGTGATAGTTTAGATGCAAACCTGTTATTTACATCTCTTTTCCTTCACAACTCGTGACGCCAACCACCACGCTAATACGTCGTCTTAAAAAGAATTTTTTTTAAATGTAAATCTATCCGACTTAACTTCTAGGTTATTAGTCCGTAGCTTACAGACTACTTAAATTAAGGTAAACTAACCTAAGGACAAGACAAACACCCATGCCCGAAAAATGTTCAAATGTTTGTATAGTCTATGGGACTTAACTACGGGGTCATCAGTCCCTAACCTTACAAACCACCTATGAACTAACTAAGACTAAGGACGGCACAAATATCCATGCCCGAGGGGGGATTCGAACCCCGACCGTAGTGGCCGTGCAGACCGTGACTGGAGCGCCTCAATCCCCTCGGCCACCGCGGCCGGCTACCCATGCCCGAGGGGGGACTCAAACCCCAACGGCGAACGGCCGCACGCACCGCAGCACGCCGCTCCAGTGCGCACGGCTAATCCACCGCGGCAAGAAATAACGAATATCAGATATTATATTTAAATTTGCAAGAAAAAACCAGAAACGTTAGGGAAACAAGAAAGGAAAAAAAAAAAAAATATTTCAGAAGCACACAGACGTCAACCTGGTCTACCTGTATTTTCTACATCATAACCTGTGACGCTACCTAGTACGCTATTTGTGAACTTAAGCAGTTAATTGTATACAACGAACCTAAAACATGTTGTAATATCTTATTTTTGTATGATATAGCATCACAAACACGCTCCTTTGGTAGAATGGTGTTATACTGTAGCAAAGGAACGATATTCTTCCACAGTGTGGAAATTATAACACTGACACACGTTATAATACGGGATCATTTAAAGCTATGAAAATGTTTTCGGTAATTTATTGTAACAAATAATATTTAAAATGACGCGTTTTCAACAGTTCCTCAAAATTCTGCCCATCTAAAAAAGATTATATTCGTACATCGTACGCTACAATGAAAGAAGGAACGAAATACGGTGTCCTGTTGCAATATGGCGGCTGAAAAGTTCTGCTTGTCACGTGTAAACCAGGCCGCTTCTCATTGGCCACATTCAACTCCACGAAGCAAAAATATAACTGAGCCCTGAGGTGAATAAATTTCGTTTTGTGTTGATTAAAATTGTTTGTGTTGTGCATTAGCACATGGAGGCTCTAGCTGTGTAATTATAAACTATTATATGAACAATTACACCGTCAGGCAATAGAAAATGATCCGTGTGTAAGGGAATTGCTGCATGGTCTGAACAACATGTCAAGGATTGCGCTCCCACTCCCGCCGGACCTTCGAGTTCTCCTCGGACATGGGTGTTTGTGTGTTGCGCTTATCATGAGTTAGGTTAAGCAGTGTGAACGTTTGGGGACCGTTGACTTGTGTCACCTGATCCCTTGTGTCTTCCACTAACTTCAGAGTTGTGTCTTCATTGAACCCACTACTGACTGGTGTGCTGCCCAGCTTTATTTAGGGTCATTCCCAATACTTCGCTTTTTTCCTTTTTCTTGTGCATGAAAAATAACATAATGAATGAACCATAAATTTGTAAATACATTAGACAACTGAAAATGTCACAGAAACTGATATTAAAATTCTCTCAAAGTCATAGGGAGGGTTCTGTACTGTCATAGCTCATACATCGATAGAGCGCTTAAAATCGAAATCCTTGAGACAAAAACTGGAACACAAGAATAGATACTGAGTGTGATTAAGTTCTGCTGTCTTTGTTGTCTTTCCAAGAAAAGGAATGTTCGAATCTCAGAAAATACAGTGAATAGCGAGTATAGGTCAGTTCATTTCAAAAATTAACTAAGAATTATAAATACAATTTCTGAAATACTTTGTAGGAATTTTATATCCTCCTGTAATTTCGTGACGTGCGTAATACCGCCATTGGACGGTGTGACACTGCTAAATCGACATCTAGATCTTGAAAACACAAAGAACGCTGTTCATGTAAGGCATGCAGAGAATTGTTTATTAGCTGGAATTCTGGACAGAGGAAATAAAGGGTGAGCAACTAAGGCACCGGGGTGCTGCCATCATTCACTGCTGGCGCCTGGGAGCTGACTTATGTGGGTGTGCTTTTGCTTGTCTTCTGAGGGTTGCAACGACATAATCATTATAGGTGACCCTTGGCTTTAAGGTCAATCAATGTTCTTTGTTGTCCTATGAGTGGTATTTGAGGAAAATGTTAGGTCAGTGACATTAACATGTTCCGAGAGGCTGTGAAGATGGAGGGCATAGCTGCTGTAAGTGCTACTTTCGATCTCTGTAGATACCGATTCAATCGATTTGTAGGGGGAACAATAATTATTATTTCTGTTATTACATTATTATTATTATTATTTCACAATACTTCCAGTAGGGTTTATGGGTTCAGTTTCTTTCATGCACCTGCTTCAGATCATCAAGGCTAAAGGTGCGGAAACACGAATAATTGATATGTGCAGGTCGGTTGTAAAGCAAACGTGCACATAATTGATAAATAAATATTACATACTCCGCCAGTGAGTGATAGAGGGTACATCACCTGATCACAAGAATCTTTTTCCCAACAGTTGCTCCAGGAGGGGCGACGGAGGGGGATTAATTTACACATAAAAGTGGTTAAAATCAGCAATAGGAGGGACCTGAATCAGGAAAAAGGCGGCAGGGGGAAGAATTAAACAGAGGCCTAGTGAAGGGTAGGTATTTGAGAGGATTGCGTGTAAGGATTCTTTAAAATACCTCTCAATCTCCTTTTATTGCATCCTCCTTCCGAAAATAAGCAAATTGGCACATTAGTAACACACTGAACTCGCATTTGGGAAGATGACAATTGAAAAAGCCTCCGGTCATTGTTAGTTAGATTGTCCACGACCTTCCTAAATAACTCCAGGCAAAAGCCAGGATGGTTCCTTTCAAAGACCACAACACATTTCCTTCTCCATCCCTGATAAAAACTATCTGAGCATGTGATCGATGTCTAACGGTCACGATGTCAACGAGGTATGAAAATTGTGCCAGCTTCTCTCGTCCTTGGGGAGATGGAAATGGCTATAGGGGATTACTTATTGCACCTCTCCATCAAAGTTTATTGCGCCTAGATGCACCCGACTGCAAATTGTTGCTCATGTCGGCACCAATGACTCCTGCCGGTTGGGTACAGAGGTCATTCTCAGTCCATACAGGCGGTTGGCGGAGTTGGTGAGGGCTGAAAGCCTCGCTCGCGGGGTGGAATCTGAGCTAACTATTTGTAGTGTCGTTCCCAGAACCTATCACGGTCCTCTGATATGGAGCCGGCTGAGACAATTCTGCGGAGATCTGGGGTGCAAATTTCTCGACCTCCGCTATCGGGTGGAGAAATGTAGGGTTCCACTGAATAGGTCAGGCGTGCACTGCACGCAGGAAGCGGCTACATGGGTAGCAGAGTACGTGTGAAGTGCACATGGGGTTTTTTAAGTTAGAGAATTCCCTCTCTAGGCCCGACAAGACGCCTCCTGAGCCGCGACAAGGTAGCAGCAGGCAGAACACAACAGGAAATGAAAAGATCAATGTATTAGTAGTTCACTGCAGGACCGTCTATAGAAAGGTCCCAGAACCTTTGTCATTAATAAACGGTCACAATGCCCACGTAGTACTAGGGACGGAAATTTGGCTGAAACCAGATGTAAACAGTAATGAGATTCTAAACTCAGACTGGAATGTATACCTCAGAGATAGGCTGGATCCGAATTGTGAAATAATTTGAGTGAAGGTCACTGTTAAAAGCAGGCTCAACATGTTAATTGGATGTTTCTATAGGCCTCCTGGCTCAGCAGCTGTTGTGGCATAACACCTGAAGGAAAATTTAGAAAATATTTCGAGTAGATTTCCCGATCATGTTATAGTTTTGGGAGGAGATTTTAATTTACCGGATTTAGACTGGGAGACAAACGTTTATGACGGGAGGTAGGGACAAAGAATCCAGTGAACGTGTTTTGAGAGCATTATCTGAAAACTACCTTGATCAGTTAAACAGAGAACCGACTCGTGGCGACAAGATATTGGACCTCCTAGTAACAAACAGACCCGAACTATTCGAAACAGTTAATGCAGAACAGGGAATCAGCGATCATAAAACGGTTACAGCATCGATCATTTCAGCCATAAATAGAAATATTAAAAAATGTAGGAAGATTTTTCTGTTCGGAAAAAGTGACAAAAAGCGGATTTCAGAGTACTTGACGGCTCAACACAGAAGTTTTATCGCAAGTACAGATACTGTTTAGGAACAGTGGTCAAAGTTCAAAGCCATTGTACAATATGCATTAGATGAGTACGTACCTAGCAGGATAGTAAGAGATGGAAAGGAACCACCGTGGTACAACAACCAAATTAGAAAACTGCTACTGAAGCAAAGGGAACTTCACTGCAAACATAAATATGGCCAAAGCCTTGTAGACAAACAAAAACTACACGAAGAGAAATGTAGCGTGAGGAGGGCTATGCGAGAGGCGTTCAACGAATTCGGAAGTAAAGTTCTATGTACTGACTTGGCTGAAAATCCTAAGAAATTTTGGTCTTATATCAAAGCGGTAGGTGGATCAAAACAAAATGTCCAGACACTCTGTGACGAAAATGGCATTGAGAAAGAGGATTACACACTAAAGGCTGATTTACTAAATGTCGTTTTCGAAAGCTGTTTCATAGAGGAAGATTGCACTGTAGTTTCTTCTCTAGATTGCCGCACAGATTTCAAAATGGCAGATATCGAAATAATTGACAGGGGGATAAAAAACAATTAAAATAGCTCAAAAGAGAAAAGGCTGCAGGACCTGATGGGATTCCAGTTCGTTTTTACACAGAGTACGCGAAGGAACTTGCCCTCCTTCTTGCAGTGGTGCACCGTAGGTCTCTATAAGAGCGTAGCGTTCCGAGAGATTGAAAAATGGCGCAGGTAATCCCCGTTTTTAAGAAGGGACTTCGAACAGATGTGCAGAACTATAGGCCTATATCTCTTACGTCGGTCAGTTGTAGAATTTTGGAACATGTATTATGTTCAAGTATAATGACATTTCTGGAGACTAGAAATCTGCTCTGTAGGAATCAGCATGGGTTTCGAAAAAGGCGATCGTGTTAAATCCAGCTCGCGCTATTCGTACACGATAGTCAGAGAGCCATAGACACGGGTTCTCAGGTAGATGCTGTGTTTCTTGACTTCCGCAAGGTGTTTGATACAGTTCCCCACAGACGTTTAATGAACAAAGTAAGAGCATATAGTATGTCAGACCAGTTGTGTGATTGGATTGAGGAGTTCCTTGATAACAAAATGCAGCATGTCATTCTCAATGGAGAGAAGTCTTCCGAAGTAAGAGTGATGTCAGGTGTGCCACATAGGAGTGTCGTGGGTCCGTTGCTGTTCACAATATATATAAATGACCTTGCGGATAACATCGGAAGTTCACTAAGGCTTTTTGCAGATGATTCTGTAGTATATAGAGAGGTTGTAACAATGGAAAATTGTACTGAAATGTAGGAGGATCTGCATCGAATTTACGCATGGTGCAGGGAATGGCAATTTAATCTAAATGTAAACAAGTGTAATGTGCTGCGAATACATAGAAAGAAAGATCCTTTTATCATTTAGCTACGCTATAGCAGGGCAGCAACTGGAAGCAGTTAATTCCATACATTATCTGGGAGTAGGCATTAGGAGTGATTTAAAATGGAAAGACCATATAAAATCAGTCGTCGGTAAAGCAGATGCCAGACTTAGATTAATTGCAAGAGTCCTAAGAAAATTCAGCCCCAAAACCCTTGTTCGCCTACTGCTTGAATACTGCTCACCGGTGTGGGATCCGTACCAGGTGGGGCTGATAGAGGAAGTCGTAAAGATCCACGATGTCGTAGTTATTCTCAACACAGCCGACAATCACCTTTTGCTGTCAACCCCATCGCAAGTGCGTCTATGACGTCAATAAATGGCGAATGTGGCGTTCTAAATTTCTAGGCGTTCTAGGATATCTGGTCGCGTCTGTTAACAATGAAAGATAACTTATTGTCGTCAGGCTCATTGCTACTATGAAAGTGATTTCGTATGACATTTGACAAGAATGTCCTTACGTAATCAATAAACTCTTATCATTGCTTGTTCCCTCATAAACTCACATCACCGTTCAGACAGACAGCGGCGGAGTAAGGCTGTTAGAGGCCCGGGGGGCAGCAGAACAAAATGAGGCCCCTTGTCCACTTGAAAATACATGTATTACTATAAAACCGTAACTTTAGAGATTTGGAGCGCCCCCTCCCCCCACTCAAGGACGAGAGGAACGGAACAATCTAAGAAAACAGATTCCAAGATTTGGAGGCCCTAGAGAAAGAGGTCAAGAGGGCTCCCCCCCCCCCCCCCCCCTCGCCCTTCTTTAGTCAGCCACTGCAGACACCTGCACAGTTTTCGGGCCAACGTCTCAACAGACGTGTTATTCCCATACAGAATCTACATCTACATGGGATACTCTGCAAATCACATTTCAGTGCCTGGCAGAGGGTTCATAGAACCACCTTTATATTATTTATCTCCCATTCCATTCTCGAATAGCGCGCGGGAAGAAAGGGCACCTGAATCTCTCCGTTCGTGCTTTGATTTCTCGTATTTTATTCTGATCATTTCCACCTATGTAAGTGGGAGTCAACAATATCTTTTAGCATTCGGAGGAAAATGTCGGCGATTGGAGTTTCGTAAGTATCCCACGCCGCGGCGATAAGCACCGTTGTTGTAATAATTCCCATCCCAGATCCTGTATCATTTCCGTGACGCTGTCTCCTCTGTATCGTGACAATACAAAACGAGATGCCGTTCTTTGGACTCTTTCGATGTCCTCCGGCAAACCAACCTGATAAGGATCCCACACTGGGCAGCAACACTCCAAATGAGGATGGACAAGCGTAGTGTATGCAGTCTCTTTAGCAGTTCTGTTGCATGTTTTAAGGGTTCTGCCAATAAAACGCAGTCTCTGGTTCGCCTTTCCCACGACATTATCTACGTGTTCTTTCCAATTTAAGTCTGAATCAATAGCAATTCCTAGGTATTTTGTGGAGTTTGCGGCCTTCACTTTTGATTGAATTATCCTGTAAACAAAGTTTAACGCATTTCTTTTCGTACTCATGTGGTCGACTTCACACTTATCATTATTTAGAGTGAATTGTCAATTTTTACACCATAGTGAAATCTTATTTAGATCGTTCTGCAGTTGGTTTTGATCTTCAGATAATTTTACTAGACGGTAAATGACGGCGTCATCTGCAAATAACCTAAGCGAGCTGCTTAGATTTTCTCCCAAATCATTTATGTAAATAAGGAAGAGCAGATGACCAATAACACTACTCTGTTTTAGTCGATGTCTTACCATCGATTACTACAAACTGTGTACTCTCTGACAGGAAATCTCCTATCCAGTCGCAAATTTGGGGCGATATACCACAACCACGCAACTTGATTAAAAGCCTTTTGTGCTTTTTGCAAATCAAGAAATACGGAATCAAGTTGAGACCCCTTATCGATAGCACTCATCACTTCGTGTGAGTAAAGAGCTAATTGTGTTTCGCATGAACGATATTTTCTAAATCCGTGTTGACCCTGAATCAATAGATCATTCTGTTTGAGGTAATTCATAATATCTGAATACAGGATATGTTTCAAAACCCTGCTGCAGATTGACGTCAAAGAAATAGGCCTGTAGTTTAGTGGGTTACTCCTACTGTCTTTCTTGAATATATGTTTGACCTGTACAACTTTCCAGTCTTTTGGTACAGATCCTTCTTTGAGTGAGCAGTTATCTATGGCTGTTAAGTAAGAAGCATCGCTTCAGCATAGCATAATGAAATAGAAATCTAATGGACATACAGTTCGGACCAGAAGACTTGTTCTTGTTAAGTGATTTAAGATGCTTCACTACTCCGAGGATATCTACTTCAACGTTACTCATTTTGGCCTCTGTTTGTAATTCGAAATTTTGAATATTGGTTTCGTCTTCTTTGGTGAATGAGTTTCTAAAAGCTCTTTTCAGTAACTCTGCTTTAGTGGCGTTATCATCGGTAGGATCATCATTACTATCACGTAGTAAGGGTATTGTTTGTGTTTTGCTCCTATTTAAAATAAGACCAAAATCTCTTTGGGTTTTTAGTCAAATTTCGAGAAAGAGTTTCGTTATGAGAAGTATTGTAGGCATTGTAGTCTACTCCCTTCGAGAAGTCATTTGAGACAACTATATTACTCCTTAGAAAAGGACACGGACGATTTCCTCCCAGTCCGATCTTGTGTTCTGCCTCTTTCCTCTTCCCCTGAGAACCTCTGTGCTTCTTCTTGACACTCCGGCAGCAGAAGCAGATGTGATTGTCGACCTTTTTATGTATGCAATACTTTAAAATGATTCATGTCCTGACTAAGGGAACAACAACAAAATTTCTATGAACATTGCTGAGTCGGAGGCGACTGGCACTGCAAAAGGTAAGACTGGCTATGCACAAGGTTAGAGAGAGTCTGGAGTGATTCAGGAAAACCATAGCAGACTCAGGACGACGATATTTCACAGTGACGAAGATATTCCATCTGTATTTTGCTAGGATTTTTAATGAAGAATCATTTAGGCCATGTTTACTTTTTACAGCACAGTAATATTGTGTAAAGGGCCGAAGAAGAATATCATCAAATCTTTTCCGCTAGTGCAAATGCACTTCACATTAATATTAAAAAATCCTCTAGAAGTAACTAAATAACAGTAATAGTGCAACAATAAAAACGAATTAATGTTAAATATACCATCTGCTAAAAAAAGAAAAAAATATCTTTTACAACGTCTCTAGCGGCTTGCAGTTACTTGTATAATTTCACTTAAATAATGAACTCGATATTCATGAGATAAAGATAGTCAGAAGAACCCTTACATTAAGTCTCTACGTTTGTAAATATAAAAGTATCTTGAATGAACAAACACTGTGGATTACTATTTATTTTATTAATAACTACGTGTGCCAAACATGCGTAGCAATACCTGCGTCAGAACGCAATGATGTATCAAAGCTTCACATCAGAAACTCAAGAAATTTCTGAAATTTGCTATTAAAAACAAACAGAAAATTCAAATATGCACTACTGGCCATTAAAATTGCTACACCAAGAAGAAATGCAGATGATAAAAGGGTATTCATTGGGCAAATATATTATACTAGAACTGACATGTGATTACATTTTCACGCAATTTGGGTGCCTAGATCCTGAGAAATCTGTACCATGAACAACCACCTCTGGCCGTAATAACGGCCTTGATACGCCTGTTCATTGAGTCAAACAGAGCTTGGATGGCGTGTACAGGTACAGATGCCCATGCAGCTTCAACACGATACCACAGTTCATCAAGAGTAGTGAATGTTCTCTCGTATTTGAGATAAAGCACACTCAAAATTTTGCAACGTATTGGATATGGTAACGGCATTTGCACTCTGCATCTGAACTGTGTTACAGAAATTATCAACGTGTTTCATGATATCATAGAAAAAATTTAGGAGGAACAAAAAGTGTGGATTGTGAAGTAAATTTCTTAAAGCAAATGCTTCTCATATTGTAACATTATCCCAGGAATTTCTCAATCTTTTCAAAACATTCCAATAAATGCAATTTGTTTTCTTTGACAGTATTTACCATGCGGGACTGGAAGTTGCATCTAGTTCAAGAGACTGAAGGAGTTCTCTTGTTTGTCTGTAACCAATCACTTCGCTTGAGAGATGAAGAAAAAAACCTTGTAAAAGCAGCAATATTTGCGAAGAACAACCTTATAAACTTATAATTTTACTGCAAGCATTCTGAAGAACAAAATTCATTGGGTGTGCATAGCAGTGAACGTACTTGGCATGTGGCAAAGTGCTCTGCATCAGTTTCTAGACAACACTGTGATTGGCACTCATTACTGGGGTGCCTGAGCAATGAGTTCTTCTTGAACATTGCAAGGTTCCAGAATTCTTTTTAAAAACCTCACTAAGTCAATCTACTGTCCTATCATTCACGTTTCGAAAGGAATGATATCTTTCAACAGGTTTCTTCCCCTTAATAAACCGCAATATAATGACAAATTGACCTCTGCACGAGCCGCGGTGGAGTAGCCGAGCGGTCTAAAGCGTCTCGTTGCGGAGCGCGCGGTTGCTCGCCCTGGAGGTTCGAGTCCTCCCTGGGGCATGGGTGTGTGTGTTGTCCTTAGGTTAGTTTACCTAGGGTTAAGTAGTTTGTAAGCTACCGACTGATGACCACGCAGTTTGGTCCGATAGATTTACAAACATTTGAACATTTGAACTTCTGCACGTAATATCTGTTGTTCCGTCAGCCTGCACAGAAACGAAAGTGGCATCGTTAATCCCTTTAATCAGTCCTTCGATGTAAACTTGATAAATACAGTCCAGAAGTTCATTTTGTATTATGTGTGACATATATTTACACACGGAATTACTAGATCTTCTTAAGTGATCATGTAATACGCTGTCAAGATTTCCCAAAATAGATAACAAGTCTAAGAAATTGCCACGGTTTGCTGACTCTTGTTTTTCATTGTGAGCTCTTAGTGCTAACTCATGAGTTCCACAAAACATTAAGCACTCTACTATTCTATTTAATATGTTCCTGTTCTTCGCAACTAATTCATTACGTTTCTGAATTGACATTTTATAGCCGAATCCATCTGAGCAGCAGTGGTAATTGTGCCAAACATTTTATATTTACAAACGTTTCCTTCAGAACCACACAACACTCAGTAGACTCAAAACAATTTTTGTTTCTCTTCACTCACCGTTTGCCAATACTTTTTGTAGAACCATGTAAAGATGAAAATTCTCTTCTTCTTTCCGTCGAGTTGAGACATCAAGAAATCTTTTGATTGATGTGTGCCTAACCGCTTGATTTCTAGATTATCTTCCACGCTTAATAAATGAAAGGGCGTTTTAAGCAAAGAGTCTACTTTATTCATTTTATACTCAGTTTACGAACTCTCAAGCTGCAACGACAAAGCTCCAGAATTCGTTTTGACTTAGTTTCTAAGGGTCCATGGTCGCCGGCTCCCAAACTGTGGATAGGTGCATGAAGGGTGGGGAGTGGGAGCGCAACAGGTACAGTCAGGGCCCACTCTGCCTGGCCCCAAGCAGCACTGCGAGGAGGGGAAGGGAAAACAGCTGTTGACGTCACTGCGACAGCAGAGCGTGGCCGGCGAGAAATACAGGCCTGAGCGCGCACTTCATGCTACGTAAGCAAGGTAGTTCTGAGCCGGCGCGATCGCTAGCCGATTGGCCGGCCGCTGGGGCACTGCCCACTGCTTCATAGCGGGCAGCCACTGAGCTAGCAATCGCACCGGCTCGGAACTACCTTGCTTACGTCACACGATGTGCGCGCCCGCGGGAACTACCTTGCTTACGTCGCACGATGTGTGCGCTCAGGCCTGTATTTCCTGTTGGCCGCGGGAACTACCTTGCTTACGTCGCACGATGTGCGCGCTCAGGCCTGTATTTCCCGTTGGCTGCGGGAACTACCTTGCTTACGTCGCACGATGTGCGCGCTCAGGCCTGTATTTCCCGTTGGCCGCGGGAACTACCTTGCTTACGTCGCACGATGTGCGCGCTCAGGCCTGTATTTCCCGTTGGCCGCGGGAACTACCTTGCTTACGTCGCACGATGTGCGCGCTCAGGCCTGTATTTCCCGTTGGCTGCGGGAACTACCTCACTTACGTCGCACAATGTGCGCGCTCAGGTCTGTATTTCCCATTGGCTGCGGGAACTACCTTGCTTAGGTCGCACGATGTGCGCGCTCAGGCCTGTATTTCCCGTTGGCCGCGGACTGCAGGGGCAGTTAGGGCCAAACGGCGCTGGCCCTCAGCTGTCGGTATGGCTGTGTACTGAAGAGAGGGGACATGCTTGTTAGCCCTCAGCTATGCTGTGGCAAGAGGCAAGCGAAACCATTTGATCACATCATTGTAAACTGAGTTAGGATGTCGAGGGGATCGTGTCTCACTCCAACTGTATGATGTAATACTGCTAAGGTACTGGGTGCTCAAAAAGTCATAAATTTATCCACGTTATTTGGATTTCTCTGAGGTCTGCGACTGTATTATAAACTTTTTTGGAATAATTAATGCTGCAGCAGTCACTTTCAACTAATATTTTTATTGGCACGACGCATTTCGGCAGCACGCTGCCATCATCTGGTGCATTTTTACAGTTACTGTTTCATTATTGACTTAATATGTTTTGTGTTGTGGATGCCAGTGAGGTTATGTTTGTACATTTTAACCTGTTCAGGAAGATATAGCTAATTTTAGTATTATGTTTCATCATTATAGATTTTGGATTATTGTAGTGTTTTATTTACTTACAGTTTTAATAATCTTGTTGTCTGGCACACACATAAAAGGTGCATATGTTTATGGCATATTCACAGTAAATACTGTTGTAAGTAGTTTATCTTAGCTTTTAAGGATCTTTGTACAGTAACCTTCAAATACAAAATGTCTACATGTGCTGTAAGTGTATATGTAACTGTGTTCTTGTGTTGTGTGTGCCCGACAACAAGCTTATCAAAACTGTAAGTAAATAAAACACTACAATAATCCGAAAACTATAATGATGAAACATAATACTAAAAATAGCTATATCTTCCTGAACAGGTTAAAATGTCCAAACATAACCTCACTGGCATCCACAACACAAAACATAATAAGTCAATAATGAACCAGTAACTGTAAAAATGCACCCTATGATGGCAGCGTGCTGCCGAAACGCGTCGTGCCAATAAAAATATTAGTAAAAAGTGACTGCTGCAGCATTAATTATTCCAAAAAGGATCAAAAAGTCAGTATAAATTTGAAAACTTAATAAATCGCGGAATAATGTAGAGAGGTAAAAATAGACAAACATGCTTATAATGACATGGGGTTTTATTAGGGAAAAAATGTAAAAAAGAAGTTCAAAAAATGTCCGACAGATGGCGCTGGACAGCAAAACGTCAGTGACTGCGCATTAAAATCGTGTATAAGAGAAGTTGTAATGTGAGAGAGAATCAGATGCCCCAGCAATCACAGCATGTTGACGTTACCTGAAAGGCGCTTTTACTGAAGCTGTATTATCAGAATGGGCCGTTACGGTCCTATCGCCATAGGAAGGGTATTCGAACGGCTAAAGGCAGCTGTGGCGAGAAGGATTTCGAAGTTCGAAGCCACGGGTTGTTTAGACGATAGACTCCGGAGTGGCCGACCGAGCACAAGGCATAATGTTGCTGAGACAGTCCAGGAAGAAATGGAGACTGCAGTGGGTTCGTCTATGCACGGTTAAGTCAGTTCTCGTGCAGTCGCACGTCGCACCGGCATTCTATACACTTAGGTTGGCACTTGGGCGTACCCTCCGATGCTATCCTTACAAAATCCATCGGCATCATGAAGTGTTACCTGGCGATTTAGTGAAGCGGAGGGTATTTGCGGTGTGGGCGTTTCAGAAGATGGCGGAAGATGACGATTGGTTGAGTAACGTGTTGTGGACCGACGAAGCTCATTTCACGCTCCGAGGGTCTGTCAACGCCCACAACTGCAGAATCTGGGCTACCGAAAATCCTAGAACTGTCGTGGAAATTCCATTGCACGACGAGGAAGTCACGGTATGGGTTTGTTTTGCTACATCTACCGTTATCAGGCCTTTTCTCTTCGAGGAACTGCTACCGTGACGTGTGAGAGGTACGCCGATATGTTACAGAATCGCATAATCCTTAGCCTGCATGATAAACACCTGCTAGAACGTACGATTTTTATGCAGGGTGGCGCTCCACCCAATATTGCTAAACGCGTGAAAGATCTCTTGCGCGCGTCGTTTGGTGATGATCGTGTGCTCAGCCGCCACTTTCGTCATGCTTGGCCTCCCAGGTCCCCAGACGTCACACCGTGCGAATATTGGCTTTGGGGTTACCTGAAGTCGCGAGTGTATCGTGATCGACCGACATCTCTAGGGATGCTGAAAGACAACATCCGACTCCAGTGCCTCACCATAACTCTAGATATCCTTTACAGTGTTGTTCATCATTGAGGAAAGATGGTGAACATATTGAGCATTTCCTGTAAAGAAATCATCTAATATGTCAATTTTTACCTCTCTCTCTACATTGGTCTGTGATTTTTTAAGTTTTCAAATTTATACTGACTTTTTGATCACCCGGTATATCACAAATTTTCTGGTGGGGTCTGGCCCCTGTGGTGCTTTAGAATGAGCCGCCCCTGGTGATAATGTATTCTGATATTTGTCTGCATGAGAATCAACGCATAATCCATTGAAATAGAGTTGCAAAATACCTTAGATACAGTATACAATTCAGCAGGTATGGTAGATTCATATTCAGGTGTTATGGGGAGAGAGTACTATAAAGTTTCCCTGTTTTTGTTCGTAAGTTTACAACTTTCCCACGTTCGGGAAACAGTCACCTGAAAACAAAGCGCCTCGAAAATGACTTTGAAATTACATACGTTTTTGAATTGAGATTTCTTAGAAATTATTGTAAAGAATTGTATTGAACACTAATGTATGGTAGCGTTGTCTGGGTATTTATTTATTTGTTCCTCTGGCCATGTCTTCCTCGGCCTATCTGTGGCCAATGTTTGTGGTGAAACACCCTCCAGCTACTATACGTTGACTTGCGGTCATACATGAGCCTGCTTTCTAACCATTAGTAAACCGCTGTCAAAGTCTGTTGTAACGTATCCTATTGTTTCGATGTTCAGGTATGCAAATTTTCATCATAATTGGCATAAAACTGTAGATTGGTATGAATCGCAAACAATCAAACAAACGCACACTCTTCTTTAGACTCAGCAAAGATAAGATTGAAGGTCGGTACTTCAATTTTCAAGATGAGGTGTTAATATTATGATCCATAAAAGGAGTAGCAGTGTGCCGCTTTTTCTTTAGCTCCCAAACAGTTGTATATGGTGGGTTGCCTTTCGAGGGGCTAATAGGCGTCAGAGTTTAGATTTATTTGTTTGTTTTTTTTTTATTATTTCAACTGTTTCATAGGATTTCCCATAATCGTTTATTTTCCTAAAATACTCCTATATTAAAGCGAACAAAACAAAAGAAGTTATTCAAATCGGCCGAGTCATTTCTGAGTTGTAGAGAAACCAATGCACAACTATTCATTTTCATATAAGTATTATGACACTTTATACATATGTACTGTTATAGTGATTAAAATCCTATGCATCTGGCTGGGTTGCATTAAAATGAGGTGACTGGAACCTACAGTGGAAGAGGAGGGGGGAGAGTTAGAAACAACATACCCGACCCGACTTCTGTATGCAAGGTAGGTCATGGGATGTGATAATAAGGCTCTTCCATTACATGTTGTTATTATATTAATTTAAGGATTACTTTGAGGAACTCAATCAATTAACTTCTTATCTCGTGCTTTAAAATGACATTGAGAAGGCAAATAGTGGCATCCATCGGCGGAGCGGCATTGAAGCGCTATGCTGCCGTTCACGGTCGGGGGTTTTAATCCCCCTTCGGGATGTTTGTGCTGTCTTTAGAATAAGGTAGTTCATAAGTAGTTTGTACGTTTAGGGACTGATGACCCCGCACAAACATTTGAGTGCCACCCACCGTGTGCAACATGCTTCGCCAGAACATTCTATGAGCGTGCATCACTGCGGTAACCACTACGGGCAGCAGAATGACGCCATCGTCAACATTTTATCCAAGTTCTTCCGACTACGTTTCAGAAATCTCGCCGAGAAGACCTTACCAATCCTCCATACAGTCCCCATCCCTCCGCAAGTGACTTCCATACTTTTGGAACCCAGAAGAAAGACGTTCAGCCGCGGTGGAGTAGCCGCGGCTGCGGAGTGCCCGGTTGCTGCCGTCGGAGGTTCGAGTCCTCCCTGGGGCATGGGTGTGTGTGTTTGTCCTTAGGTTAGTTTACCTTAGGTTAACTAGTTTGTAAGCTACGAACTGATGACCACGCAGTTTGGCCCGAGAGATTTACAAACAAAGACGTTCAAGCTGTCGATATGATTCTTGCTAAGAGGTACGTGCAGGTACAATCATAGTTCTGTAGGCAACCGAAAACATTTTTTTTTTTCATTACGCTCCGACAGCTATCTTTTACAATAAGATAAAAGTATTGATAAATTAGAAGTATTGAAACATCTCAACCGTGCAGAGCACTAAAATAAATTCAATGGCGAAGATGGAAATTTGTGCTGGACTGGGATTGGAGCCCGGATTTGCCGCTTCGGGCCAGCGGCCTGCTTAACTAATTAAGGTATCCTCACACACGTTCCGTCCTACCCACATGCTCAAAATATCGCACAGTACGATGGCAGTGTCCTCTCTGGCTATTACGTTCTCATGCTCGAAGCTATGAATGTATTCCCGCAAGGGATCGGGCGTGTTTGTGAATCCGCACAGAAATTGTCAATTGCCTGTTGAGGGCACATATAAAATTACTGATATGGAGAACAGACGCAGTATGAAGTCATAGGAAACTTGTTTTCTCTGTTTCGTCAAATAACAACTTTTAATTTTATGAAAATTTTGCATTCCCAATCATTGTATATTCTTCTTACTATAATCCTCCAGATATTTGTGTAATTTTTTTTCATATAGTACTTGATGTTTGGCCAGCTGGTATGTAGGTGTGCGTATGTTGTTCGCAGGTGGACGTAGACGCAAATCTTGTTTATGAATGTATGGTAATCTATAGATGTTGGTGGCGCATCAGCTTCTTGGCGTTTTTCTCCGCAGGGATTCGTGTAGAAGCTCAATGGTTTGGTTCTTCAGTTTGTTGGTCGGCTCTTCCTTCAGTTTTCTGTATGCTGGATCCTTGTACAATTTTGTGACTGAACTCTGACAGCATTTTGCTTGTTGGCAGGTGGTGTGACTATTCTTGAGCTGTGGAAGCTTTTATGGTGTTTGGGACAGTTCTGGTAGAGCGCACGGCAGTATCTCTTCCGCACCGTCGCCAGTGATGGCAAACATTACTTATTGTACGAGGCGCGTCCGCGTTTGGTTATATAACACGCCGGCCGCGGTGGCCGAGGGGACTGAGGCGCTTCAGTCACGGTCTGCACGACCACTACGGTCGGGGGTTCGAATCCCCCACGGGCATGGATATTTGTGCCGTCCTTAGTGTTAGCTAGTTGATAAGTAGTTTGTAAGTTTAGGGACTGATGACCCCGTAGTTAAGTCCCATAAGCTATACAAACATAAAACATATATAACACGAACGGGTACAGATACAGAAAAAATGTTGATTGTACAAAATCTACAACTGTTACACTACTTTTCTACATAGCTTCCGAAATTTTTAGGCAATTGTCATCGTATGGCATAAGGTTTTGTGTGATTTTTTTTATAGAATGTTGTCGCCTGTGTATTCACCATGTGGTAACATGTTCTTTCAGCTCGTCATCATCGTTGAAGTGTTGTCCACCAAGGACAGATTTTAGGTGTAAGAAGAAGATTACTGTCAAAAGATTTTTTTTTATTTTTTTTTATTTTTATTTATTTTTTTATTTTTTTTTTTTTTTAATTTTTTTTTCACGATAATGCCTGACCTCACACATCGAATGTGACCAAACAATTCTTACGGAAATTTCAATGGGACCTGTTTGATCATCCTCCATACAGCTCGGACCTCTCTCCTAGCGACTTTCATCTCTTCTTACACCTAAAATGTGTCCTTGGTGGTCAACACTTCAAGGATGATAAAGAGCTGTTGGCACATGGTTGAATACACAGGCGGCAACCTCCTGTGAAGGATGCATGCAAAAACTTGTGGCACGCTATTACAAGTGCCTGCAAAATTTCGGCAGTTATGTGGAAAAGTAGTTTTAGAGTTGTAGAATTTTGTGCAATAAAAATTTCTTCTGTATCTGTGTACAATTTCATTTTATTACCAAACGGAACTTACTTTCTGGACGCTCCTCGTATAACGCCGATCAAATATGCAACGCATATAACACGAGAGACAGCGTCAGCCGACTCCTAAGAATCATGACGTCACTACGTACAGTCTGAGTGATTGCTTAGATGTCGTCTGCAGTCTCCGACATGTGTACGGTATCCTTTCCAGAATGCTCTTCTCGTGAAATCTGAGTAGACGCCCTTCCTCACGCTAAGCGTATCCAGCTTCTCATGTGTCATCTTAAGATTTGTTCAGTTTTCTCCAGCCGCTTTCCGTACAAACTAGAGGTGGTGCGAGCTAATACACGGAGAAACCGGCTACGACCTTGGACCCTGAGCTTATCCAACTAAACCCATAGCATCAGCCGAGAGCCACTCGCGCATCCGACAGAGGCACGTGGTCAGATTTCGCTCGTAGCTCGTCCACGCATCGGGCCAGACTCGCAGCTACTGGGGGCAACCGAGCATTGCGAGTCAGTCGTGGCCAGCCTGCTAACTTAACACTGCGCTCGTGAGACTCGTAAAAACTCGCAGCGTCGTTTCTTACAGGGCAATGACCTCGAAAGAGGGCGTTATGCTAATGTTGGCTGACGGGACGTACATTCTGCTGGACACACCCGGAGAAGCCGCGGTAGTTCCTCCCTGGAAAAGTTTAAGATACAAATTTAGTGAGAAATTTGTGTCTTTTCATGTCAGATGAATGAGGTCCCCACGATAATGTCCGATTTTTCTTAAGTACTGAAGATTTATTTTCATATCTCTTACTTTCTAAACAATTACAAATTGAAACTTAAACGTTCAGTTTATTTGAGAATCATACAGTGAAGGCTTTCACGACCGGCTGAAATAATTGCTGTTGAATCTTCTGGGTTATGTGGTCGTGGTCGAAGAAACATATTTGCTCCTAACGTTTCGTCTAGAGCTGCGCTGGACATCCTCAGAGCTGCTACTGGTAGCGGTGAGCCACAGTCCATATGTCATTAAGTTCCATTGAATTCAATGAAACTTAATGGCTCTTCAGAGTAGGTAGTTACGCTTTTATCTTTGACCATCGACTATCGAAAGTTATGTTTTATCTTTGACAAGGCTTATCTCTACTGCGCACGTGAACACTTGACGACGCCCCCTTTTGGACAGTATTTATACCGCTCTCCGACGCCCGACTCGTCAGTCGGCAAGACTCACCGCTACCAGTAGCACCTCTGAGGATGTCCAGCGCAGCTCTGGACGAAACGTTAGGAGCAAATATGTTTCTTCGACCACGACCACATAACCCGGAAGATTCAACAGCAATTATTTGAGAATGTTGGTACAGATGCACACGTTGCGCGCTCGTAAAGGATACGATTTGCAAGTTAGAGATCCGAAACAGAAATATGAGTTAAAAATTTTGCTGTCTTGGCTATAAATTTCTTCCACGTCCTCATCTATATCTACCTTAAGGTACGTGGCGGAGGGTACCTCGTCCCAATACTAGTCATTGCCTTTTCTATCCCACTCCCAGGGAAAACGAATGCCCTAATTTCTCTTGTTTGTGGTCTTTACGCGAAATGTAAGTTAGCGGCAGCAAAATCGTTTTGCAGTCAGCTTCAAATTCCGGTCCTCTAAATTTCCGCAACAGCGTTTGCTTCTAGTGGTCTCTTCGTCTTATTTGGACTTTCTTCGGAAAGTATGATTTTTATTTTATAGTGGAAATAAATCATTTCTGTCAGATTTTTGAGTATATGATTTAAACCATCTCATTATCTCAAGTTCATTTAATTAGTGACGTACTTCGCTGATTGTTTGGTTTTTTGATGAGGCATCAGCTCCTCTGAACGAGAGTTTACTGAATATCCTGCTATTAAAGACTACATCTTCTATAGAGGGTCCTGCTGTAGTGCATTAATAATATTATGCTGAGCAGCGCAACATTTCGTTATCCAGTGCCTTTCTTACTATATCATAACAGTTTGGAACTTGTACTTGGTTTTAGTGAAACAGATGGTAAGTTCTTTAACGTCACTATATCAATTCTAAGGTTTAAAACACGATCAACTCTAGATTGCCAGTTGTTGGACGAGTAAATTACAAACTACAGCAACTGTAGCCTTTTTTTTTTTTCTCATAGTCTTATTTCCATATAAAGTTGTAAGATCAGTCTTAGACAAAGACTGTTATTGAAAAATGAATTAAACATTAAAATGGACAATAATTATTGCGGATAGGATTAGAAAATGCGTTCATTTGATTTCACTGAAATTTGAAACCTAGCTTTTTTTAATTTTATTTATTATTATTATTTTTGTAGGTAGCGCCCACGATATTTTAACTTGGAATCATCATGGAAGTAATAATTATATTTTGCGTTTGCCCTTTTAGTTTCGAAAAATTAGCTTCATATTTTAAATAGTTATAAGAAAGAAATTTGACCTATAGTCGATAGACCAGATGATCATTACTGCTGTTTTCAACTCCCGATAGTAGCAGAAATTGATACTTTTAATCCTGTGAATTACGTGCAATGCGGAAGAGAAGTCTGTAGTGAAGTATCCTCTGCCATACACTATAAAAATGTTCTGTAGACGGCGGTCTTTCTCTTGTTTTGAAGTTCATGTGTGCAAAATTTGATCAATATTGGTATAAAACTGTAGATTCGTAGTATACATACACAAACACACCAGGCATTATACATAAGATTGTCGCTCTAAATGATTTGGCAGTCCTTCTTGTGAATCTTACAAGGAGATCACATGGGTATCGGATTTTGTAATTTAAATAGATTTGAAGATGGCCAGTATCTAGGGCGAAACTTGTTACAATCAGTATACATTACAGAGATAAGTGTACAGTGTAATACATGCCACTAAAGGTCAGAAACGAGTCCCAATACGGAAAAGGGAGTTCTATGGTGTATTAGCCCTAGAACACCTATCTTCCAAGATGTAAGGGCTCGGAAATTTAGTCCTCTAGATATTTCTACATCATTCGATAGCCTTCGAGAATGTTCCACGATGATGTTCTGGAATGTTTTAGAATAGTCTACAACATTTAGGAAGATTCCAAAATATTCAGAAACATTCTGGGACATCCCAAATCACTGTAAAAGATTCCAGAACACTATCTACTATTGTGGAATGTTCTGCAGCATTGTAGACCATTTGAAATCTCTATGATACATACTGTAATTCGACACTGGTAGGGGCTACTCATTGGTAGCGGTACTTAAAGCAAGACTCATCGTGGGTTAGTTTGTTACTTTGTACTTCATGTAAATCTACAGTGCTATACCGATTTAGATTAAATTTTTCACAATTAAACTCAGAATAAGAGGAACATCGCTGTTGCCATAATATGTGTTGCAATGCAGAAGTATCCTCTCAACAGAATGTGAGACCATTTCACCAAGCACCACGATATATATATATATATATATATATATATATATATATATATATATATATATATATATATATTGCGGAAACGGAAAGTGTGATTGATGAGCGGTTTTCACAGAATGGATTGGTAGTCAGGAGCTCGTATTTTTAGCCAACAAACAGATCGTAACATTACTTAGAAAGTATATTTTTATGCAAACACAAAGTTTTTAAATGGAACAATGGTTGTTTCTATCATGTACTGGAATTTTTGACACCAGCTGTGTACAAAGAATTTTGAATGGCATTTTTATCACGTTTAGTTTGGCAGCTACAGCCGTTCAGAGTTTCGGGGGCGGAGGCTGCGATAGCGTAGCTGACTGGACGAGTGACTAGCCCCTGGGGCAGGACCCACTGTCTCATGACCACCAGTCAGTTAGCTATGCTATCGTAGCCTCCGCTCCCAAAATTCTGAATAGTTATAGCTGCCAAACTAAACGTGATAAAAATGTCATTCAAAATTCTTTGTACACAGCTGGTGTCAAAAATTCCAGTACATGATAGAAACAACCATTGTTCCATTTAAAAAAACTTTGTGTTTGCATAAAAATATACTTTCTAAGTAATATTACGATCTGTTTATTAGCTAAAAATAAGAGTCCTTGACTACCAATCCATTCTGTGAAAACCGCACATCAATCGCACTTTCCGTTTCTGCAATATTTGCGGTGCAAGTGTTAGGTGATTCGGAAACGGAAAGTGTGATTGATGAGCGGTTTTCACAGAATGGATTGGTAGTCAGGAGCTCGTATTTTTAGCCAACAAACAGATCGTAACATTACTTAGAAAGTATATTTTTATGCAAACACAAAGTTTTTTAAATGGAACAATGGTTGTTTCTATCATGTACTGGAATTTTTGACACCAGCTGTGTACAAAGAATTTTGAATGGCATTTTTATCACGTTTAGTTTGGCAGCTACAGCCGTTCAGAGTTTCGGGGGCGGAGGCTGCGATAGCGTAGCTGACTGGACGAGTGACTAGCCCCTGGGGCAGGACCCACTGTCTCATGACCACCAGTCAGTTAGCTATGCTATCGTAGCCTCCGCTCCCAAAATTCTGAATAGTTATAGCTGCCAAACTAAACGTGATAAAAATGTCATTCAAAATTCTTTGTACACAGCTGGTGTCAAAAATTCCAGTACATGATAGAAACAACCATTGTTCCATTTAAAAAAACTTTGTGTTTGCATAAAAATATACTTTCTAAGTAATATTACGATCTGTTTATTAGCTAAAAATAAGAGTCCTTGACTACCAATCCATTCTGTGAAAACCGCACATCAATCGCACTTTCCATTTCCTCAATATTTGCGGTGAAAGTGTTAGGTGATTCACCCTGTATAACTTTTCATAGACCAGTGAAGGAGGAGAGGGACTGAGAGAGGCAGAGCAGGAGATGAATACAGAGTGAGCAGGAGATGAGCCAAGAGAGGAGGAAAGAGAAGTAATGGCAAAATAGAACATAGGGATAAATACAAAACCAGGCTATTACACGTTCGCAGCTAGTTATGAGCAAATGACCATTTCTGTTAAATGATTATTTATAATCACTAATTAATTTTTCAGTATAGCCGGACAAGACAACATAGGTGTGTAGATAAGTATGGTTTGTGTGTATGGCTCTTCTGTATTACTTAGCTGTGAAGACATAGAAAATTAACAACGTTATGACTCAAGAATATTGTCACCTGTTATCATTTTTCCATTATTCTTTGTATCCCATCTAGGATTTTCCATTAATTGTGTTTATACTTCAGTGTTCAGAAAAATGAAACTGACTTCAAGTAATTTCCATTAGCATATTCAAACATTATTCTTCGTCTCCTTTAGTTAAAGATGCACAAATTTTAAGTAAAATTAATGGTTCCAATTCATATGATTTGTTTTGTCCACAGTGATTACTGAGAAGTTGATAATATAATTTTCACTTGATAGCAAAAAATCTGATTTATGTCATATAACATGAAATACTTATCACATTATTGGGTATATCACCAAACAGGTAATTACTTCTAAAATTTTAAAGAATTCATGCTCATGATACACTTAAATTATGAAAAGTATCAATGATTAATGTTTGTCTCTCTCCCGACTCATTTCCTTGATCAATTTATATGGTGAACATTAGAGTTCAGTACCCTTAATAGAAAGTCAATATTTAGGAATAACACTTTCTGTGTTAATTATTCTTTCAGGAGCCTGCAATATTTTGTACAATATTATCGACACCACAGATATCATTTTACCTCTAAGATGTTCTGATTAGTAATAAACAGAGAACATGGATGTTTATTTATTTACTCTTTGTTTCCATCACTGAGTACAACCCCATACATAAGTGCATATATATAAATTTTATTATTCTATTACATTTTGATGAATAGTTGCAGTAGCTGGAAATAAAGAAATGCAATGCTTTTAATCAAGTTCTACTAACTACTAGTGACTTTATATTGAGAAAAAGGGGTAAATTTGTGTACTCAAAAATTACATACCTATTTCATGTTACGTTTCCCAACAATGTTCTGCATGTCAGTAACTTTGTGTAGAATACTTTGTGTTAGCATTTTCAGTGGTCATTGGCAACGTGTTGAAGACACAATATTTTATAATCTGCCACATTTCTTAATATGTAACAGAAATTGACACATAACCACACTTCACTGGGAGAAATTGAAGGTTTGCTAGTGCATGTTAATATGCTTAGCATACACTTCATTCAAATGCTAATGCTGTATTTCTTCTTTTTATGAAATCTGATTTGCACAATATTCTGCAACTTACTATAGGCCTCTCTCATTAATAAATTAGATGCATGACAACATTTCTAATACAGTGTTATAATAGTAGTTATTATTTAAATGCATCAGCATTTGTGTTACATGTTGTATCATATAATTTCAAAGTATCGTTGTTTATGTTTACAATTGACCTGTACATCACGTTACTTGGGGATTCAAACTTTTCTTGAAAAGTAGTCCATGTACTTGAGTCTATGGCATACTGTTCTGAACATCCAAATCAGATATTTGTTTTAATGTCAGGTAAATGAAATTTTACTTTCCATTTCATCTTAATATAGCTTATATAAAACATTACTGTAGTGTTATATGTAACTGAGCCTCCCATTTGGGACAGGAGTGCCAGTGGCTAACATTTTACTTGAAACTGAAATGATGTTTCAAAATGATTTCAGGCTTTGGGCCAGGCTCTGCAGCAGGCACAAGACCTTTTGGGCAGCCACTGTGTCTTTCTGAGACTGCCAACGAAAATGGTTCTGTCAGCAGTACATTCTTAAAAAATAAGACTAAGCGTCTCAGCAAATGAGGAAGTTTAATTAAGCTTCCAATTGAAGCAGAGCCAGTTCTGTGCAAGAAAACTTTTGTACCCCACATATTGAAAAAAATAAAATGATGTCCTTCCCAATTTAACAAAATTTCATTTCCATTAGTGTTATCTGTGCTGTTAGATGCAGCATCTCTAAAGAAATTATTTCCAGTTGTCAAGGTAACTTTTTCTGGGGACAGGAAATTTTTATGTTGATTTGTGAATTGAGTACTGACAAGGATTTAGAAAGGAAGACAAGGCTATGAAAAGAGATTACACTCAAATTTTCAATGAAAAACGTAGTTTAAACAGCTAATACATTTGAAGACCAAAATACACAAACTATGTATCTGAACTCGCACAGAAAAGAAAAATAATAGATGAAATGGCCAATATTATGGAAACACAAAAACTCATAAGAAATACAAGAAAAGAAAAATATATTTCAATAACTGCAAAATGTGTTTTAAATCTGAAGAGAACTAAATATGAGAACAAGAAATATGAACACATTCAGCAACAGAAGTAATGTATGGAACAACATATTCTGGGACTGCTTATTAGTCATCCAGTTTTATAATCCACAGAACAACACTTCCACTCTACTTAAATGATATTTGTTAAATAATGTGAACCATTTATGTGTTTTTACAATTACATTATGTACTACTTTACATATTATATGTCATGAAATGTAAGTATTTTTCTATTATACAAACTAGCTTAAAATGTTACTGTAAAATTTGCCATAAGAATAAGATACATTATCTGATTCAGAAATAGCACTTCTTCTGATTTTTCATTTATTGACTTGTACCACGACGGACATTAACTTGCCTTTTTGAGTCAATAACAGTCATAATTCACTAGGGCACCTGTCTTTTGTTATGAAGGTAATGTTTATTTTCTTGATATACTGAAAGAACAATAGAAAACTGAGGCATACCTATACTACCTGTCACATATAATAGGAAGTTAAACTAAATTCAAACTACATGCTCTTTATTTGAGATCAAAAACAGAATTCTCAGGCATAGAGATTGTTAAAGATAGGAAAGCTGGATGGACAGAGTTCTTGTTCACAGATTCCATCTTTCTTGACATTCTCTTCTGGTTGTTCAGTTCCTGTTCCTCTACTCTATCTGATGGAAAACTTGTGTTCTGAAACAACAAGATTTTTATGCCACTCTGACAAAACTCAATAGTGCAAATTTAGATCTTGTTATTCCTGTTGCATCAATTGGTAAGGAAGTAGTCCTCTTCTGGTTTATATAATAAAACTGTAACTATGGCACCACTACTTCCTACCAGTATTTTGGAAAACTAATTCTGTGATTCATAAATTGTGTTATCTCACCTTGATGTCCCTTCCTACAGTGACATCACTCCACTATGCCTTCCCACCACTGTACTTATTTTCATTTTTCCCTTACCATATTGAGATTAAATCCTCCTATTATGTGTCCTCTCCAATAGTTCCTTATCAATTGCTTTGAAATTTTGACACAGCATTCAATTCTAATAAATGAAAGTTTCTATGTAACTGTTTAATATATTACATGTAACTTAACGTATCTAACTTTTTGCGGCCTTTGTAATAAAGTTCCCCATTATAAAATTTGTATAAATTCATATATGACATGTACATAAAAATTTAGGTACATATAAACACTCATATACTCCAGTGCAACAGTGTATCAAAACTTCTAAACATTCAGTCAAGACCTTTCAAAGATATAAGATTTTTAACATAACTCTGTGTTAGACCAATTTGAATGAGAGGAAAGAGGAGGGGGAGAAAATTGGAAAGAGTGGGGAGAAGGAGATGGAGAGGAAGAATGGGAAGTGTAAACCAAGTGGGAGGAGGAGATGAACAAAGATAATGAATGGAAGAAACGAGCAGAGCAGACAGGAATAGAGATAACTGGAGTATAGAGTGAAGGATGTACTAAGTCTTTCACAGTGATATGGTTGCTTTGGCAAAGGGTTGGTTTTGATAGTGATAAATGCTGGACTAAGATATTGTGAGGTTTGGGTGAAAAACGGAACACCAGTTCAAGGCAGTGAGAAACAACTTCGGTACGATATCGCTCATCTCAGAGCATGATGATAGATACGGAAAGTCTTTGCAGAGGATGTGTTTCAGTCGCTCCAGTCCTAGGTGGTACAGGGAGGATTTGGGGTGTGTGAGATAAGGCATGGGAAATGTTGGCAGACTGTCTGAGGAATAGTGCCTGTCTGTGAAGGCCATTGTGACGCCTTCAGCACACCGTTAAGGGAATTCTCAGCACTGGAGGTACATCATTCATGGGTATTCAGGTTGTTAGGGAGGGATTTTTGTGTGTAATTGGCAGCAGCTGTCAAAATGCAGTTATTGTTGACATTTGATGGGTTTAATGTGGACAGGGATATGGATGGAAGCATCAGAGAAATCCTAGTTAATGTCCAGGAAAATGGCAAGCTGGCTCGAAGGTGATCAGGTGAAGCGGATGGTAGAGAAGGTGTTGAGGTTTTGAAGAAATGAGGATAGCATGTTTTGATCACCAGTCCAGATGATTAAGATGTTGTCAATAAACCTGAACCAGACAGGTTTCTGGCGATGTGGAATGCTACCATGGTTTCCACTTGGTGGCCCATATACTGGATTGCTCAGTAGGATGCCATGTGGGTGCACACCCCTAAAACATAAATTAATTTTGTATACTTTCTCTTCAGAGGAGTAGTAGTTTTCTTTTAGATTGTAGTTGTTAATCTGTAATTCGTGCCTATAAGAGTTTGTTAATGTGTGTGTGAAAGAGAGGAATTTTTTTTCCAGTATTTTTTGGGTGTGCATCCGGATCCCATTGGCATTCTGCAACGATATTTCGGCCCAGAGACGTCCGGCCATCATCAGGTGAGTAGGCAACTACTCACCTGATGATGGCCGGACGTCTCTGGGCTGAAATATCATTGCAGAATGCTAATGGGATCCGGCTGCACACCCGAAAATTACTGGAAGAAGAAATACGCCGACAAAATTTTAGAAGTCACGAGAGGAATTTTGTTTTTCTTTTCATTTCTAAGAAAGGCTTTGTCATAATGATAATTAGTGTAACTGTCTTTCTTTGATACCAACTACTGTTCTTATTGTCATCTTTATAATGAGTAACAATAGATCCCCTTCATAATATTGTTAACTATCAATGTTGTGCATTCAAACAACATCTGCATCTGTGATTATTCATCTTTATCTCACTCCATTGTATGAATATTTTATCACCCAGATGTCTCTCTAATGAGTATGTATAGCACTTATTACCCTTTCAGTATCTAAATATCCAAATGTTTGTGCACCAAACTGCTATGGTCATACAAGCTACTTAAAATAAGTTACATTAAGGACAACACACATCCATGCCCAGGTGAGGAATTGAACCTCAGGCAGGAATGGCCAACCCATCCGTAACATAACGCCTTAGACCACACGGCCATTACGTGTGGCTTTCCAACATCTCTCTTTTCTCTGATGGGAAGACACTTAACACATAACACTCTTCATATGCAGCTGAAAACGGCTCATTCTTGATTTATTAAATGAGACAGAAATCATTAGTGCAATCACACTATCATTAAAAAATATGATATGCAAATTTAGTTAATAAAACACTCCTTGTGTTCAATCATGAAAGATGCTTTTTCATATTCCAGCTGATAAATTTTCACCGAGAAGTTGAAATATATTTTGTTATGAATATATGTACATGCTCATATCCAATAATATGAGTGAAACTTTTGTACATGTATTGGGCTTTCTGTCTGCCTTATAAATTCACATGTTTTTCAAGCCTATTGTTTTGTTCTCTCATAAATAGTGAACAGTTTGAAGACTATACGGTTTTTTTTGTTTTAGATATTTAGTAGGTCCCTAGTAACACAACTTGTAATAGATTTGATAGCTAATACATAAACTCTCATTACCAGGTCACAGTATCTTCTTAATCCTCACAATATAATGGTAATTTGAAATATTGGGCTACTTCTTTACTATGGGATTAAACCAACGACATTAAATTTCATGGGTTAGCTAACACACGATATACACTGCTCCTTTCCATCAGCAAAGGTAAATACGTCCCTCTTTTGTAAGTGGTCAAACTATTGATAGTAACCCATTTATGGGTTTTCAGTGTAGTAAGTTATGGGCCCTATTTTGTGATTTTCTCTGCAATTTGTTTAAAAAGTATTAATTAAACATTCCTGAAATGTCTTCAGCTTTCAATTAGACAAATCGAAATGACAAGACACTAAATAATAATAAGACAGATGTGATGGATAATTTTTAAAAGTCCTGGACCAGCTTACAACTTTAATTTCTCTTCAGAAATGAGGAGGGAGGTAATTATCTTTGAAGAAATTATAGATTTCCTTTGAAGGATAAGAAGCTAACAAGAAGATCGAAAGCAAATATGATAAAGACGTAATGCCTATGATTACAACCAGCTACATCCATAAAACTCACTTTAATAGACAAACACAAATGAAAAGAGGTGCCTTTTCTACAGAGACGAATAAAGCACATATTTTCGGTTGAGAGGGCAAGATTAATGTAAAAATAAGTAATTTTAAGTAGACAACCATGATATTTTGCATTAGTTTTGCTGCTGATATTCAGAGGACAATATGCGCTGAAGCCCCTTTAATTAATTGACATGGAGACCACATGGGTGTCGGATTTAAGATTGTTTTGATATTTATGGTACGTGAAGTTCAGAACTCAAATAACAGTCAGCCAAAGCCAATCGACGCAACTCTCAAAAATTTTCCAGAAAATCGACTTTGAAGTTTTCCGTGTAAGCGTAAGTAGCAATCATTAAGTGAATTACAACATTTGTCGGAGTAGCTCAGACGATAGCGTTCTGGTCTTCCAACCATACGGTCAGTAGTTCGAATCCTGTCGTTATAACTTTTTTTTCATTGTGTTCGAATACTTACACAATTTTAATATTTAATTGTAATTGGGAGTTATCGACAAGGGTTCGCATATCGATTCCGTATTTCTTCATTTCCAGAAGGCTTTTGACACCGTACCACACAAACGGCTTTTAATCAAATTGCATGGTTATGCTATATCGTCTCAAATTTGTGACTAGATAGGAGATTTCTTGTCAGATACGACACAGTTCAAATCTTCAAATGTTTGTAGAGCTTATGGGACTTAACTACGGCGTCATCAGTCCCTAAACTTACAAACTACTTATGAATTAGCTAATACTAAGGACGGCTCAAATAGCCATGCCCGAAGGGGGATTCGAAACCCCGACCGTAGTGGCCGTGCAGACCGTGACTGGCGCGCCGCAGAGCGCTCGGCCACCGCGGCCGGCAGGACACAGTTCGTAGTAATCGATGATAAGGCATTGACTAAAACAGAGGTGATATCGGGCGTTCCGCAGGGTAGTGTTATTGGTCCTCTGCTGCTCCTTATTTACATAAACAATTTAGGGGAAAATCTAAGAAGCTCTCTTACATTGTTTGCAGATGACGCCGTCATTTACCGACTAGTAAAATCATCTGAAGATCAAAACCAACTGCAGAACGATCTGAATAAGAGGTGTAAAAATTGGCAATTGACTCTAAATAATGAGGAGTGTGAAGTCGTCCACATGAATACGAAAAGAAATCCGTTTAACTTTGTTTACAAGATAAATCAATCAAAAGTGAAGGCCGTAAATTCCACTAAATACCTAGGAATTACTATTACATCAGACTTAAATTGGAAAGAGCACCTAGATAATGTCGTGGGAAAGGCGACCCAGAGACTGCGATTTATTGGCAGAGCTCTTAAAAGATGCAACAGAACTACTAAAGAAACTGCATACACTACACTTGTCGGTCCTTGTTTTGAGTATTACTGCCCAGTGTGGGATCCTTATCCGGTGGGTTTGACGGAGGACATCGAAAGAGTCCAAAGAAGGGCAGCTCGTTTCCTATTGTCACGATACAGGGGAGACAGCGTTACGGAAATGATACAGGATCTGGGATGAGAATCATTACAACAACGGCGCTTATCGCTGCGGCGTGGGTTACTTACGAAACTCCAATCGCCAACATTCTCCTACGAATGTGAAAATATATTGTTGACCCCCACGTGCATAGGTAGAAATGATCATCAGAATAAAATACGAGAAATCAGAGCTCGAACGGAGAGATTCAGGTGTTCTTTCTTCCCGCTCGCTATTTCAGAATGGAATGGGAGATAAATAGTATAACTGTGCTTCGATGAACCCTCTGCCAGGCACTTAAATGTGATTTGCAGAGTATCCCATGTAGATGTCGATGCTAAGGCATAATTGCTTAAAACAGCTTTCCGACATTCTTTCACTACAGAAGATGAAGCAAATACTCCAGAATTCGTATCAAGAACAGCTGCCAGGTACCCCTGGAGTATTAAAGCAACTTAATCACTTAACAAAAGTCCCCCGGTTCCGATTGTATACCAATTAGTTTCCTTTCAGAGCATGCTAATGCAATAGCTCCATACCATATACAACCGCTCGCTCAGCAAACGTCCCGTACCCAAAGACTGGAAATTTGCACAGCTTACACCAGTATTCAAGAAAGGCAATAGAAGTGATACGCAAAATTACAGGCCTATATCATTGACGTCGGTTTGCAGCAGGGTTTTAGAACATATACTTTCCACAAATATTATTTACTACATCGAAGAGAACCACCCATTGTGCCATAGTAAACACGGATTCAGAAAGTGTCATTTATGTGAAACACAGCTAGCTCTCTTTACTCACATGATGTGAAGAGCGCTAGTGACAAGGTATGTCAAATAGATTGCATGTTTCTTGATTTCCGGACGTCTTTCGACACTGTACCTCAGAAGCGTCTTCTAATCAAATTACATGCTTAAGGTATGTCGCCACAGTTGAGTGATTGGATTCGGGCTTTCCTGTCAGAAGGACACAGTACGATGTTATATACGCTAAGTCATCAAGTAGAACAGAAGTAATATCTGGCGTTCACCAGGGAAGTGTTATAGGGCCCGTACTGTTCCTTATTTGATAAACGATTTAGGGGACAAAGTGAGTAGCTCTCTTACAATGTTCGCGGATGATGCTGAAATTTATCTGTTAGTAAAGTCAGCAGAAGATCAAAACCAACTGAAAAATGATTTCGATAAGGTGTCTGCGTGGTGCAAAAGTTGGCAATTGACCCTTAATAATGATAAGTGTGAGGTCATCCATATGAGCACTAAAATAAATCCGTTAAACTTCAATTCTGTTATATATAAATAAAAGAAACTCTCATACTTGTAAAATCAATGTAAGCGATAACCGGTATCATACAATAAAACTAAAATTCCTCGAAGCGGACATGGTCCAATAGTCCCAGACATGTGCTCGCAGTCCATCACCACTTATTGTTGTGACTTGACACAATATGACACAGTAGCAGGTGGTGATCTAAATACAGATTTTAATGTACAGTAACAACTCTCAAACATATTGCCACTTGGCTGAAAAATCGTTTAATACAATGTGACTTACACATCATTAATGATAGACCCACAAGGTGTGAAACATGTCTTGGCAATATTTTTGTAAATTTTAAAACTTTGGAAGAATTCTGTGATGTGTTAGTATTCCCATTCTCATATCACGATTCTGTACCCTCTAAGTACGTCAGTAAATTCTGTGCTCATAAGAGTAATGTAGAGTAATGTTTAAATGCCTGTCTCAAATGTGGTTATCATCAGAACTGTCATAAATAATAAAAATTTAAGACCTTGTTAAGTCGCTTGCCAACAGCTGTGGTTGAAGCTGTGGTGACACACATAATAGCTTATGTAATGATGTACCAGGAAAGCTAATATTTGAAATTTTATTTATGACATAATGAAATAACTTCACTCCCACAAAGAAATCCTAAATAATTGACAAAAGCCACAAAAGTAGAGGCTAAAATTAGCATACTTCGTGATATACCATACAACTAACAAATCTGAAAAACTGAGATACGCTGTTGTATAATATAAACAAAAATCTAAAGACTGGCGATGCCAGGTCAGCCTATGTTATATGTAGGAATGGGTATAAAAGAGATATTGCGGGAGCCAAAAAAGCACACAATTTTACCGTGTTGAGAACTCCAACAAGTGCAAAGCTAAACGGAAACTACAGAATACTCAAAGAAACAAGTAAATGACTACAACTACCAAGAAATTCAATGATTGTTGCATTAAATTATGCGATAGAAGTAGAAAATGTTATCATCACATCTGAAATTAGTTGACCACAGAGTGTTTCAAAAAATGTCTCCAAACCACCAGCATATACATATATATTTACCTCCTCTTAGGTATTACCTAGTATTGTCCTAAGAATAGTAAAACAGCAGAAATTGTCTGATAGTGTATTTATCATATATCTTGCAGCATTTTAGATAATGTTAAGAGTATATTGGTGTATCCTTAAACATATTGTATAAACAAGTATTCCTCTAATACATATTTTCCTGATGACCTCGAGGTGTCTGTTAGTACCAACATATAAAATAGAAGTTTATGACTCACCTTCAAGTGATGAGGTAATTTCTACGGTACCAGCTCTTTCTAAAGTATTGGAATACGTTGTACAGTCAGTAAGTTCTGAGGCATGACAACTGGAGGATCGATACCCACACGACTCTGTGCGTTGCACATGCTACAGGTGGCTGATTGTCGATTCTGTTGCGGAACGTAAGGAAAACTCTATGTTCCATCTACAGTTATTAACCGGTTGATAAATTTCGGATCATCGTCCACATAACAGAGGAGCTCACCACAAAACGCCAATTTATCATCACGTTGGTCTTGCGTCAGGATTATTGGTACTCTGTTCTGGGTAACAGGAGACATGAAACTTCCTGGCAGATTAAAATTCCCCTTGAAAGGCAAAGGTCCGAGGTCCGAATCCCGGTTCCGGCACCCAATTTTAATCTGCCAGGAAGTTTCATACCTCCGCATTCTCCGCTGGAGAGTGAAAGTTTCATTCTGGAAACACTAGACTTGTCGAGGTCGTCAGTCAGAATTCAGTGGCCAGTTCCATGGCTGACCACTACAGCTGCTGTGACGGCGTTCACTGATTGGGAGCGGTTAGCACATACAGACGCTGCAGCTTCATGGATCTTGTGTTCCTTTCGAACTGTTTGTGGTTGACCATATGCACACCATCTTCCGAGTTATCTAGTCCTAGCAGAAAATGTTGGCGCCACCTAAACACAACAGTGCGACTTAATGTGTCCTCATCATACACCTGCTGCATAATTTCAAACGTTTCGGTAAGAGTTTTGCCTAATGTCTGGCAGAAATTGATGTTTGCCCGATGCTCAAATTGTGACGTGTTAAGGTTCGACTGATGCATTCAACTCACCTTAATAACAACAACAGATGACTGATGACCTAGCTATTTAGTCCCCTCAAAGCAACAACAACAATAGCAACGGTCTGATTCCAGTTACATGCACCGAACTGTCTCTTGTAGGGACGAGAGACTAACTGAAATGGTACCATACCACAGTGCCATCTATGCGCTGTATTGCACCACAGGGCCGTCATGCAGTAACTGTCAGAACGTATTGAATGTACCACGTACTGCTATGTAATCTGTTAACACTTCGCAGCTTGTAGGAATAATTAGTGAATCACAGTGGGGTTTAGAAACAACTTTTCGAGTGTTTGAGGATGAATACTTTGCCAAAGTTAGTTTTTGTGATTTAAGTAAAGCTTTTGACTGTGTAAATTAGACGAAGGCAACGTTTCACTGCTCCTTGACCGGATTCACATGCTAACATAAGCTCGCAGGCCACTTACCGTATGGAGTATCGCACTGATATGAATCAAACCTATTTCCTGACATCCCGTACCAACAAATTATGCCTCAAAACACATGTATTTGAGAGTACACTCATTTTATGCTAACCCCATTTCATGTTTCCATTTAGTTAAGTGTCTTGAACATAATGTCTTTATTTACAACCTGTTAAAATAGTTCTCTTCCTGTCACATGCAGTTCTTCCATAGGCCTGTGGGCCACCAGTTGCCCACCCAAGGTGTATGGCATAAAGCACTCTTAGAAAAATGGAATTCTATGGCAAGGTAAAAGACTTAAATTGTTAAAATCTACCTACAGAATGGTAAGCAAGTTGTCTGTGTGGTAAAGACATGTCCAGAATATAACTAGTAAAGATGGATTTCTACAGGGATCTGTATTTGACCCACTCTTGTTTCTAATAATGATTAATGATCAACCATTATTTTTCAAGTCCCACGGCCGTAGCTAGAATGTTGTTTTCGTGGGTGGGGAACGGAGAGTAAAACACGACTGTAAATTACAATATATATTCTAACTTGTAAAGCATTATAACATAATACCAGAGGGGGTGGGATTGACCCCTTCAGCCTCTCCTTGGCTGTGGTCCTGTCAATTTCAGTACAATACTATGTGTGCAGATGATACAACTTTCAATCACCACAGCAATGGTTTCAGTAGCCTCAATACTTATGTTAGAGGGACAATGAATCAAGAATTCTAATGGTTTAAAACAAATGGCTTCCTACTGAATGACAACAAAACAGAGCAAATTGTTTTTAGTCTAAAAGACAGGTTCCTTCAGTTGATCCTTGTTATGTTAAGTTTTATAAGGTATATTGGATAATAAATTATCATGGAATCAACATATATAAGTGGTACGTTATGTAGTGTTGTTTGTTTGTTAAGGTGACTTATCGATTTTGTACCTAGAAACAATGTTGGAACATTCTGTTTTTCATTATCCAAAGCATCTTAAAAGTATGTGAACAGTTGTCAGTTTAGTTATCGTATTTATCTCTGAAATAATTAAGGCAATAAGTTATGGTGTCCTGCTTGTTTTGGAAAACCCACTCAAGTAACATCAAAATAAAATGAATCAGGGGTACTGGGAGCATCACCATAGGTGGCTTATATGCTGCCTCTTCCCTCCATGCTGGAAGAATATACAAAAAAATCTGAGGAGATTATGTTTTATCTAAATTTCTTTAATTTTTACTAAGCTTTATAGTTGTTTTTGCTATTAAACATTTTTCTACTTTGTTCATTATACAATTATTTTCTTAGCTTTCTCATTCTAACGCTTCCCTCCGTCCCCATCTCAGTCTGCTTGATGCTGATGCCCTTTGGAGTAACCATAGGAATAACTTCATATGTGCTACAGAACAGACCTTTACGTTTCCGTGCTTAGGGCACTCTTTATTATTTTTTCTAACAAGAGTTTTCCAAATGTAATTAATTATAAAATGAGATTAATACTGTTAATGAGCAAATGCAAATAAAAAAAAACTTAAACAAGAACTTAAACTTCATGACATAAACACAAAGAAAATTATTTACTCTTTCAAAACAAATTACGTATTGAGTTTCAGACATAACCTAAAAATATCTCGGTGTAGGATGTCCAAAGAAAAGAAAGAACACATTGAAAAACTACAGAAGGTAAGTTCCCCTTTACAATTTTTTACATCAGCATTTCAGGTTCAGTATGTATCCTGTTCCTTAGTAGGCACATGGTCTATCATGAGCCTGATAAGTTGTTCCACACAGGATGACATTGATGCATATAAGGCATGAATGACATCCTACAGTGCAGTCATCCATGACACATTCATCTGTTTCCAAAGATGAGTTGTTTTTGTCAGGGTTAGGTCATAGCACTACATCCAGCGTTTCACCATATCCCACACATTTTCGTTTGGCGACAGGTCTGGTAATCTGGCCTGCCTAGGCAAAAGGCTGGCATACTGTGCCACCAAGCAGCCACCTGTTTGTGGAGAAACGTGTCTTTCATTGTCGTGCTGCAAACTGGCATCAAGTTTCGTGCAGGAAGGGTATGCCAACAAGTCTCAGTGTTTCATTCACGTTGGTCAAACTAATTCTAGTGGCCTGGACACACACAAAATGTGGTTGTGGAGCACCATAAGGCCTTGATTTGGTGATTTATGTCTTGCGCAGATGCAGTCACTGTGACGCAGCGAACCAAATAGTGACCATCATTTTCAAAGAAACGGAACCTGTAGCCATCCTAATAACTATCTTATGTCAATCCTGTACCAAATGACATCACTGCGTAGATAGTTTCCGTCTAGCATGTTTCTCTTCATTAATCAATGGCAGGCGGAGAAGTGAACAACAAACACATCTGTCCTGCAATGCCATTGGCTGAGATGCAAATCTTCGTGTTGGACTCTGGGTGGTGTGATGTGAAGCATCTCATCGAGGTCTATGGTCTTCTGTGAACCGTTTTGCACACACCTGGTGGACTGCCGAAGCACTTCGTCCCACACAAGTAGGGTTACCAGCCGTCCGGATTTTTCCTGGCATATCCTGCTTTTTATGCTTTTCTGAAAGTCAGACCGGAATTTTTGTTTTTCAGGAAATGTCCGGCTTTTTGGTAATTAAGTTGTAATTTCAACATCTGACGAGTTTCAGTGTAGCGTAATTGCGCCAAAGTAAAAGCTGAACACAATTGGCCATATATTATTTCACGAGGTTGGCTACCAGTGATGTAACGGTTGAAGAAATGTTGCATTCATAGTCCACATATACGGTATTTCGATGTGAGGTATTATTTGTTTTGAAAAGAGGATGCAGCCAATGATAGAATTCAAGTGCTTCAAATGGCATAAATTCAAAGACTTAAAAGACAATTGTTTTGAGGACATTCTTCCATGTCTTCATTATTTACAAAACAAAGGTATGAACATAGATTATTCAAAACTGTTTGTTCAATTCTGCAACGTCAAGAATTGTGCCAAATGTACAGTGCTGAACGAAAACTCTCAGCTACACCAACAGTAGTGTTGTTTCGTTAAGAGTGTTAAAAATATCGAACATTATTTGAAAATTTGCCAATTTTTCTTTGCTATTCTTGGTTGCAATGCTTCTACTGAACGTGTTTGTTCTCTCATAACTGCTTATTGGACAAAATAGAGGAACAGTTTGATTATGGATACAGTAAAAGGAATTTTACTTCTCAAGTAAAATTTCAAGGACATGCTTTTATAACTATTTTACAACTATATTCTTAAAGATGATACTTTACCTCTTCTCTCAGCACTACATCCTATTGAAAAGTACACTTTCACAAATGCTGAAAAATAACGTCCAGGTGATTGTACCGTATTTGTAAGCATTAAATACTATAGCATATTTTCAATATATTCCTTTTTTCCTATTGAGTCCACTATACTCAGGAAGCGTCTACACGGGTAGTGGGGGCTGTGTGGCGTGGACTGGGCGGTTTTTTAGGTTAGAGGGCCTCGGGAATACACAAAATGGGTTTCAGTCTCAAATGGGGCAGGTCAGACACAGGAAGAAAGCACATCTAGAAACCATTGGTATAACAATTGTAAATTGTCGTAGCTGTATTGGGAATGTTCCAGAGCTCCAAGCGCTGATAGAAAGTACTGAGGCACATATCGTTATAGGTTCTGAAAGCTGGCTGACGCCTGAGATAAGTACGGCTGAAATTTTTTCAAAGGGCCAAATGGTCTTCAGAAAGGATAGAATAAATAAAAAAGGGGTGGTGTGTTTATTGCTGTTACTAACGGTCTATCCTGCAGCAAAATTGAGATAGATACTTCCTGTGAGTTGGTCTGGGTAGAGGTTATACCTGACAACCGGAATAAATTAATAATTGGATCTTTTTATCGGCCCCCTGACTCAGACGATGCGGTTGCCGAAATGTTCAAAGAAAGCTTGAATCACATTTCAAATAGGTATCCGAATCATACTGTTATAATCGGTGGCGACTTTAATTTACCCTCGATATGTTGGCATAATTACGTATTCAAAACCGGCGGCAAATATAAAACATCGTCCGAACTAGTTCTGAGTGCTTTTTCTGAAAACTACTTCGAAGAGTTAGTTCATGAACCCACTAGAATAGTAAGTGGTTGCGAAAATACCCTTGATCTCCTAGCAACAAATAATCCTGAGCTAGTAAAGAGCATCAAAACAGATACAGGGATTAGCGAACATACAGTTGTAGTAGCGAGACTGAATGTCGAAATGCCCAAATGCACCAAAAGTAAACGAAAAATATATCTATTCAATAAAGCAGATAAAAATTCGCTTCACGCTTTCCTGGGTGATAGTCTCCAGTCTTTCAAAACTAAAAATGCGAGTGTGGATGAGTTGTGGCTTACTTTCAAAGACATAATATCAGTAGCAATCGAGAGATTTATACCAAATTAATTAATAAAATAGGGGGCTGACCCCCCGTGGTACACAAAACTGGTCAGATCACTGTCGCAGAAACAAAGAAAAACGCATGCAAAATTTAAAAAGACACAGAATCCACAAGACTGGCAATCTTTTACTGAAACTCTCAACCTAGCGTGGACTTCAATGCGAGAAGCCTATAGTAGTTACCACAACGAAATCCTGTCCCGTAATCTTGAAGAAAATCCAAAGAAATTCTGGTCATATGTGAAGTACACTAGCGGCAAAACACAAACAATACCTTCACTACGCGATAGCAATGGTAATACTACCGATGACAGTACTGCTAACGCAGAATTACTAAACACAGCTTTCCGTAATTCGTTCACCAAAGAAGACGAAGTGAACACTCCAGTATTCAATCCAAGAACAGCTGCCAGCATGCGAAACTTAGAAGTAGATGCTCCTGGAGTAGTAAAACAACTTAAGTCACTAAACAAAAATAAATTTTCCGGGCCTGATTGTATACTAACTAGATTCCTCTCAGAGTATGCTGATGCAATAGCTCCGTACTTAGCTATAATTTACAACCGATCACTCAGCGAAAGATCCCTACCCAAAGACTGGAAAGTTGCCCAAGTTACTCCAATAGTCAAGAAAGGCAATAGGAGTGATCCCCAAAATTACAGGCCTATCTCATTGACGTCGATTTGCAGTAGGATTTTGGAAGATAAACTTTGTTCGAATATTATGAACTACCTCGAAGAGAAAGACCTATTAACCAGTAGTCAACATGGATTCAGAAAGTATCACTCTTGCGAAACACAGCTTGCCCTTTATTCACATGACGTCTTAAGTGCCATCGACAAGGGATCTCAAATCGATTCCATATTTCTGGGTTTCAGGAAGGCTTTTGACACTGCACCCCACAAGCGGCTTCTTATGAAATTGCGTGCTTATGGAATATCTCCCCAATTGTGCGGTTGGATTCACGATTTCCTATCAGAAAGAACACAGTTCGTTGTAATTGACGGTAAGTCATCAATCTCCAGATGGTGAGGCGAAAAATATATTTTACCACTATTCAACCAGAGACTAAGTTCTGCAGTAACAGTCCCATAAATTTTCTAAGTCCACACATGTCTATATCTTGAAAGCACAGGATCGTAACGCGGCTTCAGACCACCCAGTCGCCGGCCGCGGTGGCCGAGGGGACTGAGGCGCTTCAGTCACAGTCTGCACGGCCACTACGGTCGGGGGTTCGAATCCCCCCTCGGGCATGGATATTTGTGCCGTCCTTAGTATTAAGTAGTTCATAAGTAGTTTGTAAGTTTAGGGACTGATGACCCCGTAGTTAAGTCCCATAAGCTCTACAAACATTTGAACATTTGAACCACCCAGTCACAACCTCTCACCACCTCATCCTAGTTACAAGTCCCTTCCCAAGCGTTCGAAAGCGTACTCTACCTGCTCCTAAAATTGTATCCTTCGAGCAGCCTAACGCCTCATCTTTAAAATACAATTCCTGTTCCAAAATATTATATATTTGAATATCACAGATTTAAATACTTTGACCACTTCCCTACTGAAGTTATTTACATTTAACAAACTAATACATATTTAACAATATTAAAATCGGTTGAGACTAAAGCTCTTTTCTCAGGTAGCTATTAAGTGTGGCATCTCACTGTTCAAATATTTTGCCACCGTCAAAATATAGTTACACGATTAATATTTAATTTATCAGGCTTTTTATGCAATTATATTCAGTTCTTGTTCAGAAATACATATAATTGTTTATGTATAAATTACCTGTTGCATATCTACCATTTTTAGTCGCCCGTGAGATATTTAAGTGGCAGTCTACAACATAAAACGAACGTTACTAAGAATAATATTAAACATAATAAAATACATATATAGATGTAATGTGCTTTGCTGAGTTCATGTTTTATGTTTTTGTGGTGGAATCTATGTTCTGACACAAGAATATTACTACCTCAACGAAAAGCAGAACAAGACAGTAAAACAAAGTATATTGAAAGAATATGGAAATAACTTAGTGCATATTTAATGGTAGGTAGTGTGGTGCAATGCTACCCATTTGCCTCTTAAACTGTTACTGATAAACACTATGTGTAAATAAATGTAATATAAATCTTATAATTTTCTGTATTATCATTCCCTGATTTTATATGGATTTTTAGAATAATGTGTGGGACTATATTGTATTTCAGTTGCAATCTGGGATAGCTGCCCTCGCTCATCCAAGACCGCCGTTTTCTGTTTCCGAGCAGATTAGAGTTTTCCTAACAACCTGTATTTCATTCACTAGGTCCAAACTGTTAGCCGGCCAGCTGGGGAACCCAACATCTTTCCAAAACTTACTTTTCACATGGAAACAATCAGTTTCCCCCTCTATCTCTTATGTCACAATACTACTGTATCTGGTACGTGTATATGAAGTTCTTAACACTAGTATTTCATGGTGCTATGATTTTTATGAATATAAATGTATGATTAATTAACATTGACCTACCCACATAACGTAAAGAAAAGTGTTGTGGTTTTTCAAATTCAGGCAGATAAGCCAGTCATGAACAGGAGTCACCTGCTCAATTAATCATTTCTTACTGTCTAGCTTGAATGTGGCAATGGAAGTTCTTCTATAGTAAAATTCTGTTACATTCTGCCTAAATACAATATCTAACCACAAAACTGTAAACACAAGTATTATACATTAGTATTAACTAATGCAAACCAGGAAGTTAATAATCTTTACTCCATTTCATATGTTAAATAAAAAAGAGACAAAAAAGATTCTAATAACATGAATATTAATATAACATTTAGAAAGTTTTTAAAATGGTTACATATTTCTAAAAAAGTTTTATATGTAATTACCTTCCATAAAATTGTGGTATGTTTTTATACTGTTTTAGATCATTTGCACATTTTAAATTTTTTATTAACATAGTCTATGTGTTTCCTCAATCACTCCAGTAGAAATTATTGGTTTTCTCTTTAGTTTGTTGCTGCTTACTCAGTAAACCAATATATAAGACATGAATCTTGTTAGATATTATCATTAACAATGCAGAAAAATCCATATACACCTACATTTTGTTGATTGAAGAATTATTTAATAGGGCATTTCTTTTTACTATTTTGATTGTGTGTGCTGTGACATTAGTTAATATTAGGTGCACCAGTGCTGCTGTTTCAGCACATATACAGGGTGAAATAAAGTTTTGAATACTGTGAAATAAGTCCTTTTGTTGTTAGTGTTATGACTATTCTGGCATACATTTCTTATGAGCCCATGTAACAACAGAATTATTAACAGAATGTAGCCAATAGTTTCTTAAATATAAAGACCATATAAGAATTCATCTTTAGAATTACTCAGTACCTGAAAATATTTTGTAAGTGGGTTTCAATAAATAGAAATGTAGAAAGAGGTCTCTGTATCTTGTTATGAAGTTTGTTTACAGATTGGTTGCCTGGATATCTCATGATGCAGCATTTGATCAGATTTTATTCTTCTCTATATTATGTTTTCTATACAATACATTCGTAAATAAAGCATTGAATATATGAGTATTATTATATGTAATTGTACCTCTTATGCTGGAAATTTAACTATCATATATGTAAGTAGGTGTTTTATTAGAGAGTAAACTGCACATTAAAACAGCAGATTTAATATTACAAAAAACCATATGATTATAAATTTGTGTTAAGTGTGTCTTGATATGCCAAAAATTGAACAATAATTTCATATCAAATCAGGGTTCCCTTTTCATTTTTAAGGGAAGCCATGTTTCATATCACTTAATTTTTTTCTCATTCTTAGTATATTAACATTTTTAGAATATCATACATTTTATAATGTAGCTTTCTTTGTCTTCTAATTAACTTCTGTATAAAAAAAGTCTCATTTTCATGTAGTATAAAATATTATATATAATGCTATGTCAAATGAAATTTATCGATAATTACACACTACTGCAGTCTTACTTCTTAAAACTAAACAGCACATCCTTTGAGACAAAATATGCTTTTCTACAACTCTGATCCTTGCCTTAACCTAAATTTCTATTCTGTTCTGATCACTAAAAATAACTTTCCAACTGTTTAAATGTGGCTACTGAAAAAGATATTTCATCAACTGTTTGTTGGATACTGTCACTGCTCGCCTTTCTAATGAACTTTTATTGAGTTTTCTTCTCACTAATTTATATATCTGCTTTCCTTTTATATATAGTTTATATAGTAGGTTTTCATGAGCTGCATGCAAGTCTTCTTTCTTACCAGTTATCAAAACAACATCTGTGCATGCAAGCTGGCGTATTCTTTTATTATCCAGTTTCATTTCAGCATGGTGTTGGTGTTGTCTATCTCTTCTACAAGTAAATTAAGAAATTGGAGACAGTTCTGACTTCAAATTGCTCTGACATTCGTGTATTGACCTTTGCTCTTCTTTAAGTTTCTTCTAAACACATATGTGCAAGTTGTAACTATTTCAAAGCTGAAACTGTTTGAAGACATTGATGATCATGTAGGCTGTCATAAGCTTTTTTGAACACAACCAAAACTACATGAATATCAATGTTATGTTCACACCATATCTGTTACCAGTATGAGCAAAAAGCTGGTCCATACCTGAAGTGTTCCATTTGAAATCACATTGATAACCCTACAATTCCTTTAACAATTGGTATCATTCTCTTCAGTAGGCAATGAAATACGTAGAATTTTGTAACTTAAATCCAGGAATACAATCCCTCTATAATCAACACAATCGGGGAAGTGGGGAGCCGTTCTCTTATGTACATGGATGAGAATTTATATTTAAAATATTATAGTATGTCAGTCTAAAATGTAATTTTAAAAAATTCACTTATATTCAAGCTGTATAATATTTTAAGGTTAGTGGATGAGACATTACAAAACAGAAATGTGGCTGTAATCATTGTATCCTCTTGCCTCTAGGACACTTGTAAGTATGGTTTTCATTTTAATTTCATTTCATCTCCTATTGACTGCATATTCGTTCTGTTTAATTTCAAAGTTTTATTACTATAATTACATTTATACAAATAACAGTACATGACTAAGTCAAACATTTTTATTTTAATCTCTTTTATTGTCTTTGAAGTCATAATTGTTTCATTCCTCGTTAAAGGTTTCTTGCTTTAGATATATTGTAGTTGATGCTTGGTGTCGAAAGAATGTGTGTTTCCCCTGCTCTGTTTGTTGTAAGCCCAGTAAGTGTAATAAGACCATCAGCTTAAATAGAAAGATTTTGCTGAGAAACATGTCCAGTGCACAGAATATTCAAGTTTCAGTCAAAAAGTTATACTTAATAGTTAAAAAACAATAAAATAAACGTCAGGATATTTACATTTTTCAGCTGCCTGTATACAGAGAGCCATCCCCATGAATTACACACATGCAAGTTGTGGTGGCGTGCTCCAACCATACATACAGCTGTATCATGGGTGCAACCAAAACAGAGGGTATCTGAGGGAACGCAACTGCCTATTCAGAAGTTGCAGGTGCCGCAGAATGAATAATTAGCAGTTCTGGCGTTGCAACAGCAGCTAATTTGGCATTACCGCACTCATACTTCGGACACTGAAACTGAGGGGAAACTACAGTTATTACTTTGTGAGGACATGCAGGATTGCTGTAATGACACATTATTATAAATAAAGTATTCTGTAGGTAAAATAGTCTCCATTTGGACTGGATATGAGGACTACGCAGAAGGGAGTCATCAACAAAGAAAAAAACCAAGATTAGAGTGTTTTATGCCTTAAGCAGACATCCAGTATCGCAGCCAGTTGTAACAACATGCGTGTTAGCTATGTGACGCCAAGCTGACTTCGTAAACTGATTTTAGAAACTGCTTTGCGTTTTAGCTATGGTGTTTTAAGCTATTAGCGACCGACAAATTCCTTTCCACATTTGTTTTCTTGTAGCTTTAGTGAACTAAGACAGCAATTAGAATTGAGATGCTGCAGCCCGTGAATATTGTCTGACGTTACTGACACATTCAAATGGAAAATGTACATGCCTAACATAGAATTAATTGAATTACAAGACAGGAAGCAAATTATTGACATTAGACAGTACTTCAAGTAACCTTCATCGCACAAGTGCAAATCGACAAATATCAAGAGGATTTACAGCGGTACACTTGCTGGACTCACGCTACAACACTTATTAGTTGAGCGAGCAGACAAAACAGATTCCTGCTCTAAACATTTTGTTATGAAGCTAATGGTTACAGTGCACCATGATGTTCGGAGCTATTGTGTGACGGTTTCCACCCACGACAACCGTTTGACGCGGCCGATCACTGATGGTATTTTCGAGAGTGAAGATATCGTTGTATACGTCATTTCCACTGGTTCTCTTTCGGTTGAAGTTGCAACTAAGATATCAGCATAAATTTTACAAACATAAGCCATATTTTAGCACAAATTACAGTACCTCTCAGATTTTTGATACTGCTATAATAAGTAAACGGACATAGATGATCGAACTTGGAACAAAAGTTCTATCGGTACCCAAAGAAATATAAACACTGGAGTTGCAGAGTATAGTGGTCTTGAATTTTATAATGAATTTGACCAGCGAGCTTCAGTTCGATTACTGTGTTTTTCACATTTTTCTTCTATTTTGAAATTTGGCACATTATGTTGCTCACGTAACACAAACAAACGCACATGATAATTAAGTTATAATCTGTATAACAAACTTTGTGACGTAATTATTGTTGTTAGTCACAGTCTTATTCCAGTATCCACGAACATATATTTATAATATGAAATGAAGCATATGCAACAGAGAATTGTGTTGCATCAAATGAATTTCTTTAAACAATCGTATCTAACCCATAATTATATTTTTGTGCCGCATCTTTCAATGACGACGACAAAGGTACGAACACGAGACGTTTCACATACTAATCAAGAATATCAACCCGTCAAACCATCCGCACCTACATCATGCAGGAAATAGACGTCTGAACAACCACCTTAGCATGAAGTCGGTCATCTATTCCAAGAGGCAGGGATTAATTAGATAATGCAAACGCAAAACCATGGAGGTAAAGTAGTTTGTAAAATACCGAGCCTAAGAGTCGACGTTTCGTATTTCTTCACCGTAGCAAGAGCCTTACTGTGTGAAAATAAGGAGACAAATGATAATAATTAGAGGAGTAAAAGATTCGATCGCTGATGTCTTGGATTTAGTAGCCGACGCCGTTTATTCCGATACGAACGCTGATGTAGTAGGACAGCATTACAAGCCGGTGGGTTTCAGTTACTGTGCAGAACAGAAAACCACTGTTTTTCGTCAAAAGCGTGCGTAGTTTCCAGATAAGGTCTGCCACTTCTGAATACGTAGTAGGTTCGAAAAACGGCTATGCTAAAGTATGTGTTGGTGGCGTCCGCGTAAATGCGCAGATGCGAAGACGAGGTCCTAGGATCGAGCTGATATTCCCAGCACTTTTGTTTTTTTATATGCACCATTTGCACGAGTTTCAGTCCGCATATTTCACATACGTAACTTTTCTACACAGTAACAACTTTTGTAGAGAATATAGTATCAAAAAGTTTTAACTCTTCACTCAGCCAGTTCACATGACTTATAATAACAAAGAGAACTTTTGGATGACTGAACTAAATACTCTACTTGCGTGCATTCTGAACAGATTATCACTGCCACCGGAAATATGCAACAGAGATCCTATGAGTCATAGCGTAAATTTGCTCCACAGACAATTTTTTTTTTAATGTTTCTACATGAAGAATTTCCTTAACCGTAGGTTACAGGGCACATATCGTATGCATTTATAAATATCAAACATTATAGTAACCACAATGTATTAGCTGAAATAAGTGCATACTGGAAAACGTTGCCTTTATGTGGGTTCAAAACTTGACAAGCACATACCAAGAGTGGAATAGCTAGAACGGCAGTCTTCTAATGCGATTATCTCGACTGCTCACGGATGAGTTTGGACCTGTCTTTTTTTATATGGACAGATTGCCTTATGACGCCTGGGTTTCCTGATACCGATCTACTAATGGATTCTCTTCCTAGTTTATTGTATTGTGCACTGAATTAAAAATTTCATTATTGGGTGGTTTCGGATAGCCCGCCTCTTAGTTGCCATATTTAGCGGTAATTCTTACATTGCTACAAGAAGTGTATAATAGCTTCTTTAACTTTAACATTAACAAGTCGAGTTGCTTTAAAAATGCCTGTGTGGTCTATTAAAATTGAATTCTGTTGAATGTGTAACACATTCACAACAGCTTTCATATTATATCATAATGATGATGTGGCAGTTACATATTGATTTGAATATCGAGATTGGTTTTGTAGCTTTAATTTTTCTCATATCATTTCGATAGTTCCGCTGCAAGCAAAGTACTAACCTGCTGTAAATCTGATGGTCAAACAAAGTATGCTGTTGTATGTACAATAAATACAAAAGTTTTGAACGTCTATCATAGTCTCTGTATCTGTCAGCTGGTTCCGAAGTGGGTACTGGACACGACTTCAAGAAGAATTTGGAAGTTGGTGGCGATTACCTTGTATACTATCGACATACCGGAAATATTACTACTATAAATTGTGCAAAGATCTTTGCAAACTAATTCGAGAGAAAAATACTCTATTCTAGTGAACCTCGGTGTTTCTCAAATGAGTCAAACAGTTTGAGTAACACAGAGGTTCACTAGAATAGAAAAATGATCTTTAGTATATTTCTCTTAAAGCGCATGCAGCATGTTTTAGCGTTCTAATCAATGATTTCATTTTATTGTTGTGTTTTTTTTTCAATGAGAGAGAACAGTATTACTTCTCAAGAGTAATTTAGAGAATAAATAAGTTAGCGGAAGACGAACAAGTATAGAAAAGCATTGTGGAAGGAGCAGGTTGGTCTGGAATGGTGATAAAGCCCAAATAAAAAAAAAGAAACTCTTTATAATAACTATTGTTGGTGGTAAGCAGACATAAAAGACATGGTTTTTTTTTCAGTTCAGAGGTTTTCGGAGTATTTTTTCTCGAAGTAGTTTGCAAAGATCTTTGTACGATTTATAGTAGTCTTATTCCCGGTATGTCGATCGTCTAGATCTACATCAACATACATGGGATACTCTGCAAATCACATTTAAGTGCCTGGCAGAGGGTTCATCGAACCACCGTTATACTATTTATCTCCCATTTCATTCTCGAATAGCGCGCGGGAAGAAAGAACACCTGAATCTCTCTGTTCGAGCTCTGATTTCTTGTATTTTATTCTGATGATCATTTCTACCTATTTAAGTGGGGGTTAAAAATATATTTTCGCATTCGTAGGAGAATGTTGGCAATTGAAGTTTCGTAAGTAGCCCACGCCACATCTATAAGCGCCGTTGTTGTAATGATTCCCATCCCAGATCCTGTATCATTTCCGTAACGCTGTGTCCCCTTGTATCGTGACAATACGAAACGAGCTGCCCTTCTTTGGACTCTTTCGATGTCCTCCGTCAAACCCACCTGATAAGGATCCCACACTGGGCAGCAATACTCCAAAAATGGACGGACAAGCGTAGTGTATGTGAGATTACAGCCCAATAGAAATACTGGTAATTAATAGCATTTGATAATTAAACAGTATGAAGTTCACTGCAAACATTGACCATGCCAATGCACTAAATTTTAATCTTATTAATTATGGTAGCAATGTATGTACGCAGTTGGGTGACAACATTTGTAGTTAGGCCAAAGGTAGAAATTCTCCACGTTGAGATTTGCTGTGTGCTTGTAGCTGACGGGAGGCCAGCGAGCAGGCCGACGTTGGTGGCTTGTTCCATCTTAGGATTTTCCAGTTTTCGTTTCCGGTGAGGGGAGAGAGGGACAATGGCGAGTGCCAGGTGGAGTGCAGTGCACAGCGTGAAATAAAATATTCTAATACTACTTGCATTTGAAGTAATACGATGCAGTTAGGAACCTTTAAGGCCCTCATTACAAAATAGCCTGTTGATAAATAAACAATACATTAGCTGATATAGTCACATCGTTTAATTCACAATGAAAAGTAATAAATTACCAATGAATACAAGACAGTTACACAACTAGCATGGCAATGTTTGTTTGTAAAAATAATATATTAACTATTTCTCATTTTATTTTAAATTAATCTTGTGTATTTTATCTTGAAGTATTCAGTTAAATCACTTATCTGTGACATAATAAATTGCACGATTATGATAAATAGTACAAAGGATGTTTATACCAATATAAAAACCTAAGAAGACATTTGTTTAATTTGTAGTGTAATTATTTTGATTTTAAGTAAAGTTTTGGAAATGTATTGGCTGAGCGCTGCACGTTGGCAAATCGGTTAGAACAGCTCACATGGGGAACTTAATGATGTAGGGGAAAAAACCCAGGCAGTTGAGCTTTTGGCGCGCGCACGTGCGGGAGCACGTGGGGTAGCTGGCCGGGCGGCGTCGCTCGGAATCAGTCGGCATGTGGATCGCCAGGTGAAGGTTTTAGATTTGTGTGTGGCAATCGCCACGTGTGGTTGCTCGTCGTAGACTGCACCAAGTTGAATCGAGTGCTACTGTGTGTTTGTGAATATTTAGCTGGTGGAACAATGTGTGCATCGCATTGAATTAAAGTGACTGTGATTTGTTAATGTAAGACGTGTCGTCGCATAGGCATGAACATGAACGGTGTTTGAGACAGCCACATGGTGTGAAAACAATTTGCAACAAATATTCATTTTGTCTGGGGGCTCACGGTCTATAACTTTATTTGATAAATGTGTCGACATACAAACATATCAGCCACAGGGTTCTAATATTGTGAAATAAACGACATAAAGGGAACTTTTACGTGTTTTCAAAAATAGTAGTTAGTACACCCTTTTCTCTCATGAACTTGACTTTATTATGATTTTTTTTTTTTTTTGTTAGTCATATGCAGGGAAGGAAAGCTGCGAACGTGTGATATCATCCCCTAGAAGACGAGTCAAACAGTAGCAATCACAGATCCAGTGTTTTTGCATGTTTAGGAATTTGGTTCGCAGTTGGTGGTTGTGAGTTTTAGAAATTAAACTTTCCCTATTGTAAACTCTCACCCCGACCTTCACTCTCGCATGTATCAGTTTCTTTTGTTGTTCTGTTGCATCTTTTAAGGGTTCTGCCAATAAAACGCAGTGTCTGGTTCGCCTTTCCCACGACATTATCTACGTGTTCTTTCCAGTTTAAGTCTGAAGCAACAGTAATTCCTAGGTATTTTGTGGAGTTTACGGCCTTCACTTTTGATTGATTTATCTTGTAAACAAAGTTTAACGGTTCTTTTCGTACTCATATGAACTAATTCACACTTCTCATTATTTAGAGTCAGTTACCAATTTTTACACCATGTTGTTGTTGTGGTCTTTAGTCCGCATACTGCTTTGATGCAGCTCTCCACGCTACCCTGTCCCATGAAAGTCTCATCAGAGAAAACGTTCGGCATCCTACATCCTTTTGAGTCTGCTTACTATATTCGTCCCTCGGTCTCCCTCTACGATTTATTACCCACACGCTTCCTTCTAATGCTAAGCTGACAATTCCTTGATGTTTCAGAATGTGTCCAAACAATCTGTCCCTTCTCTTAGTCAGGATATGCCAGAAACTCCTTTTCTCCCCGATTCGGTTAAGCACTTCCTCATTAGTTACGTGATCTACCCACCTAATTTTCACCATTCCTCTGTAGCACCACATTTCAAAAGCTTCTATCATCTTTTCATTTGAACTCCTTATCGTCCACGTTTCACTCCCATAGAATGCTACACTCCAGAGAAGTGCTTTCAGAAAGGACTTCCTAGCATTTAAATTAATATTGGATGTTAACAAATTTCGCTTCTTTAGAAACGGCTTTTCTTCCCATGGCCATTCTGCATTTTATATCTTCTTTACTTCGGCCATCAGATGTTATCTTGCTACCCAAATAACAAAATTCATCTACTACTTTTATTGTCTCATTACCTAATTACTTCTGCATCGCCTGATTTTCTGACATTGCATTCCATTAACATCGTTTTACTCTTTTTTTTTTATTTATCTTATATCTTCCTTTCAAGACACTGTCCATTCCATTCAATTCCTCTTCCAGATCTTTTGCGGTCTCTGACAGAATTACTAGGTCATCTGCAAACCGCAATGTTTTTATTTCTTTTCCCTGCACTTTAATGCCCTCTCCAAATTTCTCCTTCCATTCCTTCACTGCCTACTCAATGTACAGATTGAACAACATTGGGGAAACGCTACAACCCTGACTTACTCCCGTCCCAACCTCTGCGTCCCTTTCTTGCCCTTCGACTCTAATAACTGTTGTCTGGTTTTTGTATAGGTTGAATATAACTCTTCGATCTCTATATTTTACTCCTGCTACCTTCAGAATTTGAAAGAGTGTATTCCAGTCGACATTGTCGAACGCTTTCTCCAAATCTACAAATGCTAAAAATGTAGGCCTCCCTTTCCTTAGCCTAGCTTCTAAGATACGTCGTAATGTGAGTATTGCCTCCCGTGTTACTATATTTCTCATAAATCCAAACTGATCTTCCCCGAGATCGAATTCCAGAATTTTTTCCATTCGTCTGTAAATAAATCGTGTCAGTATTTTGCAACCATGACTTATGAAACTGACAGTTCTGTAATTTTCACAGTTGTCCGCACCTTCTTTCTTTGGAATTGGAATTACTATATTCTTCTTGAAGTTGGAGGGTACATATTGCATACCAAGTGATACAATTTTTTCATGACTGGCCCTCCTAATGATATCAGCAAAAAATGTTCAAATGTTTGTACAGCTTATGGGACTTAACTGCGGGGTCATCAGTCCCTAAACTTACAAACTACTTATGAACTACTTACGAACTAGGATGGCACAAATATCCATGCCCGAGGGGGGATTCGAACCCCCGTCCGTAGTGGCCGTGCTGACCGTGACTGGAGCGCCTCAGTCCCCTCGGCCACAGCGGCCGGCTGATATCAGCAATTCAGACGGAATATCATCTACTCCATGGGCCTTGTTTCGACTCAAGTCCTTCTGCACTCTGTCAAATTCTTTTCGCAGTATCATATCTTCTATCTCATCTTCCTCCACTTCGTCTTCCATTTCTATAATGTTGCCTTCTAGTTTATTTCCTTTGTATAGGCCCTCTATATATTTCTTCCACAGTTCAGCTTTCCGCTCTTTATTTAGTGCCGGTTTTCCGTCTGAGTTCTTGATATTCATACAGCTGCTTTTCTTGTCTCCAAATATTTCTTTTATTTTCCTGTAGGCGGTATCTATTTCTCCTAGTTATGTATTCTTCTACGGTTCTGCATTTGTCCTCTAGCTACTCCTGCTTAGCCAGTCTGCACTTCCTGTCAATCTCATTTTTCAGACGTTTGTGCTCTCTTTTTCCTGATTCACTTGCTGAATTTTTATATTTTCTCCTCTCACCAATTAAGTTCAGTATATCCTGTGTTTTGCAGGGATTTCTATTAAGCCTTGTCCTTCTGCCTACATGGTCCTCTGCTGCCTTCACTCCCCTACCTCTCAGAGCTACCCATTCTTATTCTACTGTTTTACTTTCCCCCGTTTCATCCAATCCTTGCCTAATGCTCCCTCTGAAACTCTCAACCACCTCTGGTTCCTTCAATTTGTCCAGGTTCCATCTCCTAACCTTTCTACCCTTCTGCAGTGTCTTAAGTTTTAATCTGCAGTTCATAACCAATACGTTATAGTCTATATCTGCTCCTGGATATGTCTTACAGTTTATAACCTGGTTTCTAAATCTATTCCTTACCATTATAAAGTCAATCTGGTACCTTCCAGTGTCTCCTGGTCTCTTCCACGTATACAGCCTTCTTTCACGATGATTAAACCAAGTGTTGGTGATCATTAAATTGTGCTCTGCGCAAAATTCTACCAAGCGATCTCCTCTTTCATTCCTTTTTCCCAGTCCATATTCACCTACCACATTTCCTTCTCTTCACTTTCCTACTACCGAGTTCCAGTCCCTCATCACAATCAAGTTTTCGTCTCCCTTAACTTTCTGAATGATTTCTTTTATCTCCTCATACATTTCTTTGATATCCTCATCGTCGGCCGTGCTAGTTGGCATATAAACTTGCACTACTGTGGTCGGTGTTGGCTTTTTGTCTATCTTTACTACAATAATACGTTCACTATGCTGTTCATAGTAACTTACCCGCATTCCTATTTTCTTATTCATTATTAGACCTACTCCTCCGTTACCACCAACTGATTTTGTATTGATAATGCTGTACTCACCTGACCAGAAATCCTGTTCATTCTGCCACCGAACTTCACTAATCCCTACCATATCTAACTTTAACCTATCCATTCCTCTTTTCAAATTTTCTAGCTTACCTACGCGATTAGGGGTTAGAACATTCCACGCTCCGACCAGTAGAATGCCTGTTTTGTTTTTCTTGATGACGACGTCCTCCTGAGTAGTCCCCGCCCGGAGATCCGAATGGGGGACTACATTACCTCCGTAATATTTTACCCAAGAAGACGCCATCATCATATAGTCATACACTAGAGCTGCATGCCCTCGGGAGAAGAAGTAACGACTGTAGTTTGCCCTTGCTTTCAGCCGTTCGCAGTAATTCAAATTTTCAAATGTTTGTTAAGTTTATGGGACTTAACTATGGGGTCATCAGTCCCTAAACTTACAAACTACTTATGAACTACCTTATACTAAAGACGGCACAAATATCCATGCCCGAGGGGGGATTCGAACCCCCGACCGTTCGCAGTAGCTGCATGGCAAAACCATGTTAGCTGATGTTACAAGGCCAACTCAGTCAATCATCCAGACTGTTGCCCCTGTAACTACTGAAAAGGCTGCTGCAAGTCTTCAGGAACAACGCGTTAGTCTGGCCTCTCCACAGATACCCCTCCACGACGTTTTACACCATAGTGATATTATATTCAGATCGTTCTGCAGTTGGTTTTCGTCTTCAGATTATTTTACTAGACGTTAAATGACGGCGTCATCTGCAAACAACCTAAGAGAGCTACTTAGATTTTCCCCTAAAACGTTTATGTAAATAAGGAACAGCAGAGGTCCAATCACACTACCCTGTGGAACGCCCGATAACACCTCTGTTTTAGTCGATGCCTTACCATCGTTTACTACGAACTGTGTCATCTCTGACAGGAAATCCCCTATCCTGTCACAAATTTGGGGCGATATACCATAACCAGGCAATTTGATTAAAAGCCGTTTGTGAGGTACGGTGTCAAAAGCCCTCTGGAAATCAAGAAATACGGAATCGATTTGCGACCCCTTGTCAATAGCACCCATCACTTCCTGTGAATAAATAGTATACAAGGTAATCGCCACCAACTTCCAAATTCTTCCTGAAGTCGTGTCCAGTACGCACTTCTGAACCAGGTGACAGATACAGAGACTATTGCATTTTGTATTTATTGTTCATACAAGAGCATACTTTGTTTCATCATCAGATTTCCTGCAGGTTAGTTCTTTGTAGCAGCTAAAACTATCGAAATGATATAAAAAACCTTAAAGCCAAACTACAATCTCGATGTTCAAATCAATATGTAACTGCCATATCATCATTATGATATAATATGAAAGCTGTTTCGAGTTTAATGAGTTACACATTCAACAGAATTCAATTTTCATAGACCACACAGGCATTTTTAAAGCATCGTGACTTCTTAATGTTAAAGAAGTTATTATACACTTCTTGTTTAGAAATGTAAGAATTACCGCTAAATATGGCAACTAACAGTCTAACAGGCAGGCTGCCGAAACCACACAATAATGAAATTTTTAATTCAGTGCACAATAAAATAATCTAGGACGAGAATCCATTGGTAGATCAGTATCATGAAACCCAGGCATCATAAGGCAAACTGTCCATATAAAAAAAGACAGGTCCAAACACATCCCTGAACGGTCGAGATAATTGCATTAGAAGATTGTCGATCTATCTATTACACTCTTGATATGTGCTTGTCAAGTTTTGAACCTACATAAAGGCAACGTTTTCCAGTATGCACTTATTTCAGCTAATAAATTGTGGCTACTATAATATTTGATATTGAAAATGCATACGATATGTGTCCTGAAACCTACGGTTAAAAAATGCTTTATGTACCAAAAAAAAAAAAAAAAAAAAAAAAAAAAAAAAAAAAAAAAAAAAAAAAAATTGTCAGTGGAGCAAATTTAAGCTATGACTCATTGGATCTCTGTTGCATTTTTCCGGTGGCAGTGATAATCTGTTCAGAACATCTGCAAGCAAATAGACTATTTAGTTCAGTCATCCAAAATTTCTCTTTGTTATTATAAATCATACGAAATGACTGAGTGAAGAGTTAAAACTTTTTGGTACTATATCCGGTACAAAAGTTGTTACTGTGCAGAAAAGTTACGTATGTGAAATATGCGGAGTAAAACTGGTGCAAATGAGTGCATATTAAAAAACAAAAGTGCTGGGGATATCGGCTCGATCCTAGGACCTCGTCTTCGCACCTGTGCATTTACACCGACGCCACCAACACATACTTTAGCATAGCCGTTTTTCGAACCTACTACGTATTCAGAAGTGGCAGACCTTATCTGGAAACTACGCACGCTTTTGACGAAAAACAGTGGTTTTCTATTCTGCAGAGTAACTGAAACGCACCGGCGTGTAATGCTGTCCTACTACACCAGCGTTCGTATCGGAATAAACGGCGTCGGCTTCTAAATCCAAGACATCAGCGATCGAATTTTTTACTCCTCTAATTATTATCATTTGTATCCTTATTTTCACACAGTAAGGCTGTTGCTACGGTGAAGAAACACCAAATGTCGATTCTTAGGCTCGAGATTTTACACATTACTCTACCTCCTTGGTTTTGCTGTTCGCATTATCAAATTAATACCTGCTTCTTGGAACAGATAACCAAATTCATTCATTCAAAGGTGATTGTTCAGACGTCTACTTCCTGCATGATGTATTCGTAGGTGCGGGTGGTTTCACGGGTTGATATTCCTGATTAGTATGCGGAACGTCTCCTGTTCGATACTCGCCAGTGTCAAACTCACACCAAAAGATCTCCTAAACCCGTGGGGATCCAAGTGGCGAACACCGAGTTCGCCGTTATTCGGAAATCTTGTCCTCGTAGTTGCTTATACAAAAAACATAGCCTTTGCGTCGTTATTGAAAGATACGGAATAGAAATATAATTATGGGTTCGATACGATAGTTTAGAGAAAGTCATTTGATGCAGTACAATTCTCTATTGCGTATGCTTCATTTCGTATTATCAACATAGTTTCATGGTTACAGAAAAAGACTGTGACCAACAACAATAATTACCTCACAAAGTTTGTGATACAGATTGTTACTCAATTATCATGTGCGTTTGTTTGTGTTACGGAGCAACATAATGTGTCATATCTCAAAATAGAAGTAAAATGTGAAAAACAGTAATCGAAGTGTCGCTCGCTGATCAATAGTTGCCCATCCGGTGAGATAAATAAGCTTGTCTATAGCATAGTTTGGTTCTCTGCACATTCATTTAACATAATCGTATCTGGTATTATAAAAGCCCAGTATGTGTTCGAACGCTTACCATTGGGTATTTTAAAAAGAGATGGACTATGGATCAGATGCAGCTGTGGATGTTCACAATCACTTGTCCACATTGGTAGTGTTGGATACGTTTGCTGTTCTTACTAGAGCAATTGCAATATTTGTGTCTGTATTACATATGTAATTTATAATATTCATGACCACTATATCCTGCAACGTTTAGTGTTTATATTTCTGTGGGTACCGTTACAACTTTAGTCCAAAAATCTGAGGGGAACTGTAATTTGTGGTAACACAACTGGTATCTTAGTTGCAACATCAACCGAAAGAAAACCAGTGGAAATGACGTTTACAACGATATCTTCACTCTCGAAAATACCATCAGTGATCGTCGCGCCAAACGGTTGTCATGGGTGGAAACCGTCACACAATAGCTCCAAACATCATGGTGCACTGTAACCCTGAGCTTCATAACAAAGTGCTTAGAACAGGATCTGTTTTGTCTGCTCGCTCAATGAATAAGTGTTGTAGCGTGATTCCAGCAAGTATGCCACTGTAACATCCACTAGGCATTTGTCGACTTCCACTAGTGCGATGAAGGTTAATAATGTCAATAAATTGCTTCCCGTCTTGTAATTCAATTAATTCTATGTTACGCATGAACATTTTCCATTTGAATGTGTCAGTAACGTCAGACAATATTCATGGACTGCAGCATCTCAATTCTAATTATTGTCGTCGTTCACTGATACTATTAGAAAACTAATATGGAAAGGAATTCGTCGGTCGCGAATAGCTTAAAACACCACGGCTAAAACGCAAAGCAGTTTCTAAAATCAGTTAGCGAAATCAGCTTGGCGTTGCATAGCTAACACGCGTGTTGTTACAACTGGCTGCGATACTGGATGATAACTGTTTTCCTCTCAGATATCGTGTCAGATACACGTGTAATCGACAGTATGTACGATCGTGTCCCCTAGCTGTTTATATTTCCCACCAAGCAGCAAAAATTTGAGGTTGTGCATAGCGATTAGTCAAGGGGTCTCGCGAATTCTGTCACCGACTGTACAAGTTTTCGATCTAGACTGAAACATTCATATTAGTACGTAGTGTAATCTCCACAAGTGGTAATGTATGCACTGATTCCACCATCCATTCGTTCATGCAGATGGCAAATGCTTTCTTGGAATTATTACTCCTTGCTTACTTGATGTGTTGATATAGTTCTGCAAGAGCTGTTCGTTGACGAGTCATTTGTGTTACTTATTTTCGCATAATATCCCATACATGGTCGATTGGACACAACTCCAGAGGTCGTCCTGTCCAGGGAAGATGCTGTACACACGGCAGAGCATGCTGAGTTTCATGCACATTGTATGGGTGAGCATTAACCTATTGGAACAACAAATCACCTTCCTGTTCCAATAATGGCAAAAGAACTACTCTGGCAACATTTTGCACCTACTGAGTGCTTGTCAGTATTCCCTCCACAAACACTAAACATGAACCCTAGTTGTAGCTTAACACACCGCAGACCATAAGGCGTAGAGTGGGACCGTGCATCTGCACTCATACATGTAAACAATGACTTGTATGCAGGAAGAATAGGCCTTTATCACTGAAGACCAGTCTTCCTCTGACGATACCAGTCGAATTATGCACATTGACCCTGTGGAAGAGGAACTAAAAGTTTGTGTACCTCCAGTTCCACTGCTGGTAACTGGTTGGCAATGGTATGAGGGAACCGCAATTAATGACTTAGGACCTGGATAAATTAAAGGAAGCTGAGACTGATAAGAGTTTCAGAGAAAGCTTAGGCAATGATGGAAACAAGAGAAAGCAATATAGTAAACAAGAATGAGTAGATTTGAGACATGAAATGTTGAAGGAAGTTGATGATTATACAGGTAAGACGACAAGATGGAGTAGAAATCATTGATATCACAAGAGATACTGATTTCAATTGATGGAAGGAGTAAATATAAAAATACGTGCGAACGAAGCAAATAACATGGAATTCAAACATTATAAAAATGTGATACATGGTATGTGGAAAATTACTAAGATATGGTTGAGTGTGTGTTAGTTAGTTGTGCCCATGACTGTATGAATTCGAATGTGTGTTTTGTACTGATGAAGGCTGTGGCCAAAAGGTGTGTGTGTGTGTGTTTGTGTGTGTGTGTGTGTGTGTGTGTGTGTGTGTGTGTGTGTGTGTGATTTTCTTTTATGTGCCCCTGTCTATGGCTTGACGATTGTTTTTGAGGTCAGTTGGACGCTATCCTCATCTACAGTTTAGCTAGGAGAAAGATGGATACTACATATAGTAAAATTAAAGAGACATTTGATGAAAAGGAAAGAAGTTGTATGAGTATCAAGAGCTCAGATACTTAGTCAATACTAAGCTGAATAATTATCTCACACAGATCGCTCCCATTGAGCATTTTGTTACTGTTAGTGAAATACATTATCAGAATGTAAGATCTGATTGTAATTATTTACCTAATTTATAGAATTTATGATCAGAAATATATTTATGTTCATTGTGGTGAACGATAGCTGGCTCTGAACACAGCAAAATATAAGTTAATGCAAATCAGTAGTGAAAAGATCCTCTTGTATTTGAATACTGTATTATTGACAGAGTCATTTCAATTATGCATGTAGATGTAATGTTGCAAATAAAATGTAACAAGGAAGTAACAATGTCAATAGGGAAGGCGAAAGATCAACTTTGCGATTATTGAACGAAGTTTACGAATGTTTAGTCCATCTATAAAGAGGACTACATATAGACACATTCTTGATTACAGTTTAAATCTTTGGGGACCCAAAAGGTACGATCATAATAAGACTACAAAATTGTCAGAAGCATAGTGATAGAATAATTATTGGTAGACTCAATCGACATGTAAATGTTACAGAGATACGTTATTAATGCAAATAGGAATACACGGAGGCAGACCAATTTCCTTTTATTGGAACACTTTTGGAAAAAAATAGAGAATAGGCATTTTCAGTTGCCTGTAGCACAATTCTATTGCTGCAGACATACATTTTGCACAAGGATCATGAAACAAGAAAAGAAAATTAGGACTTGTACAGTGACAGTTCAATAGTTATTTTTCCTTCTCTCTATTTGCAAGAGGAATAGGGAAGGAACTGACTAATGGTACCTTCCGTCAAAAACTGGATAGTGGTTTAATGTAGGTGGAAATTTATTGATTTTATCGTAGTGTTATTATAATGTAGGTTTCAACTTCAGTATGTTTCTAGTACCATCTTTTTTATCATAGCTTAAATTACAATAATTTATATATTTCATTCTGTTACTATTACTGTAATTGTAATACAGGCTGTGCAGTTATGGCTTGTGAGTGACATAGAACTGATTATTGTACAAACTACAGAAAATGGTATATTATAGAGTGAACCTCAAGGTAAAAGAGTTTAGGTGCATAGATCAAATGTATCTATTTAACGAGAGAAAAGCACACAGGGGGCTGATCCGAAATATTTAGAAAATTTATTTAACTAGTTTCATTTGGGATTTCATAATACATAACGTTTAAGTTCTGGTTTGATCCCCAAGTAATCTGCCACATTTAAATTATTTGTTGATGTAATGCTTGCAGAATATTAAAAAAAAATATAGTCATTACAATGTCCTGTACATATATTGTGGAACAAATTATCACTTATAAAGGATCTTGTGATATGTGCACGGGTTCTGCAGCCTGATTGCTAGATCTGTATTTTTTTAATTCCCTGAAACTTACAATAAACACAACAATTTGTAGTCACATGCTCCATTTACTCACAGCACATATGCAAGGAGATGATGTGGCAAGATACTGCATGAGTCTTGTTTGGTTCTCTCTCTCCATCTACAGAAATAAGAATTTTACAGCAATGTAAATATATATTTTTATGTTTAGGAGCAAGAATGTATTCATATTAATTTTAACTTTACAATTTGTTGTGCAGCCCCCCATAGCCCAAGACGGCAGAAGCTGAATCTACGCATGAAAAGTTTGTCACTAGATTCACCAGAGTCTACAGAGCATGTACAGAAACGAAGACATGCCGCAGCTCAGTCAGCCTGTCTTGACCCACAGACTAGTCACTCTTCCTCATCTCGCATTGAGTGTAATCATAAAGTCATTATTCCATATTGTGATGCCTTCTAGTAGAATTATTCTATATTTACAGCCATTTCATGGACAAAGTAGATAATAATTAATTTAGTTCCTCTGCATATGTTATTGGTGCTATTTATATTAACTGTTTCTGGTAGGTCACTTACTAAGACCATAAATAATCTATATAGCTCTCTTAGATGTATTATGCGTTTTAAGTGAACTAGAAGAAGTACAGAATTTTATTTCATCAGTTTCATTTTACCTTTATACCCTGCTAGCCACCCAAAATGCAACTCCCTGAAGAAAGCAACCAAATCTGGTGAAATCTTCAGCATGCGTTCGCAACAATGAGAAACACCCATGAATATTAGTCCAGGACAGGCGCACCACCTGCAAGTCCTATATAAAGGGGGAATAGGTGGGCACATGTACATACTGTACGTGTTCTTTTATGTGGATAATTTGTGTATGTATCATAGAAGGCAATGGCCATCTTTAAAGCACGTTATGGATTTTGAATGAGAACGAATAGTTGCCTATAGAGATTGTGAACTATCCTTCAGAGAAATCAGTGATTGTGTGTGATATAACGACCAACTGTAATCGCTGTATGCAATAGGAACTGATGGGACATATTGCATCCTCGTCGCTGCACCACATCTCATGATGGCAGCCATATTGTAAACATTACAGTGATGGATCACTCTGCCACATCATGGACTATATCACAAGTCTGGTCTATTACCCAAAGAGCAGTCTCCATGTGTACCATTTGAGATTGTTAGTAGAAGATTGAACTGTCTGTCAGGCATCCATTGCTCCATTTACTACTAAGTCAATGACCTACACATATGTGTCAGCAATGGAGTGATGAATGGTGTAGGTGTATAATCAAATGGAATAATGTTGTTTTGCCAATGAATCCTGATTCTGCTTGCCCTACCACAGTGGAATAAGAGTCTGGAGATGCCATGCTGAGAGACTGTTGAATTGCTGTGTTATGCATCAACACACTGTTCCTAGACCTGGCATAACGGTTGTTAGTGTTATCCACTGTTGCCCCCCTCTAGTAAGCACTGCCAGTACACTAACCAGTGAGCATTACATCTTTGAACTGTTAGAGCTTGTTGCCCTTCTATACCTTCAGATCTTGCCAATGCCCATATTGCAACAAGATAATGAGCTACCACACAGAGTTTATTGCCCTTCAGATTGCACTGTTTCCTTGGCCTCCATGTTCTCCCCATCTCTGGTGTAACGAAAACATCTGGTTGATGACTGCAGATCAACCGTTCTGGGATTCATCACCAACTGCTGTACCAAATCAGCTTTTTCTGTTTGTGGAAGCAGTAACACACAATACCGATTTCATGATTTTCCTCACTTCACATGGGTCTGTATTGTCACTTATCCAGTCTTTGTACAACATGTTATCTCCTAAATAAATCTGCTCTAGTCCTTCTTGGTGTTGAATTATGGATGGCCAGCAGTGTATATTTATTTCGAATTTGTTGCAATATATGTAACCTTAGCTAAAATTAAATATTTTATATCACTATGTTGGAACACAACTTTGTCCATGCTTACTGGCTGTAAGTATATCGTATTAAATTCCTTTCTGTAATGCATCTATCACTCTTGTGCAACTTCTTTTTACAGAAAGAAACAGTGTTCAGTCCTGCACGCCCTTACACACATGCTGTATTTGAACCAACTCTATGAAATGTGAAATCCATGCACATTGCTTGTTTTGCTAATCAGTGTCCTAATCTTTTTCTCTCCCTATTTATAAGCCGTACAAGAAGTCTAAAATACATGGAATGGAAGGAGGTTGGTGTGTAGCCGCAATGCACAAAACCTTATATTTAGTTTTGGTTCACTTTTATGGTGAGACACAAGGATGCTACAATAGCTTACAGACACTCACTGTAAGAAATTGTATTTTAAATGGAATTGGTAGATGCTGCTCTAATTAAGTTGACACAGTCAGGTGCATGAATGACAGTTCTTCATTGCATTTCAGCTAATTAATATCCCTATGTTTCCAGGTGGATCACCACCTTCTCAGCCTCTATATTTAGTAGTTTAATCAGTTTTTTTACCTTCCTGTTTATTTTTTATGTTACCTGTTAATAGATTTCTTTACAGCTGACTTATTTCTTAAGTAACATTGACTTAATTTTCCCTGGTATTCCACCAAAACTTATCATTTTTCGTAATAGTTTGCATGTTTTACTCAAACCCATGTATATCTATCTTAATTGTTTATAGACAGTACATAGAAACCGATTTTTTATTATTTGCTTTTTCCAGGGCCACACATACACTATCTCACATCAAAAAATAAATTCTACACCCGATGACTGCATCCTGAAAAATAATCAGATACTGTTAGCTTATTTCTAATTTTCTGAAAATTTCTTGTTTTTGGACTTTGTCACTATAAGGCAACAGAGGAGAGACCCTCTGTGGAACAGTTTTAATAGTTCCCTTCTCTATGCCCACCCATTCACAATAATTTCATTCAGTAAAACAGTTATAAAATTTAATTTCCCCTGAAATTATTAACTGTGTTTTCAGTTAGTTTTTTTGTTTGTGTAGGCTCCCAAGAAATACCGCGCCAACACAGAACTGTCTTTATACATAATGGTCGATGCTGGTCAAGTATGCTATATCTATTTCTAACAGGAGTTATTTTGTAGCAAATGATGCAGTTTGACTCAAAGTGTTTATTGTTTCCTCTAGCAACAAGAAAACAATTTGCTTTGAACTGCAAATAAATGTTATAAACAGCCCAGTATACTTATTAAGTAGAAGTAGCCACACGGGTGGAATATAGATATGTAACTGCAATTTTTATTTCAAACGTACATTATGAGAACATGCAACTATTATGCAGAATCCTTGTGTAATCATATTTTTGTTGCAGTAGTTTGCATGGTATTTACATTGATTTCAATATAGTTTTACTACTTCTCTTCATTTTTTATCCTGAGGATTTGTTAGAGTAATAGAAACTGTCATTAAGTGAATTGGTGTATACAGTTGCAATGTAGTAAAACACTTAGCTTTTGCATGGTCACTAAAGGAATGGCATGTTTTCATATAGCAATATAAATTTACAAATTATCATCAAGTAAATCTATCTGTTTACTTACATAAATTCGGTACAGTATTAAGTGAAAGCATCCTTACAATAAAATTAAGTAACGTATCCCATTATAGATATTTCAGAGTTAGCTCTGTGTGTGTGCATGCATGTGTGTATACGTGTGTGTATGTGTGTGGTGTGTGTGTGTGTGTGTGTGTGTGTGTGTGTGTGTGTGTGTGTATTTGCAGAAAGAAAAGGGAAGTATTTAAATGTCACTTGAATTTTCATTCCTATTTGAAGTAAGAAGCATGTTCCTGCAGTCACCTTTACTGTATTATGTGCTTTCTGTCACTGATATATTAGTATCATATTCACTTAACTGGAATGCATTCCCTTTGTGTATAGCATAAGGTAGTATTAGATAATACATTAGTTTATTTTCAAATGTTTCTTGCCTTCTTTAATTTTTATTTTACATTAATGCTTTTTCTTGTAATAATTACCCATATAACATTTGTGACAGGAATCACGGCATAAGACAAAATTCAAAGGAAGTTTTATTTCATTGTGCATTAAGCCCCATGAAAATAGGATATTGCTCTTTAATTCATAACTGACTTCTGAATTATTGGCAAAGTTAGCATAAAAATCTTTCATGAATAAGTCATGATTTTTAAAAATCTAATAATCAAATATATTAAAATAACAGCTTAATAGTTCATTTAATGATAGCACTGATGATTATGAATAAAAAAAATGTTACTTCATTTTTTTATTTATCTGTGCATTGATACAAATTTAGAACTCAAGCAGTATAAACATTTACTGAAACAATATTACAATATCCAATTTATTTCCACATATTGAATTCTACAAGTGCTACATGAATTCAAATCCTTATACAGATATTTAATGCGTATCTAATTAAGAAAGACAGGAAGTATTCTATTTCGTATCATTCTATAATTAATACTGATATAATTTCGGATATAGCTGCTGTTGTACTGTATTTAAATTGTTTTCGTAGCTCCATCAAGTCCTGTTCACAATCGAAGGCTACTGTCTGCAAGAAACATGAGAATGAGTTCTGTTGAACTTCCAGATGAAAATGAAAAATCTCTTTCTTCGGCCAGCACATCACCATGCCCTTCTCCGGTAAGTCACAGGTGTAATGTGAATTATCTATAATAATTAGCTGTCCATAAACCAATTCTTGTAACTATTTATCTGTGAAAATCTGTATCACAAATCAGAATAATGAATTAAGATAAAATGTTTCTATTCAGTTCCTTTAAAATAGTGTATAATTTGTTTATAGATACACACAAATATGGTTGCTATGGTTACTGGTAAAAAAACATTTAATTAGATACACAAATGCAAAATTTTTCAAATGTTTGTAAACTTATTGCACTAAACTGCTATGGTCATCATTCCCTAGACTTGCAAACTACTTAAACTAACCTAAGGACAACACTAACACCTATGCCCCAGGGAGAACTCCAACCTCAAATGGCGAGCTACCGCATGCTCTGCAAACCCAGAGTACACCAACCAGTTCGTTAACTAACAGTCTCTGTAAACCACAAAAAATCAATCCTCTAGTAGGGTCAAGTGAAAAACATTCCATAAAGGATACAAAATAGAAAAAGAGTACCCCACTCCAGGTTTATACACACATCAAGAAAATTGTTGCATACCCTTGGGTCCAAGGTCTCCTGAACATTGACCTTGGACGCGTCTACTGCATGAAGAATACAGCTCCTTATCTTTTCCATAGATATCACTCAACCCATGCAAAGATGAAAATTTATATTGGTGTGGTGTCTGTTCTTTCTGATATGTCCAAAAGAACAGACACCTCAACTGCTTCGCAGCCATATTGCATTTGCAAATGATTGATAAAGGCGGGGAAGGAAGAAGGACATGTCCAAAATAACAAACACCATACCAATATAATAAGTATTTATACACGAAGACGGCGTTAGCTTCAATTACTTCACTGCAGATGCAGTCATACGTTTGACCTCACATGGGAATCAGTAATGGCTAATGTAAGAGGGCATGGACGGTAGGGGCGCTACAGTCATAGTGTGCGACTTGTCGAAGTTTGAGATGGGCGGAAGGCGAGCACGGGTAGCCAAGTGGTTAAGGTGACTGCTGGCACGAAGCGAGAGACCCAGGTTAGATTCCCAGCCACGCTCACATTTTCACATGTCGTGATTGCTTAATTTCAATGCCCTAATGCAGCCACTGTCAAACCTTTCATTCCTAATCCTTCTTCTTTTCTCTCCTTTATCAATCATTTGCAAAAGATGAAAACAACAATGAGCAGTGTCAATCCAATGGTGTGGGTAAGATGGACAATCAGTTCCGACCATAACACCAGGAAGGAAGTGCACTGATTGTGTTGACTATAGTTCTATCATGCCTAGAAGATCAATTCCAAAGTTTGATCGTATCCACATTGTGTCAGGAGGGTCTCTCATCAAGGGAGGTTTCCAGATGTCTCAGAGTGATGTTGTTATGACATGGAGGATGCACAGAGATGCAGGAACTGCCAACGACTATCGCAACAGCTCATGACCATTACTTACGAATTGCAGCTCGGAAGAATCCTAAGAGAAATGGCACCATGCTAAATAATGATCTTAATGCAGCCACAAGACGTTAATTAGTTTACGCTGTTATTTCCAAGTAATAAAACCCATCCAAAATTGTGTAAAGAGGGCTAACTAAATTGAATGATTTGAATAAAGAAATTTGTTTTGACTCGTTTTATTCTCTGAAGTCAAATGAACGTCACAGTTGAAAGCAAAATTTCACATACAGATCAACACAGCTAAAATTTAACAAACATATTTTACAAAACAATATACACTCCTACAGCAAGTGACTGGTAAGTCGAAGATAATTGTATTTGATTCTAAACACTTGTGACAATCCACATTTAACTGGAAACCGTGGCGTAATCGAGAGGAATATTCCGATACCAGATTTCTGTGACTTTACCTAACGTTTACAACAGTCCGAAAACGTGAACACCGCTTGAAACACTAGCAAATGCACGCGATACTGTAGCAAAACTGTGCTGGCTGGCGATGTCAGCAATACGACGGCTGGGCGGCGGCTGTGTGTGTCGATAGCTGCAAGTCGCGGACCCGGAGATAATTCAGCTTCGTATTCCAGAAGCGATATTTAAAATATCAGCCAACTTCGACTACGGCGGATCACAGTGCTACTATCTCACTCGTTCGGCTATGTCGTGTCACTACAGACAATTTACGTGTGATACACGAATGTACTGTAGGCAGAGGTGACACCAGAACTGCGACAATCGCAATTAGCGCGTCGGAGCGTCTAATATCAGGCAGGCTGACTTTGCTCTCGGCTCGCCAATACTCAGCGCTAGTAGTACAAATTTTGGAGCAACTCCAAAAGTAGTACCACAAATTCTTAGTACAGCTGCTCGAAGACAAGTACGAACTGAGAGCAGAAGAGTAGCGCCTCCTCACCTCGGATGTTCAAACACCATTCTCTTTCTCTACTTCTAAAATCTCCGTCTCCTCTGCGCAAACCCTCAAGGCTCCGCCTATCTCTACAGAAACGCCAATCCACAGCGAGGCGCCAAAGTATGGCCAATCACGGCTTGCGATTGGGAGTCGGACAGCCGAAACCCATTACTATAAAAACAGCAGCCAATGGCCAGCTCTCTCCACAGTTCTCACGGTAGCGGTGGAAGGCCTCGAAAACACGGCCAGCAAGTTGTTCCCAGCAAACGGCCAAACTCCAAACGTTCAAATGTTTGTAGAGCCTATGGGACTTAACTATGGGGTCATCAGTTCCTAAACTTGCAAACTACTTAGGAACTAGCTTATACTAAAGACGGCACAAGTAGTTCATTTTGTCAATGAACAAATATCCATGCAACTGTCTTTTTTTTTTCAGTGCACTATCCATCAGTTTACAGATCTGCTGGACAGACTTGTTCATTGAGTTCCATCTTCTAATAACAAACGTTAGCAAATAGACCCCTTAAGCATCTTTGATGTGGTCAGCAACTTGTGTTGACTGATTCTGTTTGCTCCAAATCTTGGAGCACTTTGCCATGGAACTTCTTGAACCTTTTTTGAATTTTATATTTCCAAGTGCATGTCCATAATCTTCACAGCAATCAAATTTAATGTATGACTTGCGCAATGGAGGTGAGGGGGCAATAGAATCTGTTCTTCAGTATTTTCAGTACTTTTTGCCTTTACTCCAGACATCTGTGGTAGTTGCCACCAAATCCACCTTCTCGAGTTCCCCTTGTATTTGACGTTTCATTCCCTCAAATTCCTTGTTCAATCTTTCGGTTACAGTTTTTTTTTTTTTTTACGAAACTGACAGAGTCTTTGGTAGGCCAAGACATAAAAGATCTTTAAAAGACGGCTCCTCTGTTATGCGGAACGCCTGAGTTGTATCTATGATGAGTTCATTACTGCTTTCCAGCCATACTCTGAGTTACATTCTCTGAAGTTGAAAGGTTGCCTCAAGAGCTAAGTGTTATTTGTTTTGAGGTTGATCCTGGAATAATACCGCTGTACGTTCTTCTTGTGCCTTGCGCTTTGTTTTCCTCAATTTTTTTCAGGTAATGTGAATGTTACCTCTAAACAAAAGTTAGAATTCAATACATTAGCTTTTTCATATTTCTATTTATGAATTTTAAGGCTATTTCAGGATTAAACAAAATATTGGTGTTAATCACATTTTTATTTATATATGTAAAGTCGTGTTTACACATAGGTTCATTTGAGCAATTGCCAGCGTGCTTCCATGCATGCACAGAGCTGAAGTTAAGTATGAGCAGTGTCTTTTTTCGCTTCTTCTTTTAAAAGTATGGCAGTTGGCTGTATGAGCAGTAGCATAAAATAGCCAGATGCTACCCACATACATTTTTGGACCACCTATACTGCTAGATTAGCACATGCGTTGAACAGTCTGAGTTGTAATAGGGGTTAGTCCCCACATGACCCGTGTTTACGTTTCGTCATTGCACTGTTTTCGTTCACAGCTCTCACGTCAAATGAAAACAAAAGGAATTTCTGTAGTTAGGAGCCACAGTATTGCGCAAATAATTGCTTCGTTATTTTGCACACATCTGAATAGGATACGATAAAAGAGTTGCCCTAAGTACAATAATCTGTGTACCCTCTTTGAACAACATTCCGCAGAGCTTTACATGGGCCCATGATGCCCAGATTCACAAAATTCCGAACGGCAATGCGACGGAAACAGCGCGGGCAATGCAAACACCATACGCAATCGTAGTTGCGCATGCGTAGTAACGCCTGTTGCCTAGCGCTCTCTGGCAACAGCTCAAACGAGCCTACAGAGTTTCTGTACGCATCATTCTTTAAAACGTGTTCTGTTTCATGTTGGAAAAACTGTTCGTTGTTCACATCCCCGTGAAAACTGTCTATTACATATTCGCATCGTCTGTTACGCTGAAATGGCAGCAACGATCAAACATATCATATTGTCTATCGGCATCGAAAGCTACGCTATGAAAGGTGAAGAGAAGGAATTAGTGATATGAAGTGCTGCATTAATAGTAGGCTGCTCGACGAAATAAGTAGACGAAGAAGACGTAGTTGTCGGAGGAGGACAAAAAACATACTATAGAACAGGGGGAGGCAACCACAAAGCCATGGCGATCTACTGTTTCATACCATTGTATCGGAGAGATCTATATCTTTTTAATAGTACAGTCATTCGTCATTTTTTCAATATTTACGTACTGCTGTTTGTTCAAAACATAAAATTTTTCCATAATATTTTACAAATATTATTTTACAGTTAATCTGAAACTTGAGTACATGTTCAATTAACGTGCCCTTGATATTTGGTGTATAACGTGTTGCCCTTAGTCAATACAACATTCAAGGTATTCGTCAGTCAATTATTTTTAATGAAATTCATATTTATAAACAAGTACAGTACAGTAATAAGAAGCAAGCAAGGCCTTTATTCCAAAGGCAACATTTACTAATATAGAGTATTCCTCCTGATTAATTAGAACCCTCCAGTTTTTGAGTTCTGCAGTACTTTTGAGAAACAATTTTGCATGATGTTACTTAAAGTTCTTGGTACAAGAATCTTTTTAATATCTTAGTCACGAAATATTCTGTCCACACACTATACAACGCAGACGTTCGTAGTTTACCGCACCAAAGAAGTAAATATTTTAATCTTCTTGAAAGGCACGAGGTACGAAACTCGACGCCTTCTCCAAACACGTACTGAACCAATACCAAATCTAATATAAGATGAATCAAATAGTGCAGCAATGAATGGCGAGCAGGTAGTGACTGATTGAACCAATTCGGGGAAGCACAGTTTTAAAGGTTCAAGGCAAATGTTGATAATAGTTCTACGCGATTGTTAATAAGTAAAATAAACTTGCATGTCGAGCAACCGCACCTTTTGACTGCTACGAAAAACAATTGTTAATTTTAATCAACAGTTTTTCTTATGCGTTGTCAGTACTCACAGGATCCACCAAATAAGAACTCGCTATCTACCAGTAGATCCATGCTACACAAAATGTGGCGGAAATTACACGTTGTGCGAGGTGAATTTGGAAGACGTTTCTGGTTTTCTTTGCCACGATTTGCCGTCAAATTTTGAAATTATAATGAATATTACAGGGCCAGTTGATTCAAAGAAAGGCGCAAATTTCAGAAAAAATAACTCCTGTGAAGAGAAGATTTGCTGGTACACTGCATTTCTAGGTAACAGGAAGTGCCTATGAAACATTTGCATATTTATTCCACATGTCAAAGTCAGCAGTACGTCGTTACTGTCCCCACAGTTTGTGAAGCTTTGGATGAAGGCTTATGTATTTTGTGTCCCAGCCTCGTAGCCGCTTTTGTGTCTCATCCTCGTCGCCACTTTTGTGTCTCGTTTCCGCCGGTGGTCCTGGTGTCGGTGGCCGAGTAGAAAGAGACCGACACAGGAATAAAGGATGCACGCTTGTGCAGGTACGGAGGTGATCAGCCAGTGGGACAGCAGAAACTAGAAACACTAGAGTAAATTAGAACGAGATATATATTTCATAGAATCTTGGTAATACTTAACTTTTACATAGTTCTTGACTGCAGAATGCTGATACGTAGTTTATATAGAGAGAGGCCTGACTACTGATGAGTCCTAGTGCCTATCCGATAGCGAAGTCTTAACTGGTGCCTATCTGATTCCCAAGTGAACGATGCAGGTCAGTGGTGGCCACGAGCGGAGTTGCAGCAGAGGGCGCTCGTGGCTGACGTCGTAAGAACGCCGCGCCGTGCGTGCATGGCGGGGGCGCGCACTTTAGACTGGTGCGACACCACAATGTAAACATATTTCAGTTAATAAAATCGTCTCGATCTTCCTTGACCCGTCTCACCGTACATCTCCCCCTCCCTCCGTCTGATTTAATTGCCCTCCCCTCATCTCTTCCTCTCACTTAATCCACACCTCAGTCCTCTCCTCCCTTTCTCTTGTCCCTTCCCTCTCCTCCCTTTCTCTTGTCCCTTCCCTCCCCTCCCTCCTCCTGCTCATCTCTCTATTGTCTGCTTTTCATCCATATCCACGAGAAATTATAAATATCTGCCAAATTTTATGGCGATAAATGAAACAGTATTGAAGCTTATTAGAAGATACCTCCGTCATGCATTATATGGTGGCCGATGGGGTATAAAAGTGGGGTTCTTTATCTGGATATCGGAAGGACAACACGGTCTACTAGCCAAAATAATTACTTTTTTATGATTGGATGAGCCACATAGAACAAGGTTTTTATTTATTTGATGTCTTTTACAGCGACCTGCCATTTGGATGGTAAGACAAATCGTATTTTTCATTGTTAATGTTTTAAACACAGAATAATCTTGCGAGCCATGGACGAAGGGCAACAGGTGGATTGTGTTTTTCTCGACTTCAAAAAGGCGTTCGACGCGGTGCCACACTGCAGACGCCGGCCGCGGTGGCCGAGGAGACTAAGGCGCTCCAGTCACGGTCTGCACGGCCACTATGGTCGGGGGTTCGAATCCCCCCTCGGGCATGGATATATGTGCGTCCTAGTTCGTAAGTAGTTCATAAGTAGTTTGTAAGTTTAGGGACTGATAACCCCGTAGTTGAGTCCCATAGACTATACAAACATTTGAACATTTTGAACACTGCAGACTGCTAAGATACGAGCTTATGGAATAGGTTCACAGATTTGTGACTGGCTGGAAGACTTCCTAAGTAATAGAACGCAGTACGTTGTTCTCGACGGCGAGTGTTCATCAGAGACGAGTGTATCGTCAGGCGTGCCCCAGGGGAGTGTGATAGGACCGCTATTATTTTCTATCTGTATAAATGATCTGATGGACAGAGTAAGTTGTAATATGCGGCTGTTTGCTGATGATGCTGTGGTGTATGGGAGGGTGTCGTCTGTAACTGACTGTAATAGCATACAGAATGACTTAGACAAAATTTCTAGTTGGTGCGAAGATTGGCAGCTAGCTCTCAATGTGGAAAAATGTAAGGTGATGCGTATGAGTAGAAAAATAATCCCACAATGTTCGAATACAGCATTAGTAGTGAGCTTCTTAATGCTGTCGCGTCGTTCAAATGCCTAGGCGTAACATTGCAGAGCGATATGAAATGGAACGAGCATGTAAGGACAGTAGTGAGTAGGGCGGACAGCCGACTTCGGTTTATTGGGAGAATTTTGGAAAGATGTACTTCACCTCTAAAGGAGACCGCGTATAAAACTCTTGTACGACCACGTCTTGAGTATTGCTCAAGTGTTTGGGACCCGCAGCAGATCAGTTTAAAGGAAGACATAGAGGCGGTTCAGAGAGGAGCAGCTAGATTTGTTACCGGTAGGTTCGACCAATGCGCGAGTATTACGGAAATGCTCCGGCAACTCAATTGGGGATCGCTGGAAGAAAGACGATGTTCTTTTCCTGAATTTCTGTTGAGTAAATTTAGAGGGCCGGAATTTGAAGCTGAGTGTAGTACGAACTTGCTGCCGCCTACTTACATTTCGCGTAAAGATCACAAAGGCAAGATAAGAGAAATTAGGGCTCGTACGGAGGCATATAGGTATTCTTTTTTTCCTTGTTCAATTTGGGAGTGGAATAGGAAAGGAAATGCCTAGTAGTGGTACAGTGTACCCTCCGCCACGCACGTTACGGTGAATTGCGGAGTATGTATGTAGATGTAGATGTAATTTCTTCTTATATCTAGTTGCGTATAACAATTTACAGCTTGACCAACTGATGGAATAAAACTATAAATAACAATTAGAAAAAGTCAAACATCAGTCAGTTAAATAAAGACTCCGTTGCATTGCGGTAAACACTCTAAGACTCTCAAGCGTGGAGATGTCTCTGGTGGCCAAGTCGGAGATCACCACAAAACTGTTATCTCAGAAAACATACACACGGTATATGCACCAACTTTTGTGCTGATCAATCAGATGCTGTTGGACTTTACTATAAGGTATCCTATTCCATGCACCATACGGTGCCTTATTAAAAAATACTTACACATACCAAGTATCATTGTGATCTCTCAGAATTCATTCCTTTCATCAGTTATCATTAAGAGTGAAATTTAAACACTATTTTTGCAGTTTGTCCGAATCTTTCACTTTCATTTATAATTGTTCCTAATTTTTCTTTAACATTCTTCCAGCACCACAATGAACAAAACGAAAGAAGGATTATGATATCCATAATTTTAATTGTGAATTATGGTCTTGAGTTCATGAAAAATCCCGTAAAACAGCATTTCAGTTTTTCATGAATTTCCCAATTTTCTGGGCAACTTTTCCAAACTTTTTTCCCATACCAACCTCTCCTGACAAGTACAGTTATAACAAAATAACACATTTGATTGTAAGGCCATCTTTCACAATTATCATCGATTTGTTTGTTTTTGGTAATTAAACTGAAATTTATCTACAATTTATCTGCAATTTCCTTATCAAAAATATTACGGGAATTCAGCCATAATCAGGCGTTTTCTTCTGCTGATATTACGGCTGCAAAACGTTTAGCCATCGTCGGAGAACATCTGAATACCGACAGCAGAGCTCTCCCGTCCAACATAAATACTGCAGGCCAAGCGAGTGCGCAGGCGTACTGGGGAGTTTTAACATCGCAGATGCACCAGCTGCTGTGCCAACAGCGATGGCGTAATGCCTTCTATGGAGATTATACATACCCGGACTCTGTGCTTCACAGGATTGCAGTGGCGATGTCTTTGATTGTTTACGGCTGTGAGTGCTGGGTTGCAGATTTTGTGAAGATTAAAACAATTTTCCCGATTAACTAAATTATTCGACAGGCGAGTTTCAATAGCTTCTCTAAAAATCATATCGCAGAAGGATGATACAGACGATAAAATCTCCGGCTGCGGTGGCCGAGCGGTCTGCGGCGCGCCAGTCACTTCTGCTTACGTCCTACTGAACCACAAATTTTGGTTTATAGCGATAACGACAACCTCAAGTACATTTTACTCGTATGTCATGTTGCACCACAGTATTGATACTGACCTTGAACCCCCAGCCCAACATGATTCAAATGCTAATCATTTCTGCAGAACATACTGCGACTTTCCTATCCGCACTCACCAATAATAATTGTGCAATACATAACACAGGGTAGTAAAAGGTATATGGCTCGTTGTCTCTGTTCATAGGGGTGAGTAATGTATCTAAGCTTCTATCCCCTAAACAGCTACCCAAACTGTTTAAATAAGATCAATAACTAATCTGTAGTTTAGCAAATCTATCAATCTCCAGATGGTGAGGCGAAAAATATATTTTACCACTAGTCAACCAGAGACTAAGTTCTGCAGTCACAGTCCCATAAATTTTCTAAGTCCACACATATCTATATCTTGAAAGCACAGGATCGTAACGCGGCTTCAGACCACCCAGTCGCCGGCCGCGGTGGCCGAGGGAACTGAGGCGCTTCAGTCACGGTCTGCACGGCCACTACGGTCGGGGGTTCGAATCCCCCCCCTCGGGCATTGATATTTGTGACGTCCTTAGTATTACCTAGTTCATAAGTAGTTTGTAAGTTTAGGGACTGATGACCCCGTAGTTAAGTCCCATAAGCTCTACAAACATTTGAACATTAGAACGATAAAATCTGAACATTTTCGTAATCGTTGTTGTGACCTGACAATGCTCAGCCATAGCTTATTTATCGAGTTATAGTAGGTGGATATACTGTCGATGTTCCGCACATCATTCACGAACTGTGCGCGAAGTGTGTATGATATACATTGGCAAAGAATTCCATACACTCCCGCCATCCGTAAAACTAAATCATCCTTCATGGAGCTGATAATCCCGAATATCTTCGGTGCTGGCATAAAAGCAGAAAACCAAGTTTGCTTTAGTTTTGGAGAGGATGCGCCCAATTTTTAGGAGGGCCATGGACTTGAACTTTTCATTTTCAGTTTCTTCCGGCGGAACATTCATTTAGGTTTGAATTTCAAAGCTTTGCGGATCTTCTGCAGTTGATAGCCATTTTCTTCATATAAGTTTTCAGGTTTTCGAGTTCTTCCTCTAGATGGTCCTTGTCAGAAATCGTGAAATCGTTTGTGCCCTATGTACAAATGTGTTAAATACACTATTAGTCTCAGTAGGATGATGGCAGCTGTCTGCTCGCAGATACAGATCTGTGTGTGTCGGCCTACGAAAGATATTACGTCACAGGGTAGCGTCACTTCTTTTCCCTGTACGCGTTTTGCCCTCTTCTATTTCGGGGCATCAACAGTGGACTGGTTTATGTAGAATTACACTTTTGTTCGCATTTGTGGCATTAATCATATTATAAAAAGTTCACTTTGTTTTAATCCAAATAATTAAATGGATACTCATGGTTTATAGTCTTCAAGTTTCATCTTTGTTGTTCCTCCCACCTGATCACATTATTATTATTATCATATACCAAGGAATCAGACTGTACTTCACGTAAAGTCAGATTTTGGCAAGGATCAATTTCGACCCCCCCCCCTCCTGATCTGGTGGCCTCGTTAACCTCACGCCCGCCTTAATCTTGGGCCTCCCTTAATATTGGACCCCCTCAGGCCCCCCAACAGTATAAGTTCTGGATCTACTCTAGGCCACAGGAACCACCCTGCTAAAATCATTCAAAGTATTTTTTTTTTCTATATGGAGGCCATCTGCTTACTTCCACAAATTTCTGAATGCACATATGGACGTTGTGTCAATTATTTTCTATTGTGAAATAGCTTATACACAGTCATTTTTCATATAAATTTTTGCTTGTATAGCTAAATATGGCAGTGAGGCTGAAGACGATGGAATTTCAGTAGCATTACGTGTCCTTGGGTGATCTATTTTCATCTACATGGTAATCTTTATCAAATAAGATCACTTTGTCTGCTTTAGAAGAAATGCAGCCTCATGTAGTTAAGTGAGCCTTCCTTGCTGTTTATCATCAGCTGAAACCAGAATGAATATGATTACAAAATCATACTACTTGTAACAAATTTCGAGTATATCTAGTATCAATCCAAACATTTGGGGGAGGGGAGCTGTGTCGCCACCTCTTGTGTGTGGGCCTGCTTGTACTTATCTGCTGTGTGACGATGACACCAGTCGTACCACCTCTGATTTGCACATCGCAATTTTTACAGCATATATCCAGATTTTAATTGATGAAAGGAGAAAATATAAAAATGCACCTAGTGTAGCATGCAAAAGGGAGTACATAGTCTGAAAAATGAGGTTGTCAGGAAGTGCAAACTGGCTAAGCAGGAGTGGCACGAGGAGAAATGCAAGACCGTAAAAGAATGTACAGCTAAGGGAAAGATAGATACCGCCTACTGGAAAATTAAAGAGATATTTGGAAACAGGAAAAGCAGCTGTATGAACGTGAAGAACTCAGACGGAAACCAGTACTAAGCAAACAGGGGAAAGCTGAATTGTGGAAGGAATATATAGACGGCCTAAACGAAGGAATTAAACTGAGGGCAGTATTCTAGAAATGAGAGACGAAGTTCAGGCAGATGAGATAGGAGATATGATACTGCGAGAAGAATTTGACAGAGCGCTGCAAGTTTGAGACGAAACAAAGTCCCTGGAATAGATAATATTCCGTCTGAACTGCTGATATCGTTAGGAGAGAAAGTCATGAAAAATTTATTCCACCTGTTAGGCAAAATGTATGAGACCGGGGAAAACCCCCCGACTTCAAGAGGAATATTGTAATTCCAATTCCAAAGAAAGCAGACAAAAGTGAAATTTACAGTTTATTAAGTTCAAATAAATGTTCAAATATTTGTTAAGCTTATGGGACTTAACTACGGGGTCATCAGTCCCTAAACTTACAAACTACTTATGAACTACTTACGAACTAGGACGGCACAAATATCCATGCCCGAGGGGGGATTCGAACCCCCGAGCGTAGTGGCCGTGCAGACCGTGACTGGAGCGCCTCAGTCCCCTCGGCCACCGCGGCCGGCGTTTATTAAGTCATGGTTGCAAAATACTAACACGAATTATTTACGGACGAATGGAGAAACTGGTGGACTCCGACCTTGGGGATGATCAGTTTGAATTTAGGAGAAATGTAGGAACATGTGAGGCAACACTTACATTACAACGTATCTTAGAAGATAGATTATGGAAAGGGAAACCTACGTTTTTAGCACTTGTGGATCTGGAGAAAGCTTTTGACACTGTTGACTGGAAAACTTTTTTTCTGATTCTGAAGGTAGAAGGGGTAAAATACATGGAGCGAAGAGTTACATTCAACTTATACAAAAACCAGACAGCAGTTATTAGAGTTGAAGGGCATGAAGGGATGCAGACGTTGGGAAGGAGGTAAGACAGGGTGGTAGCCTTTCCCCAATTTGTTCAGTTTGTACATTGAGCAAGCTTTGAAGGAATGCAAGGAATGCAATGTCAGAGAGGACACAGTTTGTAGTAATCGATGGTAAGGCATCGATTAAGGCAGAGATGATATCGGGCGTTCCACAGGGTAGTATTATTGGTCCTTCGCTGTTCCTTCTCTACATAAACGATTTAGGAGAAAATCTGAGCCGTTCTCTTAGGTTGTTTGTAGATGACGACGTCATTTATCGTCTAGTAGTCATCTGAAGATCAAAACCAACTGCAAAACAATTTAAACAAGATATCATTATGGTATAAAAATTGGCAATTAACTGTAAATAATGATAAGTGTGAAGTGGTCCACATGAGTATGAAAAGAAATCTGTTAAACTTTGTTTACAAGATAAATCAATTAAAAGTGAATGTCGTAAACTCCACTAAATACCTAGGAATTACTATTACTTCAGACTTAATTTGGAAAGAACGCATAGATAATGTCGTGGGAAAGGCGAACCAGAGACTGCGTTTTATTGGCAGAACCCTTAAAAGATTCAACAGAACTACTAAAGAAAGTGCATACACTACGCTTGTCCGTTCTTCTTTGGAGTATTGCTGGCAATTGTGGTATCTTTATCAGGTGGGTTTGACGGAGGACATCGAAAGAGTCAAAAGATGAGCAGCTCGGTTTGTATTGTCACGATACAGGAGGGACCACAACGGCGCTCATCGCTGCGGCTTGGTCTACTTACGAAACTCCAATCACCAACATTCTCCTCCGAATGCGAAAATATATTGTTGACTCTCACCTACACAGGTAAAAATGATCATCAGAATAAAACACGAGAAATCAGAGCTCGAACGGAGAGATTCAGCTGTTCTTTCTTCCCTTGCGCCATTCGAGAGTGGGATGGGAGATTAATATTATAAAGGTGGTTCGATTAACCCTCTGCCAGGCACTTGAATGTGATTTGCGGAGTATCCCATGTAGATGTGGTAAATATGTAGTCTGGGGATTATTTTTATGCAAGTTATAGCATCAACTAAAAAATAAAATGTAATGTTTAAAGCATCAAATTTCCAGTTGTTATTACCCATAGAAAATATGAAAAATTCTTTTTATTTCAGAAATCTCATCGACTCCTGCCAACCAACTTATATGTTGTACTGTATAATTTCAAGTCTCGCCACCCTGATGAACTGGATCTTAAGTAAGTACTCTTACAAAAGAGTAGTGCTCATTGTTACCTTATCATAATTACAGATCTACAATAATCTACACAGATGAAATAAAAGTATGTGTGTGTGTGTGTTAAAATGTAATAATTTCCTTCTGATAGCTCATAATGTCTTGAACTTTTAAAATGGTTTCTGTTAGAAATTCAGATCTTTTACCTTTTACGTGGAAGAGATTGTGGAATGGATCATCCACCATCATGAAAAAGTGAATGTTCTATTGATCAAACTGTCTGTGAGTATGGTGCCTGTTCATGTAAGACGCGACTGAAACGTTCGGTGAATTGTCTCAGGAGTATGGGAAATAAGAGTTACAAACAAAATATCTTTATTGGCCTTCAAAGTAACAGCCATTGGCGACAATACACTGCTGACATCAGTTATATACCTGTTGCAAACTGTCACAAACGCTTCTTGTAGAATTGCTCAAAGCACTGTCACACACTGTTGGATCTCCACAAGCACTCAAACACTCACTTTTTACTCACTGCTTCTACACTTTAACCTTCCACCAACATTCCATGGGACTCCGTCGCCTATTTGCCTAATTTGAAACGAAAATGGATGCTAATATGTTTCTCCACTGCTACAATTAGCGCTTCATGTTACAATGACATGAGTTCTCACACTGACCCTGTTAGCTGGGTCTCAGCGTGTATCACTGCAGTACTTTGCACCATAGTGGGCGCTTGTAGACATTTCCCTAAATGTGTATCCGCTGGCAACTCATTGTCGCCAGTGCAGATTTTTAAAATATGGGACCATTCTGCATCTTACATGTTACTGACATTCAGTTGTTACCTGATGATGGCCTAAAAAGCAGAAAACCGCTTAGTAACTCAATAAATCATTTTGCAGAACATACGGAACTTCCCGTTTTTGACAATATTATCATTTTCTGTCAAGAATCGACAGAAAATCCAATTTTTACAAAATTATTGTGTGTGCTGAAATAATGTTATTTTTATATTGTGTGTATTTGATTCTTTTTCAATTTTATGTATGCATGTGTACTTTATCCCACAATGTGCAAAGATTTTTGGGTGGATAAATAAATAAATAACAATGATCCAATAGTTCTAAAATCTAAGATACTTTTAGTTTTGTGTGTAATTGTCAGTAATACTGAGCATTTGTTGCCTGAACATATGCTCTGGTCAGCAATTCTGTTTCATATGCTTATCTGGCAACAGAATATCACTCACTGAACAATATAATTTGTAGCTGTAAAATACATACATTCCTTAATTAGATATACTTTTCACTGATAGGGCATATTCAATATCCTACAATTCACTGTCAGCCTTAGGCTGTAGGATGTTACCATGTATACATGTTGCTCCTCCCACTGGGCTTATTTACGTATTTCACTACAAAACTTTAACATTAAATTTAAATGTTCAAGAATAATAACAAATACGTCATTTGTACATTTTCATATATCTTGAGATATGAGAATGTCATTGAGTAAATGGTATTTACGTCTCACAGGGAGCCTAATATTATGTATGTATGTGTGAAACTTCCTTTCCTTCACATCACATTACTTTATTTAATACAGTTAAATCTTTGAGAACAAAAAGTCGTCATTATATTTATTTAGACAATAATAGCAATCAAGTCAAATGCAAATTTTAGTAAGATATCAATCACCCATATGAAGTTAAAATCTGAAAAAGGCGAAAATGTATATAATAAGTTTTTTGTCTTCTCTGCTAAATTAACTTTATCCATCCCCATTTTACCTTGATCAGACACTTAACATTTCTGTAAACTGCAATTTGCTAGTTTCCTTAACCAAATAGTTCAATGCTCATGTACATTTTCCAATGTATTAAATGCTTATCTTTACAGAGCTGGATACAAAGTGACAGTAATTGATGCTTCTGACAAAGACTGGTGGAAAGGTAAATGTTTTGGAAGAGTTGGTTATTTTCCATCAAAATATGTCATTAAACTGCAACCAGGTGAGAAGGCACTGCAAGTTACCCACAATCTTCAAGTATCAGATGGCAACAATGGACTCATGCTTCTGAGAGACCAGGTAAATTTTATAATGCAAACTTAACGTGTTCTTTGTAACTGTAGGTTTCTGTAGCTATTTTCACTATCAATAAAATTCTTATGCATTTGGTCACAAACACACAAGAATTTTATTGACAGTTACGGAGTTATCTTGTCTATTAATCAGACATTCACTTTCATCTTTCCATTACAGCATTTTTTAAACGTAATTCCTAATGTCTGACAGTAATCTTCAATCAAAATATTGTCTACACAAGAACTGAAGCCTGGCTGTTACTTCAGTATTGTACTATTGTTCACAATATGAAACTTCCCTATTATATGTCTGATGGACTATCCTTTACGCCGGCCGCGGTGGCCGAGGAGACTGAGGCGCTCCAGTCACGGTCTGCACGGCCACTACGGTCGGGGGTTCGAATCCCCCCTCGGGCATGGATATTTGTGCCGTCTTAGTTCATAAGTAGTTCATAAGTAGTTTGTAAGTTTAGGGACTGATGACCCCGTAGTTGAGTCCCATAAACTATACAAACATTTGAACATTTGATTTGAACTATCCTTTACATTTCAGTATCTTCCATGTTATTATACATTATTAATATTATTATTATTAGTGCTGTTATTGTAGTTGTTACTATTTTATTGATCCATCTAGGACTAACTTAAATATGTTTACATTTGGTAGTGAAATTTGCTGTCTTTGAATCCCATATTTGATATTTCCTTCAATATCCGTGAGTAGGCTTGCTTACACTCCTTTGAGAGGTAACACATCATCCTGTGGGTTGTTCAACATCATCTTTTGTAAGGAATAACTATAACAGTTACCTTTAGGGTCGATTTGTCGTAGTTTGAAAGTTTTTAGTATTTGTAACCTGGCAACTGTAATTTCAATTAAAATAGTTGAAGATAGTTTAGATCAACCTATTTAGTATTTGTAACATGGCAACTGTAATTTCAATTAAAACAGTTGAAGATAGTTTAGATCAACCTTTTCCTATCAATTTCTTTGAAGTGACCACAAAATATCATGTCCTTTGGTGACTAACTCTGTCTTTTCTGTGTTTACCTAGAGACTTCCTTGTTGAATTATTTCTCTTGAATGCCATCCTAGTGTGAATGAGTTTCTTTTTTCTTTGTTGAGCTATACACTTGGTTGTTGAATTATTTCTGTTGAATGCCACCCTAGAGCTTGGATTGCATGTTTGCACTAATGAATTTGTTCTCTTTGGTTTTCTTGCTCCATTATGAATGCCTTTATTTCTACTTAAGTATAGGCATTTAGCTGCACACTAAAACTGGCTTTGAAATATTCTTAGTGTTTCATCTTTGTGTTGCATAAAACGTAGTTTTTGTTACAGATCATTCATGGTGCCTGGTAGGTTACATATTTGTTCTTTAAACATTTCCTTGTTCAGTCCATTTCTCATAATGATATCACCTAGGTACTTTTATTTTTCTACTCTTCTGTTGTCTTTTTCATCCAGAAATTGTTGGATATGGACATTTACTCAAACAACATCTGTAGGCAAGTTTGTTTGGCAATTTCCTTTAATCATTCAGTTTGAATCCTGTTATTGTTGCTTCTGCTGTTGTTGTCGTTGTCTTTAATCTGAATATCAGTTTGCCGCGGCGGAGCGGCCGAGCGCATTGAGGCGCTATGCTGCGATGCGCGCGTTCGCTCCCTCTCGGGGGTTCGAATCCCCCCACGAGCATGGATGTTTGTGTCGTCTTTAGTATAAGGTAGTTCATAATTAGTTTGTAAGTTTATGGACTTGTGACTCCGCAGTTAAGTCCCTTAAGCTTTACAAACATTTGAACGTTTTTTGAATATTCGTTTGATGCAACTCTCCACGCCACTCTGTCCTATAGAACACACTTCATCTTAAAATAATTACACTAATCCAAACTATTTTATTCGGTGTCTATCCAAATAAGTGGCATTCTTCTGTAGCACCACATTTCAAAAGTTTCTTTTGTCTTCTTGCCTGAACGGTTTGTCATCTAAATTTGACTTCCACAACAGACTACTCTCCAGACAAGCCATTTCAGAACACATTTCTGAATACTGATATTTATATTACCTGTTAACCTTGGCCATCATGACTTATTTTACTGCACAAGAAAGGAGGAAGGAAGATTGTCTGTCCAAACAGTAAAACTCATTTCCTGATTTTAACCCATTAACAATTCTTTATTTCTTTCAGTTACCTTCAGTTATCCTTCTTCTCCTTTTGTTAATGTTCGACCTATATTGCTGCAAGTCCCATGCTAGCCGACTGCCGGCGAAGCGCAAGGGATAGCGTCACCAATTGCGGTGCTGAAGGTCGCCGATTCAATCCCGTCCACCCTCAAAAATTTATTTCTTTGTAATTATCATTTCCAGAATGTTCTACATGTTTCTTATGTTCACTTGTGATTTCTACATGTTTCTTATGTTAACTATTCTTCTAATTTCTGATACATTCTGTCTGTGTATAGATAGAAGAGCACTCTGCCCGAGAGGCAGCCAGTGCTGCGTGTATGTTTCAGTTCGCAATAACCCTGCTTTCAATATAAGTGCTGTGTTCAGTTGACAACCCTGCCTTCGAAGTCAAGCCTGCTTCCATTTCAATGCGACATTGTTTGGTGGAGGCGCCAGGTATCCTGTGCAACATCTGCATCACCATGGCTGCGATTAGGCAACGCAAAAGCTGTCGCTTACACAGACTAGAACCGGAATACAAGCGATATACCGAGTACATTTTTCCGAAAGTGTGTATCATCAGAAGAACCATGGACACGAAACCAGCGGTAAGCCAACTGCACATCAGACACCCGTCGGTGTTCTCTGGAGACGCTGGACAGGACCCCAACAAACGGCTAAAAGGATTCGAGCGAGTCGCCAAGCACAACAGGTAGGATCATACAATGTGCTTGGCGAACATTTATTTCTACCTGGACGGAACAGTCCAGCAATGGTTTGTAAACAACGAACAGAAGCTGAATGACTGGGAAACGTTCCAGTCGGAACTTGAGAAGACGTTTGGAGACCGCCAGCGACAAATCCGTCGGCGGAAGAACAACTGAAGAACCGGGCCCAACGACACGATGAGCCGACACAGTCGTACATACAGAATGTTTTGGCCCTACGTAAAATAGTTAACCCGAATATGACTGAGGCCGACAAAATCACAATCACGCACCTGATGAAGGGTACAGCAGAAGACATGTACAAAGCTCTTCTGATGAAGCACGTCTCTACGACGGAAGAGTTCATCAGGTGGTGCCAGCATATTGAAGAGATGCAACAAAGGAGGGTTGGACGAAAGAAGTATGACAGATTCCCCAATGTAGTCCCCATGGCTGTTGTGGAAGACCAGCATGATTTTTCTTCTTTCATACGACAAATTGTGAGAGAAGAATTGCAACAGTTCGTGGCAGCTGGGACTGTTGGACCAAGCGAGCGTCAGATTATGGCCATGGATGTAAGCCCTGTAAATCACGAGGAAGCCGACACCGCTGAGGAGGAGGTATTTAAGACATTAGCACCAATCCGCCTCGCCGGTCGCACCCACCGTGAAGAATGGCCTCGCCCTACAATGCTTACGCTGCAGCCGCCAAACGACAGCCGGCCGACGCAGCCACAACCAACTTTCCCGGTAACTATGACGCCCCGCAGAAGAACAGACGTCTGGAGGACAGAAGACAACACACCACTGTGTTTCCACTGTGGGCGCCCTGGAAATGTCGTATGCGACTGCAGAGAGAGAAGGCGAGTATTCGACGATTATTTTGCCGCAAGACGTCAGCCATCAGAGCAGTTCTATCCCACGCAGTCACCTGCTGATGAGTTCAGTCGACCTATGGGAAGAAGCACCTCGACGTACCCTGGACGAGGTCGCTTCCCGACGAGTCGTTGCCGTTCACTGTCGCCGTACAGATGTATCAGCCACTCCCCTAACAGCCGCGCCCAGGAAAACTAACCGAGGCGACCATCTACGGAGGTGAGGCAGCCGCAGATGAAAATCCTCCATGGACGACAGTCGCTAAGATGTCGGGAAATCTCATCGATGTCGTAATCAACGGTCAATCTGTCCGGGCACTGGTTGATTCAGAAACTTCTTTTTCTGTATTGTCGAATAATTACAGTTGAACACTAAAGAAGACAATGTTCTGTGATACGGGGGCAACTGTGCTGAAGGTCGCAAATGGAAAGTACGTCCAGCCAGCAGGAACTTGTGTCGCAAGAATAACCATCAACAACAGGACCCAGCCGTTTGAATTTGTCGTGTTAACATAATGTAGTCATAACTTCATCCTCGGCTGCGACTTCCTTCAGGCATTCCAAGATATCATCGACTGTGCCCCTCAGTGGCTCAGCATTAATTTGCTGAGTACGGGCTTGGCGAACCGGGGGTCCTGAGCCGTGGGCTGCGTCGCGCTAACAATCCGCTACACCGTAAGCTCTGTGCGTGCTTCAACGACCATAGTTCGGCGCGACGGTGGAACGTTGTACGTTTCAGAGACCGGGGATCTTGGCTTAATCGCCCGGGTCGCGAGGACGGTACAAACCTCTATAAAATAAACCTCAATCTCAAGGTGTGCTACGTGCCGAGGAGATGCATGGCTGTTGAGGTTGAACAGTCGCTAGCGAGCAACCTCTGAGGAACCTGCCGCACCTCAGTTGTATCAGGCTTACCCCGGCAAGCGGGGCTCTGCCTGGGTGGACCTCTTTTCCGTAGCTGCTCGTGGGACGGAAATGAAACGAGCAAACAATAGCGTCGCCACACGCAAACCTGGCGTCTCAAAGAGAGGAAAAAGGGACTTTAATGTGGCATAGTATGATCCCCAATCGTTCCCTTCCCTTGCCACGCCATGGGAAGAACGACGGGCCAGAGATTGTAATGAAGCGTACTCACCAAAATTTCTGGTGTGTACACGCACTGATGGGGAATCGTTCAAGGACACAAAGCCGTTATTCTTTGTTGAACATCTTGAAGATCGCTATGGTGAAGTCGCCTGCATGTCCAAAATGAGGAGTGGGTCCATCCTCAGCTCAATCGAAGGCACTATTCGCCTTCGATAGGCTGGGAGATGTTCCTGTCTCTATCACCCCTCATAGTAGTCTGAACATGACCCAGGGGATTATCTTCCACCGTGATCTTCTCCTGGAGTCCGATGATGAACTACGCGCCAACCTCACATGGCGGGGTGTTCACTTTGTCAGGCGCATCTACAGGGGGCCAAAGGATAAAAAGGTAGCCACTGGTGCTTTCATCCTGACCTTTGAGGGCGATTCTTTGCCCGAAAAGGTCAAGGTTATGGTATACCGGTGCGACGTAAATCCTTATATCCCTCCGCCTATGCGGTGCTTCAAGTGTTGGAAGTTTGGCCACATGTCGTCTCGGTGCACCTTTAGTGCCACATGCAGGGAGTGTGGACGTCCATCCCATCCGGACGCTCCGTGTACTCCCCCACCAGTAAGTGTTAACTGTGGGCAACACCATCCGCCCTGTCCTCCGGACTGCACAGTACTCCACAAAGAAAGGAAGATAATGTAGTACAAGACGATGGACAAAGTGTCATATACCGAAGGAAAGAAATATTTGAGCGCCTTCACCCTGTAGCATTAAAATCGTCGTTCGCTACCATCACTTCATCCCCACTGTCTTCAGGGACGATGGCCCCAACACCTTGGAAACCTCCTGTGGGCCCCCAGGGCCGTCCGATTCCTCCTGCCCCCATAATGGTTGGGGGATCTTCTTCATCTCCTGCTCCCACACGACCTTCTGTGGGAGCACATCCCCCAAACTGTTGGGGACAAAAGTCCCCATCACCCAGCCGGAGAAGGAACATCTTCCTCTGGCTCCTCTCGCTCGGAAGGGGTCCCTCGGGGCACTCTCTTCCGAGGTCTCTCAGAGCGCGGCGGAGGATCCCAGCCAATGGCTGACGGATCCGCACGTTCATAGTCAAAGGGCTTTGCATCCTGCATCGGGCCCGATACCGTGTCTGAGACGCCCTCCGGGCCCTTAAAACCAAAAGGGCAGCGAGAGGACAAGAAGCAGGAACAGAAGAAAAAGGACTCTTCTGTGGCATTAAAGCCACAGCTTCGTACATCTTCTGCTTCTGATGACGAGATTGAGCTCCTTACTTCCCCTGAGGATCTCGCTCTCATCAACTCTTCCGAATCAATGGTTCTGGATTCTGTAGGTTCACTGACAGCACCAGCAGATGAACCTATGGAATGACGTGTTTTAGCTAGCTCCTTACTTCCCCTGAGGATCTCGCTCTCATCAACTCTTCCGAATCAATGGTTCTGGATTCTGTAGGTTCACTGACAGCACCAGCAGATGAACCTATGGAATGACGTGTTTTAGCTAGCTCCTTACTTCCCCTGAGGATCTCGCTCTCATCAACTCTTCCGAATCAATGGTTCTGGATTCTGTAGGTTCACTGACAGCACCAGCAGATGAACCTATGGAATGACGTGTTTTAGCTGTCCCTTCATGGCCTTTAATCGAACAGATTGTATACTCCAGTGGAATTGCGGTGGTTTTTTCCCCTGCTTAGCTGAGCTACGACAACTTCTCAGCGCTTCCCCTGTGTTCTGCATTGCTCTGCAGTAAACTTGGTTTCCCTTGATGCGCACCCCCACCTTACGTGGCTATAGGGGATATTATAGGAACCGTGCAGACTGTGATAGGGCGTCAGGTGGAGTCTGCACCTACGTCCTGTCTTCTGTTTACAGTGAAGCTGTTCCATTACAGACGCCTCTGGAAGCCATAGCTGTCAGGGTAAGGGCTGCAACTGACATTACCGTCTGCAACGTGTACCTCCCTCCTGATAGAGAAGTACCCCAACATGTGCTGGCTGCTCTGATTGCCCAACTGCCTCCACCTTATTTAATCTTGGGCGATTTCAACGCCCATAACCCATTGTGGGGTGGTACCGTGGTAGAGATGTTGAGTCCTTACTATCTCAACTCAACCTCTGCCTTTTAAATGATGGTACCCCCACGCATTTTAGTGTGACACACGGTACCTACTCGGCCATCGACACAAGAGTTTGCAGCCCTAGCCTCTTCCCATCTGTCCACTGGACAGTACATGATGACTTGTGTGGTAGTGACCACTTTCCGATCTTCTTGTCACTACCCCAACGTCAGTCTCCCGAACGATTGCCCCGGTGGGCGCTTGATAAGGCTGATTGGGACATTTTTAATTCTGCTGCCACTGTTGGTTCTCTAACGCCTCCTAACATCGATGTGGTAGTTGACAGCGTTACCTCGGCCATTATTTCTGCGGCTGAGTGTGCTATCCCCATTTCCTCAGGATCACCACGGCGGAAGACCGTGCCCTGATGGTCGCCAGAAATTGCTGATGCCATTAGAGACCGCAGGCGCGCTCTGCAGCGTCACAAACTACACCCATCTCTGGATAATCTAATTGTTTTTAAACGGCTTCGTCCCGAACCCGCCAATTGATTAAAAGACGCAAGCAGGAGTGCTGGGAGAGGTATATTTCTACCATCGGCTCACGTACCACTCCATCCCAGGTGTGGACGAAAATCAGGCGTGTTTACGGTTACCAGCGACCCTTCAGTGTACCTGGGATTTCCATAAACGGATCAGCCTGTACTGATCCACAGGCTTTTGAGGAACACCTTGATGTGCACTATATGCAAAATGCAGCTTCTGTGCATTATCCACCAGCCTTTCGCACCCTGAAAGAACGGGAGGAGCGAAAGCGGCTCTCCTTCTTGGCTCACACTGAGGAGCTGTATAATGCCCCCTTCAGTGACTGGGAATTGCTTAGTGCCCTTACACTCTGCGCTGATACAGCCCCTGGGCCAGATCGTGTACACAACCAGATGTTGAAGCACTTGTCCACAGAGTCAAAGCACCATCTGCTATCCCTGTTTAACCGCATTTGGAGCGATGGTGTTTCCCTATCAATGGAGAGAGAGCACCATCGTCCCGGTGCTCAAACCTGGCAAACACCCGCACGAATTGGACAGCTACAGACCCATCAGTCTCACCAACGCTCTTTGCAAATTGCTAGAGCGTATGGTGAGCCGCTGGCTATGCTGGCTCCTTGAGTCTCGCGGTCTACTGTCTCCATGTCAGGGTGGTTTCCGCAAAGGACGCTCAGCATTGGACAATCTTGTACACCTTGAGTCCGCTATCCGAACGGCTTTCGCTAGACGTCAGCATTTGATAGCGGTCTTTTTTGATTTGTCCAAGGCTTATGATACTACCTGGCGACACCACATTCTTCGAACGTTACATGGTTGGGGCTTTCGGGGCTCGCTCCCCATTTTTTATAAAAAACTTTTTTATCACTGCGTACATTTCGTGTACAGATTGGCGCAGCTCGTAGTTCGTTGCACATCCAGGAGAATGGTGTTGCACAGGGCTCTGTGTTGAGTGTTCCCGTTTTTTAGTCGCCAATAATGGCCTAGCGGCAGCAGTAGTTTCGTCAGTATCTCCTTCCTTATATGCTGACGATTTCTGCATCTATTTTAGCTCCTCAAGCATTGCTGAACGCCAGCTGCAGGGAGCCATACGGAAGGCACAGGAATGGGCACTCTCCCACGGTTTCCAGTTCTCTGCCGCCAAGACGTGCGTTATGCACTTTTGTCGGCGTCGAACTGTTCACCCAGATCCAGAGCTCTACATTGATGACCAGCTACTTAACGTAGTGGAAACGCATCGTTTCTTGGGGTTAGTGTTCGACGACCGCCTGACTTGGGTTCCCCATATTCGTCAGCTCAATCAGAAGTGCTGGCAGCACCTTAATGCCCTCCGCTGTCTTAGCAACACCACTTGGGGAGCAGACCGCTGTACGCTGCTGCAGTGCTATAAGGCGCTTGTTCTGTCCAGATTGGACTACGGCAGCGTTGCCTATGGCTCGGCATCACCTTCAGCTCTGCAGACGGAGCCTTTCGAGCAAGCCCTGTGACTAGTCTCCCTGTGGAGGCCGGTGTGCCGCCTCTGCATATCAGGCACGAACAACTGCTTGCCAATTATGCTGCTACCGTCCGTGGTTTACCTAACCAGCCAAACCACCGTCTCCTCTTTCCTCTAACAGATCTCCACATTCCACAGAGACGGCCGAGATCAGGGTTGACAGTTGGTGTCCGTGTTAGGTCTCTCCTGACTCAATTGGAGTCTGTTCCTGTCCCGTCTTTATTTAGATACCAGTCGCACACACCACCATGGTGTATACGGCGGCCTGACCTTCGGCTGGACCTGTCACGGTACTCTAAACGCTCGGTCCACCCTGAGACCCTTCGTCACCAATTCCTATCAATTCTTGACGGCTTCCGAGGCTCTACAGTAGTGTACACCGACTGCTCGATGGTGGATGGTCATGTCGGATTTGCTTACACGCTTGCAGGACACAATGAGTTGCGCTCCCTGCCAGATGGTTGCAGTGTATTCACTGCAGAGCCGGTAGCCATCCAGTCAGTGGCATTCCTTTGGACTCCGGGACACGTCGGGATAGATGGCAACGAGTTGGCTGACAGGCTGGCCAAAGAGCCACCCACAAGCCTCTCCTCAATACAGCCATTCCATGTGCTGATCTCCGTTGTACACTACGCCGTATAGTTCTCGGTTTGTGGAGTAGTGAATGGCCCTCTCTACAGGTGCCCAACAAACTGAGGAGTATAAAGGAGACAACAAACGTGTGGAGAGCCTCTCTGCGGGCCCCCCACAGAGACTCTGTTGTTCTCTGCCGGCTGCGTATCGGCCATACTTGGCTTACGCACGGTCACCTTCTCCATCGCGAGGATTCTCCCGAGTGTCGATGTGGTGCGCGTCTGACAGTCGCCCACATCGTCTTGGAATGCCCGGACTTAGCAGTGCAGAGAAGGAATTTTAATCTCCCTGACGATTTGAAACTTGTTTTAGCTGACAATGCCTCTATGGCTGACGCAGTTTTAAATTTTATTCGTGTGAGTGGGTTGTACCGATCCATTTGATTTTTAGTACTCTGTTCATTACATATTTGTTCTCCGCTCGCCTACCGTTTTAGGCAGATGGTTTTAATGTGCAAAAGCGGCTAGATACCCTACTGCCATGTCTGTGGTCACCTGGCCAGGACACTCTTTTATCGTCTTTCCACTTTTCTCTTCTTTTATCCGTTTTTACTTTCATTCTTTTACTTCTTGACTTGTTACACCCCTTTGCTTGGTGAGTCTTAACACATCGTTTTATGCTTTTTATTCTAATCTCTACGGTTGGAACAAGGGACTGATAACCGTAGTCGTTTAGTCCCTTTAAAAATCAAACCATCCATCCATCCATCCATCGACTGTGGAAGATATGAGCTGCAAATTGATGAAGTCGTTCCGACGGGTACATGTAATACAGAATTTCCTGGGAAGTTACTTGCCGTTGACAATGTGACTCTCCCGCCGTTGACAATCAGAAGAGTTCCAGTCACAAACACAGATGACCGGTTAAACTGTGAAGTGCTTGTCGATAGTAAAAAGAAATTTACATACCAGCGGCTATCATAAGCATTACCGATGGTCGAGGAGAGATTTGGATCACTAATTGTCACAAGCAGTCACAACTTATCCCCAAAGGAATGTGTATCGGGACAGCTGAACCAATCCAGCACGGTGAGCTCAACGTCATCAACGAAGACCTATGCTCTGCTGTTAGTACAGGCAACACGCTGGAGGAAACAACCGTGGAACTGCCAATAGGGCCCGGACTGACCAAGGAACAACGCCAGCGGGTGTTGGCTATATCTATTAGTTTCAAGATACTGTTCTTTCCTTTCAACTGCACTTCAAACCTGTGTGTTGCCTCTGAGAAAATGACAATATCATTAGCTAACCTCGAAGGTTTTATTTCTACTCCATCAACTGTAATTTCCTTTCCAAATTACCCTTTGCTTTCCTTCATAACCTGCTCAAGGTACATATTAAATAACATTCGGGTTAGTCCACACCCCTGTTTCACTCCATGTTCAATCGCTGTTTCCTTTTCATGCCCTATAGCTCGTATAAATGTTGTCTGGTTTGTAGACCAATTGTTTACAACATTTTGCTCTCTCTAGTTTATTCCTGTTAGCTTCATAATTTCAAAGAGTATCTTCCAGTTTTCTTTGTCTAAAGCTTTATCTAATTCTACAAATCTGTAAACTCAGTTTTGCTGTTCGTTATCCTAACTTCTAAGATAAGTTGTAAGGTGAGTATTGCCTCATGTGTGCCACTATTTATTCAGCTTCTACAACTTTTCATTCTTCTGTTAATAATTTGTCTTATTTTCAGCAACCATTACTTACTATACTGATAGTTCAGTAATATTCATACCTGTCAGCCCCTACTTTCTTTGGAATTGGAATTATTTCATTCTTCTTGCAGTCTGGGTATATCATTACCATCTCATTATGAACTTACCACACAAAAAATAGTGACCTGAAGAGAAATCATTACAAACATCATGTGGATTTGATTAGAAAGTGAGTCCACATAGTTGTGGAGGTACGTTGCATACAGGTTAAGCTACTTGCTGGGGATCTGACTGCAGAGACATTGATAGTGGCATGACTGTTCAACGAGTTCCACAGATTTTAATGAGATTCAAGTAAGGTGATTTTGCAGGACAATTAAAATGTATCATTTAGAACGTTTAAATAAACGTGCTGGATGATGTTCATAGTCGCCTTAATAAGTGGGCCTAAATTGTGGCAAGAAAAGCATTCACAAAACGTCATACACCCATTTTCACTTTGTGCCTGACCTTGCTCACATTCAGGATGAAATACTTGAATCGGCTTCATTAGACTTGACAACACGTATCTTTTGAATAAAGGCAAAAATACAGTGTCTAAGATCACATTAAATACCGATAGTTAGTCAATGCACATTTTTTATTATTTATAGCGCATTGAAGACATACAGCTTGATATGCCTCTGTGAGCAATTGCCTCTTGTAAGGTGATCGATTCCAAATTATCTTTGCATGTAGCCCCTGTTGAAGTATTTTCTTAATAACAGTTTAGTATCTTCATTCACTGCCCTATAACAATTCCTCTCAGATTTGAAAGTGATTTTGATTCACTAGCTGTGAAATATGTCTCCAGTCTCTCTATCAGGATATTTAACTGACCATAGTTCTCACATATTGTTTCGTGGTTACACATTTTATACCGTTCCCTCTAGACTCCTCAAACAATCCACCATGAAACTTTAATAATACTGCAACTTCTCGTACCTAAAAATGACAGCCACTTTTTACCACTTTGTCACATTCTTACATTTACGCATTTTTATGTATACTCTCTTTTGAAACAAAAATCACTCACTTATCAATACTGTATTACGGTCACATAGAAACATATATGTATGTGACTCAATCACTAAATAATCTGTGGGTAAACAATGGGATGACTAATTTTACTCTTGTATACCATGAGGGAACTCCATGTACTCAAAGGCTATGTTTCAGCGTTGGTCATTCAGTGCACTATAAGGTGGTCATTTACTCTGGCTTACCAATTTTGGCAATCAAAGTTGCCATCGTTTGAATCCAGTTTTTTTCTTATTTAGCAAAAATAGTCTAGGGCCAGCGCAAGATACTTTCATAAAAAGAGAATTAAGGCTCAGGTTCCTCTCTCAATATAAGCATTGGTAAAAACATTAATAAAATCATTACTAAAAGTCAGCATCGGCAGAATATACCTCACGATATGAGTAAGCTTACTTTTACATTATGTAAGCCTATTATGCTGTTAAAGTAAGCTTACTAATGACATGGGGTACACACGACTGGTGCTGTTCGTTAACAATAATTTTATCAATGATTATATTAATGTACACTCCTGGAACATGGAAAAACAACACTATGAATTCGTCGACGCAGCAGAGCGAAATTTTATTGACACATTATTGAGAATGTATACAACAGCCGATCACGCAGACAGAGCCATACGCACGTGAGTACTGCCACCAGAGCGTGCACAACGCCGACGCTAGTGCCGTGTATACCCTCCTTATGCAGCAGTTTTCGCACGGAGACGATCGTAGAGCTGCCAAATGAAGTCTTGCGGAGTGGCCTGCCATGCATTTTCCACTTGGTGTCTCAGTTGGCCCAGATTTAGTGCCGGTCGTGGAGGCCGCCTTAAGATGATGTTTCATCCGGTCCCAAACATGCCCAATGTGGGACAGACCTGGTGGCGATCGTGCTGGCCCGTGTAGTTGACGTACATTTTGAAGAGCAGAATATATTTTGACGTGCATTGTCCTGCTAGAAAGCATATCGCCATGAACGGCAGCAAGATGGGTTGAATGATAGTTTCAGCGTCCGTGCACTGATCAATAACTGCTCAACAATCAGCCGAGGGGAATGGCCAGGGTAGCCTGTGGCTCCCCACACAATGTAGCACGATCATACCAACTGGTAGTTCGTCTTCCGCTCACGCGCCAACATCTTTCAGCCCGCCTCCAGTAGTGTTGCGATATGCGCCTATGGAAGGACGAATAGACACGTGTCGTCTACCTTGTTGAGAGTTGCTTCTGTTTCGGTGTCAATGATGGTCGTACGCGTGTATCGCGTCGAGCAGGAGAGCGCTAACATCTGGAGTGTATACGACAGAAGCACACGGGGATGACACCCTGCATCGTGGCGTGTGCGTCCATATTCTACACTAACCATTCTCCTCTGATGATCGTCGAGAGATCATTGAACAGTGCACGGTACACTGAAACCATCATTAAACCCGTCTTATTGCCGTTCATGCATCAACAAAAAATGTTTGTAATTCTACGGGACGTAACTGCTTGGTTATTAGTCCCTAGCTTACAAACTACTTAAACTAAGTTAACCTAACCTAAGGATAACACTCAGATCCATGCCCGAGGGAAGATTCGAGCCCCGATGCGGGAGGCCGTGTGATCCGTAAAGTGGCGCTCCAGACCGCTCGGCTACTTCCGCGTGGCCATGCATCAACAAGGCGATATGATTTTCCAGCTGGAAAATGCACGTCCACATGTATCCCGAACACCCACCATGCTCTTCGAGATGTACGTCAACTACCTTGGCCAGCACCATCCCAAGATTTGTCCCCTATTGATCATGTCTGGCACTGGATGAAATGGCATCTCGCGCGGTCTGCATGAAATCTGACCCAATTGAGGCACCAGGTGGAAACTGCATGGCACGCCATTCCACAAGACTTCATTCGGCACCTCTACAATCGTCTCCATGGGAGAATTGCACCCTTCATTGCTGAAAAAGGAGGTTGAACATGGTACTAGCGTCGACATTGTGCACGCTCTGGTGACTTCTCAGAGCGTATGGCTCTGTCTTCGTGATCGCGTATTGCATACATCCTCAAGAATGTTTGAATAAAATTTCGCTCTCTTGGGTCGATGAATTCATGGTGTTCTTTTTTCATTTTCCAGGAGTGTATTTATCGATGGTTTTATTGAGTAACACGACCTGGGCCATACTCCGTTTTTATGAATGTATCTTGTTCAGGCCCTGGCATATGTTTTGGTAAATGTGGAATAATAGACAGATGATGGGCTGCGGTGGAGTAGCCGAGCGGTCTAAGGCGTCTCGCTGCGGAGCGCGCGGTTGATCGCCGTCGGAGGTTCGAGTCCTCCCAGGGGCATGGGTGTGTGTGTTGCCCTTAGGTTAGCTTACCTTCGTTTAAGGAGTTCGTAAGCTACGGACTGATGATCACGCAGTTTGGTCCGATAGATTTACAAACATTTGAACAGATAATGGCAAAACTTTCCTTGTCAAAACCGGCAATCTAGAAGAAATGACCAATATAGCAATATTGGCTATGAAGTGTATTTTTTCTTGTAGTAATGCCTCAAGGACATAGTTCAACAGTCCTGCATGAATTGAGTCTTCTCCAGGGTCTTTGTCATTAGTGATAGACAACATGATTTTTCTGATTAAGGAGGTCTGAACGTTGGGCACTGTTAATTGTTCTTGACTGAGCTTTTGGGTTGTTTACTATTTAGTAGTTTTTAAAATAATCCACGAGATTAAAATTTAAATTAAATTTTTCTTTTATGTTCCAAACGTATTGTTCCTTTGCTGAAAGGATAGTGAAGAAAGCTTATAGCATATGTATTTCCTTTTCAAGCTCTTTGGTTTCATTTCTCATGAGGCTTTGCTTTATTATAATTTTCTTTTCAATGAGTGACTTTTTGTATTTGGTAATCAACTAACGATTTTGGCCTGTTGGGTTTTTTAGGTTTCCCAGTCAGTTCCAATTTCATCAAGGAACAGGCCTATGAATTCCATGCAGTGAGCCTATCTTTCAAAACCAATTCAGAGACCTTAATCCACCAGGAATTTTGTTTTGATCCTCTTGACTTCTCAACCAGGAGCCTTTTAGTATTATGAAATTTGCAGTTTTCCTGGAACTCCACGACCATCTGTTGATATTTATCAGTGTCGAAGTGTATTATCTGTTTTTGGATCTTCCTAGTTCTTGCCGGGTTGTTCTTGCTGTGATATTCACTCCACAGACTGGTTTGATGCAGCTCGACACGGTACCCTGTCCAGTGCAACCCTCTTCATCTGAAAATACGAACGGTAGCCTACATCCTTTTGCATCTGCTACTCACTTCCTTATAGTGATAAGTTAACGATTTGAAACTTCCTGGCAGATTAAAATTGTGTGCCGGAACCGGGACTAGAACCTGGGACCTTTTCCTTTCGCGGGCAAGCGCACTACCGACTGTGCTATCCCGACACGACTCACGATGCCGCCTCACAACTCTACTTCCGCCAGTACCTCGCTTCCTACTTTCCAAACTTCACAGAAGTTCTCCTGCGAAACTTGCAAGACTAGCGCTCCTGGAAGAAAGGATATGGCGGAGACATGGCTTAGCCACAGCCTAAGGGATGTTCCAGAATGAAACTTTCACTCTGCAGCGGAGTGTGCGCTGATATGAAACTTCCTGACAGATTAAAATTGTGTGCCGGAACCGGGACTCGAACCTGGGACCTTTGCCTTTCGCGGGCAAGCGCACTACCGACTGTGCTATCCCGACACGACTCACGATGGCGCCTCACAACTCTAAACCGCCAGTACCTCGCCTCCTACTTTCCAAACTTCACAGAAGTTCTCCTGCGAAACTTGCAAGACTAGCACTCCTGGAAGAAAAGATATGGTGGAGACATGGCTTAGCCACAGCCTAAGGGATGTTTCCAGAATGAAACTTTCACTCTGCACACAATTTTAATCTGTCAGGAAGTTTCATATCAGCGCACACTCCGCTGCAGAGTGAAAGTTTCATTCTGGAAGTTAACGATTCCTTGATATCACGGGGGTCCCACTAACTTCTTTCTTCTCTTACGCAGGATATGCCAAAACTCCTTTTCTGCCCAATTCTGCTAAGCACCTACTCATTAGTTACGTGATCTATCATCTAATCTTCATCATTCGTCTGTAGCAACACATTTCAAAAGTCGTATATTGAGATAATGTGAAAGGCTGGCTCAAAACACTGTAACGAATTATTTTATTTATATATCACAAGATATGTTTTGCCATCGTCAGGTATATCTGAAAAAACTGAAAAAACATATTCTTTTATCAGTATGTATCCTAGTACTAGATAAATAAATTTACATAAATAAAATTTACAAATGAAGTGTAGTACGTAGGCTACGGTATTTAGAAGCCTTTAAATGCGTCAACTATTTATTAGGTAGTGTTTTATTTAAGAATTGTAGCCAGTTACCAAATCTTGCAATGCCTCACAATACTATACTTTTACAAATTTTTCTTTCAAAGAGGAAATATAAAAGTTAAGAGATATTGCATAATTTTATTTATTATAACTGTGTATGTTATTATTAGCGAGTATGTTAAAAGATTTTGTTAGAAATTTCAGGAGGACATTATGGATGATACGTTTATATTTGATATGGTTGTCTTTATTTAGTGTTTGGTTGACTTTAGCATTATAGTACGATCTATGTAAGGTCCATTATCCTTTGTCCAGCGTTAAATTATCAACAAAATAGTATTACGTCCAGTTTGGCCCATATGCACTCGTGGCCATTAAAATTGCTACACCACGAAGATGACGTCTACAGACACGAAATTTAACCGACAGGAAGAAGATGCTGTGATATGCAAATGATTAGCTTTCCAGAGCATTCACACAAGGTTAACGCCGGGGGCGACACGTATAACGTGCTGACATGAGGAAAGTTTCCAACCGATTTCTCATACACAAATAGCAGTAGATCGGCGTTGCCCAGAAACGTTGTTCTGATGCCTCGTGTAAGGAGGAGAAATGCGTACCATCACGTTTCTGACTTTGGTAAACGTCGGATTGTAGCCTATCGCGATTGCGGTTTATCGTATCGCGACATTGCTGCTCGCGTTGGTCGTGATCCAATGACTGTTAGCAGAATATGGAATCGGTGTGTTTAGGAGGGCAATACGGAACGCCGTGCTGGATCCCAACGGCGTCATATCACTAGCAGTCGAGATGACAGGCATCTTATCCGCATGGCTGTAACGGATCGTGCAGCCACGTCTCGATCCATGAGTCAACAGATGGGGACGTTTGCAAGACATCAACCACCTGCACGAACAGTTCGACGACGTTTGCAGCAGCATGGACTATCAACTCGAAGACCATGGCTGCGGTTACCCTTGACACTGCATCACAGAAAGGTGCGCCTGCGATGGTGTACGCAACGACGAACCTGGGTGCACGAATGGCAAAACGTCATTTTTTCGGATGAATCCAGGTGTTGTTTACAGCACCATGATGGTCGCATCCGTTCAATGTTCAAATGTTTCTGAAGCTTATGGGACTTAACTACGGGGTCATCAGTCCCTAAACTTACAAACTACTTATGAACTACTTACGAACTAGGACGGCACAAATATCCATGCCCGAGGGGGGATTCGAACCCCCGACCGTAGTGGCCGTGCAGACCGTGACTGGAGCGCCTCAGTCCCCTCGGCCACCGCGACCGGCGACGCATCCGTGTTTGCCGACATCGCGTTGAACGCACATTGGAAGCGTGTATTCGTCATCGCCATGCTGGCGTATCATCTGGCGTGATAGTATGGGGTGCGATTGGTTACACGTCTCGGTCACCTCTTGTTCGCTTTGACGGCACTTTGAACAGTGGCCGTTACATTTAAGACCCGTGGCTCTACCCTTCATTCGATCCCTACGAAACTCTACATTTCAGTAGGATAATGAACGACCGCATGTTGCAGGTCCTGTACGGGCCTTTATGTATACGGACAATGTTCGACTGCTGACCTGGCCAGCACATCCGCCAGATCTCTCACCAATTGAAGAAGTCTGGTCAATGGTGGCCGAGCAACTGGCTCGTCACGATATGCCAGTCACTACTCTTGATGAACTTTGGTATAGTGTTGACGCTTAATGGGCATCTGTACCTGTACCAAGCTCTGTTTGACTCAATGCCCAGGCGTATCAAGGCCGATATTACGGCCAGAGGTGGTTGTTCTGGGTACTGAATTCTCAGGATCTATGCACCCAAATTGCGTGAAAATGTAATCACATGTCAGTTCTAGTATACTATATTTGTCCAATAAATACCCGTTTATCATCTGCATTTCTTCTTGGTGTAGCAATTTTAATGGACAGTAGGGTAATATTTATTACAGGAGTTGCAAGAGATTTGGTATATACCAGGATTTAGAAATTTAGAAGGTTTTGTCGTGTGTGTGACGATTTTGCTTCTTATGGTATGTCTGTCTTGGTATGCAAAAGTGATGTTAGTATTTCTAAAAAAAAATCATCTCATTTGTGATTTTTCCTAGATATGTTGTACTGATAAATATTAATTTTTTTTCTTTGAGGTGTTTCTCTTTGTAATGTTATTTCCGTACATGTTAGTGCATCATGACTGGTATTTTATTGTATAGCTGAATTATGATGCTGTAAAATAGTATTTTGTTTTAATTCTAATTGATCTGAAAACGAAGAAAGGAAATATATCCCAGTGAACCATAGAACACCACAATTGAGAGGACATCCAAAGACCGATTCGTCCTGTTGTTTGTAGTATAAATTGTCCCACCTACCTAATCAGTTAGAAGTTGAATACACTGCTACAAAAATATTGCACTTACAATAAGAAGTACACTATCAAAAATTCTAAAACCCTAGCGTTGGATATAAATAGGATAAATAATCCCACTAATGGAAAACTTGTATCTTCTGATATTACGAACCTTTATACCAATGCCCCTGTCCAAGAGACTATAAACCTTATTGAACATAACTTACTTAGATACAACAAAATTCCAATTACCAGCACACACACACACACACACACACACACACACACACATAAATGTTTGTAAAGCATATGGAACTTAACTGTGGGGTCACCAGTCCCTAAACTAACTACCTATAAACTACCTTATACTAAAGACGGCACAAACATCCATGCCCCGACGGGGAACGGCCTCGCGCATCGCAACATAGCGCCTCAATGCGCTCAGCCACTCCGCCGCGACAATAGCACATACGAAATTATAAACTTGCTTCACTTAGTCTTAAAACAAAACTATTTCCAGCTATTTAACCTATACAATAAAAAACGAGTCATGACCCACTAACATGTACAGGAATCACATTACAAAGAGAAACACCTCAAAGAAAAAAATTAATATATATCAGTACAACATATCTAGGAAAAATCAGAAATGAAATGAACAAAATATTTAGAAATAATAACTTCACTTTTGCATACCAAAACCATAAGAAGCAAAATCGTTACACACACGACAAAACCTTATAAATTTCTAAATCCTGGTATATACAAAATCTCTTGCAACTTCTGTAATAAATGTTATATAGGCCAATCTGGACGTAATTTCAACGTTAGTTATAAAGAACACACTAGGGAGAGTGAGAAAACCCTATCTAATTTTACCGGCACTTACAATCGGAAACTCACTCAGCAGGCACTATAGAAAACGCACTCGAAATTTTGCATGTAATACAGAAGGTATATGAAATGAATATTCTAGAGAAAATTGAAGTATGTATCCACGCAACTAGCGACGTAAATAATTTATTAAACGATCAAACCGATTTTAAACACAAAAATTACAACTATAATTTTATTGATAATTTAACGCTGGACAATGGATAATGGAGCTTATATATTTCAGAGATCGTACTATAATGCTGAAGTCAACTAAACATTAAATAAAGACAACCATATCAAATATAAATGTATCATCCATCATCCTGTTAAAATTTCTAATAATATCTTTTACCATACTCGCTAATAATAACATACACAGAAATAATAAATACAATTATGCCATATCTGTGAACTTCTATATTTTCTCCTTGAAAGAAAAATTTGTAAACGTTTAGTATTCCGAGGCATTGAAAGATGTGGAAACTGACTGAAAATCGTAAATAAAACACCACCTAATGAATAGTCAGTTGAAGCACATAAGGCCTCTAAATACCATACGTACTACACTTTATAATTGAAATTTGTACATTTATTTATGTAATTTATTTATCTAGTACTAGGATACATACTGATAAAAGAATATGTTTTGCAGAAACGCCTCACGATGGCACCTAACGCCGAAAGATATCTGGTGATACATAAATTAAAAAATTCATTACAGTGTTTTGGACCAGCCTTTGATAATTATGTCAATATACGAAATTTCTAACAGTATGGGCCCAAGATATAATAAGTTATTGACATTTCAAAAGCTTCTATCATCTTTTTGTCTAAACTCCTTATTGGCCACGTTTCAATGCTACACTCCAGACAAATGCTTTCAAAAAGGACTTCCTAACATTTAAACTAATATCGGATGTCAACAAATTTCGCTTCTTCAGAAACGCTTCTCTTCCCATAGCCAGTCTGCATTTTATATATGCTTTACTTCGGCCATCAGAAGTTATCTTGCTACTTAATTAACAAAAATCATCTACTAGTTTTATTGTTTTATTACCCAATCTAATTCCTTCAGCATCGCCAGATGTTCTGACACTACATTCCATTACCCTCGTTTTACTCTTTTTAATGTTCATCTTATATCTTCCTTTCAAGACACTGTCTCTTCCGATTAATTGCTCTTCCAGGTCCTTTGACAGAATCACTATGTCATCAACAAACCGCATAGTTTTTATTTCTTCTCCCTGAACTTTAATACCCTCTCCATATTTCTCCTTGCATTCCTTCCCAGATTGCTCATTGTACAGATTGAACAAGATTAGGGAAAGGCTTCAACCGTGTCTTACTCCCTTCCCAACCACTGCAACCCTTTCGTGCCCTTCGACTCCAGTAATTGCTGTTTGGATTTTGTATAAGTTGAACATAACTCTTCGCTCCCTATATTTTACCTCTGCTACCTTCAGAATTTCTAAGAGTGTACGCCAGTCAACATTTTGAAAAGGTTTCTCCAGATCTAGAAGTTCTAAAACGTAGGTTTCCCCCTCCTTAACATATCTTCTAAGGTCGTATTGTATTGTCTTGCGTCTTTTTAAATCTCCTAAATCCAAACTGATCTTCCCCAAGGTCGGATTCTAACAGTTTTTCCATTCGGCTGTAAATAGTTAGTGTTAGTTTTTTGCAAAACTAGTACTGTAATTTTCACATTTTCTTGCGCTTTCTTTCTTAGGAATTGGAGTCACGATATTCCTCTTAAAGTCGGAGGGTATTTCCCCTGTCTCATACATTGTGCATACCATGTGGAACAATTTCATCATGACTGGCTCACCTAACGATAAATAGCAGTTCAGACGGAACATCATCTACTCCAAATGTTTCAGTTCTCTGTCAAATCCTTCTCAAAGTATCGAATCTCCTACCTCATCTTCCTCTATTTCGTCTTCCATTTGTAGAATATTGCCTTCATGTTTATTTCCTTTGTATAGGCCCTCCATATATTCCTTCAACGTTTCAGCTTTCCCATCTTTGCTTAGTACTAGTTTTTCATCTGAGTACTTGATATTCATACCGCTGCTTTTCTTATCTCCAAATGTCTTTTTTATTTTCCTGTAGGCGGTATCTATCTTTCCCCTAATTGTACAGTCTTCTACGTGTTGAATTTTTCCTCAATCCGCTCCTGCTTAGCCACTCTGCACTTAGTGTCAACCTCTTTTTTCAGACGTCTGTACTCCCTTTTATCTGCTTCACTTGATGCTTTTTCATGTTTTCTTCTTTCGTAGATTGAGTTCAGTATCTTCTGTGTTAACCAAGGATTTCTGTTAGGCCTTGTCCTTCTGGCTATATGATCCTCTGCGGCCTTCATTTCTCTATCTCTTAGAGCTACCCATTCTTCTCCTGTATTACTTTTCCCCATTTCAGCTGCCTCTACAACTCTCAACCACTTCTGGTTCCTTCAATTTGTCCATATTCCATCTCCTTAATTTTCTACCTTCTTGCAGTCTAAGTTTTAATCTATAGTTCATAACTAATGAGTTATTGTCAGAGTTTAAATCTGCCTCTGGACATGTCTTACAGCTTAAAACCCGGTTTCTAAACCTTTGCCTTACCATTATAAAGGCAATCTCCTGGTCTCTTACGCGTATATAACCTTCTTTCATGATGATTAGACCTTGTGCTTCTGATGATTACATTGTATTCTCCACAATATTCTGCCTGGCGATCTCTTTCATTCCTTTTCCCCAGTACATATTCACCTACTACCGAGTTACAGTCCCCCATCACAATTAAGTTTTCTTCTCCTTAAGCACACTGAATAATTTCTTGTACCTCCTGATACATGTTTTCTATCTCCTCATCATCAGTAGAGCTAGTTAGCGTATAAACTTGTACTACTGTGGTTGGTGTCTATCTTTGCTTCAATAATTCGTTCACTTTGCTGTTCATACTAACTTACTTGCATTCCTGTTTTATTATTCATTGTCAGACCTACTCCTGCATTACCACCAACTGATTTTGTATTTATAACCCTGTACTCACCTGACCAGAATTCCTGTTCACCCTGCCACCGAACTTCACTAATCCCTACCATATCTAACCTATCCATTTCTCTTTTCAAATTTTTTAACTTACCCGATTAAGAGATAGAACATACCACATTTCGCTCTATAGAATGCCTTTTTATGTTTTTTCTTGATGACGAAGTCCTCCTGTGTAGTCCCGCCCAGAGATCAGATGGGGGACTATTTTACCTCCGCATTATTTTACCTGAGAGCCTGTCATCATATGTTCATACAGTAGAGCTGCATGTCCTTGGAACGACTGCCATTCCCCCTTGGGTCATTCCACGACAAATCACAAAATTTTTTTAAAATGTTGAAGCTCGACCATCTTCGATCTTTTTCAAATTTTGCCAGTATGTTGTTAAAGGTCTTGAAGGATGTTATACAAAATTTAGCGCCGATATCTAAAGTGGTCGAGGCTCCAGGGCCGCTTTTGTGGAAGGGTGTCATGCGTTGCGCGTAATCCTGAGAAACTTTTGGCCACGTTTGCGCTTTAAATTTCTCACCTGCTAAGATACTTCACATTTTTAAATCTAGGTTTCTGGATCAGTTCTGTGCAGAGAAGTGAAAAATAACCTTATCATGGGTGGAGATTAAGTTGTCCTCTTTGAATTGTTTTTCAAAGTCACAATTCAAATTCAAATATTTGTAAATCTATCGGACCAAACTGCGTGGTTATCAGTCCGTACCTTACAAACTACTTAAACTAAGGTAAATTAACCTAAGGACAAACACACACACACCCATGCCCCAGGGAGGACTCGAACCTACGACGGCGAGCAACCGCGCGCCCCGCAGTGAGGCACCTTAGACCGCTCGGCTACTCCACCGCGGCTTTTCAAAGTCAGGAGAAAATTTCGTGTCCCAAAATTTAAGGCCGACTTTGGCAGTCCCTTACTAACCGACTAATCCATTGTACACCTTGATATTTCGCCTTTGTGTTCAGGTTCTGCCTGGTAAGCCAGTTTAACAATGGTAAAACTGTCTCTTATACAGTTTTCGATATGATCCAGAAAGTTGCTTCCAAAAAACCAGAACGAAAAATTTGACAAGTATGGAGGCAAGTATCTTCAAATACGTCACCTCTGATTTTAATTTAAATTGCACCATTCGAAAGAGCAGCTTTTTCTCTGCTAGAATATTGATTGTTCATCTTAGGCACTTTATGGGTTCACTTGCAAAACGGTTCGGAAAAAGACGGTCCGATCTCTGCAACTAAACGTTTGACACATTTTCGGCCAAGTTTGTACTCTCACTGCTTTGCATCTAAGGTACTATACATTTCTAAATCCGGCTTTCTATATCAGTTTTGTGCAGAGAATTGAAAAATAACATTAAAGTGCTAAATATTAAGTAGTTCTTTTAAATTTTTTTTCAAAATCAGAAGAAAATTTCGTGACTCCAAATTTAAGACCGACATCGACAGTCCCTTACTAAAAGACTAATCCGTTGTACACCTTAATATTTCGCCGCTGTTTACAGGTTCTGCCTGGTAAGCCAGTGTCACAATGGTAAAAGTGTTTATTCTTTCACCTCCACATTCACTGTCATTGTAGTATTTACCATTACATTGGCAATTGACCCCCATATGATACAATCACCCAAGGTGAACAAACGTTTCTTAATGACATATTACACATCCCCTTCCTGCATGCTTGACTGGAATAGAGAATGTCTGTGGTGGAGTTTGTTGTTAGACATTCATTATTTCTAATTTGATGTAGGACTTTATCAGAAACTTCTTATTCTAAATATTTATCATTTATTTCTCATTTATGATTGCAATCTTCATTTCATTTAACTATAGCCTTATCTCTGTTGCTATTCCTTTTAATTAATTATGTAATTTTGGGTTTTACTGTAGCATGCAATCTTCTCTCTGCAATGTATCTAATTTCAACTTGTATTACTTTTTCAGTGACCCCTTGCCGCCTTCTTTCACCATATTGAGTCTGTCATAGCATGCATTAATACAAATACAGAGGCCAATAGCAGGAATAGTTTGTTCCCTTAGGATTATAAACATTTTAACAATACAAATCCTTTTTCACCCTTGTGCATCTTGAAGTAAAATTGGTCTAATATATACATATATTAATTAACTTAAGAAAGGAATAACTAACTACATAACTGAGCAATTACGAGGTATATACAGCATCACCCGACACGACCATGTGATAATTAGATGATAGTGGGTACTTGGTCAGTACAGCGACTGTCCAGTTGCAGTGGTTTATATTGTTACATCACAGTGCGAGCATGAAAGGTGCAGACGGAAAACGTCTTTGCAGGTAGGCTCAAGGGATAGTGGTTAACATATTGGACTTTACTCACAATGGGATAGAGAATGGGTTTATGTGCCTGATTGGAAAGTGACAGAACATGCAGCCAAAATTTTGAAATTCATTATTAGAACAGGTTTAAAATTATGGAAAGAGACGCACAAAACTTACTACAATGGAATTCGGATTTCTACTCCAAAGGAGGATAAGCAGGACGCTCAAAATAATTATTCCATTAACAACATGGGTAATAAAGCAGGCAATAATTTTTACTTTTTTCCCTTATGTATCGCATAAAGAAATACGAACTTCATGAAAACTAAATAGCTCTCGTTCCACAGAATTCCACTTCTTGGCTAGCAAGAAAAATTGTTTTGCCTGTAGGATTTAGTTTAAAATATTGTCAGATCAAATGTATTGTTACATGTGAATGAGAGGACATGGTTGCAGAAAGAGAATCGTACTATATTAGGCTTTTGGGAAGAATGAAGCATCAGAATAAAATCGACCAGTATGTTACTTACGTTATACATGCGTTTCTACACAATAAAGCAAATAGATCTTACTAAGTGAGCATTTATGAGAAGTATTGATGAATAACATTGCCAGTCACAATATAATGTTGTTGTGCATGTAGGAGATTACGTGAGTTTAATTCTGTATCGACATCTCATCCTTTCTTATACTAGGCCTAACTTTAGTAAGTATTGTCATTTATGATATTGTCACATATCACAGTAAGTAGGAGAATAAACCAGGTTAAACTGTTCATTAATATGACCAGGTTTTCTTATTGGAAATAGTTCTTGTCTACAATCATTTTCTAGTAAACAAACATTCAGTAATTCACAGAGGACTGTGGGAGGGGGATAAATCGAATTATTGAAACCATCTGAGCGGCGGGTGTGAAGTAATAAAATTAATATGACAATTAAAATGACATGGCTTACGATTCAAAATAAAATAAATGTAATTAATAGAATAACAATAAAGAATAAAGTCATTCTATTAAGGATTTCACATTAAAATTACAGAATACGGTACATGGAAGTTGAACTCATACCACCTTTCATGTCATGTAATTATAAAACTTCGCTAATACAATTAATTTTAATATTGTGGAATGTATATCCGAAGATATTGTGTGAAATACTTCTTGTTAATTATTCACAATAGTAGTATGGTAACGCTGGTATGACGCCACTGAGAATCGGCCGTCTATGTTAGTGTCATGAGGGTCAGGTACTGTTACCCTCAACCCCTCCACCCTCGGACACATGCCCGAATGCTAATAAACAGACACCACCACTCTCGAACAATACCGCTCTTCTCGGAAGGAACGCATGATTGACAGCGAACATATACTTGCAGTTAGAGGGACAATGACGCTCTTAAGGAGCGTCAGGTGGTCTGGTTTTTAGTTTTGTGGCAACCTTTTGTGCTACCGATCGGAGGTGTTCGGCAATTTCTGAAGCACCTTCACGTGCTACGCGTAAATTCTTTTTGTCCGGCATGGTTTGTCCTTTATCTTGTTTGTGGGACCCAGATCGAGACGTTTTAGATTTTTTTTTTTTTTTTTTTTTTTTTTTTGAGGAACTGCAGGAACTGCTCGCCCAGGCGCAACCGACTGTACTTCAGTCGCCCCGAAGGGTCCGTCACATTTTCCATTGTTTTATGAATTATTTTCAGACTACTGTCTGCGGTACTTTGTGCTCGTGTTGAGGAAGCAGGTACATCGGAGTTGGAGCTAGTAGCTTCCGATGGTACACCGTGTGCACTTTCTTGTGGTACAGTAACTTCTGTCAAACTGGTGTGCTCGGAGCAGAACTTGTTTCACAACCGACATTCGACGGTGGAGGGGGGGGGGGGGTTGTTTCTGTATCTGAGGGAGCGTCAGACATCTTCACATCAGAGCTGACCGGCATGGCACTGGTTTGCGGTACCTCGGACACTGCCGCTGCCAGAGCGAGCACTACGTCACCCGGCGGGGCTGTAGCGGCATCAGGACATGTAAACAGGCTGCTCACAACTGTTGCGTACTGAGCTCACTGTCTGCCTTCGTCGTCTACCTCTACAGGTAATTGCACGGGACGCCTACCGGACCTTGTGTTCAGTAATGGCCAGCTAATTGTAAGTTACAGGAAGAACAGGTGCGAGGTTGCCCCTCATACACAATGAGGGCCCGGAAGCCACATACATTTATGAAGGACGATATATGTTTTTCTAAGTCAATTTTGACAGACCTCACACCATTATCCACCTTATAATGTAAATTTCCACTCCACCGGTCTGCTGTTGCTGAGTATACGGTGACGTAAGTGGAAAGAGCAGCTTTCATATTACCCATATCTCAAAAAATGTTCAAATGTTTGTGTAGCTTCTGGGACTTAACTACGGGGTCATCAGTCCCTAAACTTACAAACTACTTATGAACTAGCTAATCCTAAGGACGGCACAAATATCCATGCCCGAGGGGGGATTCGAACCCCCGACCGTAGTGGCCGTGCAGACCGTGACTGTAGTGCCTCAGTCCCCTCGGCCACCGCGGCCGGCGACCCAGATCTAATTCAAAAGGTAGCAAGTACACTTTCGCGGTTCTAAGACCCAGTCCTGCTTATGTAATTGTCACTTTGCTCACCTGGCCTTTGGTTGTCTTGTACTCAGCTGTCCCATTGGTCTTCTCCACGATCTTCGGGCAGTAGTCATAGTTTTTCAGGTTCACCGTGTACACATTACTGATGAAGTCATACGCCATGCCGAATACGTCTTCTTCCGGTACATTAAACGTTCCGAAGAACCAGTCATCAAACTCGTAGATTTTCGGACGGTCTATTCCAAAACTGAAACTAAATTTTAACGTACATTTTCTTATTTGAGATTCCATTTCTACTCAATTAGTAATCACACGCGCGAGAAGGTAAACACAGCCGGCAGTATTGATAGGTCACTATAGCCACACGTCCGACCGCTACGGCGAATGCCCCACTGAGCAGGTTCGAACCACGCATCAACTCGACATGCTGATCCCAAAGGCGGAGTGATGAACCGTCGGCCACAGCGGACCACTGGGCTCCGTATCTCTCACAGTCCAGGTAGACTATGACCGCGGACGTGCATCGCCTTTTGCCTACTCCGGGGGGCCAAGCGCAATTTGTTTCAAAGCGTAAATTCTGGGTTCAATCGGTGCAGTTACCATACCAACCGGATGGTATATATTTAAAATGATCACTTCAGACGTCGTTATGCGTTTCACTGCTTATTACTGTCTAATTATAATTTTTACAACCAAAAAGAGGTTCAAAAATGTACAAATTTCAAGTTTTTTTCACAAACGACTGGAGATATCGCAAAATGCTCGAAATTTGCGCCAAAGGCTCTACATTTACCGGTTTCATAGGAAAGAAAGTGGTTCGAAATTTTTATCTTTCATAGTTTTTGAGATAGTCCGATTTTGTACAATTTTTAACGCTTAATTCCGGAGGGTTAAAATAAAATTCCGCAACTTTTCAATGCACCATAAATTTTATCATGGCAAGTACTTCTTAAACCCAACTTTTCAAAAAGTTTTGCCGCCTCGGGTTCGTGGAGTTCTTTGTTAGCCACAGCGTAAGGGATGTTGCCAGAATGAAACTTTCACTCTGCAGCGGAGTGTGCGCTGATATGAAACTTCCTGCCAGATTAAAGTTGTGTGCCGGAATCGAGACTCGAACGTGGGACCTTTGCCTTTCGCGGGCAGCGCTCTACCGACTGAGCTATCCCAACACGACTCACGATGCCGCCTCACAACTTTACTTCCGCCAGTAACTCCCCTCCTACTTTTCAAACTTCACAGAAGCTCTCCTGCGAAACTTACAAGACTAGCACTCCTGGAAGAAAGGATATGGTGGAGACATGGCTTAGCCACAGCCTAAGGGATGTTTCCAGAATGAAACTTTCACTCTGCAGCGGAGTGTGCGCTGATATGAAACTACCTGGCAGATCAAAATTCTGTGCCGGAACCGGTACTCGAACCTGGGACCTTTGCCTTTCGCGGGCAGCGCTCTACCAACTGAGCTACCCGACACGACTCACGATGCCGCCTCACAACTTTACTTCCGCCAATTTTCTTTTCTTTTCTTTTTTTTCTGTAGTCTTGTTTTAAGATGAAAATAACTCTGCTAATGTCCAGACCAGTGGAGACACAAAACAGAACTTCTGGCGAGGCAGGATCAGTGCGGCCACTGCAGTTCGGTGGCGCCCCAGCCCTCCACCGTTACTATATACGAATAAAAACTGTTTCTCATTAAATGGACACAATTTACCTAAATAAACAAAGAATTAACGGCACATTCTATTTAAGAAATAACAGCTGCTCTTAAAATGAATCTGCAATTTTCTACGAAATTTCTCTCTCTCTCTCTCTCTCTCTCTCTCTCTATCCGTGTCATATTACCCGTCTTTCGAATGCTATGTCTAGCATGTTAACAAATTTGTTCTTAATATTGCCGGATTGTTTCATTTGCAGTATTCGGTTTGCATGTATCCTTGGAAGTCGATGATGTTGTCACTTCCTTTGTTGTGAATACTGTAGTTCACATACTTTCCCAATATCCACATCACGGTGTTATTCTTGGTGGTCGGGTAGTATTCCTCTTGCAGCCACAGTAAAAATTCCGTGGTAATAGTAGCTTCTGAACTTCTTATGAGTAGTGCTATTTTGTTTTTCACGCATTTCCAAAGATTAAGGTGTCAGCTACAAGTAAATCAATGTATCAACGTGTCTATTAATCCACAGTTAATGCATTTGTCCGTATCGCTTTGCCCTATCTAGTTCAGTTTTTCATTCGTTGCGATGATATTGTTCGCTACTCTATACCACGTTGATGAAACCTCCGTGGAATGTATCGGGAGATTAATGTTTTTACATACTACCTTCCACCTGATATTAGGAAATTTCATTTCAATACTGTTGGGACTGTCTGTCCCATTTAACTTTTGTAATAATGCAGCTGTTTTTACTGTCGTCTTGTGAGTACAACTTCTCCTATATAACTGGTCTCAATACAAAATTCCCTCACGTGTTTATGTTTAAAATTTATTTTACTTTTATTGATGGGCGGTTGCAAGGTTGACGGACGAAGAATTTTGAATAGCTGTGCTGTGACGCTTCCCGGGCTATCATAGAGTATCTGTATCGTTCTTTTGATATATAACGAGGTGGCTTTTTTGCTGATGTCTGTTAATTCGAGTCCCCCTACAGCTTTATCTTTGGTAACTGAACTTGACTTTACCCTGAAGATGTCGCCTATCCATAAGTAGAGGTTGGCCAGTTGCATTATCATTTTTGCTTGTAGTTTCGGAAGCGGGAAAACCTGTGCCACGTAAGATGCCTTATAAAATACACAGGTCTTTATTATACTTGTTTTCTGGAGATGATTGACTGAAGGCCATCTATTTTCCATAATGGCTCCTTGCACGTTCTTCGTTGTTGCTTTCCAGTCCTTGGCTGCCATTTTCAAGCGGCACTTATCTATTAGGATCCCCAGCGTTTTATGATTTTCTACGACTGTTGCCCATAGGATGTGCCTCCCTTCAAACCCTGCGATGTTAACAAATTTACACTTTGTGGAATTTATCACTGCTCTTCATGCCTGACAGTATTTGTCGATCACTGTCTTCAGCAGCTCTAGTTCCCCATCGTGCCTGAGTATGACGCCCACATCGTCTGCATATGCTCTGACTGTGGCGTTTTCCCCTGAGACCGTAATTCTAGATAATTTGGAGACGATCATCCTGAGAAGCGGTTCCAAGGTTAACACATATAAGAGCATAGAGAGAGGACTCCGTTGTGGTACTCCCCTCCCCACACTGGTCGACTTCGTCATTTGGCCGTTGACACTAATCTTTGCTCCTAAAAATGTTCAAATGTTTGTAAATCTATCGGATCAAACTGCGTGGTCATCAGTCCGTAGCTTACAAACTACTTAAACCTAGGTAAACTAACCTAAGGACAACACACACACACACATGCCCCAGGGTGGACTCGAACCTCCACGGCGAGCAACCGCGCGCTCCGCAGCGAGAAGCTTTAAGACCGCTCGGCTACTCCACCGCGGCCTTTGCTCCTAACCCAGTGGCCAAATTACACATGACTTTGACAACTCTGTCATCCAGTCCTATCTTCGATGGCACGTTTTCCATGTACTGGTAGCTAACACGGCCGAAGGCTTTGGAAAAATCTACAAAAAGTAAACCACAACAGATGTTTGTAACTGAGGCTACCGCTATGATGTCCCGACATTCAGAGACAATGGTCATGATGAACCTGCCTGGCATACACGATTGGTGTGTTTTAACTATTTTCTTAAGAATGGGGGCCAGTCTGCTCTTCATTGACCTTGCTACAGTTTTATAATCAAAGTTCAAAAGAGTTATAGGGCGGAAGTTATCGAGTGTTTTTAAACTTCTACTCTTGTGTACCAGGACAATTTTTCCTACTTTTAAGTCTGGTGGCACATCCGTCTCTTTAATGATTTTATTTATCATATCTGTAAAGTGTGGTCCAATGATGTTCCAGAACTTGTGGTAAAAATCTTTTGGGAGACCATCCGACCAGGCGACTTGTTAGCTGGTGATTGAGATATCAAGTCTAAAACTTCGTCTACAGTAAAATCTGTTAAAAGTTCACTGTTCTCCTCGGTATTGATATCGGTAGTAAGAACTTGTATCATCTCATCTATTGCATTTTTATCTGTTTCGACTGGTGAATAGAGCTGCTGAAATTCATTCTGAATTTCTTTGACAATGTCGCTTTGTTGAGAGAGTAGTCGTCCGTCTTCAGTTTCTAGTTCACCTATAAAGGTGCGCCTCCGCTTTGAATGGTGTTTGATGAGGTGGTAGAGGGAAGCTGACTCATCTTCTGCAAGAGATTTGGCTTTAGATTTCAGTTGTTTACGTTTCATACTAATTAGTTTGGCCTTAACCTTCCGAATTTCTTGTAAGCGCGTGTTGTTAACAGTGGATCTTCGTGTAGCTCTCGCAGAACCGTGTAATAAAATTCGGTTGTGAGGCTTTCGTCTCTCGTCTTTTGTCTCCCGTAGTTGACTAAACATTGTCTGAGCTTCTTTTTAGCGAGCTCGGTGCACCATTTTACTCTGTTTTGGTATTTTCCGATCGAGCGGAGGCAGAAAGACAACGTCTCTCTTATGATTTCATGAAGATCTTCGTCTTGTAAGTGGGTTACATTCAACATCCACTGAATCCTATAAGCTTTGGTAGGCTGCGGGGATAAATTAAGAGTGATAGCTAAAGCACTCGGCTACATATATTTTCGGATGTGTATATCCTGTCCAAACGACTACACGATGTATTGGTAAAAAATGTAAACTTTACTTGAGTTGGATATTTTAATTTCCAAGCGTCTTTGAGCCTTAAATGTTTAACTGTTTCACGCAGCTCGTAACTGTAATTGAAATTTGGAACCTGATCCTTTTTACTTAAAACAGAATTAAAATCGCCGCCCATGAGCAACTGCTGCGGGTTATTTCGAAGCAGATAAACATGGCTCTCTTTAATAAATTTACTTCTTTCCGCATTGCGTGCTGTTCCAGAAGGTGTGTATACATTTACGATGGTGTTATCGCAAATAATACATCCTATGCCTGGCCCGCTATCCAGTAACTCAATGTTACTGACAGGTATTCCTTCACGAATAAGGATGGCCGTCCCTGTACTGTTTTCCATGGCTACGTTTATTATTGACTTAAAGCCAGTTACTGCTAAATTACTTGTAACAACATATCAGCCTCAGACACGTAAATAAATTGCCGAGTGAAGCAAGTTTTAAACCTGACTGAATCCTGTTAATGTTTGACGTAACTATTTTGTATGCTTCAAGCATTTACTAGATTCTCTGTTACTGTTTCTTTCTGTTTGACTGTATCTTATCCCGACTCTTGTCCATCGTGGACCAATCAATGTTTGTGAGGACCTGACTGTCTGATTCCTCACTTTCCTTATCTCGGACCTTTCCGCCCACGATCTGGTTCTTTTTACATACCGCATTTACGTTGGGCTTGGGCTTACTTCTGCGCCACCCACTGGTAACGATGGTGCAACCGCAGGTGGGATGGGCGGGTTCATCGTCACATATGGATCTGATAATGCAGCTGACAAGTTCTGTATCTGCAAGGCAGGTACTCTCTCATCAGCTGTGCTTGCTTGCACGTCGGTATGTTCATGTTCGGATTCCGTTTGCCTAATCTCACAAGTATCTTTCACATGAATCTCGCTTTCCTATAGTTGCTGGAGGTCTATGTTTGTATGTGTACAAGTTTCCCCGTACTGTTTGTTTTGCTGCTGGCGACTCAACAACTCGGCTTGTTTACAAGCTGCGCGGTTGTGATTCTGAGCGTGTTTACTTTGGCCGCGGGCTGGGGTTGCTCAGCTTGTGGTGTATGCAGGGCTTCCGAGGCCTACGAGAAAGACAGGCCCCAGCGCAGACGTCAAGCCACGTCAGCAAGGTGTTTCCGAGCCGGCGCGATAGCTAGCTCAGTGGCTGCCCGCTATGACGCAGTGGGCAGTGCCCCAGCGGCCGGCCAATCGGCTAGCGATCGCGCCGGCCGGAACTATCTTGCTTACGTGGCATGACGACTGCGCTGGGACCTGTCTTTCTCGTAGGCCTCGGAGGGCTTCATGCTGAGGGACTGCGGGTGACGTCACCTCTGCCGGCTGCGCGTCTGTTACGGCACTAGCAACGGCTGCCTGATAATTGCTAGATGTCTCATTACTCGTGCGTAAAACCTTTTGCGTATCGCCAATGTCGTTATCCGGGCTGATCTCATCACGGCGTCTCTTACTTGCAAGGACAAGAAACTGTTCGACATTTATTTTTGGAACGAGTGGCGAGAACTCCTCCCTCTGAGGCTGCCTAGTCTCTTGAACAGCTTCAGATGCCTCCTGACCCCCACCCTCCAGCGCCTGATTGCCACCTAACATGTCTGCAAGCGTTAGTTTTTTACGTTGCTGCAAGTTGGATTTCAACACGAACACACGTCTAGGGCAATTTTGCCTAAGGTGGCCGCTTTAGTTGCATGTATGACAAGTTAAGGTTTGACCATTGTATATAACGCGGGCTTTGTAACCACATACCATTATGTGAGATGTGATATTTTCTTTCACATGCATTTCTACTGATCTGATGCCACTATAACATTGTCAACGGTGATGTTGAGATCATCGTTCATTCCTAATATTCCTTACGTCACCATATCGTGTTGTTACTTCTTGAATGAAACAATTTCCTACTTTGGGGGGGGGGGAAGTTAAACACACGGACATTCTTATATTTTACGTCAGCGTTAGTAACATTTATGGTACTTACTGAGCCGTCGCGATCGCGAAACTCCTCCTTTCCCTCCAGTTGTAGCCAGTATTCTTTTCAGATGGACGGGGTTAAACAATTAAACAAAGAAGCAGTACTCATCAGTGTCAGTAGACAGTGTGGATTTGTTCCGAGGTGATACCAATAACATCAACAATCAAGTCATGAACTTCTAAGGAGCTTGGTTGCACGTGTCTTGATGCCTCAAACTCGAAACGCAGGGTACATTTCCTTGCAATTTTCCTTGACATGTCGGCCATTATTTAGCGGCCGAAGCCACTAACAACGATACGCAAACTAAACACGCACCACGCAAGACGTAACACATAAATTACAAGAACACACGAAACGAACACATGCAAACAAACAGAAGGCGCGACTTGTAAACACGAGCTAAGGGGGGCGACGAGCACTTGCTTACAGCGCGATGTCTCAAACGGAACTACCACTAGGTGGCCTCTTACTTTCCAAACTTCTCAGTTGGTAGAGCGCTTGCCCGCGAAAGGCAAAGATCCCAGGTTCGAGTCCCGGTTCCCTTACGCTGTGGCTAAGCCATGTCTCCATCGCATCCTTTCTTCCAGGAGTGCTAGTCTTGCAAGTTTCGCAGGAGAGCTTCTGAGAAAGTTTGGAAAGTAGGAGGTGAGGTACTGGCGGGAGTAAAGTTGTGAGGCGGCATCGTGAGTCGTGTCGGGATAGCTCAATCGGTAGAACGCTTGCCCATGAAAGGCAAAGGTCCCAGGTTCGAGTCCCGGTTCCGGCACACAGTTTTAATCTCCCAAGAAGTTTCATATCAGCGCACACTCCGCTGCAGAGTGAAAGTTTTATTCTAGTGTCATAGTTATTCAACTCTTATTACTTATATTGTATGCACCACTCCCACCGTACGGAATTTATCCATAGTAGCAACAGTGTACAGTATTATTAACTATCCAGACTAATTTAGCTTAACTAGAACGTATTGTAGGTAATCATATCATCGACTACAGCTGCATCAGCACATGTCGATGACATTGCAGAAGCTGTATAAGGTATCTAACCAAGCCAAGAGACAACTCATAAGGGTCATCTGCACGTACCACCGAAGGGTGGTCAGCCAGCAGAAGAATATTCCTATAATGCTTATAATCGCATCCAGCAACACGAAAAATGTGCAGAGGCACGAAAAACTTAAAATACAACAGACCGACCTCTGCCTCTTTTTTGGATAAATCAAGCCACCGAACACCAAACTTCACACCACGACCAGCAGATCATGTCCTAGTAAGACTTCAGGATTTTCTCCAAATTATGCTTTTGACTGATATTTCAAGGCAAAGGACCAAATATCCCCAACATGGGCGAGAGGTACGATGCATCCTTCGATTCTAGATGTCTTCTTTGGGGACATGTGGTATGGGGACAGGTGATCAGATGCCAAAGTGCGGCACCTCGTAACTCGCGGACCTCTCCCAGGCGTTTTTCGTGAGACAACCTGTAGATTGAAACCTGACGCGTCATGGGCGTTTCTCCATCAACTTTACTGTTCATGTCCTCATATATCATGAACTACAGATTGTACTGTAATATAATTTTGAAGGTGCAATCAGCTATATTTGTGTGTTCTGTCTGCAAAATGTCATGCCCCTACAATTTGTAGTGTAGAAATTGTACTCCATGAACAGCGAAAACGTAGTAAGCGCGAAACATTTTTTCCTTTCAGTATTTTATTGTAGTTGTCAGCGGAAAAGTATAACAAAGGTTTGAAATTACATTTAAATTTTGTTGCAAGTCTCTAATTACTTTCATTATCATACAGTGTTTGAATAAAGTCTCGGCGCATGATGCATCTTATACCACTCCTGTTGTTTATGACGTTAAATCTCCTTAATCAGGTGTCGTATGTAGTTCTTACTCCTCAGAGAAGCATGGGCCTTTCCCAGATTTCCGTCGATTTGGACAAAACCCGGTACCTGACCTGCCTGGCAGGCCCTTTATCTTTCCACACAATACCACTACTTATACTAATTGTGCAACTCTACAGACATTACTTCCGTAAACTCACAATCTTGATCTGTTCACTTAAATGCTTTAGATCTTTGCAACCACCTGGTGTTAAAAAATGTTTAAATGTTTGTAATTCTATGGGACAAAACTACTTTGGCCTTAAGTCCCTAGACTTACAAACTACTTAAACTAAGTTAGACTAACCTAAGGACAACACACACATCCAGGCTCGAGGGGGGATTCGAACCCCCCGACGCGGGAGACCGCGGGATCAGTAACGTGGCGCTCCAGACCGCGCGGCCCATCTGGTGTCCACAATCCTTCACCACCAAATAACACACAACAGAAACAAAACAAATTTTGAATGCTTTGGTGAGGCGAGTGTCAACAGCCGTCATATATTTCATAAAATGCATTTTTAAAAACCATCAGCTGTTTATTCAAAACCTTATACATCTACCAGTTTCGGTCAATAGACCATCTTCATGGATAAAAAGGTGTTAAAACGGAATGGTAAAATGCATCAAATAAAATACATGTAGCTGAGACAAACAGGAGTCAGTATAACTTAAAGTGTTAAAATTACAGTGGTCATCTTAGATAAAACCTATCAGTCAAACATAACGTGGCCAACATGTTGGACTGATAGGTTTCATCTAAGATGACTCCTGTTTGTGCCAGCTAGATGTATTTTATTTGATGCATTTTACCATTCAGTTTTAACACCTTTTTATCCATGAAGATAGTCTATTGACCGAAACTGGTAGATGTATAAGGTTTTGAATAAACAGCTGATGGTTTTAAAAAAATGCATTTTATGAAAAACAAAGTTTGTTTCCTGTCACCCACGGTTATCCAAGACTTTTGCAGAACCGTGTATTTCAAAAATTTCTCTCCTTCTTTCAATATAGTTGAGATATCAAGAAATCTTTTAGTTGCTGTGCACCAAGTCATTTGATTTCTAGCTTCTCTTCCATACTTTGTAGATCAGTTGTGGCTTACTTTCAAAGACATAATATCAGTAGCAATCGAGAGATTTTTATCAAATAAATTAATAAAAGAGGGGGCCAACCCCCCGTGGTACACAAAACAGGTCAGATCACTGTTGCAGAAACAAAGAAAAACGCATGCAAAATTTAAAAAGACACAGAATCCACAAGACTGGCAATCTTTTACTGAAACACGCAACATAGCGCGGACATCAATGCGAGAAGCCTATAGTAGTTACCACAACGAAATCCTGTCTCGTAATCTTGCAGAAAATCCCAAGAAATTCTGGTCATATGTGAAGTACACTAGCGGCAAAACACAAACAATACCTTCACTACGCGATAGCAATGGTAATAGTACCGAAGACAGTACTGCTAAGGCAGAATTACTAAACACAGCTTTCCGCAATTCGTTCACCAAAGAAGACGAAGTGAACACTCCAGTATTCAATCCAAGAACAGATGTCAGCATGCGAAACTTAGAAGTAGATGTTCCTGTAGTAGTAAAACAACTTAAGTCACTAAACAAAAACAAATCTTCCGGGCCAGATTCCATACCGGCTATATTCCTTTCAGAGTATGCTGATGCAATTGCTCCGTACTTAGCTATAATTTACAACCGATCACTCAGCGAAAGATCTGTACCCAAAGACTGGAAAGTTGCCCAAGTTACTCCAATATTCAAGAAAGGCAATAGGAGTGATCCCCAAAATTACAGGCCTATCTCATTGACATCGATTTGCAGTAGGATTTTGGAACATATACTTTGTTCGAATATTATGAACTACCTCGAAGAGAACGACCTATTAACCAATAGTCAACACGGATTCAGAAAGTATCACTCTTGCGAAACACAGCTTGCCCTTTATTCACATGAAGTGTTAAGTGCCATCGACAAGGGATCTCAAATCGATTCCATATTTCTGGATTTCCGGAAGGCTTTTGATACTGTACCCCACAAGCGGCTTCTAATGAAATTGCGTGCTTATGGAATATCTTCCCAATTGTGCGATTGGATTCCCGATTTCCTATCAGAAAGGACACAGTTCGTTGTAATTGACGGTAAGTCATCGAGTAAAACAGAAGTGATACCTGGCGTTCCACAGGGAAGCGTTATAGGTCCCCTACTCTTCCTCGTGTTTATAAACGATTTAGGAGACAATGTGAATAGCTCCCTTAGACTGTTCGCGGATGATGCTGTCGTTTATCGGTTAGTGAAGTTAACAGAGCATCAAAAGCAACTGCAAAGCGATTTAGACAAAATTTCTACTAGGTGCGAAAATTGGCAATTGACACTAAATTAAGAAAAGTGTGAAGTAATACACATGACCACTAAAAGAAATCCACTGAACTTCAATTACGCGATAAACCAGTCAAACCTTAAGGTCGTAAATTCTACCAAATACCTAGGAGTTACAATTACGAACAACTTTGACTGGAGAGAACACATAGAAAATATTGTGGGGAAGGCGAATCGAAGGTTACCTTTCATTGGCAGAACGCTTCGAAGATGCACCAGCTCCACCAAAGAGACTGCCTACATCACACTTGTGCGTCCTCTCCTGGAGTACTGTTGCCCCTTGTGGGACCCTCACCAGGTGGGACTGACGGAAGATATTGAGAAGGTTCAGAGAAGGGCAGCTCGTTTTGTTTTATCACGTTACGGGGGGAAAGCGTCACGGAAATGTTGCACGAATTGGGGTGGAAATCATTAAAAGAAAGACGTTATTCATTGCGGCGTGATCTGTTTGCGAAGTTTCAATCACCGACTTTTAGTTCTGAATGTGAAAATATTTTGCTAGCACCCACCTACTTAGGGAGACATGACCATCCCAATAAAATAAGAGAAATCAGATCGAAAACGGAACGATTTAGGTGTTCTTTCTTCCCGCGCGCTATCAGAGATTGGAACGGTAGAGAAAAGTTATGAAAGTGGTTAATGAACCCTCGGCCAGGCACTTAAATGTGATTTGCAGAGTATCTATGTAGATGTAAATGTAGATGTAGTTGATAAAATGGAAGGGCATTTTATGCAAAGAATTTACTTCATTCATTTTTGAATCAGTTTAGAAGTCTCAAGTTCCAGCCACAAAGCTGCATATACAGTACAGCAGGTAGGTGCTATGGTCCCAGGTTAGCTGACCCCAAACACTGTGCGCTTGTGTTGTGGTGAGCAGGGGGACCGCAGGGAAAGCCGGCGAGGCTTGGCTGACCCAGGGGTACAGCCTGGACTGCGCTGGGGGCTAGCTGGACCGAGCTGTAACCACCGAGCTCAACAAGCCAGTCTTGTGTGCTTTGTGTGGTGTAGCCAAGTGAATCGCCGAATATTTTGTGATTTTATTGTTTCACAGTGTGAAATGGTTGATTGTGCTTCTGCAAACTACTCAGATGATAGCAGACATGGTCACTATAAGTTTTATTGCTTTCCTTCAAACTGAGATCTGCATAAAAGGTGGCTTGTAAAATCCAGGCGCCAAGTACGGTCTCCAAAATCGAGCAACTATTTACGTAACGTTAGGAAGAAAACCTTCGTTTTTATTTGTATTAGAAAAAGTTATGCTCACAGAGAGGTAGTAATAAAAATATAGGCTATACATGTAGGCAATGGTTTATTTTAATTCTACTACAAATTTTTAACATAACACGACATATAGTGTGTTGATAGTAAGCCACATTTCTTATTTTATTTAGACCAACTAAGGGTTGTTAATTGTATTTTAAGTGATGCATGACTGCAGCTGGCTTCACCCAGCTAATGGTTTTTAATATTTATGGACTCTTCCGTCGGTTCTTGATGGAACATATACATATATAATAAATGTATACACTGTGTATTTGTTCCACAGTAATATTTATTTTTGTTGTGAACTAGCTTTCGGCTTCTTAGGCCATCTTCAGACAACTTAATACTGCATATTATCCACATCACACCAGCTGCTGTGTTTTGAGTACAAAGATTTTACAAAGATAACTGTCAGTCGTAGACTATGTAGCCTTTAGGTATTTTATAAACACAGACATCCAAAAATACGTAAAGGCTACATAGTCTACGACTGACAGTTATCTTTGTAAAATCTTTGTACTCGAAACACAGCAGCTGGTGTGATGTGGATAATCTGCAGTATTAAGTTGTCTGAAGATGGCCTAAGAAGCCGAAAGCTAGTTCACAACAAAGATAAATATTATTGTGGAACAAATACACAGTGTATACATTTATTAAATAATGGATTTTAAATTATATTATTTCGCATTAGTTCAGTGTTTAAATGCGACTCTCAACACGGGAACATGTAGGCCTAACCAAAGTAGTGAACAGGATGTCGCAAAAAAAAAGAAAAAAAAATAGAAATAATAATAATAAATTGAACTTCGCAAAGAATGCGAACAGGGAAGAACTCGTCCATGAAAGGCATTAAATTCAAACTTAGCATACAGCATTCACTTTATTTGAAAGTGCATGCTACCAGAGACTTTATTTAGTCGTTATAAACGAAACCAGACGTTAAAAGTTATTAAACATATTTTTGACGTAAAATGTTCTCAGAAATATGGTGCGTAGTACAGTATCGCAATTCAACATTATTCCGTAACTGTTTCGAATGCAGCTCTCAGTTACCGTGAACCTATGTGTACGTACCATTTATAAACCGGAAAACACGATAATTGTAACGTAATAAGTTGCTCGCCTCTTACAGTGAAATGTAAGCAAATAAATTAACTACGCTGCAACATTTTCTGCGTTAGGAAAGTATGTTTAATGGTCTTAAGAGCATATTAAAAAGCGTAGTCTTTAAATGCGCGCCTTGAACGTGGGATTCTAAATGGCGGATGTACTATATAGTAACTGCAGGTGTGAGGGAGAGCGAGCCAGCACTGTGCGTACGTCCACTGGCCTTGTTCTAGGCTGGAAACCATATCACTGTCGGGAGGTAGAGGGAGTCATGTCACACTTGAGTTGTATCAAATAATACCAAAAAACAATATATCACAAAATTACTGGCTGTACCGGGCCCTCTGCCCCTTTATAACGAGTCGCTTTTGTAACTGATATTTGTGACAAATAGAAATGGCTTCTGTTCATATAATAAAAGTAATAGAGGATATGGTGTCTGTCCTTTCAGACATGTTTGAAAGAACAAACATCACATCATCTAGATACAAATGTATACGCTACAAAGGCATACTTTCCTAACGTGCAACTAGTCGGAATTTAGGTGGATAGGAGCTGACCTAGGATATCTGAGTGGTTAAGGCAACCGCTAACCTGAAGTGGGAACCTCGGTTCCAATTCCAGTCTTTAACGACTTTTCATTTTCCACTCTTGAATTATTTCAATTCCATAATGCATCATTCCTTTACTTACTCTTCCCTCTTCTTTTGTATTATTAAAATTGAAATAAAACAATTGTCATAGCGTAGGTGGAAAGATTACACATCATTACAGAACACTGTCGCAGGCAGGAAATTTGCAGAAGGAAACATGACGCAAAACAAAGGTATTCTACATAAATTTCATGCATGATACTTATTTTACCATATGATAATCTATAATGATAAGTATGAAATTACGTTATATCAATCATGGAAATTCCTGGGTAAACATTAAATACAATAACGTAATCGCTTTACATAAACAGGCGTGTGAAGTCCATAAATACTCAACAAAAATCAGAAATCTGCTAGCTTTTGAACATGTGGCTCTTCTTCTGGTAGTAGCATACACATTTTCACTCACATACACTCTCATGTCTTACTGTTAATGTTGATAGAGGAGAGTAGTTTCCGTGAGTTGCAACACTACAAGTGATGTCTGTACAATGGCTCGCAGAGCATTGCGTATGAAGTACGAGCATACTGTAGGCAAGCAGCAGTTCGCAACATTGCTAGTCGTAGTGGAAAAGGCGACAGGTGCATCTGAGATTCTGTGCCACTTGTCACGTTCATGCGGATTCAGTATAATATAAGCAGACTGTTGATCTAGTATGCAATTGTTGAGTTCAGAGGAGCACAAGGTGTCAAATGGAAATACCGATCCATTGATACATACATATGACCTGAAAGTGCTATTCGAAAGGAAACACTGTGACAAACAGAATTGAAAGTAAAAATCATTGAATAATTTATATCACATTAAAGTGACCAACCACTTAATTTGGGCCTCTTGTTAATATGCCTCGATGGAACTATTTACATTTCAGTCGAAGAATCAATCAAACTCAGCTTATATTTTGAATAAACTTTGAAAATAGTATATGTTGACAGCGTATATTACGAACCACTCAGAGAATTTTGATGTTAATATTATTTTTTTATTGTACATTTCTTTTGTCTTGTGTTTGTTTTCTATAGTTTTACTGTAAATGGAAATTGCAGCAAAGATCACAAATTCCATTAACTGAGAAAGGAAAAGTTTATGAAGTCAATACACCATCTTGTACCGTGAATAATAAGGGTACCACAAGAATTCTCAGAAATTGGAAATGTTTAAACGTTTATTTATGGCTGAACTATATAAAAATTATTGTCATTTTATGTATCATTTTAGTACAGAACTAATGACACAAACAGCATTTCAATTAAACCAATATATGAAAAGTTGTGTCTCTACTGATGATAACTTGAGGTTATTATGTGACACCAATTACTGTACTTTAAGATGGCGGGAAGTGATGTTTTGCAGAAGAAAGACATTTTTGTTGGGAGTGACAGATTGTTTACAATATTTTACATCGGAACAGATGGACACATCAAGTCTGGATTCTGTAGGATAAGGTTTTGGTTGTTTTGAGACAAGTAGAAGGAGTGACAGTGCCGCTATACAGGTGTTTGACACATTTCATGTCCTATGGGTTTCGACTCTGAATATTGTAGGACAGTGATGAGCTTAGCCTCTAGCACAGTAATAAGGACTTAGTTCTGTTTTCATTTCTGCAGCTTACAGCTGTAAACACGGTTAAGTGTTTTCCATTTAATTTATTTGGTTCATATAGTGAATCGATCGACTTTGTTTGAAGCTCAAGTAATTACCTGTGCATCTCACGGACCTGAGTTAATCACCAGCTTCCTGACTAGCACCCAAAAAAATTAATAAACTGTTTTATCCGAATCAATAATCAAGAGTAAATGGACAGACAATTTACTGAAGCACTTAATCCTATATATCAGTCAACACAGTGCTGATACTTATATTTTTCTGTATTTTTCACATTTAAAGCTACGCACCCTTATGAATATTTAGTCCACAAACGAAGAGAGCCAAAGGAAGAAGCGTTAACATATTTTAATTGCTTTGAGCGAAAAATGTGATGATAGGCTAGGGAGGGCTGTAAGTATGGAGTAGTGAGAATGAGGAACATAGTTGGATAGAAGTCTTTGCAGACAGACATCGAGGTGAAAAGAGTATGAAGGGTAAAGAAATAGTGATGTTAGAAGAGGGGAAAGGAGTGGCGAACAGGAGGTGGTGAAAATGGGAAGGGGGAGAGGAAACAGAGGACGGAGCGAAGGGCAGGGGGGAGAGGAAAATATGAGGAGGAGAGATCAAAGGAAGCGAGGGGAAAGAGGGGGGAGATAGAAGACAGCCCTGTGGGAAAAAGGGAGGAGCCCGGTAGCTCGGTTGGTTTATTGACTAAAGAGACGAAATCACAAGATCATTAGTCTCTCCCAGTAGTAAAACACCAGACAACGAAATGGACAACAATGAAATTTCACAGTACAATTTTCTTTCCATCAAGTACTGTCACTGTCTAACAAGAAGACTACATGGGTATTGGATATTAGAATGCTTTTATATTTATTGTACGTGAATTGTAGAACCCAAATAAGAAACAGCCAAACCCATTCTACCCAACTCTCAAAAATTATCGAGAAAATCGACTTTGAAATTTTGCAGGTAAGCATAAGTACCAACCTTTAAATGAATGTAGGATCTGTCAATGTAGCTCAGGTGGTAGCGTTCTGGTCTTACGTTCTTAGAGTCGGTGGTTCGAATACTTATACAATTTTTACATCTAATGGTAATTTTTACGAAGAGTGCACTTATTTTTGCTAATTCGTAATTTTCGATATTTAAAAGAGGGGTTTTAATAATGATGGTTTGAAGCAAAAAAATAAGTTACTTTTTTTTTTACTTTTTATTTATTTATTTTACAGCATTGGCTTCACTATTAGTTGACGACGGTATCTTTGATTGTTCAGTTTCTGAAAAGCTACAACACGGTTTTTGAAAAGTAATCTCCATAGCTACTAATGACTTTCCAAGCAGCTAACCTGCTTAACCATCGTTTTACGTGACGACAAAGTTTTCAGCACGTCTACATACACATAAACAAAAACTGACACTGGAATTAGACATCCCAAAATGTTTTATATAACTGAATTCGGAAACGCAGTGAGATTCGAACCACCGACTCTCTGGTTGTGAAGCCAGAACGCTCCCACCTGAGCTACACCGACAGATGCTGCTAGTGTTTTAAATACTGGTACTTATGTGTACTTTGTAAAACTTCAGAGTCGAGTTTCTCGAAACTTTTTGAGAGTTGCGTCGAATGGCTTTGGCTGATATTTAAGTTCTGAACTTGCCGTACCATAAATATAAAGAAATTCTAAACTTCGATACCCATGTGGTCTCCTTGTATGAAACTCTTTTAGTCACCTCTGACGACAGGCAAGAGAAACCCTTAAGTTTATTCTAGCTCAGACCTGCAGAGGATGGAAAAGAGACGTGCGTTGGAAGAAGCAACGACAGGGAGGGAGATGAGCAGGAAAGGTAATGTAGCACTGGGGAAGGCAGCGCATCATGTGAACAGGCAAGGCAAGCGATAGAACATGAAAGTTAGCGTAAGGCGGTGGGAACAGTTTGCAGGAGTACATGTTACGTTGGGGACAATTCTCAACTGTGTAGTTCAAACCGAACGTTTGTAATTCTATGGAACCAAACTACGTTGGTCATCAGTCCCTAGACTTACAAACTGCTTAAACTAAGTTAAACTAACCTAAGGACAACACACACATCCATGCCTGATGGAGGATTCGAACCTCCGACGCGGGAGGCCGCGCGATCACTGTGTAGTCCAAAGAAACTTGTGATGGAAGGCAGTATCCACAAGGCCTACATAGTGAAGCATCTGTTGAAATCATTTGTGTTGTGATGTGCAGAATATTTGCTAGTGGATGGTCAAATTTGATGATTGACACACTTTTGCGGTGGCCTTTCGTACTAGTTGACAGCTGGTTACTTGTCATGATCAATGATATCATTATAAACAATCACTATGAATGACACACAACACAAAGCAAGCTCGAAATTATGTCATTTCATTTTCCTTGAACAAGAGATACTAACAGTGCGTGGAGAAAGACTGAAATGGAACTTCCTTTGCGAAATACTCTTGTATATTACATGGCAGGTTTTACACATGGTCTTTCCTTATATAGGGTGATAAATGCCTGTGATTGTAGTCTAGCAGGAGGTAGTACTGTAAATGTTTGTATGGGACAGGTCTTGCGCCTGAGTCAACCACAAGGGAAACGGTCACTGGGTGCAGGATTTTGCGTTAGGAAGGAATAAGGATATTCTGTAGCTAGGTTGGGTAGCGGAAAACTACTTTTGGGAACATACGTACAATTCTGGGTAGGATATTTCTGCTCTACTCGCCAAACTGTGGCAAACCACAAACTAGACTACCCATTTGCCAAACATGCTGCACACAACAATACAAATGGCTTCATTAGCTCTTGCCCTACACTAACCATCTGGGCTTTCCACCATAACTTTCTCTGAACTATGAAGATGGGAATTGTCTTTCCGAATCTATATAAATGATTTAGGAGACAATCTGAGCAACCCTCATAGACTTTTATGCTGTCAGGTAACATCGTAACAAGATTAAAATCAACTGCAAAATTATTCAGACGATATCTTTATGGCGCAAAAAGTGGCGATTGACCTTAAGTTATGACAAATGTTAGGTCTTTCACACGATTACAGAAGGAATTCATTAAATTTCATTTGTAAGATAAATCACGCAAAATTGAAGTCTGTCAATCCCGCTAAATATCTAGTAATTACAATTATGAACAACTTTCATTGGAATGATTACACAGATAAAGGTTGTATGGAAGATTAATCAGAGGCTGTGTTTTATGGTAGAACACCTATAAAAAGTAACAAAGCCATTAAAGAGACTACCATAATTACCTTTGTCCGCCCTCTGCTACAGTCTGTATGCTGGGTTTGGGGTTATTACTAGCTAGGATTGATGGAGGCTACTGAGAAAGTCAAAAGAAAGGCAACTCATTTTATATTATCGCGGTATAGACGAGAGAGTATCACGGACATTATCCACAAGTTGTTTTTTTTTACTGCAGCAAGACCCTTTCATGAAATTATAATCACCAATTTTCTCCTAATTACACAAAAATATTTTCTTACCGGTCACCGACAAAGGAACCAGAGCTTGAACAGAAAGATTTTAGTGTTCATAGAATGGACTCGTAGAGAAATACTGTCAAGAAAGGTGTCATGAAACCTGTTCCATGCACTTAAGAGTGAATTGCAGAGTAACGATGTAGTTGTAGATGTAGATCCTGCACACGCGCAATCTCCCTGACCTAAACCTGCACTCACATTTTCCAACACAAGTTACTGATTGAAGAAGAGCTGAATGTTTGAAAACTGGCTGAATTCTGTTTTCTGACATGTTTCTGTACTTCTCACATTGATCCACTTCAGGCAAATGATTTCCTTTCCCTCATTGTACGTAAGTATGGAACTACTGAAGTGAGCTGAAGCAGAAAAAACCGATTATAATTAATGGAATTATTCATTTGAAGACATTTCTTATTAAATATTCTGTTCTATCAGATCTCATTCTCATTCACAGATTGTAATTCAAGTTGGAGAAGAGTTGGACGGAATGGTAATGATTCGGAATGGAGAAAATCAACAGGGAGTCTGTCCTCTTAAGTTCCTGCAAGAAGTGTGACAAAGGATCCATCAAAGGGTTAAAATGGTTTCTGGGCCTTACTCCTCATCAGGCGTTAAACAAAACATATTCGCACCCAAATACACCAGTTGCAGAAAACTACCAACTCCAGCATCATATATGAAATATATATTTGATAGTTCTTTAATGGATGTGACATCACCTACAGAATTATCCTGTAATTTTCAGTGTGGCTGTCCTAATGACAAAGGAAAACCAAAATTACCATTAATCAATGTTCTAAGTGAGAGAATTCATAACAGCACACCAAAAATGAAGAAAAGTAATGCATTTCGAGGATTTTTTTCAAGTTCTAGTCGCCCATTAAGAATATCACCAGCACTATCAATATCTGATGACAGCGATACAAGTTTTTTCTTTAGAGAAGCTACACATTCTCAGGTCAGACCACTATCGGTCCAACTAAATCCACATTAGTCATTTCCACTGGCAAAGTTCATTATAACAATGGATTTTTGTATGGCAACCTGTGACACTATTTTTTAAGTTTCTTAACAGTTCTATGGAAATAAAAATGACAAACATTACTTGATGTTGATATAAAGATAATGAAACCTAATGTACAAATATAATGGTTTTGTCGATAACGCAGCAAGAATAACAAAAGAATATATGAATATATGATGTACCGTTCCAAGTAAGAAAAGAAGATATTGTTTTTAACACTGTTCCCTAGAGCACTGAGTAAACATATGATTTCTCACATTCCTTATTTCATAGTGCACATGTTTAAGGCATCTATACTTTCAATATTACTATTAACAAATTATGGATGTATTACAATAGGATGATGTATTAAATGCTGATATGAAATGGTGTATATTATCCAAATGGGAAAAATGTGTTAGCTTTTATGTCACAGTAGCTGTAGAGTAGTTATATGTCACTGGAATAATGCATAACAATGAAGTAGAACAACAAAAGTATGTGGTGTGTCTGTGAAGAACATATGTTGACTTTGTGTATTTTGTTGATTGTTTTGCTGCAGTAGATCTCAGAACGTACAGAAACTGTTGTAGTTCTTTGTGAGTACTGTGTTTGTTTTCATGTTAGTAATGGCTTGTATTAATAAAATTACAGTAGTCACCCTTTCCTGTATTCCTTATATCATTATTTCTAAATCCTACTCATAATCCAGTTTGTTCCCAAACATGACTTTGCCCATTTCTATAGACCCTATTTAAAGAGACTTTTCTCTGTTGAGAAATATACTGAAACCATTCTAAATAAATCGTAAATAGATGTACATACAGTGTGACAAACTAAGCTGCAACAATTATTTATGACATGGCTAGCCATAAGTGCAAATTAAATTAATTTCAGTTTTCTAAAAGATTATACGTTGTTTTTAACTGTAATCACTATCTCAGAATACCTTAGAAAGTAGTACAAAAATTCCAGGGCAGACTGTAATAACTTTTCATTAAAAAAAACTGTAACATTTGGTACTTCATTTATCCAGATTATGCAAGTGACTGAACTAAAGTAAATGATCATTTTTGTTGCTGCTGTTGATATTTGTATTCAATAACTCATCAAACTGTGTGTCCAAGAAGAGAACACAAAAGAAAAATCGCCTTACATTTTGTGCATATATTACCAGACAGTGGAAAACATTATCAGCTAAACCACCTAACTGGTGAATGAAATACTTTTTATCCAGGAAACATTCAACAGCAGATACGTATGTTATGAAATGCATGACAACAATGCTGATTTATTCATTTCAATTTATTCGTGTCAGTTTAGGTCTTTGAGCATCATGAAGGAAAGAAAAAGAAATTTTAGAAAATACCTATCACATATATAATTCACAACATTTTTTTTCTAATTGTCCATGAAACCACTTCCAAGGCAAAGACAAAACTGCACAGTTTGGTCTTTACCTTGGAGGAGTCTTCATAAATTCTGTGGATACTCAGATAATATGATGTTTATCATACTCGTGATGGCAGTAAGAATATTTATCTTGCCCAAAGTTAGGATTCCTTATTCTTCTTTGGATAATGATCCAAGACAGAAACTGGTTGTAATAAAATAGAGTTAAGCATACAGCACTGTTATCATGCATATCATATGATTTTTAATGGACAATTATTGTAGTGTCTACTCTGTGAAAGTATAAAGTTAGACGTGCCCATTAAAAATCAGATATTTTATACACTTCTTTGTAATTTGTGGTGTTCTGTGGTGTATTTGCATTCACAAGGAGACCACATGAGTATCGGATTCCAGAATTTCTTTACATTTATGGTACGAGAAGTTCAGAACTTAAATAACAATCAGCCAAATCCATTCGACGCAACTCTCAAAACATCTCGAGAAAATCGACTTTGAAGTTTTGCAAGTACATTCAAGTACCAACATTTAAAACAGTAGCAGCATCTGTTGGCGTAGCTCAGGTGGTAGATCTCTGTCCTTCCGAGTGTAGGGTTGCTGGTTCGAATCCTGCTGGGACAGATTTTTTTTTTTTTTTAAATATTTTCCCCTTGTGTTCGAATACTTACAGAAATTTAATATCTAATGGTAATTTTTATGAAAAATACACGTTTTTGGTTATTCGTAATTTTCTATATTTTATATTACGTTGTTAATCATGATTGTTTCAATAATAAGTTACATTTTTTTACAGTATTGGCTTCACTATTAGTTGACGACGATAGTCTTTGATCGTTCAGTTCGTGAAGAGCTTCGACGCTGTTTTTGGAAAGTCATCTCCATAGCTACTGTTGGCTTTCCAAACAGATAACCTACTCAACAATCGTTTTAGGCGACGACAAGGTGTTCAGCTCTTCTATATACACACACAACCACAAACTGACGCAACACATTGTATTATAGAATCCAAAATGTTTTGTATAACAGATTTCGAAAACAATGAAGAAAATATTTGTTACAACGAGATTCGAACCAGCGACTGTATGCTTCTGGGACCAGAACGCTACTATCTGAGCTACAAGGACAGATGGTGCACATGTTCCTATTATTGGTACTTACATGTACTTTAGAGTTGCGTCGAATGGATTTGGCCGATTGTTATTTAAGTTCTGAACATCACGAACCATAAATATAAAGAAATTCTGGAATCCCATACTCATGTGGTTTCCTTGTCAGACCTCTTGCTAATGTGCTTCTGATTTTAACAAAATAAATATAAGCAACCAGTGCAATCAGAAAAGAAAATTTAAAGAAAATGCTGGTGTATATATTTTATTTTTGACATATTTTAGACATTTCTGAAATCTATAATTCCTAGCTATGCATTTGATGACTGAAATCACCATGTAACTCAGTTTTAACCACAACAAAAATATAAAAACTATTTTCAGTAACTCATAAATATTTGTATATTTCATGAACATTTCTATGACTTTGTTAAAGCATAAGAGGGTGCATTACTCTTTCACTGAAAAGGAATACAAAAATATCGCTGATGTACTATGACATTTCTAGTTGCAAATCCATAAAAAGTTTTGTCATGTATCATACAATGAGTGCACTTTGTACTATGTTGTGTATTGTGTATTCATGTGACATAACTGTGAAAAATACATGTTTTCTTCAATGTACCATCTTTTTTATTTAAAATAGTAATTAGCATTGAAGATTTACTTAATGGTTTATAGTCTTATACGATGATTAAACATAAATGTTGCACTCTATTAATAAATCTTAACAATATAGTCTTGGTTACCATTATTTTCTATTTTGTTTTTATTAAGTATTACATTTCTACCAAGAAATTTTGATACAGATCTAACCGTTCACTTAACAAAATTATATCAAATAGTAACACTTCACTTAATATTAAGTGTTTGAGATCTCCCAATCTTCTTTACAGATTATGCTGTGATGTCTGTCACACTTTATATGTTGTTATTTCACTTATAAATAAATTATCATAGGAAGTTACTAGTTATACAGTTCAACTGAGTTTTCTGAGTCTAAGCTGCTCAAAGGTTTGAAATCATGCAACATGGACAGTTTTGACCTGGGATTTCGGGCATAGCACACCTGCAAGGATTACCCAAGCATATATTCCACCCAACCCAAACTCTCATATGTCCTCCATCTTTGACCATTGTACTTCTCTACCATGTAAGTTAAAATCTATAATAGATAATAAAATTGGTAATTTAAGTTATCAGTAACCTAAAAATATACGAAGTAGGCATACAGAGAAAGCAACTCACTGAGTAGTAGTAGATGGAAACACATAGGTAAAAAAGGAAATTTTCCATATCAGATACAATGTCTAATGGCAAAAGGGGAAAAGTTGGGTATAAAATAAACAGAACACATAAATCGTAATCCGGTGCCTCAGTACAACAGATACTTATAGAAAGAAGATGAAAAATGTTTCGTTTCCATTATGCAAAATTTTCTAGATCTCAAGTCACCTTGCATAATTTTTATCTCAGCCTACCTGAAGAACAAATACACTTTGTAATGTCTTTACCACCTTTTTATACACAATACTGACTTTCTTAAACAGTAAATTTTTCTATTTTAGTTGCAAATGTTTGTGATTATCTTTTAATCTGACGGAAATTTTTGATTGAGATGTGAAAATATTGTTTAAAAGAGATAGAGTGGCTGGTCAGTACTTACCTTAGCTTGGTACCGCCGATAGCCTCACACAAAAAGTTACAAATGTAAACAAAAATACATGGTGACACTAGATTTCGGAACTACAGTATTTTTCTACATCGGGTAGGAGAGGAGGGAAGAGAAAGGGAATAGGACAGAAAGGTTACTCACAACCTAGGCTACGAGATAGGAATGGATGATATGTGGAAGTAATAGATCTCTAAAGTTAGAGTTGTGCTGCAGATGATAACAGCAACTGTGAGTAATAACACCATCACAAACCAAGTGCACCGATTATCCAGAACATTATGACCACAATCTAATATCAATGTAAACCCATCCTGGAAACAGCAGTTTCACAGCAAGAAATCACTGCTAATCAGACATACACACAGTGCACATAGTATCAGTGAAGATGTCCATGTGTAGAATAGGGAAGGGGCGTGATGTGTCTCATTTGTCTCAGTTTTACTCAGAGCCGATTGTGATGGCCTGGATACCCAGCACGAGTATTTCAGAAATGGTCCAACTCGTCTAGTGTTTGAGAGGTGCTGTGATGAGTGTCTTCAGCAACTAACGAAACCGAGGTGAAACCACGTCCAAACAACAAGGAGTTTGGTAGCCACCCCTGATATTGTAGGCTGGATAGACTGGTAAAAGAGGACTAAGGTGGAACTAGTACAAGTGTGTCTGGACACACTGCACCAAACACTCCTAACAATAGGCCTTCACAGCTGCCGATGGTAACACTGGAAACTATGACTGTACAGGCACATGCCCATCATCGGTGAACGTGGGCACAGAGTGTCTGATGAGTCCCAATACGTTCTTCATCGTTCCAGTGGGAGTGTATGAATCTGTCGTTTTCCAGGGCAACACCTCCTTGACACCTGTACTGTGGTATGAAGACGAGATAACCATTTACATGAACATCCACGAGTCCAGTACAGCTCTTTCAAGACAGCATGGCGGCCAAGAGGTATCGTACACTGTAAAGACCACATATCCTGTAAATGTCGATCATATTTCACAACGCTATCACCACAAGGTCAGGACTGTGATGGAATGGTTTCCGACTCGTCAGATCTGAAACACATCTAGGATGTGATTGAACGTAGCCACGGAGCTCGTCACTGTCCTCCACGAATTAGGTGACTGGTGTGTGCCAGCACCCTCCACTAAGCTACTAAGGTCTCCCAAGATACATCATAGCTACTGGACATGTCAGCTATTATTTAGGTGGTCATCATGTTCCAGCGTATCGGCGCATATTATACACTTTTGTAAAATTTTGTAATAAATAGTTGCAAATAGTGAGAATTAATTACATTGTAAAATGTAAACTATCACGGCCGGAATGATCAAAATTACTAAAAATTTCCGGGCTGTTATGCCGTGGTCTAGTGGATTTATTATTAAAATCCAACGTTTCGTCCCCGACTGCGGAGGACTTCTCAAGGGGGATCGTGGCCGTTATTTACAAACCAACTCGGAAGATACAGGATCACCTGAAATCGGCAAAGGATGCTCGCAAACCGCTGGAAAAAGCAGGAATTTATAGGATTCTGTGTAGCTGTGGGGACGTATACGTGGGTACCACAAAAAGAACAGTCAAAAAACGACTAGAGGAGCACAAGGGGAACTGTAGAAGGGGAGAGATTGACAGATCAGCTGTTGCTGAAGATGTTTTTCAACCAGGGGACCACCTTATTCAATTTGATAAGACTCAGGTTTTAGCATCCACAAATGGATACCACGAAAAGACTGTACAGAGAGGCTATAGAAATTGTAAAACACCCCAATAATTTCAATAGGATGGAGGAGGGCGTGAAACTAAATGATATCTGAATTCCGATTTTGAAGAAGAAATGTAACAGTCTTCCACCATGGGACGATATTAACGGACGGAGGCAATCGGCAACGACGAATTGCGCGCGCATGTCAAAAACATCTGAGGTCACACCAATGCACGCAAGCCCTCGTAAACGGAATTTGGCTTCAGTCAGTAGCGAGCCAGGGCGTGTATCGGACATCCAAAAGTGCCACGATCCCCCTTGAGAATGTCCTCCGCAGTCGGGGGCGAAACGTTGGGTTTTAATAATAAATCCACTAGACCACGGCATAACAGCCCGGACATTTTTAGTAATTTTAATTAATTACATTGTTGTTGTTGTGGTCTTCAGTCCGGAGACTAATTCATCTCCTCATAAGAACGGCACCCTACATCCATTTGAAGCTACTTACTGTGTTCACCTCTTGCCCCCCCCCCCCCCCCGCGATTTTTATCCCACACACTTCCCTCCAATAAATTGACGATTCCTTGATGCCTAAAGGGCCACACACACGAGCGACGAATCACTGCAATCCGTCGCATTCGATATTGCTGCAATCCGTCGCTCGCCTCTTCCTCGCTACACACGAGCGTTTTGTCAAGCAATTTCTACGAGAATTACGAACGCATATTCTTGGAATGGAAAAGGCTCTTTAATTATTGCATGGTCTGCGATTAGAAATTGGTAGCACTTTTCTCCAACTAAGTAATCATAACTTTATGAAACAGAGGAAGACTGTATATTTCGCGAGAACGCAACATTAAATTGTCAACAGTTCAAAATAGTTTAAGCGTCTTGAACACTATTTCTATAATCGTAAATTATTGTGTACAAACATAAACACACATCAGCTTCACTGCCATACACTCGTTCTCGCCAAATTTAGAGTCGTTCCCAAACACACACGCCGCATCAGTTCTGTTCTTCGGCCTCTCCATCATTCGCCGATCGCCATCCCTTTCAAAACCATTTTCATGTTAACATGTGATAAAGTAAAAACTGACCATCTGAAACCACGTTCTTACTGAAATAACATTAGTTAAATACAAAAACGACAGTTAATTAATATTCCATAAAGTCTGAAATATAGACAAACCAGCTTTCATAAGCATGACCACTCATGCCACACAATACTTAGAAAAGTTACTGGCAAATTATACAATAAATCGACATACTAAATTAAAGTTACGAGACGTAAATAATTCTACTTGCAGTGTTACTGTGGAGAATATGATGATCTGTTTATATTTCCATTATAAATGTATATCAGTTGAAATAAGCAATGAAATATATACAAGTGTGAAGCTTTCAAGTTGATAGCTAGAGACAATAAGCTATCATCGAATCCCAAGTTTGTTGAAATATCATGGCGCATTCAAAAGTTGGTTATTTTCAGCTGGAATTTTCCATATCTTGATATAGAGGAACATAAGCATTTGTAATTTTTGAGATATTGAAATTATTTTTAGAATCATAAGATGTGCGTAATTATCCCGACATTGTAGATGTCTTAAATGTTGACGCTAAATAATCTTATAGATTATTTTATTTTATACTGTATTACTGGAGTGTGGAACTCACACAAGTTCTCAAGACACCCTACGAACGCATATTCTTGGAATGGAAAAGGCTCTTTCATTATTAACGGAAGTCACAGTTGATTTGTGCATCCTCGCGAGTAATATTTTTAAAACAAAAGGTTTAAAAACGGTAACTGTAATTTATTAAACTTGTTTTGAATATGTTTTTCTGGGATGTTTTGGTTACGTTACACTTATAGTGCTGCCAAGTGGGTGATATACGTCTTTCTAGTGTAATAATACGTTTTATTTTTCATTTATTAGTCTCAATTCCTTTTTATTGGTTCGTCTTACAGATTAGCTTCAAATAAATACAGAACATAATTCGTTTTTCAGTCTCGATATGTCTACAGAAACGTTGTAAATAGCCGCACTGCTAATAATAATTAATAAAATTGTGAAAAGGGGAATTGGTTTGTGTCAAACGGCTGAGGACTTCACTACAGTTTTATTCATTTGTCCTGAACAATTAAATTAAAATATCCACTTAATGTTATGGTACCTTTTAATCTCTCTGTTTCGAAGTTAAATGTAATGAAACGTGCAATTGTTTAACAAATAAATCAAAATCATCAGATGGCACTGAGTGTTACTTGGCTATTACAATGAATGTCCTACCGATTCCAGTGCTATGAATACAAGCTTCAAAACTCTAGTCACTGCAGAATTTTAGGGTGAATTTTGTATTACTTTTTAATGTAAGTAAACATTATGGCCTCCATTGTTCAGAGTAGTTCGTAATCCCCGCATAACTATTCATTCTAACGTAAAATATTACTGAACGTGGGAAAAGCGAAACGAAAAAAAACTGCACAAACACTAATATTAACTAGAGATACGAGTCACAGGCATATTTGAACACATCGCTGCTAAGCAGCCAGGCAGCAATATTGCATCCACGAATCGCAAGCGACCTGCCAGATTGCCTGGGAATTCCATGCGATCAGCGATCGGCGACCCATCGCTGCGATTTGTCCACACACGTGCCATCTACGAAGCGATCGTTCACCCATGCGACGGATTGCTGCGATCCGTCGTTCGTGTGTGGGGCCCTTAAGAATGTGTCCTACCAATCGATCCCTTCTTTTAGTCAAGGTATGCCAGAAATTTCTTTTCTCCCCAATTTTTTCAGTACCTCCTCATTCGTTACGCGATCCACCCACATAATCTTCAGCTTTCTTCTGTAACACCACATTTCAAAAGCCTCTATCCTTTTCCTGTCCGCACTGTTTATCGTTTAAGTTTCACTCCCATACAAGGCAACACTCCACTAGAGCTGCATGTCCTCGGGAAAAGTAACGGTTGTAGTTTGCCCTCGCTTTCAGCCGTTCGCAGAAACTGCGTGGCGAAGCCTAGCTGATATTACAAGGCCCTCGCAGTCAATCATCCATACTGCTGCCTCTGTAAGTACTGAAAAGGCTGCTGCCCCTCCTCAGGAACCACACGTTTGTCTGGCCTCTCCACAGTACCCTTCGCTATGGTTGCACCTATGGTACGGCTATTTGTATCGTTGAAGCACGCAAGCCACCCCACTTCGTCAATATCTGTGGTTCTATGGGGTGGTAATTACATTATAGTAATGTGCACATTTCGACTTTACGCTTTATCCTGCACCGCATTTATCACAGCTAAGATTAAAGCAAGTGTGACTATACGCTGCGTATTGGGCTATGTACAGTTCTGATTTAGAAGTTGGGCTCGATGTTATCTTAGGATCGAACCGTACATGTCTGCTTTCATGCCCCAGCATCTACCTTAGTTGCACTTATTATATTTTACCTGTGATCCTGTGGTTCAAAACACTCTATGCATAGGCTGTAGTTTGCGAGACAAATATAAATATTAAATAAAATAACTGATTCGTCAATAAAAAAGGTTTTATTCTAACGTTTTCAAATGAATTGAATAACATGGTTAATCAGTTGCATGGTCTGCGATTACAAATTGGTAGCACTTTTCCCCAACTAAGTAATCATAACTTTATGAAACAGAGGAAGACTGTATATTTCGCGAGAACTCAACATTAAATTGTCAAAAGTTCAAAATAGTTTAAGCGTCTTGAACAACATTTCTATAATCGTAAATTATTGTGTACAAACATAAACACACATCAGCTCGTTCTCGCCAAATTTAGAGTCCCTCCCAAACACACACGCCGCATCAGTTCTGTTCTTCGCCCGCTCCATCATTCGCCGATCGCCATCCCTTTCAAAACCATATTCATGTTAACACGTGATAAAGTAAAAACTGACCATCTGAAACCACGTTCTTACTGAAATAACATTAGTTAAATCCAAAAACGACAGTTAATTAATATTCCATAAAGTCTGAAATATAGACAAACCAGCTTTCATAAGCATGACCGCTCATGCCACACAATACTTAGGAAAGTTACTGGTAAATTATACAATAAATCGACATACTAAATTAAAGTTACGAGACGTAAATAATTCTACTTGCAGTGTTACTGTGGAGAATATGAGGATCTGTTTATATTTCCATTATAAATGTATATCAGTTGAAATAGGCAATTAAATATATACAAGTGTGAAGCTTTCAAGTTGATAGCTAGAGACAATAAGCTATAATCGATTCCCAAGTTTGTTGAAATAGCATGACGCATTCAAAAGTTGGTTATTTTCAGCTGGAATTTTCCATATTTTGATATAGAGGATCATAAACGTTTGTAATTTTTGAGATATTGAAATTATTTTTAGAATCATAAGATGTGCGTAATTATCCCGACATTGTAGATGTCTTAAATGTTGACGCTAAATAATCTTATAGATTATTTTATTTTATTCTGTATTACTGGAGTGTGGAACTCGCACAAGTTCTCCAGACACCCTAACGAAACGCTCGGCTAACAGCCTTCATTGGTTTTGCGTGCAAAGCGTGGGCCTTACACAGATTTCCGACGATTTAAAATAACCGACGGCCGTATTCTTGCTTTAACCTGATACCTAGCCTGTCTGGCAGCTGTCACAACCGTTCGCCTTGGTCCACTGTCGGTCCTTTATCTTTCCACACAATACCAATACTTATAATAATTGTGCGACTCTTTGGACATTACTTCCATAAAGTTACAATACTAATTGAAAGAATCATGGAAGAATGAATAGTACATCATCAGATAGTAACAGAAAAGGAAAAAATAAAACAACGTAACATCCGCGATGGTAATCGAGCAAGGACCACCCAGCTGAACCAGATAGCACAGTTTGGTTATATGATTTGATACGTGTATCACATCACATTCCTCAGTAATGGATCAACACTGGTGAGTAGAAGAAGGGCTCCTTAGTTTAATTGCAATGAGTACCTATCCAAAAAGCCTTAAAATCTATCACTGTCCTTTTGTCAGTTGTTTTCTATTAACCAGACCTAATAAAACATATTCATGTGATCCCTCTAACAATTCATCCCTCTCGATAAGTGAAGTAGAACTGTGGTTAACACAATGAACTCACATTAGGTAGAATGGCAATTCAAACCTTCCCCCTCTCTCTAAGCATGGTCTGGGGAGGTTCGAGGAGGGTTGGGGGGGGGGGGGCTCCCCACTGGATACGCCACTGCTATATGTACTCCACAGGGGTTGGAACACTTGCGGGGAGTGACACTTGCGCGGAGTGACACTTGCGGGGAACCCGGGGTCCTTGGGGCTGCTTATGGCTTTTCCTGGGTACAGGCACACCAACAAGTCTAGCACTGCTGTTGTCAAGTTTCCACACTGTCAACATAACACGAAACTCAGTGAAATTGCACAACCCTTTCAAAGCTGAAGAGCAATATAGTAACTTGTTCTAAGTACATATTAATTCGTTGAGTGTTCCTCCTGAAAACAAGAAGGTATTTTAATAGTGATAATGTTAGGAGAGTTATTAAGACATTCTTTGCTACTACAAGACGATGACTTTCCACAGTCATACATCCTAAAAGCATATTATTCAGAAACACTAAGCATATAAAGACACCTGCGCAAGCAATAAATATATTAGGCATCCTGCACAGATACGTTGATGTAATTGACCGCTATGTAGTTAACCCCACTATGACGCAACTTCCATCTCTTTAAAAATAGCTACTATGCTTTTTAATAGGAGACGCAACCTTAAACCTTCAATTAAAAAACGTTAATAATAAGTCAATGAGTATTTTACATACTTGAAGCGTTTATTCGTAGACCCCAAAACGATTTGGCTGTATTCGAATTAGAAATACATCTAAGAAATGTATGAAATACGGAATGTGTAAGGGAATGTCACACACCGAAAAATGCTAAAGATAAATTCTACTTTCCATCACCGTCATATACAACCACTTTTACTCCGAACTTGGCATAAACCAACAGGGAGAAACAAGTTGCAAGACTTCCAGGAAAAATGAAGCGAAATTGCCTGTTAACTGTATAAATATAAATTACGGAATACGCGGAACTCCTGTTCAGTACAGGTCTAAGGTAATAGGCAGTGGTTTACATTCAGATATCCGTATCACTCTCCTCCTCAAGAAGTCTGTGTGAAGATTTATATTCAGAACATTCAAGAAAAAAGTGTTGAAACTACAAGAAGCAGCTCATTTACTCAGGAAGGGAAAACGTTATGGTGCCCGTAAATTTAAAAATGGCTGTATCTCTTGTAGTAACGTTCATTTTTTGATAAAATGTTAAAATCCAATATACCAGAATTTTGTTTTTCTAAACTCAGTGCCAACTTTTTTTGTCGAAATTTTTGCAGGAAGTAGTCTTGACGTGATTTCATACTTCTATGCATTAATATTATCAAACATGTAATTTGTGTCACAAATTGCGCCGCCGGTCCGGGCGGAGGTTCGAGTCCTTCCTCGGACATGGGTATGTTTGTTTGTACTTTGCCTAAGTCATTTTAAGTAAGATTAAGTAGTGTGTAACTCTAGCGACCAATGACCTAAGTAGTTTGGCCGCATAAGACTACACATATACACGTAATTTATTTATTTCATCACCACATTTAAGTACTAATAATTAAAGAAACTTAAATGTAGAAATTTGAAATAAACACTGAAAACAAATGATTGGTATTTCTTATAAAATTAATGCACAGAACCGTTGAATTATGTCTTGTGAATGTACCTACAAAATCTGCCATATGAAAATTGTAGTGTGAGTCCCAAATTTGTTTTTTATGTAATAACATTAAAAACATATTACAAATTCAGAACTCGAAAACCAGTGAAGTTATGGACTTGAAGCGTTTTGTGTTGCTAAATCTTTACATAGTAGACACGATTCTAAAATTTGGTTGCTATCGCCAAAGTAGACGAAACGTTAATTTTTTTGGTGTAATCTTCGCCGTGTAGACTGTATGTTGTAGAAGTCTACGTCGAACCTAATTAGAATCATACCTCTGAGGAGAGAACGTTTCTTGCACTTCTCCTGCGTTTCCAGTCGCCGTGCTGTGCTACGTAACGACATCGTACCGTTCCACTTTACCGAGAGCTACATATGTATTGGTGTGATGCTTGTTCTTTCGAAATAAGACATCACACCAATATATGTATCATTTAGACGCAAAGATTCTGGGTTCTGTTTTCATCGCTAACGCGATTAACAACGTTAGTCTTCGTGTGTAAACAGTTAAAGGTTATGAGTGCCACTGGAAAAATGCATAAGTAACATCTGTTGTTTGAGACTTGAAGATGACCTGAAATTAGCCGAAATCGATATCTCATAATAAACATAAGGTGTAGCTGTCTATATTTCATAATGCTATTCCTAACATATTTAAAAGCTGCTCAAAACCACCTACAAAAAACCTTTATAATGAGATTGTATATAATTCCACGATCAAATTGTGTTTTAGTTATTTGTAGTAATACACCCAAAGATCTGCCCTTGCTTTTAGTGCCTTGATCAGCTGTTTATTTTTAGAGGTATTACTAGGGACAGGAAAAATTCGCATTTGCGATAAATGCGAATATAGATGCGAATTCTGACTCAAAATGCAGTAAATCCGAAATTGTAGTTAGCAACGGTTGCGCTAAATTCCGATTTCATCACATTGCTCTTCACATGGTGCTGTATTGTAAATCGAGTGATATTTGTATGACGTGTTATCTCCCTGTTGAATGAGGCTGTGATATCTCCGGGCCGTTACTACAGCTCCACCTCGCTCGGTGGCCCTTTCCCTGAATACGGCACAGGTAGCGGCTGGAGGGCGTGGAGTAGGGGTGGTGTATCCCTAATTCTGGAACACCCTGTTCACTACCTGCAGCGTCCGGGTCTCCCCGCAAGTGTCTACACATTCCCTTTCCACGCAAGTGTCACTCCCCGCAAGTGTCACAAACTCCTCCCACATGTGGTCACCCTTCCATCATTATGCACAACTATCTCTCGTTTTATACAAGATCTGTGCTTACAGTAATCATCTTTGGTAGTAATTCAGCCATTGAAGGTGGCCTTTAATTCTGAGTACAATTATTTTATATGTTGGTGACACCTTCTTTAGATTATACTCTCCTTTTTGTAGCTTTGATTAATGTTTATAAGCCGTTCCAATCTCACAGTATGTTAAGAGGAAAGACACCAGGTAGTATACTATACACTAGTTTGTAGAATGTTCTGGAACAAAGTTCCCGAATTTGCTGCACTGCATGGAAGTTATTGCGCTCAGATAGTTTTAGGCACCGAAAGC